>CM022299.1:57320158-58520158 GCA_011799875.1 Thinopyrum elongatum
GATCGGGCGACTGGGAGAGTGGGGGGGTCGAGCGCCCTCTCTGTGACGGCGCTGGAGGGAGGGGGGGGGATCGTGGGGGCGGGGGGGGAGAGTGGGGTGGGCTCTAGGGTTTGGTTTGGGGGGAGGTGGGGGTTAGGGGGAGAGAGGTGGGCCAGCCTGGGCCGGTCTGGTCGGCTGAGCCGACTCGGCAAGAGGCCCAGTGGGGGAGGGGCCCCCTCTGCCGTCCTCGTCCTTGACCTCGTCGCCGCTTCCTCGCCCCCTCACCGGCTCGGCTACACCGAGCCTCGCCGGCGTACACCGGCAACGAGGGGTGAGAACCCCCGACTTCCCCTCCCCCTGTCCCCGACGCGGTCACCGCCGCCGCGCGACCCCGCTGTCGCTTGAGCCGCGGCTGGCCACGCCCGCGTCGCGCCGCGCGCTCCGCCACCCGCGCCCAGCCCCTGCCCGCGCATCCCCGCCCGCTCGCGCCGCGCTCGCCTGCGCCTCACCTCGCCGCGCGCGTCGACCGCGCCTTCCCCCTCTCTCTGCTTGCACGCACCCGCGCACGCCTCCGCACGCACCAGCGCGCCACCACGCCCACGCCGCCGGCCATGCTGGCCGCCCCTGACCACCGCCCCCCCCGTCGGCGCTCGCCGCCCGCTTCCGGCCTCCCTCGCCGCGGTCCGCCTCCCCACGCTGGCCGCTCGCCGCGGTCCGCACCGCCGCGCTCGCGCGCCCAATTCCACACGGGCCCCGGCGCCCACGCCCGTTTGCCCGCGCGCCCGCGCGCCCGCTAGACCCCCTGGGCCACTGCCAGGTGGGGCCCAACCCCCCTGGCCCGATGACGTGTGGGGCCTAGCCCCAGGATAAAAAAAAGGAAATGAAAATAGAAATAGAAATAATAAAATTAATAATTAATTAATTAATTAATTAGTTAATTAATTAAGGTAATTAATCTTGATTAGGTTAATCTAATTAAGTAGTTAGTGTTAATTAAATAGTAAATTAATTAGTTAACCACTAATTAACCTAACAGCCTATGACAGGTGGGACCCGCTGGTCCTGACGTCATGCTGACACTGTTTCGGATAATGTTTGATTTAAATAAATTAAATTAATTCCAGAAAATCAATAAAAACTTTAGAAAATCATATTAAATAATCCGTAACTCCAATGGAAAAACTTTGTACATGAAAATTGCTCAGAACGACGAGACGAATCCGAACACGCGGTCCGTTCATCCGTCACACGTCCCTAACTATCCGAACATGCAACCGTTCCTCTCCGGTCATCTGTCTGACAAATGTCCGGGACCGGGAAAACATTCCCGGATGGATTCCTCCTTCCTCGGTGACGTGCAACCATACGTTAGGACACACCCGGCACTGCATATTGTCATGCCGTACTTTGCGTTGCTCATGTTTGCTCTATATTTATACTGTTTCCTCCCCCTCTTCTCTCTCGATAGATCCCGACGCAGCTCCGGAGCCCGAAGACACCATTGACAACCTAGCCCTTGCCGCCGAGCAACCAGGCAAGCCCCCCCCTTTGATCATCCCGATATCGCCCATTCTAATTTCCCATGCTTGCATTAGAATTGATGCTGCTACTGCTTTACCTATTCTGATGCATAGCCTGTTTATTGTAGCCTGCTGTTGAAAATTACCTGCATATCCTAAACTGCTTAGTTTAGGCTGGGTAGAGACCTATCAGTGACCCCACTTATCCCGACTGCCGCGCTGGATCGTCAGAAGACCCGATCAACGGGATTGAAGACCAGGACCCGACACCGCACATCACCCCCCTTAGTTGTAACGACACTGCAGCGTTACTATCGAGTGCCGAGGGTGAAACCTCATGTAGCACTTCTGATGTTAACTCTGTAGAGTAGCTATTCGGTCGTGGTCATCGAGGGTGATTCCTCCTTCGCCACTTCCGGTAACGACGCTGTCGTGCAACACATCAAGTGTGAACCCATCGAGGGTGAATCCTCCGAGTTCACCTTGACAGACACATCGAGTAGGAATCCAACGAGGGTGATACCTCGGATTCCCCTGATGTTATGGACACACGGATACTTGGACTTTACATTGTTCCTTGGATAGGCGGGTTGGCCCTGAGGGGTACCCGCGTGCGCCTGAGAGGCGAGTGTTGTGAAGACGGGTGCCAGTGTGGTGCCCGAGTGGTGAATACGAGGCGCGGCCGGGCATTCTTAACCCTTGCAGCAAGTCCTCGAGACGGGGCGACGGGGTCACATCTTTCGTGAGTCTCTGCTCGTTACCGCAAGCCCTAGTCCTAACGATTTGGATATTTGATCCGAGCAGGCCTCTGGCCTGATAGCACTAACCATCACGTGGGCATAGTATGGGCGTTCTGCATCGTATGCATCAGCCGAAAGCTCTGTCAGACATCCAGTTCAGCAGTGCGGCATTGAGTGATTGGCGCCATTTCGGTGGTGCTTGGATCTGGGCCATGTGCGCAACGATCCGGAGGGCGAGGGGCGATGGCCAAGACCCCCTTGCGCTTAGGATGTAGACCGGCGGGGACCTCTCTGCTGAGCTGTAGGTAGGGTTGCGATGTGTCGTTTGGCCGAGGCCGGGCATGACCCAGGAAAGTGTGTCCGGCCGGAGTTAATCGAGCGTGTTGGGTAAGTTGGTGCACCCCTGCAGGGAAGAACACTTCTATCGATAGCCGGTCCTACGGTAAAGGACACTCGGAGTTGTATCCTGATTGATACAATTTTTAGAACTGGATACTTGGATACTATGGCTCTGGGATTGCTTCTCGCAGGGAGTCGAGAAGGGATCTCCGGACGAGGTTGATGACTGTATGTCTCTGGGATTGCTTTCTCGCAGGGAGTCGAGAAAGGATCTCTGGGTGAGGTTGAGACTTAATGTTACTACTACATTATATTGTACTGTTCTACTCTCTTCTACTGCTGCAAGACCGCTGAAGATGCTAGTCTTCGATAGGACTAGGCCTTCTCTCTATTCTTGCATTTCTGCAGCCCAGTCCACATATACAGCCTCTCATTGAAAATGTTGCATATGTAGTGTAGATCCTTGCTTGCTGAATACTTCTGAGTACTCATGGTTGCTTTGTTTTCCTTTCCTCCCCGTATCAGTTTGTCGTGACCAGATGACGGAGCCACTGAGACAGCTGCCCTGCCGACGATCGCTACTACTACTACCCAGAGGATGGATTCTGCTATGAGTTGACTGACGACCAGGAGTAGGATCGGAGGGTCCCAGGCAGGAGGCCTACGCCTTTCGATCGTAGTGTTTTATTTTGCCCCGCCTTTCTAAAGGCCTTTCTGTTTCTGTTTCATATATGTACACAGATATCTGATGCTTCCGCTGACGCTTGTTCGCAAGCTTATGTATTCGAGCCCTCGAGGCCCCTGGCTTGTAATATAAAGCTTGTATGACTTTATTTATGTTTTAGAGTTGTGTTGTGATATCTTCCCGTGAGTCCTTAGGCTTGATCGTGTGCATTTGCGTGTATGGTTAGTGCACGATCGGGCCGGGGGCGTCACACATGCCAACTTTCAACCTTTTCAGAGTTCATTTGTAGTGCTTTTCAATTTCAGGGTCATATAGCTCAAAAAAATCAGTAAATGCATGAAAAATAACAAAATGAAGTCAGAAAGGGTTGAAAATTGATGATGTGGCTTTGAATGGTGCATTTTGAACACACAAAAAGTCTAGAGTTCAAATAAGTTCAAAAAAATGAAATCCCTTTGTAACAGATGAGTTTTCGTTCGAAACCCTGATACTTCGAAAGAGATTGCCCGTTTTGTACACGAAGTGCATCCAGTTTTTGCCGTAACCCTCTCAACTTTTTAGCACATGCTATGTGGGTGAAATGATGATACCATGCCAACTTTCAACCTTTTCAGAGTTCATTTGTAGTGCTTTTCAATTTCAGGGTCATATAGCTAAAAAAATCAGTAAATGCATGAAAAATAACAAATGATGTCAGAAAGGGTTGAAAATTGATGATGTGGCTTTGAATGGTGCATTTTGAACACACAAAAAGTCTGGAGTTCAAATAAGTTCAAAAAAAATAAAATCCCTTTGTAACAGACGAGTTTTCGTTCGAAACCCTGATACTTCGAAAGAGATTGCCCGTTTCGTACACGAAGTGCATCCAGTTTTTGCCGTAACCCTCTCAACTTTTTAGCACATGCTATGTGGGTGAAATGATGATACCATGCCAACTTTCAACCTTTTCAGAGTTCATTTGTAGTGCTTTTCAATTACAGGGTCATTTAGCGCAAAAAGAATGAACTAATAGCAAAAATAATGAACTTAAAATATTCTGTTAGGATCAACTAAAACAAAACTATAATATTCTTCAATAGCAAAAAGAATCAACTAAAAAGCTTTTATAAAACTCTAATAGCAAAAGGAATCAACTAAAAAGCTTTTATAAACCTCTAGTATTTTTTAAACTAAAATTATATAAAATTTATGCAACTAAAATTATCAAAGTATTTTCTGTTCAAAACATTAATTGCAAAAAGAATTTTCATAAAGAAATTTTTTGTTAGAAACTTTAATAGCAAACTAAAATAACAAAATATGTTCTTGATTAAAACAGACATTTAAAATAACCTAAAAATTACCAAATTTAATATAATGATAAAACACAATAATATTAAATAGCAGGAAAAAGAATCACTCAAAAATCTATTTTAATAGTAAAGTTATTCACAAACTATTGATTCACACAAATTTAAAACAATTCAAATTTAAACTATTCAAATTTGAAAATTAATGGCACTAACAGAAAGTCTATAATTTTTGTGACCTAACAGCAAAATGAATCACTGGAAAACTGCAAAAAAAAAGAAAAAAAAAGAAAAAATGCCACCTACTGGGCCACCATGGCCTAAATACGACTAGAAACCCAGCTAATTGGGCCAGGATTCAGGCCCGCAGAAGGCCCAGCAGGCCCACAGGCATAGCAGTGTCAGATTAGGCCCATAGGCCTACAGTTCAGAGGAGTTCAATAGGGATGAGGCAGTCGAGCTTATAAACCGGTGCGGGGTGCTCTCAACTAGCGAGGTGGGACTAAACTCCCACCACCACGCCGCTGTGCAAGCCCATTGGTCCCGGTTGGTGCCACGAACCGGGACCAATGCTCACCTTTGGTCCCGGTTCGTGGCACCAACCGGGACCAATGGCCCACTTTAGTCCCGGTTGGTGCCACCAACCGGGACCAAAGGTCCCTGTTTCCCGCCCTTTGGGCTGCTGAAAACAGACCTTTGGTCCCGGTTCATGGCACCAACCGGGACTAAAGGGGGGCATTGGTCCCGGTTGGTGCCACGAACCGGGACCAATGCTCTGGGTATATAAGTAGCACTTAGGAATTTTCAGAACCGCCCATCCCCACTTTGATCTCTCCTCCTCCTCTCCCCCCGACGGCGGCGAATCCATCCACGATGCCGACAGGCTGCCCGAGCTAGCCGTCGCCGACGCCCTCGCCGCGCCCTGCCCCCGATGCCGCCGCTCCTCGCGCCCCTCTGCCCTGACCCGACGCGCCACCACACCCCCTGTCCCGTACGCCTCCTCGTCGCCGTCGCCGCGCCCCTGCCCCGCCGTCGCCGTGCCCTGCCTCCTCGTCGCCGCCCCCCAATGAGCTCATTCTCCTCGCCGCCCCCAGTGAGCTCGCTGGCCGCCCTCCTAAGTTTAGATGCATTTTCCTAATTAAGTTTAGATGTGTAGTTATATTAATTTAGATGTGTAGTTAATTTAGATGTGGCTATATGTATGTATATATGGATGTTCATAGAATTTTTTTATATGTATGTGGCTATATGTATATGTCGTTGTCGATATAGCCCCTCCCCGATAACTTCGACATGAGGGGGGGGGGGGTCGATATACCCCTTCCTCGATAACATTTTTTTATATGATGAATTTTTTTTCATAGCCATATATATGTATGTGGCTATATGTATGTATGGATGTTCATAGGATTTTTTTATATGTATGTCGTTGTCGATATAGCCCCTCCCCGATAACTTCGACATGAGGGGGGGTCGATATACCCCCTCCCCGATAACTTTTTTCTAAGTTACTAAGGTAAAATGTTCACCCTCCCTCTCGATATACCGGGCGACCAACTCTCGAGGCCACCCAAACCCTAGAAAAAAAGCGTTGTCGATCTCCTACCCCCTCCCGCCCCTACCCGACAAACTCTCGAGGCCACCCAAACCACTAGAAGATAACTCCGGTAACTTCGACATGAGGGGGGACGTCGATCAACCCCCTCTCGCCCGAACAAGTCTATGTATCATTTTATATCGCGGTGGACATATATCAAAGTTTGATCATATGCCAAATTTTGAATTTTGACATATGCAACATTTGATCATATGTCAAAGTTTGAATTTTGACATATGCAACATTTGATCATATGTCAAAGTTTGAATTTTGACATATATAGATTTATCAAGAATGCCCCCATTATGGATGTGCACAAGTTGATCCAATTTTTTTCTGATCTCATATATATATATATTCTTATATATGTCATGTTGTCTGTCAAAGTATTGAAGAAATCCATGGCTTCATCATTAGCCGGAAGTAACAGGCGTATGATGCTACGAAGCTCTTCAAAGTTGTTTTGGAACGGAGTTCCGGATAGAATAATTCGCTTTTTGGTACGAATTTCAGCAAAGGCCTTCCAAATAGCGATATTCGGAAGGCTCTTGCTGAACTTCATACCAAAAAACTAATTATCCTATCCGGGACTCCGTTCCAAAACAATTTTGGAGAGCTTCGTACCATTATGCGCCTGTTACTTCCGGCTAATGATGAAGCCATGGTTTTCTTGAATCCTTTGACACTGACAACGTGACATATAGAAGGGTAGATGAGATCAGGAAAAATATGGACCATTTTCTGCACATCCAGAATGGCGCCATTTTGTTAAATCCCTTGTTTGACATTCATGAGAGAGGCGGTCCAGACGTCGGACAATCATGAGAGAACTCCGGTAACTCTTCAACATGAGGGGGGACGTCGATCAACCCCCTCTCGCCCGACCAAACCCTAGAAGCGTCGAGGCCACCCCAAACCCTAGAAGCGTTGCCGAGGCCACCCCAAACCCTAGAAGCATCGAGGCCACCCAAATTTACCAAGTTAAAAGAGCGTTGTCGAGGCCACCCCAAATCCTAGAAGCGTTGTCGAGGCCACCCCAAACCGTAAAAGCGTCGAGGCCACTAATTAATATTCCTTGTTGTGATTAGCTAGCTAGGTCTATGTTTTCCACTAATATATCCATCTCTCATGTTTGTATATTAATTGCCAAGTTGTAATATTTGCAGAAACTATGGATCAACAAAGAGACTTGGAAACAGAAGAGTTGTTGGGGGACATCATCCTCGGCGGAGGTGATGTCTTGTCGTATCTCAACGACACTGATTGTCTGGAAGGAGAGGGTGAAGGCTCCGGTGATCGAACAATGGAGGAGGAAGGACATGGTCATGATGGCTCCGGTGACCGAATGCCGGAGGAAGAAGGAGACCATGATGATGGCTCTGGTGATCGAACGGAGGAGGGAGCTGTTGCAAAGTCCGGCGAGGTATATATATTAATTAAGCCTGTGCTGACTAGCTAATTGATGCATTAATTGTTTTGGTATGTACATATATTAATTCTTCTTTCTTCTTTTAAAGCCCTTCGGATCAAGCCAAACTTCGGTAACGAGACGAGGCCCGAAGAAAAGGTTGCGTCAGGATGAAAGGTTCACGATCACAGCAATCGCGAACGATGGCCAGCCGATTGAACCGAGGCGGACCAAGGATGCATTTTCTGCTCAGTGCGGAGCTATTGTTAGGGACAGCATCCCGATCAGCATCCAGCTATGGAATGGGCCTAAGAAGAACGAAGACCCTCAAGTTTCTTATGTCACCAATAGACAGAAAGATGATCTTTGGACCTCGCTGAAGGCAAATTTCACCCTACCGCCATAGGAGGATCCGGATAAGCTAGTTATAGAGCCATTGGTCAAGGCGTGTGCTCTTAAGAAGATGGCAGATCTATTCAGGAGGTGGAAGAATGAGTTGAAATCAACGTTTGTCGACAAAGGGAAGACTCCAGAACTCACCGGCCGATTTGAGAAGATAAGAGATCACTGGCCCGCATTTGTGGCCTACAAGACATCGGACAAGAGTAAGAAGATGTCAGAGACAAATAAGATAAATGCTGCAAAGAAGAAGTTTCACCATCGCACGGGGTCAGGTGGCTACCTCAAAGCCCGGCCGCTATGGGACAAAGCTGAGAATGACCTGCTTGCTAAAGGGGTCGAACCAGAGACATTGAACTGGCCAGACCGTTCAAGGACTTGGTTCTTCGAGGTTGGGGGAACCTTGGACCCTGAAACAAGGAAGTGCATTTGGACGGACAAGCAACTTGCAATACCTGTCAAGAAGCTTCAGAAGTGTATCGCCGCAGCGCAGCAAGGGACGTTCATTCCCGATAGAGAGAATGACGAGCTGACTGAGGCCCTCGGGAATCCTGAGCACCCTGGACGAACACGAGGCACGCCAGGCTTCGTTGCGTGGAAGGTTGGGTTTCCCGGCGCAGGCGGTTACAAAACCCGGGAGAGGAAGAGGAAACTGGAGCAGAGCGAACTACAGAAGCTGAATGCAAGGGTACAAAAGCTAGAGGAACAAGTTGAGAGCCAGCGAGGTGCCGGAGCTACCCCAGAAGCTACCCCGCCATCTCAGCGGAGAAGCAGCGTGGCTTCCACCGAGCTCGTTCACCAACCTGACTTCACGGCTCCTAGCTACCCCGTGGATGCTATCACGGAGGCTCAGCATTGCCAGCTTATGACGCAATGGCAGCACCTCAAAGTCAAGGCAGCTGTCGGCTCTGTTGCACCTCCTGAACCCGACGCAACTTTTCACTGCCATCCGATTCCACAAGGCTTTGCTGTTGTGATGGTGGATGAAGTAACGGAGGGATTTGAGGAGCTCGAGCTTGACCACCCTACAGGTGAAGGGGATACTCAGCTGGGTCTTGCTCTGAGGACTCCTTGTCTATGGCGGAAGGAGCACATCAAGCTTCCGAACTGGACGCCTCCGCCTCCGGCGAGTCAGGGCACTCCTCCTCCTCCTCCTCCTCCTCCGGTGAGTGATCAGGGCACTCCGCCTCCTTCTCCGGCTGCTCCGGCGCGTGAAGGCGGCACTCCACCTGCTCCGGCGCGTCCGAGCAGCCCACCTCCTCCTCCGCCTCGTCAGCAATGGCGGAAGACAGAAGCCGCCACTCCGGCTACTCCGACGCGTCGGAGCACTCCGCCTCCTTCTACTACTCGTCAGCAGCAACGGAAGAGAGACGCCGCCGCTCCGGCGTCTAGCAGTACAGCCAGAGGCGGGAGGCAATACAGATTCGGTCCATCTCTCAATCCTCTAGAGAAGTTACCATACGAGATGACCGAGGAGGAAAACGCGAAGATCTGTAAAGCCCAAGTGAAGGACTTTTTTGCAAAGAAACATCCACCTCCGGAGGAGAAGATAGATCCGGTGAAATTGAAGCGCACTTTGGATGCCCTGAAGCGACCACCACCGCCTCCGCCGCAAACCAACTATGAGCGCATTATTGAAAGGACATATAAGGAAGCGGAACGGTCGGGAAGTACTTGCAGTGATCGAAGGTTAGCACAACGAAGAAGTGGAAAAAAAATCCCCAGCTCGGCGAACAAGCGAACCAATCGTGCCCCCCCGCTCAAGGTGTCTAGCGATATCGTCTCTAATCATCCGGGGATGGTGCCCGGTACCAATCCTGCAGATTACCTACCCGACGATGCACATTTTGATACAATGGAGGTGGACGAACACAAATACCGGTACAGGAAGCCTCTCGTCAAACCTGGTCATCCTCCTCTAACAACGATGATGCGAAGATTCCATGAGTGATACATGGACACCTGCAGCGAGTCTGGGAAGGATACTTTGACGCTGAGAGTTAAAGAGGAGCACGACCTCATTGGAATTGATCTGTTGTCTGTTCCATTTGAGGAGTTCTTCCAGTTTTTCAATCAAAAGGCCCTCGATAAAATAATCGTCACTTGCTACTGTCTGTAAGTACTACTTCTGTAATTAAGTCTCTATATATAGCTCAGCTCTTTCATTGCATGTATATATAATTATCCTCACTATATTATGCAGATTGAAGATCGTCGAATGCAGAAAAGCACAAATCTATGATATTGGGTTCATTAACAAAAATCTCATAGATGAATGGACGGTTAAATATAATGCCAAAGAAACTGAGGCCAACTTGCTATAATCATTGCTTCAAAATCAAAACAAAGATAAAATACTCTTTCCTTACAACTTCAAGTGAGTGTCACTGCCTTGTGCATATTCAGTTTCCCTTATTACTCGAGGTTATAGTAATGTAATTGATGAGTTATGCATGCGTGCGCAGCTTCCACTTTATTGTCCTAGAGATTAAGCTTGAGCAGGGACTAGTAACCGTCTTAGACTCGAGACGAAAAGATCCCAAGGAGTATGCGGCCATGACTAAAATGCTCGAGAAGTAAGTTCAATCGATCGTTATCGCACCATATCGGCAACTTTGTTCATTTCCTGATATCAAGTAATTGTTTTCTTTGTCTGGTAGGGTTTGGAAAGAGTTCACCGCAGAAGCTCCGGGACTGCCGGGGGAGCTTCGATTTACACACTCGAAAGTAAGTACTACTAGCTAGTTCCGCGCATCTCCCATTGATTCTAGCTAGTTTCATCAATACCATTTAGCATGCTTGCTTATCAGTTTGATTGACCTCTATTTCTTGTAAAGTGGTTGTGGCAGGAAGGCGGGAATGATTTTTGTGGATACTACATTTGCGAGTTCATCCGCCACACGACCTGTGAGCGGGGTTACTCTGAAAAACAATATGAAGTGCGTAAGCAATAGTATTCACAATTTTATTTTATTACCATCATTTGTGTTGAGTTTCATTCATATATATGTATTGACCCCCTTCTTCAAATTAGATGTGGCAGATGCGGGATGAACTCCTACCACAAGATCGCATAAAAGCAATTCAAGAGGAATTGGCGCGATTCTTTCTTGACCACGTCATCAATAAAGCCAGAGAATACCATGTGGAACTTGACATCAGATGTTAGGGATTGTAAGAGATCTTATATTGTATATATGTAGCTAGTAGCGTCGGATAGATATACGAAAACTTGTTGTTCGACCAATCTCTCGGAGAAGGAGGAGGTCGATCACTTCTCTCTGTATATGTTCATGACGATCTTGTGTACTTAATGGTTTCCTTCATTTGCTTACTAGCTAGCGTGTCGAGTCCTCTCTATACGTATAGTACGTAGCGTCGACCAAGCACGGAGATAAGAGAGGACACTTCTCTCTATTAGCTAGCTAACACAATATATGAAACCCCTAAATTAACCCTACAAAACCCCCAAAACCCCCAAACCCCCCCTTAAAAAAAACAAAAACCCCAGCCCCTGAACTGCTGACGCATGGATGCTTTTTGGTCCCGGTTGGTGCTACCAACCGGGACAAAAGGCCCTCCTGCCTGGGCAAGCCGCAGCGGCCACGTGGAGCCCCATCTGTCCCGGTTCATAGGCGAACCGGGACTAAAGGTATTGGGCTTTAGTCCCGACCCTTTAGTCCCGGTTCTAGAACCGGGACAAATGGGCCTCTGGAACCGGGACAAATGGGCCTTTTTCTACTTGTGAAAGACCTTGGTGAAGCTGCTTATATATTGGGCACCAAGATCTATAGAGATAGATCAAGACGCTTAATTGGACTTTCACAAAGCACATACCTTGATAAAGTTTTGAAGAAGTTCAAAATGGATCAGTCAAAGAAAGGGTTCTTGCCTGTGTTACAAGGTGTGAAGTTGAGTCAGACTCAATGCCCGACCACTGCAGAAGATAGAGAAAAAATGAAAGTCAGTCCCTATGCGTCAACCATAGGTTCTATCATGTATGCAATGCTGTGTACCAGACCTGATGTGTGCCTTGCTATAAGTTTAGCAGGGAGGTACCAAAGTAATCCAGGAGTGGATCACTGGACAATGGTCAAGAACATCCTGAAGTACCTAAAAAGGATTAAGGATATGTTTCTCGTTTATGGAGGTGACAAAGAGCTCATCGTAAATGGTTACGTCGATGCTAGCTTTGACACTGATCCGGATGACTCTAAGTCACAAACCGGATACGTATTTATATTGAATGGTGGAGCTGTCAGTTGGTGCAGTTCCAAGCAAAGCGTCATGGCGGGATCTATGTGTGAAGCGGAGTACATAGCTGCTTCAGAAGCAGCGAATGAAGGAGTCTGGATGAAGGAGTTCATATCCGATCTAGGTGTAATACCTAGTGCATCGGGTCCAATGAAAATCTTTTGTGACAATACTGGAGCGATTGCCTTAGCGAAGGAATCCAGATTTCACAAGAGAACCAAACACATAAAGAGACGCTTCAAGTCCATCCGTGATCATGTCAAGGAGGGAGACATAGAGATTTGCAAAATACATACGGATCTGAATGTTGCAGACCCGTTTACTAAGCCTCTTTCACGAGCAAAACATGATCAGCACCAAGACTCCATGGGTGTTAGAATCATTACAATGTAATCTAGATTATTGACTCTAGTGCAAATGGGAGACTGAAGGAAATGTGCCCTAGAGGCAATAATAAAGTTGTTATTTATATTTCTTTATATCATGATAAATGTTTATTATTCATGCTAGAATTGTATTAACCAGAAACTTGATACATGTGTGAATAGATAGACAAAACACAGTGTCCCTAGTATGCCTCTACTAGACTAGCTCGTTAATCAAAGATGGTTAAGTTTCCTAACCGTAGACATGTGTTGTCATTTGATGAACGGGATCACATCATTAGGAGAATGATGTGATGGACAAGACCCATCCGTTAGCTTAGCATAATGATCGTTAAGTTTTATTGCTATTGCTTTCTTCATGACTTATACATATTCCTTTGACTATGAGATTATGCAACTCCCGAATATCGGAGGAACACCTTGTGTGCTATCAGACCTCACAACGTAACTGGGTGATTATAAAGATGCTCTACAGGTGTCTCCGAAGGTGTTTGTTGGGTTGGCATAGATCGAGATTAGGATTTGTCACTCCGAGTATCGGAGAGGTATCTCTGGGCCCTCTCGGTAATGCATATCATGATAAGCCTTGCAAGCAACGTGACTAATGAGTTAGTTGCGGGATGATGCATTATGGAACGAGTAAAGAGACTTGCCGGTAACGAGATTAAACTAGGTATGAAGATACCGACGATCGAATCTCGGGCAAATAACATACTGATGACAAAGGGAATGACGTATGTTGTCATTACGGTTTGACCGATAAAGATCTTCGTAGAATATGTAGGACCAATATGAGCATCCAGGTTCCGCTGTTGGTTATTGATCGGAGATATGTCTCGGTCATGTCTACATAGTTCTCGAACCCGTAGGGTCCGCACGCTTAACGTTCGATGACGATTTGTATTATGAGTTATGTGTTTTGGTGACCGAAGATTGTTCGGAGTCCCGGATGAGATCATGGACATGACGAGGAGTCTCAAAATGGTCGAGAGGTAAAGATTTATATATTGGACGATAATGTTCGGACACCGGAATAGTTTCGAAATGATTCAGATATTTATCGGAGTAACGAGGGGTTACCGGAACCCCCCGGGGAAAGTAATGGGCCACTATGGGCCATAGGGGAGAGAGAGGGCAGCCCACAAGGGGTGGCGCGCCCCTCCCCCCATGGGCAGTCCGAATTGGACAAGGGGAGGGGGCGCGGCCCTTCTTTCCTTCCCCCTCTCCCTCTCCTTCCCCCTTTCCCCCTCAATGAGAAGGAAGGGGGAAACCGACTAGGACTAGGAGTCCTAGTGGGTTTCCCCCCACTTGGCGCGCCCCCTAGGGCCGGCCTCCTCCCCTCTCCTCCTTTATATACGGGGGCAGGGGGCACCCCAAAGCACATCAATTGTTCTCTTAGCCGTGTGCGTTGCCCCCCTCCACAGTTTACTCCTCCGGTCATATTGTCGTAGTGCTTAGGCGAAGCCCTACGCGGATCACATCACCATCACCGTCACCACGCCGTCGTGCTGACGAAACTCTCCATCGACACTTTGCTGAATCAAGAGTTCGAGGGACGTCATCGAGCTGAACGTGTGTAGAACTCGGAGGTTCCGTACGTTCGGTGCTTGATCAGTTGGATCGCGAAGACGTTCGACTACATCAACCGCGTTAAGCTAACGCTTCCGCTTTCGGTCTACGAGGGTATGTGAACACACTCGCCCCCTCTCGTTGCTATGCATCTCTAGATAGATCTTGCGTGATCGTAGGAAATTTTTTGAAATTGCATGCTACGTTCCCCAACATTCTTCTCTCGGGCGAGGGCGCGTGTGTTTCTCCGCTGCTGCTTCTTCACAATGCGGGCACAGATGGCTTCTTCCTCTGCGGCCGCCCGCGCCGCCACATCCGTCGCCGCCATGTCGGCAGCGAGTTGGGCCTCGTTGGCCCTTATCCTCTCCTTCCCACGACGGTCATTCCGATCCCGGTGGGACCCATACTCCACCCGATCGGAGATGGGGAAGGAGAGATTTGAAGGCTGCCAGGACTGCGATGATCCAGCCCCAGAGGATCCGAGCGCCCGTTGAGCCGACGCTATGGAGTCGCGCCAGATAGATCATGCCGCGGCCGGGCGCTGTCCTCCCGGGAGCGACGGAGTGCAATGCGGACGGCCATTGCCTCCTCCAACCCGTACGGGATGACACCCTAGTCGACGGATCCGGACTGGTCGGAGCCAAATCCGCTGCCCCGCCATGCCGGAGACCGCCGGAGATCGCCGAAGGTGAGCTTGGGTGCCGGAGGAGAGAGGAGGGGAGTGGAGTGAAGTGGCTAGGGTTTGGTCCGGCGAGCGGATGGGGAGGAATATATGTGGGGTCGGGTGGGCCAACATGGGCTGGGTCCGACGTGGCGGACGCACCTGGGCGCGCCAGAGCGCCCCTATATCTGCCCCATATTTGGGAGGCGCCCGTCTAGATCAAAATTTCGTGAACGGGCCGTCCGCCCGGACATTTGAGACGGGTTTGGGGTGCCCGGCTGCAGATGCTCTTATGTAACGTCCTTTTTTGGCTGTTGGCAGACCATCAGCCGTTGCTTCCTTGTCTACTTCAGTTGCTGCGTTTGTGCTAGATGACTGGTGGGCTCGTTTAATCATGGGGCCCAGTGAACCAGGTGGTTTTTTTGTGCATTCACGTGAAAAATTTGTTGCAGCTAGATTGTACTGGCAAAGGACGGTAGTGGAGGGTGAAACCGTGGAGACAGCGACCCCCCCTCTCCCTTCACTTTTCTCCCTCGCGCAGTCGCCGCCTGTCGCCATCACTCACCCTCCCAGCGTCGCCGCCTTAATGTCAAGCTCTGAGGTCTAAACGAAGGAAATTAACAGCTTCTTTGGATCACAGTATTTCCAAAACAGAGGAATAGGAAAAATGGAGGATTTGATTGTCAGGACATGGCTAATCCTATGGAATGCAAAGCCAGAGGAATGTGTAACAAAGAGCATTTGGCTACACCATAGGAAACGTACAGGAATCTATACAATAAAATATTTATTTTGAAGATGTGTTCAAACGGCCAGTGCTGTCAACTGCCAATAAAATATTATTATTTTCAAGTCTGATGTGTTTCAAACGGCTAGTGCAGCCAACTGTCTGAAGTAGCCGTTAGCAGCAGAGCATGTTATAAGCTGATGCTTCTTTGCTCTGTGAACCGCATAGCTCCTTCCCTTGCATATCTCGCTTACATCAGTTGTTGCCTGATCTCTATTCTTTCATCTTTCCTTTGCTGAAGAAACCAACAAGGTCAGTGCTCATTTCCGATAGCAGAATGATACTGTCATGCTATTCAATCAATCAAGACATTTTATTTATTTCATTTGATTCATTTTCAGCATATTTTGGCTCAGTTGTGCACACCATGAATCGAAGCTACCGCCATAGATCAGAAAGTGACTATGAGTTCATTCAATTTGTACTTCCTACTTTAGCAGATGCATCACAATCTTCTTCCAGTAAGAAACCAATGCACACATCAAAACTTTCTGGAGCATGGCGTGTTCAGGAAATTTTAACAGGGCATGAAAGCTTATGCAAAAGGACTTTCCGCATGGAGGTTGATATTTTCCGAGCACTTGTTGACAAGCTGCGTGAGAAAAAACTCCTTGCTGATTCAAGAGTACTAGCAGTAGAAGAGCAAGTGGCAATATTTTTATATGCATTATCCAAAAATGCAACGAATGAAACACTACAGGATTGGTTTCAGCATAGTGCAGAAACAATAAGCCGTCGTTTTGGATTAGTGCTTGATGCAATCACACGGCTCACACATATCTATATTCGTCCACCTTCCCTGAACCCACATCCAATCTTGAGCAAACCACAATTTTACCCTTTCTTCCAGGTATGAGTATCAACAATTTAGATCAAATAATTTAAGTAATTCAATGCAAGGTAATAACAGAGATATTTCATATTTTGTTTATGCAGAATTGCATTGGTGCTATAGACGGAACCCATATTCCTATGTTCTTGTCACCGGATCAACAAGAACCATACCGGAATAGGAAGCAAACACTCTCACAAAATGTCATGGTTGCTTGTGTTTTTGACTTAAAATTTGTGCATGTACATGCTGGCTGGGAAGGATCAGCTTCTGATGCAAGAGTTCTACAAGATGCACTAAATCATGGTTTTCATGTACCTCATGGTAAATTTTACCTTGTTGACGCTGGCTATGCAAACACACCCCAATTTCTTGCTCCATACCGTGGTACTAGGTATCATCTAAAAGAACAAGGAGAAGTACGTCATAGGCCACAAAATTACAAGGAATTGTTCAACCTTCGCCATGCTCAACTTCGCAATCATATTGAGAGAATTATCGGCATATTAAAAATGAGATTTCCTATACTTAAAGTTGCTGCACATTATTCAGTTGATAAACAAATTGATATATCCATGGCTTGCTGTGTTTTGCACAATTTCATACGCCTACACAAAGGAGATATGGAGTGGCCTACTGATGCTCCCATGGAGATTGACCCAAACCAGATTGTTGATGTGCCAAATGGAGACCACGACTATCATGGTGATATACATGCATTTAATTATTCCAGACAAGCAGGAAATCAAATGCGATATCATATTGCACAAGGAATGTGGAACCAGTATGTAGCACGCAGAGCTTGACATGATATGTACCGCAAAGATATGATATGCAAGTTGTATTACCATTCATGTACTTCTGATATTAATATTCTACTTCATTAAGTCGATGTTCTCATGTCCCTTTTCAGCTAACATGATTGGAGTCTGAAACATAAGAACTCCTATACTAGGCCTCTCAATCTACCAAAATACAAAGGTCTAGTAAACAAAAGCATACTACTACTGCATGACTAGTTTATCATCTCAAACTACCAAAATATAGAGGTCTAGTAAACAAAAGTGTACTGCTTCCTTAAGTTCATCTCTAGAGAAGGGCAGGAAAACCTCCCTGTTTTCCTTAGTTTTCACTGGCACGAGCAATCTCCCTTTTAATCCAAGCCAACCGTCGTTCATCGCTAGAGAAGGACAAAAAAATCTCCCTGTTTTCCCTAGTTTTGAATATGTCTGATGCCAACAACATATCACCCAATTGTAGCCCATCCAATCCTTCAATTGTCGTGATGCACCTGTGAATGCTAAATGGATCCTCTAGTTTCTTCTCCTCAATGGCTGCAAACCGATTTATTTCTTCCATCTTTAGTCTAAGGTATCTTTCATGGAATCCATCTGTAGAGTCTGTAGGATTGTGCTTCTGCTTTTTTCTACGTCTACTCTCAGGCTTCTCTGTGGGTGCCTTTTGGGGTACGGATTGGGTATGCATGTGTTCGTTGGGTGTTGATGTATGCTAGGCAGAATCAAGATTTGCTCCCTCAACCTATTCTTCCAAAGGAAAATGCAAACCTGGCTCGTCTAGAGCTATTGTAGGAGGTGGAGATGATTCATATGTATCGGTCACATGTGCTTGGTGCGACGATGGAATTGATGCATGTTTTGCCTTGTTAGCGTAATAGTCCATACCATGGCGAGTTCTTCCTTCGGCATAACGACCTATACGTCCACCAGAAAACATATATTTAGCTTGGGAAAACATGACCTGAAATTTGATATAAGAAAGCACTAAGTAACGTTAAACTAACCATCATAGAGAGAAGCTAAATCATTAAAGTATGGAAATGACTTGTCTCGCCATTGGAGATACTCCTTGCTATTTTTGCGAGCAACAAAACTAGCCCAAACACTTGCTGGTGCTTCTACCATCATTCTATCCTTATCCCATCCAAACCCACTTTCTGCCAACAATTCTTTCACGCTTTGATATTCCTTCTTCAAATCTTGCTCCTTTTGTTTGACTTGAATAACACTAAGTGATACACAAAACGCTTGATTTAGTCGATTGACAATGTTTGTCCAGGCCTCTTTGCTCCATGCATTTTGTGTTCGAAAGGCAGGAACATCATGCTCTTTCAACAAGTCAATAAGAAACAGCTTCATTTGATGAGTCCATTTAGCCCTCTTCGTGGAACCTAAAATTAATGACTCAAATTTAGTTGCAGTAGACTGCATATTCTTGCAATTGTACAAGTAACTGACACTAGGAGTAATACCTATTTCCTGATGATACTCAACAGCCCCATGATCATCATCAATATCACCAAGTCCTTGTGATTGCAAACGGCTGCGAGCATGATAACCATCAATAGCACCAAGTCCTTGTGACTGCACATGGCTGCGAGCACGATCACCATCCACGTCATGAAATCCTTGTGATTGCACACGGCTGCCTAGCAGCTCAAACGAGTTGAGCTGATGGACCATCTGCATTGCAAAAAGACTTATATTACAAGATTGTACTCAGAGACCCATAGTAATATGCACAAGCATGTATGAGCAGTACATACACAGGCACAACAAACTACAACAACACTTTCATCTCTCAATCTCTCACAGTTTCTCTCTTCACGGACATCACACACAACAAATCCATCTCTCAATCTCTCTCTTTGCACACAACACATCACACCAGGCACGGACACACTCAGGCTTGGGAGGCACACACCCACGGCGACCCAACTAGCACGCACATCATTCAGGCACGGCAAGCACACACATCTGTGGGAAGCCAGTCAAGCATACATTCGGGCACACAGTCCTGGGAAGCCGGTTGGGCAAAGAGGGCGCGCACGACGCGGTCCTCGGGCTGGCAGCGGGAGGAAGCCAGCGACGGCCGCTTTGCCCCTGCCACCAGCAGTCCTCGCTGGCCAGGCGGCCGCCAACGCCACACCATGTGCCCAGTTCCGGCGGGATCTGCCGCCCCACGCCATATCAGGCACCCCTCCCTCGATCTAGAAAAAAATGCAAGGGAAGGAGATGGAGGGACTATGTGATGCGGGCAAACCTGGATGCGGCCGGCGCTGATCCCGTCGAACTCGACGAGGAAGGAGGGCCTGAGAGCGAGGTGGTCGGCGTATCCGATGGACGCCGGGTCGCCGCCGCTTCCGTCGGACAGGATCTTCCGCGAGCCGCGACCTCGCCGCCGCTTTTGGGGCGAGCCTTTTTTTATCTCCTTCCAAGGCTGACCGATGCGGTGGTGTTTTTTCCATTTGGCAATGCGTGGTGTTTTCACACGAAGCAGCGCGTCTGTTTTGGTGCGAGCACGCCATGGAGCGCTCTCTTTTCGCGCCAGGAATTTTTCCAAGAGGTCCGACCTCATGCGTAAATTCCTCCGGATCGGCACCTTTGGGAACCCAATCCTCAGGAATTTTAATGATGCAAACCTGTGATCCAAATGCATTTCATAGGAAACAATCCTGAGGTTTAAATTCCTGCGAAAATCCTGTGAAAATCCTCCAATCCAAAGAAGGCGTAACTCTGAATCACTCAATTTCATGGAAGTTTAGAGAGCTCGAACTAGGGTTCTATTACTTAGAAAGGGGAAAGTAGGTTCAGCTCGCCACAGGTGGCTAGGGTTTACACCCGATACAAATCAACATGGTCCAAAACGAGGGAGATAAGGTGGCTTTATAGCCATTACAATCTGGAGAAAAGAAGAAGAAAATGGCAATAGAGCACATGGTTGTTCTTGATCATGAACAATGACACTTTGACTAATCTACCACCTTCCGATTGAAGATCGACGATAGAAGGCGATGCACCATTGGCGAACCGGTATTCTTCATCTGTGAGCCATCGGATGCGAGATCTTTGGCCTTAGTCAAATCCGGCACGCGGGAACATGGGTCACTCACTGCTACAGACTAACTACTCTGTTAAACGGCCTGATAATACCCTCCGATTGAGCATGAGCTTGTCCTCTAGCTTGAAATGAAGGAAAAACTTTCTGGATGAATGACGAGTCTTCCCAAGTAGTTTTTTCCACCGGCATATTGACCCATTTAACTAACCATCTGACGACAGGAGTGCTGATATTGCCTTGTGGTCTAGGAATTAACTTCCTTTCTAACAATGCTTCTGGTTCCATCTTAATGATACCATCAGCTCCCACGAGTGGCGAATGTGGAGAAGGAACTACTGCCGGCCCAATGTGCTTCTTTAGCTGGCTGACATGGAAGGTGCTATGTAACTGGCAGCCCTCTGGTAGCAATAGCTTGTAAGCATGTTTACCAATTCTCTGCAGTACTCTGACAGGACCATAAAACTTGGAATGCAATTTCAAATGCCTATGCAGACTAAGGGAGGTGTGCCTGTAAGGCTGTAATTTTAAATAGGCCATGTCCCCAACAGAGAATTCCCCCTCTTTTTATTAGCATAATGCTTCATTCTAGCTTGTGCCTTCACCAAATTCTGCTTAATCACTTCTATTGCCAATTCTCCATTGGTGTAGCATATTTTCATTGTCCTCCCATATACCATCAGGTAGGGCTGATTCATCTACCATAGTGGGAGGAAATCCATAAAGAGCCTGAAATGGGGTCATTTGTAATGATGTATGGAAACAAGTATTGTACCACCACTCTGCTAATTCCAGCAACCATGCCATTTCCTTGGTTGCTGGAACCACATGCACCTCAAGTAATTCTCTAAGCATTGATTGACCCTTTCAGTCTGGCCATCAGATTGGGGGTGATAACTAGTACTCATGTGCAACTTTACCTTCAAAGCTTTGAACAATTGCCGTCACAAGTGGTTGGTAAAAATTATGTCTCTTTCCGTTACTATCACCAAGGGCATGCCATGGAGCTTAAACACATTGTTAGAAAAAGCCCTTGCTATAGACTCCAATGTTATAGGATGTTTCATTGCTATGAAATGGGCATATTTGGTGAACCTGTCCACAACAACTAGTATTAAGTTCTTGTGCTCAGAGGTGGGCAATCCTTCCACAAAGTCCATGCTTATATGGGCCCAAGCAAAGTCTGGAACTGGGGGGGGGGGGGGGGCTCTAGTAGGCCAGGGTAAGGGGAATGTTCAGCCTTATTTAGCTGGCACACAGGGCATGTTTTCACAAAATCAATGACATCCTACTTCAAACCATGCCAGTGAAATACCAGCTTCACTCTTTGATAGGTAGCTCGCTCTCAAGAATGTATTCCTAACCCAGAGTTGTGAAATGTTTTCAGTATTTTCTATCTGAGAGAAGTGGCAGTGCCTACCACAATTTTGTTGTGAAATCTTAGTATTCCATTCCTGAAGGAATAAGAAGTAGTATTCCCCTTATCAACAGTGCATTCAATAATCAACTCTTTGATCTTATTATCCCGACGGTAGCTTTTGATCACTTCTTTCACCCATGTGGGGGCAGTTGCACTAGCAGTCAATGAAGAAACCATGTGTTTTACTCTAAATAGTGCATCATTAGCTTTATTTTCCTTTTATCTTCTGTATTAAATTGTGAAGTTATACCTCAGCAACTTGAGCAACAA
Source organism: Thinopyrum elongatum (assembly GCA_011799875.1). NCBI lineage: Eukaryota > Viridiplantae > Streptophyta > Magnoliopsida > Poales > Poaceae > Thinopyrum > Thinopyrum elongatum. The sequence goes on from CM022299.1 coordinate 57,342,149, forward strand.
CTTATGCTAAATTCCTTCAGTTATCTTTTGCTCTTGAATGTACTTGAGGCTTCCTCGGTCTATTTTAATCACTAAGCAGTGGCCAAAAATTAGTGCCTCCATTTCTTAACAACTTCAATGATGGCCATGGCCTCCTTGTCATAAGTGGACATTGCAGTTGCCTTGGGCCCAATAGTTATGCTGAAATAAGAAATAGGTTTTCCCTCTTGCATTAACACATATCCTAGGACATATCCACTAGCATGAGTCTCCAAAATGAAGGGCTTTGTAAAATCTGGCAGGGCCAATACTGGTGCACTTGTTAGCTTGTTCTTGAGGGCCAAAAAAGCTTGGTCCTGCTCTTCTTTCAGACAGAAGGCATCCTTCTTTAAGCAGTCAAACACAGAGGCCTACAGATTATTCCATATCCTTGGATAAATCTTCTGTAGTAGCCACTTAAACCGAAGAAACTTCTTAGTTCAGTTACAGTAGTAGGGGAAGGCCATTCTTTGATAGCTTTGATCTTGGACGGGTCAGTGGACACTTCCTTTGAGTTAATTACATGTCCCAGATACTCCACCTCCCTCTGACCAAAGGAACACTTGTCCATTTTAGCATAGAGCTTGTTTGCTTGGAGAATGTCAAACACCTCGGTTAAATGTACTTTGTATTCTTCTATGGAAAACTGAAGACAAGGATATCATCGAAGAACACCACTACAAATTTGAGAGGACCTAACAGGAAATTCATCAGAGCCTGGAATGTATGGGGCCATTAGTGATGCCAAATGACATCACTAAATACTCAAAGAGCCCCATGTGATGGAAAATGTTGTTTTGGGAATATCTTCCTCAGCCATCCTAATTTGGTGATATCCATTTATTAAGTCAATTTAGAGAAGAACTTTGCCCCCTTTATTTGGTCCAACAAGTCTTCAATTACTGGTATTGGGTATTTATTTTTAATAGTGATAGCATTCAACTTCCTGTAATCAGTACAAAGTCTCCAAGATCAATCCTTCTTCTTGATCAATAATACATGAGATGAAAATGAGCTAGTGCTAGGTCTAATGATCCTCTTTTTCAACAAGTCCAGTATGATCTTTTCCAATATTTCCTTCTGGTGATGAGGCACTCTGTATGGTCTTTGGTTAACTATTTTTGGTTCCTTCCACTAGGGGAATTCTGTAGGTTCCTTGAACAAGTTCTCATATTGTTCAATACAGGTTGCAACTCTGGAGGAATTTCCTAGACTGCTAGTACAAGATCAGTCCCACAAGTAGTAAACTGGAAAAATCCACAAACAAGCTGCTCCAGTAGCTTGTCTATATTGTCATGTGTTTCAGTCATAGGACTTAAGGGAACGGTTTCATCTACAAATGTTACCATCTGTCCATTTGTGGCAGATATTTTCATTTCCATCTTGATAAAGTCCATCTGAATTGGATTATATTTCTTTAACCAGTCCACTCCCAATATCATGTCATATCCTTTTAATTTCAACAATCTAAAAGTGTCAGAGAATTTATGGCCTTGTATGTCATAGGAACAGTTTTTTGTTGTAAATTCACTCCACATGACTCCGCCACTTGCAACTACCACTTTCACTTTAGGAGTAGCTACTGGTGTAACGGGCAGTTTACTGGCCATGTCAGGAGAAACAAATGTAGAAGTGCTACCACTATCCACTAAAGTTGTGGCAGTAGTATTGCCTACTTTCAAAGATAGTACAAATGTATTTCTAGCTGCTCCAATACCCATAGTAGCATGCATTGAAACCTGCAGCACTATCTCTTCTGGAGGGGACTAAGTAGGTTCCAAATCAAGGTCATCAAAGTCTGTCACATATATGGTTTCAGACTCATCTGTATCTTGGGCTTGCAATGCTTGGATTTGAGCTCTCTGGCTCATCTTACAAACTTATCTATGACTAGGCACCCATGCTTCTCTACACTTGTAACACACCTGATTTTGCTTAGATTGCTGAATGATAGTGTTCCTGTTAGGTACTGTACTTGCAATAGGCACTTTTGGTTGATCAAAAATAACCTGCCTCTTTGGCTAAGGAGCATAAGATCTTGTTTGTACTACTAGAGGTTGTGTCCAAGCTTTTTTCATTCTCTTAGCATACCACACAACAGTTTGCATGTCCCTAGGTTTAAAACACTCCACATAGCTTTTGATATAGGGCTAAGACCTGATACTCTGATTTCCCCTCCTCATAGGGCTAAGACCCAATACTCTGAGTACAAAAGTGGTGACATAGTAATCATCAGGTATTCTAGGATTTTCCCCTCCTCATAATGTTCATTAACTGTTAAAATTGCTCAACATACACAACAATTGTGGTTGTTTGTTGGAAAACATGAAAGGAACTAACTATGTCACAAATAGAGTCTACAGAACTTGTCAGAAAGATAAGAGCAGAATTTGTGCCATGGTACAATGCTGGGAGCATACCATGTGCCTCTGCACCATTGGACCCATGTCAGTTCTGTGCTCAATAGATTTCCTTGCAGCAGCAAACTACCGTTCCAAATTCTAAATCCAAGATTCTGGATCCCGCCCTTCAAACTCAAATAGATTTAATTTAGCTGGCTTCACTATCAAAGGACTCCTTTTTCCATCTATTGGAGCGTTGGGCCTTCTTATGTAATTGTTGTCATAGCCCTCTTCCTCAGACAGATCTTCCAGTTGCACCACATTTGACTGTGCTCCTTGTGTGTTTGCTAGTTCTCCTTTGTGTTGGCCAAAGTTGGGGTGCCTATAAGGAAGTTTTGGAGTACCATCTAAATGTAGTTCCTTTCCTGTATGATCTCTTAATGTAGCTGTCCCTGCTGCATGAGGGGCTACCTTATCTGGCATAGTTACTGAAGGTGGAGTAGGAGCCTACAATTGCTTGGGGTCTTCCAAGTGCTGCATTTGGGGAGTGTGTCTGATTCTCCTTTGGTCGAACACTGCCCTGGCCTGACATCGCATCCACTTCCTCTAATTGATCTGGTTTAGGGTCTAAGAGCAAACACCTAAAATTCTCCCAAATCTTGTCGAAGTTCTTCTGCATGGTGATAAAAATATTCAAGAACCACAACAGTTATAGCATAGAATATAAACATTAACTATAAACTTGTAAATAAATAATACAAATATTATTGCCTCTATGGAATATTTCCAATAGTCTTGTGTTTCACATGTGTGATCCATTCATGTTTGCCTTTACAACCCTCATGATGTTCGTTGTCTCCATGGATCTAGAACGTTATATTCGATATGAGATCCTCTGTTGAAAGCTTAGTGTAATAAAATTCGTGAGTGTTGTGAAGGGGCCGCACTCAGCATTATCGCCGAAAGGCTATGAAGTGTATCACTGCCATTGTAAAGGTTAGGATGTGAAGGTAATTCGAGGTGACAGTAAAAGACTTTGCTCCTAGATTTTGTAATTGATAGGGAATTTACGGAGAATCCTTAGAGAAGCCGCGTCCACGGGGTAACCCTTGGTTACCGTAGTTGTAACCTACAGGGGGAGACTACGGTAGTGATGTGCGCGGCATGAAGTCTACCTAGAGCAGAACATGTTCTGTACCCGGCTCCACCCAACATAATCATCAAGAGTGGCTCAAGTATCCAAACAAGCGTTAGAAACATACCAATGGGAATTGCAGACTCCCTGAGAACGCCGTACTCCTCTATCAGTTCCACTTGTTACTCGTGTTGTTGTTTCCTTATTACTTGCTATGTTATTTACTTTCAGTTTGCTTTCCATCAAAATAACTATTTATTTCCGCCCTCACTTTGTCCGGAGTCTACAATTAATTACTTGCAGGCACAAATCCATAATTCACTACAAGAGGCGACGCTTAATTCCTGTGCTCCCTTTGCGATCGATGCTCTTATTTCAGAAAGGCTACAACTAAACCCTATGCACTTGCCGGCCATCAAAGATCATATTTTTATAACAAACTATTTCCATCAGACACATAGGAAGATAGGGGTTTAATGTTTCACCTCCCAACTTACTTACCACAAGGATAATTGTCAATAATAATAACTCATGATCATATATATTCAACTGGATATATGTGCCTGGATTTTTCCCCACCACATGATGCTTGTCAAGTGAAGAATTTTTGAGATTGGAATAAGGAGAAATTGACTCAACATGAAAAGTGAAGTTGCACAAAAAGTAAAAGATATGCCCTTCACAGAGGGAAGCAGATGTTGTCATGCACTTTTGAGTTGGACGTCTGAGTTTTTTTATGAAAGGGAACATCACTTTTATATTTCCCCTTGTGAGAATGGCCTTTATTGAGCAGTTTGTCGCTTTTATTACTCCACACCACAAGTTTGTACAAAGTTTTTTCACTTCCAATAAAAAATCATACATGTTTAAGGAAATTTTTATTGCATGCACCGATGCAACTTACTTGAAGGAACTTGCTCAATCCATTGATAGTTTTACTGCACTCTCATGAAAGAAACTAAGTTCAAGGTTTTTGGATGCACAAGTAGTATCTCTACCTAGTGTGAAAGTATTTGGCTAGAAAAGATTATAAACAAAAACCGCATGTTCGAGGATCCATGCCAATATAACTTCTATGCATGTCGGGGGGATGAACCCCGGGCAGGCAACGGAACCCGGATCCCTTTCAAAAACATCAGGGCTAGCAGCGCCCCTCAATCCGGCTTGTACTTGGCCGGGTTCCTCAACCCGGCCAAGTTCCGCAACCCGGTCGAGTCCCGCAACCCGGCCAAGCCCGCTGGTGCATGCCGGCCGGTCCCAGCAAGTCAAGACTTCCTCGACAAGTAAGTGCAATCATAGCGCGCCCCTCAACAAGGCCACGGCTCAGCTCCCGTCCTGTCCAGGGCGTACGACAGAACAAGTTCCCATGAAGAGATGAGCAAGGCAACAGTGGCCCACCTGCCCCGCTGACCGGTAGGAGCGTGGCAACAGTGGCCCACCTACCCTGCTGACCAGGACCGGCGTGGCTACAGTGCATCCCCCGTCCTGCTGACGCAAGCCGACGGTGACCAGGCGACGCGCCACTGTAGCCGAGCCGGCTCAACCACTCCGTGACGCACGACAAGATTGGGAACAGTGCCCTTTGGCGCACGGGGCCCGTGCCCAGAGAACCCGGCGTACCCTGGTACCCGGCGGGCCCCAGCGCTGGCTTCCCAGATGCTGACATCCCGGCCCCATGGCCATGCAACTTTACCATTGTAAACCTGGGGGGTTGACCTATAAAACCCCCAGGAAGCCTCCATGCAGAGGAGAGAGCACATACAATCGGATCACCCATAGAATACACACGCAAGGAGAAGGAGCAGCCTATGCTCTGGCCTGTCTTCCTTCCTCCCCAAAACAGCTCCAGGAGCAAGCTTGTATCATCCACATATAAACCATACTCGGCAGGACTAGGGGTGTTATCTCTCTGGAGAGCCCCGAACCTGGGTATGTCTTGCGTCCCTCGCTCGCTCAAGCCGACCTCGCCCCTGGAGCCCACTGGTGCCCTCGAGCCTGTCCCTCTCTTTAGCCATCCTTTGGCATCTGCCGTGCACCCACCATGACAGTTGGCGCCCACTGTGGGGTGATAATCCCCAAGTGCAAGGAATCATCGTAGCAATTCCCAAAGGTGGAAGTGATAAGTATGGAGTGTCGAACCCACAAGGAGCTAAAGGTAATATCAATATTCTCTCATGTCCTATCTGCCACTAATACGACTCTACACACACCGAACGTTTGCTTCCATCTAGAAAGGAGAAATAAAACTACGTTGTGGGTATGAAGAGGATAACTTTGCATGATATCGGAGAACTAATATATAAAAATAGGTGTTGTTATCATAAAGTTAGAATATATTACTATATATTATAAATAGCGAGTGTGGAATAATGATGGATCGGTGTGCGGAATTATCCTAGGCAATTGTTAACAAGATCGGTAATCATAATTGCAATTTCATATGAGGGAGAGGCATAAGCTAGCATACTTTCTCTTCTTTGATCATATGCACTTATGATTGGAACTCTAGCAAGCATCCGCAACTACTAAAGATCATTAAGGTAAAACCCAACCATAGCATTAAAGCATCAAGTCCCCTTTATCCCATACGCAACAACCCCCTTACTCGGGTTTAAGCTTATGTCAGTCTAGCAACCCACTATAAGCGAATCATGAACGTATTGCAACACCCTACAGAGGGAATCCCTCACGTGTGTGCGGCACGGAAGGCACCATAGGACAGCACCAAAATAAAACATACAACTCAAACCAATCTATATCATCAATCAACCCAAAAGACAAAGGAAAACTACTCAAAACATCATAGGATGGCAACACATCATTGGATCATAATATGTGGCATAAAGCACCATGTTCAAGTAGGGGATTACAGCGGGGTGCGGGAGAGTGGACCGCGTAAAAGAGATGAGGATGGTGATGATGAAGGTGAAGTTGATGAAGACGATCACCGCGGCGATGATTCCCCCGATGGCACTCCAGCGCCACCGAGAGAGGGGGGGAGAGGTTCTCCCCCTTTTGCTTCCTCCTCCATGGCCTCCACCTTAGATGGGGAAAGGTTCTCCCTCTGGTCCTTGGCCTCCATGGCGATGGTGACCCATCCGACTTCCTCCTCCGTGGCCTCCGGTGATGTTGGCCCCCTCCGGCAGGGTGCCAGAGAGGGCCTAGATTGGTTTTTCGTGGCTACAGAGGCTTGCGGTGGCGGAACTTCCGATCTCTCTTCTGTTCTGGGGTTTTTAGGATTTATAGGAGGGGTTGGCGTCGGTTTCACGTCAGGGGGCCCCATGAGGCGATCACAAGTTCGAGGGGTGCGCCCCCCACCCTTGTGGTGGCCCCGGGACTCCTCTTCCGTATATTTTTCTTCTATTTTTTTCATATTTTCTAGAAAAATTTTCCGTTAATTTTCAGCTCATTCCGGGGACTTTTATTTCTGCACAAAAACAACACCACGGTAGTTCTCCTGAAAACAGCGTCAGTCCGGGTTAGTTCTAATCAAATCATACCAAAATCATATGGAATTGTTGTAAACATGGCATGAATACTTCATAAATTATAGATACGTCGGAGACGTATCAGCATCCCCAAGCTTAATTCCTACTCGTCCTCGAGTAGGTAAATGATAAAAGAAATAATTTATGAAGTGTGAATGCTATCAAGTGCACAAGTTTGATCAATGAAAGTTCCAAGCACTTTTTCTAGCATTATTCTTTATCATAAACAACAGCTCATCTCATAAAACTTCTCATGATCAAGTAACAAGCTATTCACAAATTAAAGCAGAAGCTATAAACTTTCTTGAAAACTAACAAACTATGTTCTCAGTCATCAAATAATTGCAATTCATTATATTTTCAGGAAGGGTCTATGTAAGAGCTTTGATTTAGCAAATTCCACATACTCAACTATAATTTAATATTTCACAATTGCTAACACTCACATGATATTTATGGGTTCAAAGTTTCAATCGGACACAGAGAAAGATAGGGGCTTATAGTTTCGCCTCCCAACCTTTTACCTCAAGGGTAATGTCAACAATAATACTTTGTGAAAACCTACATCCGAGTGGATATATATATATCCGGATCGCTCCAACACATAGTGCTTGCCAAAAGAAAAAGTGTAAAAAGGAAAGGTGATGATCACCATGACTCTTGTATAAGGGTAGAAGATAAAAGTAAAAGATAGGCCCTTCGCAGAGGGAAGTAGAGGTTGTCATGCGCTTTTATGGTTGGATGCACAAAATCTTAATGCAAAAGAACGTCACTTTATATTGCTGCTTGTGATAAAGACCTTTATTATGCAGTCCGTCGCTTTTATTTCTTCCATATCACAAGTTCGTATAAAGCTTATTTTCTTCACACTAATAGATTATACATATTTAGAGAGCAATTTTTATTGCTTGCACCGATGACAACTTACTTGAAGGATCTTACTCAATCCATAGGTAGGTATGGTGGACTCTCATGGCAAAACTGGTTTAAGGGATGTTCGGAAGCACAAGTAGTATCTCTACTTGGTGCAAAGAATTTGGCTAGCATGAGAGAGAAAGGCAAGCTCAACATGTTGGAGGATCCATGACAATATAACTTCTATTCCGATATAAGAGAACATAACCCATTATGTTGTCTTCCTTGTCCAACATCAACTTTTTAGCATGTCATATTTTAATGAGTGCTCACAATTACAAAAGATGTCCAAGATAGTATATTTATATGTGAAATCTCTCTTCCTTCAATATTCTTTCATGAATTGTTCAAGTGACCAATGTTGAGTTTGCTAACTTTCAATAAATTTTACCACCTATACTTCTTATAAGTGAAGTCATTACTCCCCATGGGATAAGCATATGAAGCATATATAATTTCAGATTTATGTCATTCAATTCATTCAACCATTTACTCATGGGATATAAGTGGAGCACGAGAGTAAATGACAAAACTACTCCATAAAGATATAGGTGAAGATCAATGAGTAGTCAAATAATTAACTAACCATGGGAGGACTCTCTCTCTCATTCAAGATTTCTGATCCAATGATCTTATTCAAACAGAAAGTAAAATGAAAATACGCTCCAAGCAAAACACATATCATGTGACGAATAAAAATATAGCTCTGAATAAGGTATACCGATGGTTTTGAAGACGAAAGAGGGGATGCCTTCCGGGGCATCCCCAAGCTTAGGCGCTTGAGTCTTCCTTGAATATTACCTTGGGGTGCCTTGGGCGTCCCCAAGCTTAGGGTCTTTCCACTCCTTATTCTCCGCGTATCGATATCTCACCCAAAACTTGAAAACTTCAATCACACAAAACTTAACGGAACCTCGTGAGATGGGTTAGTATGATAAAACAAATCATTCACTTTGGTACTGTCAAGACAAGATTCAAATTTTTTTATCACATGATACCTACTGTACCCTATCATTTCTATAATTTATATGGAGCAATATAAGTCCTAGAAACTAGGAAACAAGCAAACTATGCATCAAAAATAGAATCTGTCAAAAACAGAATAGTCTGTAAACATCTGAATTAAGCTCATACTTCTGTTACTCAAAAAATTCTGAAAAATTAGGACAACGTAGAAAATTTGTATATAAATGAACTTTAAAAATTTCAGAATTTTTCCACGTTCCAGTTAAAGATAGGAATTTCTTCACTGGACGCAAAAGTTTCTGTTTTTGCACAGAATAAAATCAACTATCATCCACACTATCCCAAAGACTTTACTTGGCACTTTATTGAAACAAAAGCTATAAAACATGATTACTACAGTATCTTAATCATGTGAACACACAAAAACAGTAAGGATAGATATTGGGTTGTCTCCCAACAAGCGCTTTTCTTTAATGCCTTTTCAGCTAGGCACGATGATTTCAATGAGGCTCACATAAAAGATAAGAATTGAAACATAATGGGAGCATCATGAAGAATATGTCTAGCACATTTAAGTCTAACACACTTCCTATGCATAGGGATTTTGTGAGCAAACAACTTATGGGAACAAGAATCAACTAGCATAGGAAGGCAAAACAAGCATAACTTCAAGATTTTTAACACATAGAGAGGAAACTTGATATTATTGCAACTCCTACAAGCTTATATTCCTCCCTCATAATAATTTTTAGTAGCATCATGAATGAAATCAACAATATAGTTATCACACAAAGCATTCTTTTCATGATCCACAAGCATAGAAATTTTACTACTCTCCACATAAGCAATTTTATTCTCATGAATAGTAGTGGAAGCAAACTCAACAAAATGACTCTCATATGAGGCATAATCCAATAAAAATCAAGATGACAAGTTTCATGGTTATCATTATTCTTTATAGCATACATGTCATCACAATAATCATCATAAATAGCAACTTTGTACTCATAATCAGTTGGAACCTCTTCCGAAATAGTGGAATCATCATTAAATAAAGTCATGACCTCTCCAAATCCACTTTCATAAATATTATAAGATTCAACACCCTCCAAAATAGTGGGATCATTACCTAGAGTTGACACTCTTCCAAACCCACTTTCAATGATAATTTTATTCATACTCTAAAAGATATAAGTGAAGTTCATAGAGCACTCTACAATAATTTATCAATATCCAAGCTCAAAATTTATAAGTGAAGCACACGAAGCATTCTATAAAGCCATACTCAAAAGATTTAAGTGAAGCACAAAGAGCATTCTATAGAGGCATACTCAAAAGATTTAAGTGAAGCACAAAGAGCATTCTACAAATCAATGAAGGGCTATCTCACACTAGCATGGAGCATAAAGAAAAAGAAAAGAGAGATAAACACAAAAGACACATATCATGTGAACAAAACAAAAACCAAGGTATACCGATAATTTGTTGAAGAAGAAAGATGGGATGCCAACTGGGGCATCCCCAAGCTTAGATGCTTGAGTATCCTTGAAATATTTACTTGGGGTGCCTTGGGCATCCCCAAGCTCGAACTCTTGCTTCTCCTTATTCTTCTCATATCGGTAACTCCTCGTTCTTCGAACACTTCATCCACACAAAACTTAACAAAAACTTTGTGAGATCCGTTAGTATAATAAAGCAAATCACTACCTTTAGGTACTGTTGTAAACTCATTCCAATTTCATATTAGCATTATATCTACTGTATTCTAACTTCACCATGGTTCATACCCCCGATACAACACATAGATTCATCAAAATAAGCGAACAACACATAGAAAACAGAATCTGTCAAAAACAGGACAATATGTTGTATACTTCTGTACCTCCAAAAATTATGAAAAATTAGGACAAAATAAAAAATTTGTATAGCAGTACTGTGCAAAAATAATCAGGATTTTTGCATGTTCCAGTAAAAAAATTAAATTCATGCACTACAGCAAAAGTTTCTGCTTTTGCACCGCACACACCAAACAAGCGATCTAATCATCCTAAAGGCAAATCTAGGCACATTATTTTTATAATACAATGGATATATACAACGGGATAATTATTTTTGAGAAAATTCCATGAAAAATTCTACATTGTTTCCATGAGCATGAACACAAGTGTTCAAGGTCGACCCTCACTTCTCCAATGCATAACCTTCCAATCACTTCCCTTTTTGAAAAACTTTTTAAGCATAAGAGGCAAGTAAAATCTTTTTGGTATTTTCATTTTGTATTTTTTTGTTTGTTTCACCCACAACTAAAGAAAAACAAAAGGGAAAACAAAATCTACTTAGTGAAGAAAGCAAACAAGCACACACAAGAATATTAACCCCACACTTTTGCTCCCCGGCAAGGCGCCAGAAAAGAGCTTGATAATCCCCAAGTGCAAGGAATCATCGTAGCAATTCCCAAAGGTGGAAGTGATAAGTATGGAGTGTCGAACCCACAAGGAGCTAAAGGTAAGATCAATATTCTCTCAAGTCCTATCTGCCACTGATACGACTCTACGTACACCGAACGTTTACTTCCATCTAGAAACGAGAAATAAAACTACGTTGTGGGTATGAAGAGGATAACTTTGCATGATATCGGAGAACTAATATATAAAAATAGGTGCTGTTATCATAAAGTTAGAATATATTACTATATATTATAAATAGTGAGTGTGGAATAATGATGGATTGGTGTGCGGAATTATCCTAGGCAATTGTTAACAAAATCGGTAATCATAATTGCAATTTCATATGAGGGAGAGGCATAAGCTAGCATACTTTCTCTTCTTGGATCATATGCACTTATGATTGGAACTCTAGCAAGCATCCGCAACTACTAAAGATCATTAAGGTAAAAGCCAACCATAGCATTAAAGCATCAAGTCCCCTTTATCCCATACGCAACAACCCCCTTACTCGGGTTTAAGCTTATGTCAGTCTAGCAACCCACTATAAGCGAATCATGAACGTATTGCAACACCCTACAGCGGGAATCCCTCACGTGTGTGCGGCACGGAAGGCACCATAGGACAGCACCAAAATAAAACATACAACTCAAACCAATCTATATCATCAATCAACCCAAAAGACAAAGGAAAACTACTCAAAACATTATAGGATGGCAACACATCATTGGATCATAATATGTGGCATAAAGCACCATGTTCAAGTAGGGGATTACAGCGGGGTGCGGGAGAGTGGACTGCATAAAAGAGATGAGGATGGTGATGATGAAGGTGATGTTGATGAAGACGATCACCGCGGCGATGATTCCCCCGATGGCACTCCGGTGCCACCGAGAGAGAGGGGGAGAGGTTCTCCCCCTTGTGCTTCCTCCTCCATGGCCTCCCCCTTAGATGGGGAAAGGTTCTCCCTCTGGTCCTTGGCCTCCATCGCGATGGTGACTCCTCCGACTTCCTCCTCCATGGTCTCCGGTGATGTTGGCCCCCTCCGGCAGGGTGCCAGAGAGGGCATAGATTGGTTTTTCGTGGCTACAGAGGCTTGCGGCGGCGGAACTTCCGATCTCTCTTCTGTTCTGGGGTATTTAGGATTTATAGGAGGGGTTGGAGTCGGTTTCACGTCAGGGGCCCCACTAGGCGATCACAAGGTTGAGGGGCGCGCCCCCCACCCTTGTGGTGGCCCCGGGACTCCTCTTCCGTATCTTTTTCTTCCAGTTTTTTTCATATTTTCCAAAAAAATTCTCCGTTAATTTTCAGCTCGTTCCTAGGACTTTTATTTCTGCACAAAAACAACACCACGGTAGTTCAGCTGAAAACAGCGTCAGTCCGGGTTAGTTCTAATCAAATAATACCAAAATCATATGGAGTTGTTGTAAACATGGCATGAATACTTCATAAATTATAGATACGTCGAAGACGTATCATGGGGCAGCTCGAGGTCCCGGCCGGAGACATGTTCCAGACGGGACCCTTCGTCGAGTTCGGTGAGCACGTCGCGCACTGCGCGTTCCCCGCGCCCGGTGCGCCAATGGCTGGCCTCATCGACTCGCTCACCGCCTCCTTCGGCGCACGGCGCATCTCCAACGCGTCCTCGGCCGACGAGGACCCCAGCGGGGTGCTCGATGTCACCGACTTACCCATCTCCCTTGGCGACGATGTCTCCGCCGGGGTGGCGGATCTCTGTGTCCGGGTGGAGGTGCTTGCCACCGACTCCGGCTCCACTTCGTCTAGCGCCGCGAAGAAGGCCGCCGCCGCCAGGGCTGCAGCGGAGCGCGCCAGCGTGCCCGACAAGCTTCGCGCCACGATGCAGAACCTCAGCATTCCCATCGCCACCGACGTCAAAGCCACCGATGCCGTGGAGGCCCTGGCCCAGCTCGAGGAGGGGCGCAAGCGCCTGCTGGACGAGGCCGAAATGCTCGCTGCTACGCAGCGTGGGCACAACGCCGCGTACGGCTTCTCGCCGGCCGCGGCCGAGCCCAGCCGGGTTATCGAGGTGCGGAACCGTGGCGCCGCCATCGGCCGCGCGTTGGGCGTGATCCCGCCCGTCTATGACACCCCAGTCAAGAACATGCGCGCCGCGCAGGCGGCCACTGCTGGTGTGGAGCAGCTGCAAGAGCGCCTGCGGCGCATGAATGAGCTTCTTGGCGCTGCGAACACGCAGCAAGACCGCCTCGACCGTCCCGCGGGATCCGTCTCGCGCCGCACCAAAGATCCCGAGAAGCCGAACATGGCGTCTTCCCCGCCCCCCGGCGAAGCTCATTCCGGCCGAACCCGAACCCGGCGCAACTCCGCTCTGATAGCTAGTGACGGTCAGGGCAACGAGCCGGCTCCGGAGGAGCGGTGCCGGCAAGATCTCCCCCTGCAATCCGGCTGATGTGGTTGTCCGGCTTCGGCCGACCCGGCCCCCCGCGGCCCGGTCGCAAGCCGGCTAGGCCCGCGTGCCATCGACGATACCGATGCTCGCCATTGTCTTATTCAGGGCTCCGCAGACCCAAAGAAGGTTCGAACTCTGGGGCGTGTGCGAAGAACTCAACCTATCCAACCAACCAAACACGTCGCCCTACAGCCTAGCTCGATGAACAAGGAAGAAGATGCACACAGCAGTTTACCCAGGTTCGGGCCACCTTGCGGTGTAAGACCCTACTCCTGCTTTGTGGTGGATTTGCCTTACGAGGGGCTGAGGATGAACTAGTACAAGGGAAGAACAACCTCGCGAGGTCTGCTCTGGGGTGAGGGTGTGAGTCGTCCTTCGGTTCGGTCTTCCCTCTACGGTGGTGGCTAGCTTATACTTATAGTGGCCTCGGTCCTCTTCCCCCAAAACGAAGGCGGGAAGGGATCCCACAGTGGCCAATTTGAAAGGGGACAAGTAGTACATCTTATCCTGACGAAAGGTGGTCTTCGCCTGCAAAGCCTCTGGTCGTGACGCTGTGGTGGGCTCGACGATGATATCCGTCCTGCCGTCCTGGCGGTCTTGGTCTCGTTGCACGGGAATGGAAACCTTTGGCTGATTCCTTGGGACCCCGCGCCTGCGCTTGCCTCCTTAGCACCAAAGAGGAAACCTGCTCCTCTGCGCCCGCTGGCTCCCGCCTGGCCTTGGTCGTCATGGCTTGCGTCACCTCAACCTCATGAGGTGGGCACCTGCATAGAAATCTCCGCTCCTCAGGAGCCAGCCCGAGGAGGCCGCTCCCTCCGGAGGTCTTGATGTCGCCCGCCTCGCGAGGCTTGGTCCCTCGCGAGGGTCTTGTCTTGAAGGTGTTGTAGATGGGCCGTACCAGGCCATCGAGGAAGCCATGCCATGGGCCGCAGGCAGGCAAGTCTGGGTACCCTGGTTCCCAGAACGCCGACAGTAGCCCCCGGGCCCAAGGCGCGCTCGGACTTGGCTTCGAGGTGAAGCCAAAGGGCAAGGGCAAAGCGCCGCGGGCCCCAATCGCCTGTGGACCGAGTCGATGCGTGGCGCTTGATGGGACGTCGGCGTCTCCACTTCCCCACGCCGCCTCGGCAACTGCCCCAGGCTGACAAAAGACTGGCGCTCGCCACCGAGCTTTCATTGCCTTCTCTTCGCCTCGCTCCGAATCCCCCTTCTCCCTGCCGAGAGCACCTCCAGATACGGACGAATTCCTCCTTCCTTCTGCATCTCTTCTTCTGAGGTCTTGCGGATGGCGTCCGGGAAGGTGAAGCCTGCCGCTCCGGCCGCAAGCTCCTCCTCCGCGCCTGCGCCGGCCCTCGGCACGTCCTCCATCACCGAGAGGAAGCACCTCGCCGCCGCACTCCCGCTGACGGCAAGCAACGACAACGAGTGGAAGGAGACGGCGCTCCTGGCCGGCTCCACCGAGCGAGGGACCCTGGCGGGGACGTTCTATCCCTTCTTCCTTCATAGTGTCTTTGCGGGGATCGTCCCGCTTTTCTCCAAGTTCTTCACCGCCGTCCTCGACCACTACCAGGTTCAGGCCCTGCATCTGCAGCCCAACTCCATCCTTCTCTTGTCCATCTTCGCTTTCTACTGCGAGGCATTCGTAGGCGTGATGCCCTCCGTTGCGCTCCTCCGCTAGTTCTTCTACCTCCGGATGCACGACCAAACCAGCGTTCCGGCTGTGTCTCCTTTGCAGCGGTCCACAGCGGTAACGCGCTCATGAGGGCCGAGAAGAAGGTGGAGAACTTCTAGCGCAAGTGGGTCATCATGGACGCCAGGGGCCTCCACGCGCGGCTGGAATTGCCGACCGAGCTGCCAGAGAAGCTTGATTGGTGGGGCCATGAGAAGCTTACCGACCCCCGGGCAGCGCCAATCCTGAGGAAGATGACGGAAGACATGGAGGCCGGGGCGCTGACGGGGGCCATGCTCGTCAAGGAGTTCCTGACGCAGCGCCTGGCCCCGCTCCAGGCACACTCGCGCCCCATGTGGGAGTTCAAGGGCGCGGAGGAAGACATCCGGCTGCGCTCAGGGAGCCTGACGGGCGAGGAGCTGGACAAGGCCATGCACACCTTGCTTGAGAAGGATCCAGGCAGCCTCCCGGCAGCCTACATCCCGCTGTACCGTCGTGCTGACAGGGCGGCGCAGGTCGTCGCCATGCCCGTCTTCAATGAGCTGGGGCTCGTGCCGCCCGAGCTCCCCAACCCCCCGGTGCCGGTGTCATCCGGCGACGACTCCGTCCCAGGGCGAGCTTCTTTGTGGCTTCTCCGATGATGACGACGCCGCCGAGCCCCGGGTCTTGGAGCCCCCGCGCTCCACCAGGGTTGTGACGAGGTCCGGAGCCTCTACTCCGGCCCAGCGGAGGCCAGGCCAAACGACTCTGAAGAAGGGCGGGGCAGCCCCCCTTCCTCGAGGTGACGCCTCCGCCTTGCCGTCCGTCACCGCCGCACCGAGGCCAGCCGTCGTGCGCCCCGCCGATCCTCAGGGCGCGACAAAGCCCGTGCTCAGGAAGATCGGGGGCGCCCTCGCCCCGGCTAGGAAAAGGGCGTACATCGCTGCTGACGAGTAAGCATCTTACCTTGTTTTTGCTTGCCACCCTTGATGTCATGCCCACAATACTCCCCTCCTGGTAGCCAGGATGGGGACCATGGTGAAGAAGAGGAAGGAGGGAGCCGAGACCCCGGAGGCACCACCGTCCGCCACGGCCGCGATGACCCTGGCGCAGACGAAGGAGATCGCCTCGCGCTCCCCCGTGACGGAGCGGACCCCTCAAAGCACGGTGGTGGGGCCTCAGGATGAGGTTGCCTCCGTGGGCCAGCAGGCTCCGGAGCCGCCCGTCCCTGTCGCACCTGCGGGGGGTTCGGAGGCTCGAGAGCCCCCAGCAGCCCTTACTCCTGCGGTGATGCCAGCCCATGCGCCGGTGCCGCCTCCTCCCAAGGCCCTTGTGTTGGCGGACGGCGGCCCCCTCGTAAGGCCCGGGGCTGTGGAGGAAGCCTACACCGCGCTCGATCAGCTCCGGACCGATCTCCAGGACGCGGACAGGTGCATGGCGATGGGACGCATGGGGCTGATCTCGGGGTGGCTGAGGGAGTCCTGGATTTAGGGGTCCTCGGGCGTCCGGGCTACGTGACGTGGGCCGGACTGATGGGCCATGAAGATACAAGATAGAAGACTCTCTCCCGTGTCCAGATGGGACTCTCCTTAGCGTGGATGGCAAGCTTGGCGTTCGATATGAAGATTCCTTTCTCTGTAACCGACTTTGTACAACCCTAGTCCCCTCCGGTGTCTATATAAACCGGAGGGTTTTAGTCCGTAGGGGCGATCATAATCAGACAGGCTAGACTTCTAGGGTTTTAGCCATCACGATCTCGTGGTAGATCAACTCTTGTAATACTCATATTCATCAAGATCAATCAAGCAGGAAGTAGGGTATTACCTCCATAGAGAGGGCCCGAACCTGGGTAAACATCATGTCCCCCGTCTCCTGTTACCATCGACCTTAGACGCACAGTTCGGGACCCCCTACCCGAGATCCGCCTGTTTTGACATCGACATTGGTGCTTTCATTGAGAGTTCCGCTATGACGTCGAAGACAGGGTTGATGGCTCGCCTTGTTATCAAGGACAATATCACCTCCGGAGGAGCCCTGGCCTTAGGCCAAACCCTCCGGCTGGGCGGCTTTATCATGACCGCCCGTCCGGCCGTTAGGCCGACGATGACTTCTCGGGTCATCGAAAATCGCCTCCGCGTTGACTCCGAATACTCCAAACAGATGGATCCGACGGAGTTGTCATCTTTAAACGAACTCCTGGATCGCATCGCCACCTTGGGGGTCGTTACAGACTACGATCGGATTGGGCTTAAACCCGATTAGAGAGAAATCAAATCTCCACCGATCACCCATCAGATAGCGGTGGTAGAAGAGCAAAACAACAACTCTTCCCCTGTGTTGAGGACGAACTATGTTCGGATTTTTGAGCTTGAAGAGCCGGATACCTGTCTACGGAACGGCACGCCCTGTCCTCCGAACCTAGAATCGGACGATGGGCCTGAAAAATCAGTTGATATCCCGGAGCCCGAATTATTAAGCTCGGAAGTATCTCAAACTCCGGATCCTAAACTGGGTCAGGGTTCGGATTTAAAGCCACCCACCCACCCAGATATACGCGATCTCATGTACGTACGACAACAGTCTCAGGAAACAGTCCATCACTTTTGGGCCAGATTCCTCCTTGTCAAAGACAAGATTGAAGATTGCCGCGACGAAGACGCGATCTTAGCATTCTGCAACAATTGCACGGACGAAGGAATCCTCAACGCCATCAACCGCCGTCGCGTATCTCACTTCGCTGACTTGGCAACCATAGTACAGAAGTACTGTGCAATGGAAAGCGCCTGGAAAACTCAGGCAGCTCGTTGGGAACCACTGGTTTCCACTCAACCCCTAGTCCGAGCAAAAAGGATGCACCCCCATGGGGTGCCCAACCCAATAGTAAAGAAATCTAAGTCCATTACGGGGTGCGGAACCGTTCTGGAGGGATGGCTCGATAGGCCATGCAAAATACACACAACACCGGATACCGTACCAACTCACAGCCTTAAAGCATGTTGGATACTCTGGCAAGTGGCCAAGAGCGGCAAGGATATCCTCACCAAAAACACCTCAGAACAACACCCCCCAGAAGACGACGACCTCAGAGTATTGACGGTCTTCGAGACCTTCGCTTCAAACAATAGGCGCAAAAGGGCACTCCGCGACCTCGCCGAAGTCTACCAAGTCGCAACAATAAACCCTTGGAACGACACGGCCATAACTTTCAATGCCAGTGACGAACCAAAATCCAGGACAGTCCGGGCACCAGCTGCCTTGGTTCTCAGTCCAATCGTGGACGGCTTTTGGCTCACCAAAGTACTCATGGACGGCGGCAGCGGACTAAACCTCATTTATGAGGACACGCTCAACAAAATGGAAATAGACAGGAGCCGCATCGAGCAAAGTAGCACGACCTTCCGAGGAATCATTCCCAGTCGGGAGGCGCGATGCACGGGAAAAATCACATTTGACATGGTATTCGGCACGCCGGAGAATTATCTGTCCGAAGAGATGACCTTCCAAGTGGCCCCTTTCAACAGTGGATATCATGCCCTATTGGGGCGAGATGCATTAACACGCTTCCAAGCTATACCTTATTACGGGTACATGAAGCTCAAGATGCCCGGGCCCAATGGTATTATCACTCTTTCCAGTGATCCGGACATAGCACTCCGCGCCGAAAACAAAACCGCATCCCTGGCCCTCGAGGCATTGTCCGAAGCCCTCGTGGCCGAAGAATTAGCCACACTACGCTCCACGGTGGATAGGGACGACGTAATCCTGGACAAGCGACCCAAATCCACCTTCTTCAAACCAGCAGACGAAATCGTCAAATTCCAGGTCCACCCAACGGACCCCAAGAAGACAGCCTCTATCGGGGCACAGCTGGACCCAACGGTTGACGCCGCATTACGAGCGTTCCTACGCGAAAATTGGGACATATTTGCCTGGCACCCTTCTGATATGCCAGGAATCCCACGCAGGTTGGCCGAACATAGCCTCAATATATCGAAGGGACACAAGCCGGTCAAACAAACACTGCGGCGCTTTTCCGAACCCAAACGACAAGCTATGGGGGAGGAGCTGGCCAAGTTAATCGAGGCCGGATTCATCAGAGAAATAAAATATCCGGACTGGCTAGCAAACCTGGTGATGGTACCAAAGAAGGATAAATCCTGGCGCCTATGCGTCGATTTCAAAGACCTCAACAAAGCCTGCCCCAAGGATCCCTTCCCCCTCCCCTGCATCGATCAGATCATTGATGCTACTGCAGGACACGACTCACTGTGTTTCCTCGACGCATACTCTGGATACCATCAAATCAAAATGAAGGTGTCCGATCAAGCCGCAACGGCATTCATTACCCCATACGGGCCTTTCTGCTTCAACACTATGCCCTTTGGGCTTAAAAACACCGGCGCTACCTACCAACGCATGATTCAAACATGCCTGGAGAAGCAAATCGGCAAGACAGTTGAAGCATACGTGGATGATGTCGTCATCAAAACTAGACATGTCGAGTCATTAATAGGTGACTTACATCTCACATTCGACAACCTCCGTGCATATGACATCAAGCTCAATCCGGAAAAGTGCATTTTCGGTGTTCCCGCTGGAAAGCTGCTGGGCTTCATTGTTTCCAGTAGAGGAATTGAGGCAAATCCAGCCAAAATTCGAGCTTTGTCACAATTGGCTACACCAACTGACCTTAAACAGGTCCAAAAACTAGCCGGATGCGTGGCAGCTTTAAGCCGCTTTATCTCCAGACTCGGAGAAAAAGCATTGCCACTCTATCGCCTTCTCCGACACACCGACCACTTCGAGTGGACGGATGCAGAAACGGCCGGACTGGAAGAAATAAAGGCTCTTTTAGCAAGCAACCGAATCCTGGCCGCGCCAAACGTCGGCGAACCAATGTTGTTATACATCTCTGTGACTCACCAGGTGGTGAGCGCAGTGCTCGTCGTTGAACGAGAGGAGGACGGACACAAATTCTCGCTTCAGAAGCAGGTATACTATGTATCCACTGTCCTCACACCTTGCAAATCCCGGTACCCTCATTGCCAAAAGATAGCATACGCGGTCTTCATGGCATCCCGGAAGCTACGACACTACTTCCAAGAATGCTCGATCACGGTGGCTTCCGAAGCACCACTCAATGACATAATAAACAACCGCGACGCTATG
Organism: Thinopyrum elongatum; assembly: GCA_011799875.1. Classification (NCBI taxonomy): domain Eukaryota; kingdom Viridiplantae; phylum Streptophyta; class Magnoliopsida; order Poales; family Poaceae; genus Thinopyrum; species Thinopyrum elongatum. The sequence continues at coordinate 57,362,699 of CM022299.1, forward strand.
GGCCGGATTGCCAAATGGGCTATTGAGCTCCTGCCATTCGAAATAACGTATAAACCGCGCTGAGCCATTAAATCCCAAGTGTTGGCTGACTTCATCACCGAATGGACAGAGGCCGAACTCCCTAAAGAGTACGGCACATATTCCAACTGGGTCATGTACTTCGATGGCTCTAAGATGCTGGCCGGTTTGGGAGCGGGCGTCATCTTACATCCCCAACGGGAGACACAGTCCAGTACTTACTCCAAATCTTATATACAGACTCCAACAATGCAGCCGAATACGAGGCCTTACTGCATGGTCTTCGGATGGCCGTCTCCATGGGCATACAACGTCTAGAGGTGCGCGGGGATTCAAATCTCGCAATATCCCAAATAAACGGAGACTTTGACGCAAAAGATCCAAAAATGGCGGCCTATCGTAACGCCGTACTCAAAATATCAGCCCGGTTCGAGGGACTCGAGTTTCATCATGTGGCTCGAGAAAGTAATCAAGCGGCGGATGTCCTTGCTCGCATGGGAGCCAAGCGCGACCCCGTCCCGCCTAACATCTTTCTGGAACGGCTCTTCAAGCCATCCGTGGTGTGGCAGGATGAAAGCGGCAACACTAGCCCGGACCCGATCATACCCCCTGAGTCCGAGCACAATACCGATATCATCGGGGGCTCAGCCACCGAAGCAACACCATCGGCCCATCTCATAATGGCAGTAATTGCCCCATGAACCGAACCCTTCTTGGCCTACCTTAATAGGCGAGAGCTCCCTGAGGATCCTAACGAGGCTCGCTGCATTGTCCGGCGCTCGAAAGCCTACAAGGTCCATGATGGTGAGCTCTACAAGAAAAGCGCTACCGGAGTCCTTCAAAGATGTATCTCCGAAGAAGAGGGGCGGCAGCTCCTGGCCGAAATCCATGCTGGCCTTGGCGGTCACCACGCCGCGGCTTGGGCCCTTGTGAGTAAAGCCTTCCATACAGGTTTCTTTTGGCCTACGACCCGAGCAGATGCACAGGACCTTGTCCAACGTTCTGTCGGATGCCAGCTTTTCGCTAATCAAAGCCATATGCCGCCTACTGCGCTACAAACAATCCCCATTACATGGTCTTTCGCGGTCTGGGGGCTTGATATGGTCGGACCCCTTAAAGGGGGAAGCCACAAGAAAAAATATCTGCTGGTCATGGTAGATAAATTCACTAAGTGGATTGAGGCCAAACCGGTTAAAACGGCCGAAGCCAGACCAGTGATAGACTTTATATCCGGTGTCGTACACCTTTATGGTGTTCCACACAGCATTATCACAGACAACGGCTCTAACTTTACAGCCGACGAGGCAAAAACCTGGTGCGCTAACCTGGGCATCAAGCTCGATTATGCCTCCGTCTATCACCCGCAAACAAATGGTCAAGTTGAACGAGCCAATGGTCTTATTATGAGCGGCATTAAGCCTAGACTAGTGCGGTCTTTGAAAGAATCAGACAAGCACTGGGTTGAGGAGCTCGACTCCATACTCTGGGGGCTGCGGACCACGCCCAACCGCACTACCGAATACACACCATTCTTCTTGGTGTATGGTGCAGAGGCCGTGTTGCCCTGCGACATTATGCATGACTCACCACGAGTGCGCATGTATGAAGAGAGAGAGGCCGAGCTTGATCGGCAGGATAGCTTAGATGCCCTGGAGGAGGAGCGCGACGTTGCAAAGGCCCATTCCGCATTGTATCAACAACAGGCTCGCAGATATCAAAACAGCGAAGTGCGGGCCAAGACTTATAATGTTGGCGAACTCGTTCTACGCTTGCCAGAGAAGAAAAAGGACAAACTCAAGCCCAAATGGGAGGGTCCCTTCATCATTGACGAAGTTCTCACTGGAGGAGCGTACCGACTGCGTGATGCATCAGACAATCGCTTGGAGCCGAACCCATGGAATGCCGCCAGACTCCGAAGATTCTACGCCTCGAGCCGGACTCTTTGTTCGTCTTCTTCTCCCTTTTTGTCCATTACCTTTTTTTCCTCTCTTTCATTTTTTCCCCTAGCTTTAAGCTCTTGAGCGGCTAAACCGCACACCTATGACGTACACATCCTTAAATATGTACGTCCATAATACCTGGGGGCTTCTTGTACAGAAGCTTATTATTATTATTTTCTGAGCATCAAGCTCACCACATATGTGTCTTTTCCTCATATGTACCTTTTCTTCGCCATTATATGGATTGTTATGACTTAAGTTTTGGCCAAGCTGGGTTGCCTGGCTCCTGTGCTTATGCCCTACGTTCCCGTTAGTTCGGCTAGGGCATAAAGGGAGCACCTCTGCGATTGTTACTGCCGGGTCATCCGGATGTGTACCTCAGACTGGGTGAAGCCAAAAGCTAGCGTTCTTAAGGGAATATTCGGTCGGCAGACTAAAGATGTTTTTTCACTCATTACACTATGAACCCCCAGATGCTATGTATACTGCGATTTTTTAATCATAGTTTGGACATGAACATTAATGCATGTTCACCCAGGGGAAGGAACCCTTAACGGAAGTATTCTCTCTGGAAGATGTTTCTTACAATCACACGTAATATAACATAGCTAGCCGGATACAACTTGTCTCTTCAAGCAACTATGACCCCCTACGCCTGGTTTCCACGCATACCCCGGTTTATATTACCGTGCTGGTATTCGGAAACACTCCGCACCTTCGGGTCTGGAGGTCGAAGCGAAAAGGTCTGCCATGACAATCGTTTTACAATCCTGCTAGGGACAAATTTGTCAATCGAAGCACATAGTCACTTAGACTCAAAAACTTCTTCCTCTATGCCGTCCAATAGGCTGTCTAGCCTACAATCCTGTTGGGACAATTCGGCGGCTACCATTACTTGGTCATATACTAAACTAACTGGAACTTCTTTTCCGTCTAATCCTCGAGGTCCGACCGGAGCCATATGATTCGGATCAAGCTTGGTATACCGTGTTTTCACCATGGCCCAGGCCTCTCGCGCACCTTCTTGGCAGGCCGATATCTTCCATAATCGGAAGCGCCTCCGCGCTCCTTTGAATAGCTGCACAAGTTCCTCCATACTTCCTGGAGGGGAGGCGGATGGCCGCAAGGCCTTGGCAACACTCTGCATTGCCTGCCGAGCTCGCCCATGCATTTGCGACAGCTCTTGTAACAGATCGCTTGAAGATCCGGACATTTCCTCTTCGGGACGGCCGGTCAGCATACGTGCAGACGTAAATCTGTCAGTTTCTTTCCTCGCCGAATTACACGGAGGTAAGTTCGAAAGCATACTGAATATGCCGCCTCGTAGCCTCTTATTTTCCTTCACGGAGTCAGCTAGCTGGGCTCGCACATCTTTCAGTTCTTCACCCAGCAGGGTGTTGGAATCCTGCAGCTTGTTTTTATCCTCCCTGACCCGTGTTAGCACATGTTCGCCCGCGGCCAGTAGCCTTTTGGCTTCTTGTTTATCCGCTTGCGCGATTTCAAGTGCCTCCTTCAGCTGATCTGACGATGCTGCCATGAGATATGCAACACTGTTAGCATTGCTGGTATATGATTATATTTTCTCGATGGAGGGGAACATTACCAGGCGATGCCTTCTTGGATTTCTCCAATTCGGCGGTGGCAGCAGTTAGCTGAGTCCGACACTTTTCCAGTTCTTGAGACAGCAGGTTGTTCTTCTCTGTAAGCACCTGGTTATACAATGATCCTTAAATCAGTTGTATCAACTGCTTCAAGTCTCGGGGGCTACTGGTATGTAATTATCAGGTTTGTACGATGTGAACTTACCCGCATATCTTTCAAATGCTGGTCTGTGGCTCTGGTAAGCCCGTCTCGAGCAGCTCGGATGTATGCATCAGCCGAGCTGAAGGCATTGAATGCCTCTTTTGTAATGCCGGGGTCGCGAAGAGCGGCCCTCCGACGCCGATGATTCATGGCGCTCTCCACTTCTGAGTTTGTGACGGATACATCATCTGAATCCTCTGCCGAAGGACAATCTGGCGTCACTCCCGTACCGGCCCTCGTCTTTATGGCAGGTTTTGGAGCCTGGCTGTTGGGAGCGTGACCTGCAGGACCCCCGGACATAGTCCGGCGAACGCTCTTCCCGATGAGACACAAACAGACAATGTCACAGTTGGATGTGACTGCCAAGGGGCATATTTACGAAGCCAAACCTCTTTGACGACGGCTCGGTCATGACTTCGTTTGCCTTCCTCTTCGAAGGCTTGCCCGATGTAGGCGCCGCTCTCTTTTGAGTCGCCTCTGGTGTAACATGGCGCGCCGAGCGCCTCCCCTTTGGAACACGAGACAGTGTGTTGGGTGAGGCAGAATGAGGAAGCTCTTTCGGAGGAGAGGTCTCCTGATTACTTACGTGTGAGGCAGGAAGGAGGCCGGGATAGTCTGCTATAATGGCCACTTCTGTGCCATCGTAGCTCGCCTGGTAATGTAGTCCCTCCTCTAGCTCCACAAATATGTCCAGATCCTCCTCAAATCCGGGGTCAAGATCCCGGTTATGGTCCTCCGGCTGTGGAGCAGGGATGTAGATCCCCGTGACGACCTTTCGCCATTCCTGTTACAAATGGACGGGTTAGTATCAGTCAAAAGTGACTCATGGAAAGGATTGAGTATGGTGGTGGGATTAAAACTCACCCAGCTGGGAGGATTGTACATGGAAAATCCCTCTCGGCGTTTAAGACGAATAAATTCCTCTTTCTCCCCTTTGTACAGATCGACCAATATTTTGGCCAGAGCGGCGGGGGTGTCCGGACCTTTCCGGCCACAGCGTGGGGCGTCATCTTCCCCATTGTAGTGCCACATAGAGAGCCCTCTAAATTGGAGTGGCTGGACACCCCGCACTAAGGAGATCGCCATTACCTCGATTATTGATAATCCAGACTGGGCGAGTGTCTTTATCTTGCTCATTAATTGATGGATTTCCGCGCTATCTTCCTCCTCGAGGCTCCCAGGGCACCAGCTGTGGCGTATCTTCATAGGAGCGCTGCAAAATTCAGGGAGACCCATTCGGATTGGGTCAGGGAGAGCGACGTCCTCAATACAAGACCACTCTGAGGGCCACTCCTCGGATGCCTTCTTCGGTGTGCCGGATAGGTATCCGGTCCCGGCCATGCGCCATACTTCGACGCCGCCCACCTCGAATATGGATCCCTCTTGGGTACGAGGGACGAGGCAGAATAGTTTTCTCCATAAATCAAAGTGGGCTTCACAGCCCAGGAAAAGCTCGCAAAGGGCAACAAAACCCGCGATGTGCAAGATAGAGGCCGGCGTGAGGTTGTGCAGTTGGAGGCCATAATACTCCAGGGGTCCTCGGAGGAAAGGGGGGATTGGAAACCCGACGCCTCTTGGCAAATAAAAAATGAAGCACACCCGTTCCCCCCTTGTTGGATTGGGGAAATTTTCCGCCAAAGCTTCGCCTGAGAAGGAGGTCAAACCTGCTCGAACAGGGACCAGATCCGCGGGGGGAAGAAATCCCTGTGTTTGGAGCTTCACCAGCTGATCATGGGATACAGAACATCTTTCCCAATCACCTTTTTTGGAGCCGTGGGGGCGGGTGGAAGAATTGGGAGCACTAGCCATGTTGGAATGGTTTCTCCTAGCAAGCTTTGAGGATTTCCCGCTTGGCGTGGAATGGATCTGAAGATCCAATCTCTTTGAATAGACACCTTTCTTACAAGGTCAGGGAGTTATGTGCAGAGATACCCCAACCTCTCGTATTCGCTCGACACGTGGAAACTGAAGTCATGAAGGCGTGGAAGCCGATGAGCACGACATTAAATGGAAGGCCGAATACAGCTCCTTAAGTCAGGTACTTCGAAGTAATCGGAGGAGGAACCCGCCTTGCAATGCCGAAGACAATCTGCGCTCCGGACACATCGTCATTGAAAGCCTGGTTCGGGGGCTACTGAGGGAGTCCTGGATTTAGGGGTCCTCGGGCGTCCGGGCTACTTGACGTGGGCTGGACTGATGGGCCATGAAGATACAAGACAGAAGACTCTCTCCTGTGTCCAGATGGGACTCTCCTTGGCGTGGATGGCAAGCTTGGCATTCGATATGAAGATTCCTTTCTCTGTAACCGACTTTGTACAACCCTAGTTCCCTCCGGTGTCTATATAAACCGGAGGGTTTTAGTCCGTAGGGGCGATCATAATCAGACAGGCTAGACTTCTAGGGTTTTAGCCATTACGATCTCATGGTAGATCAACTCTTGTAATACTCATATTCATCAAGATCAATCAAGCAGGAAGTAGGGTATTACCTCCATAGAGAGGGCCTGAACCTGGGTAAACATTGTGTCCCCCGTCTCCTGTTACCATCGACCTTAGATGCATAGTTCGGGACCCCCTACCCGAGATCCGCCGGTTTTGACACCGACAGTGGCTGCTGGCCGACGCGTCTGTTAGGACAACCTGGAGCTGGGCCGAGGCTACCGCCGCGGAGAGCAGGCAGGAGGTTGGCGAGGCCACGGCAGCTCGTGACGCGACGCTGGCCGACGCGGCGTCTGCCAAGGAGCACTGCAACGAGGCGGAGGCGGGGCTGAAGACTCTCCGCGAGGGGCAGGCCGCCAGCAGCCAACGGCTCCAGCAGCAAGAGGAGGAGCTCAAGGCCCGCGAAGCGACGCTTGCCGACCATGACGCCAAGCTAGCCTAGGCAACCTAGGACCAAGCTGTAGAGCGGGACTTCCTGGGCAAGCTGAAGGAGGAGATGGATAAGGCCCAGGTGAGGGAGTCCTGGATTTAGGGGTCCTCGGGCGTCTGGGCTATGTGACGTGGGCCGGACTGATGGGCCATGAAGATAAAAGATAGAAGACTCTCTCCCGTGTCCAGATGGGACTCTCCTTGGCGTGGATGGCAAGCCTGGCGTTCGATATGAAGATTCCTTTCTCTGTAACCGACTTTGTACAACCCTAGTCCCCTCCGGTGTCTATATAAACCGGAGGGTTTTAGTCTGTAGGGGCAATTATAATCAGACATGCTAGACTTCTAGGGTTTTAGCCATTACGATCTCGTGGTAGATCAGCTCTTGTAATACTCATATTCATCAAGATCAATCAAGCAGGACGTAGGGTATTACCTCCATAGAGAGGGCCCGAACCTGGGTAAACATCGTGTCCCCCGTGTCCTGTTACCATCGACCTTAGACGCACAGCTCGGGACCCCCTACCCGAGATCCGCCGGTTTTGACACCGACATTGGTGCTTTCATTGAGAGTTCTGCTGTGACGTCGAAGACAGGGTTGATGGCTCGCCTTGTTATCAAGGACAATATCACCTCCGGAGGAGCCCTGGCCTCAGGCCAAACCCTCCGGCTGGGCGGCTTTATCATGACCGCCCGTCCGGCTGTTAAGCCGACGATGACTTCTCGGGTCATCGAAAATCGCCTCCGCTTTGACTCCGAATAATCCAAACGGATGGATCTGACGGAGTTGTCATCTTTAAACGAACTCCTGGATCGCATCGCCGCCTTGGGGGTCGTTACAGACTACGATCGGATTGGGCTTAAACCCGATCAGAGAGAAATCAAATCTCCACCGATCACCCATCAGATAGCGGTGGTAGAAGAGCAAAACAACAACTCTTCCCCTGTGTTGAGGACGAACTATGTTCGGATTTCCGAGCTCGAAGAGCCGGAAACCTGTCTGCGGAACGGCACGCCCTGTCCTCCGAACCTAGAATCGGACAATGGGCCCGAAAAATCAGTCGATATCCCGGAGCCCGAATTATTAAGCTCGGAAGTTTCTCAAACTTTGGATCCTAAACTGGGTCAGGGTTCGGATTTAAAGCCACCCACCCACCCAGATAGATGCGATCTCATGTACGTACGACAGCAGTCTCAGGAAACAGTCCATCACTTTTGGGCCAGATTCCTCCTTGTCAAAGACAAGATTGAAGATTGCCGCGACGAAGACGCGATCTCAGCATTCTGCAACAATTGCACGGACGAAGGAATCCTCAACGCCATCAACCGCCATCGCGTATCACACTTCGCTGACTTGGCAACCATAGTACAGAAGTACTGCGCAATGGAAAGCGCCTGGAAAACTCAGGCAGCTCGTCGGGAACCACTGGTTTCCACTCAACCCCTCGTCCGAGCAAAAAGGATGCACCCCCATGGGGTGCCCGACCCAATAGTAAAGAAATCTAAGCCCATTACGGGGCGTGGAACCGTTCTGGAGGGATGGCTCGATAGGCCATGCAAAATACACACAACACCGGATACCGTACCAACTCACAGCCTTAGAGCATGTTGGATACTCCGGCAAGTGGCCAAGAGCGGCAAGGATATCCTCACCAAAAACACCCCAGAACAACACCCCCCGGAAGACGATGACCTCAGAGTATTAACGGTCTTCGAGACCTTCGCTTCAAACAATAGGCGCAAAAGGGCACTCCGCGACCTCGCCGAAGTCTGCCAAGTCGCAACAATAAACCCCTGGAACGACACGGCCATAACTTTCAATGCCAGTGACAAACCAAAATACAGGACAGTCTGGGCACCAGCTGCCTTGGTCCTCAGTCCAATCGTGGATGGCTTTCGGCTCACCAAAGTACTCATGGACGGCGGCAGCGGACTAAACCTCATCTATGAGGACACACTCAACAAAATGGAAATAGACAGGAGCCGCATCGAGCAAAGTAGCACAACCTTCTGAGGAATCATTCCCAGTCGGGAGGCGCGGTGCGCGGGAAAAATCACATTCGATGTGGTATTCGGCACACCGAAGAATTACCGGTCCGAAGAGATGACCTTCCAAGTGGCCCCTTTCAACAGTGGATATCACGCCCTATTGGGGCGAGATGCATTTACACGCTTCCAAGCTATACCTCATTACGGGTACATGAAGCTCAAGATGCCCAGGCCCAATGGTATTATCACTCTTTCCAGTGATCCGGACATAGCACTCCGCGCCGAAAACAAAACCGCATCCCTGGCCCTCGAGGCATTGTCCGAAGCCCTCGCGGCCGAAGAATTAGCCGCACTACGCTCCACGGTGGATAGGGACGATGTAATCCTGGACAAGCGACCCAAATCCACCTCCTTCAAACCAGCAGACGAAATCGTCAAATTCCAGGTCCACCCAACGGACCCCAAGAAGACAGCCTCTATCGGGGCACAGCTGGACCCAACGGTTGACGCCGCATTATGAGCGTTCCTATGCGAAAATTGGGACATATTTTCCTGGCACCCTTCTGATATGCCAGGAATCCCACGCAGGTTGGCCGAACATAGCCTCAATATATCGAAGGGACACAAGCCGGTCAAACAAACACTGCGGCGCTTTTCCGAACCCAAACGACAAGCTATGGGGGAGGATCTGGCCAAGTTAATCGAGGCCGGATTCATCAGAGAAATAAAACATCCAGACTGGCTAGCAAACCTGGTGATGGTACCAAAGAAGGATAAATCCTGGCGCCTATGCGTCGATTTCAAAGACCTCAACAAAGCCTGCCCCAAGGATCCCTTCCCCCTCCCCTGCATCGATCAGATCATTGATGCTACTGCAGGACACGACTCACTGTGTTTCCTCGACGCATACTCTGGATACCATCAAATCAAAATGAAGGAGTCCGATCAAGCCGCAACGGCATTCATTACCCCATACAGGCCTTTCTGCTTCAACACTATGCCCTTTGGGCTTAAAAACACCGGCGCTACCTACCAACGCATGATTCAAACATGTCTGGAGAAGCAAATCGGCAAGACAGTTGAAGCATACGTGGATGATGTCATCATCAAAACTAGACACGTCGAGTCATTAATAGACGACTTACGTCTCACATTCGACAACCTCCATGCATATGACATCAAGCTCAATCTGGAAAAGTGCATTTTCGGCGTTCCCGCTGGAAAGCTGCTGGGCTTCATTGTTTCTAGTAGAGGAATTGAGGCAAATCCAGCCAAAATTCGAGCTTTGTCACAATTGGCTACACCAACTGACCTTAAACAGGTCCAAAAACTAGCCGGATGCGTGGCAGCTTTAAGCCGCTTTATCTCCAGACTCGGAGAAAAAGCATTGCCACTCTATCGCCTTCTCCGACACACCGACCACTTCGAGTGGACGGATGCAGCAATGGCCGGACTAGAAGAAATAAAGGCTCTTTTAGCAAGCAACCCAATCCTGGCCGCGCCAAACATCGGCGAACCAATGTTGTTATACATCTCTGCGACTCACCAGGTGGTGAGCGCAGTGCTCGTCGTTGAACGAGAGGAGGACGGACACAAATTCCCGCTTCAGAAGCCGGTATACTATGTATCCACTATCCTCACACCTTGCAAATCTCGGTACCCTCATTGCCAAAAGATAGCATACGCGGTCTTCATGGCATCCCGGAAGCTACGACACTACTTCCAAGAATGCTCGATCACGGTGGCTTCCGAAGTACCACTCAATGACATAATAAACAACCGCAACACTACGGGCCGGATTGCCAAATGGGCCATTGAGTTCCTGCCATTCGACATAACGTATAAACCGCGCCGAGCCATTAAATCCCAAGTGTTGGCTGACTTCATCGTCGAATGGACAAAGGCCGAACTCCCTAAAGAGTACGGCACATATTCCAACTGGGTCATGTACTTTGATGGCTCTAAGATGCTGGCCGGTTTGGGAGCGGGCGTCATCTTAACATCCCTAACGGGAGACACAGTCCAGTACGTACTCCAAATCTTATATACAGACTCCAATAATGCAGCCGAATACGAGGCCTTACTGCATGGTCTTCGGATGGCCGTCTCCATGGGCATACAACGTCTGGAGGTGCGCGGGGATTCAAATCTCGCAATATCCCAAATAAATGGAGACTTTGACGCAAAAGATCCGAAAATGGCGGCCTATCGTTAAGCCGTACTCAAAATATCAGCCCGGTTCGAGGGACTCGATTTTCATCATGTGGCTCGAGAAAGTAATCAAGCGGCGGATGTCCTTGCTCGCATGGGAGCGAAGCGCGACCCCGTCCGGCCTAACATATTTCTGGAACGGCTCTTCAAGCCATCCGTGGTGTGGCAGGATGAAAGCAGCAACACTAGCCCGGACCCGATCATACCCCCTCAGTCCGAGCACAATACCGAAATCATCGGGGGCTCAGCCACCGAAGCAACACCATCGGCCCATCTCATAATGGCAGTAATTGCCCCATGGACCGAACCCTTCTTGGCCTACCTTAATAGGCGAGAGCTCCCTGAGGATCCTAACGAGGCTCGCTGCATTGTCCGGCACTCGAAAGCCTACAAGGTCCATGACGATGAGCTCTACAAGAAAAGCGCTACCGGTGTCCTTCAAAGATGTATCTCTGAAGAGGAGGGGCGGCAGCTCCTGGCCGAAATCCATGCTGGCCTTGGCGGTCACCACGCCGCGGCTCGGGCCCTTGTGAGTAAAGCCTTCCGTACAGGTTTCTTTTGGCCTACGGCCCGAGCAGATGCACAGGACCTTGTCCAACGTTGTGTCGGATGCCAGCTTTTCGCTAATCAAAGCCATATGCCGCCTACTGCGCTACAAACAATCCCCATTACATGGCCTTTCGCGGTCTGGGGGCTTGATATGGTCGGACCCCTTAAAGGGGGAAGCCACAAGAAAAAATAGCTGCTGGTCATGGTAGATAAATTCACTAAGTGGATTGAGGCCAAACCGGTTAAAACGGCCGAAGCCGGACCAGTGATAGACTTTATATCCGGTGTCGTACACCGTTATGGTGTTCCACACAGCATTATCACAGACAACGGCTCCAACTTTACAGCCGATGAGGTGAAAACCTGGTGCGCTAACCTGGGCATCAAGCTCGATTATGCCTCCGTCTATCACCCGCAAACAAATGGTCAAGTCGAACGAGCCAATGGTCTTATTATGAGCGGCATTAAGCCCAGACTAGTGCGGTCTTTGAAAGAATCAGACAAGCACTGGGTTGAGGAGCTTGACTCCATACTCTGGGGGAAGCGGACCACGCCCAACCGCACTACCGGATACACACTGTTCTTCATGGTGTATAGCGCAGAGGCCGTGTTGCCCTGCGACATTATGCATGACTCACCACGAGTGCGCATGTATGAAGAGAGAGAGGCCGAGCTTGATCGGCAGGACAGGTTAGACGCCCTGGAGGAGGAGCACGACGTTGCAAAGGCCCGTTCCGCATTGTATCAACAACAGGCTCACAAATATCACAGCAAAGAAGTGCGGGCCAAGACTTATAATGTTGGCGAACTCGTTCTATGCTTGCCAGAGAAGAAAAAGGACAAACTCAAGCCCGAATGGGAGGGTCACTTCATCATTGACGAAGTCCTCACTGGAGGAGCGTACCGACTGCGTGATGCATCAGACAATCGCTTGGAGCCAAACCCATGAAACGCCGCCAGACTCCGAAGATTCTACGCCTAGATCCGGACTCTTTGTTCGTCTTCTTCTCCCTTTTTGTCCATTACCTTTTTTTCCTCTCTTTCGTTTTTTTTCCTAGCTTTAAGCTCTTGTGCGGCTAGACCGCGCACCTATGACGTACACATCCTTAATATGTATGTCCATAATACCTAGGGGCTTCTTGTACAGAAGCTTATTATTATTATTCTCCGAGCATCAAGCTCACCACATATGTGTCTTTTCCTCATATGTACCTTTTCTTCGCCATTATATGCATCGTTATGACTTAAGTTTTGGCCAAGCTGGGTTGCCTGGCTCCTGTGCTTAAGCCCTACGTTCCCGTTAGTTTGGCTAGGGCATAAAGGGAGCACCTCTGTGATTGTTACTGCCGGGTCATCCGGATGTGTACCTCAGACTTGGTGAAGCCGAAAGCTAGCGTTCTTAAGGGAATATTCGGTCGGCGGACTAAAGATGTTTTTTTCACTCATTACACTATGAACCCCCAGATGCTATGTATACTGCGATTTTTTAATCACAGTTCAGACATGAACATTAACGCATGTTCACCAAGGGAAAGGAACCCTTAACGGAACTATTCTCTCTGGAAGATGTTTCTTACGATCACACGTAATATAAAATAGCTAGCCGGATACAACTTGTCTGTTCAAGCAACTATGACCCCTACGCGTGGTTTCCACGCATACCCCGGTTTATATTACGGTGCGGGTATTCGGAAACACTCCGCACCTTCGGGTCCGGAGGTTGAAGCGAAAAGGTCCGCCATGACAATCGTTTTACAATCCGGCTAGGGACAAATTTGTCAATCGAAGCACATAGTCACTTAGACTCAAAAACTTCTTCCTCTATGCCGTCCAACAGGCTGTCTAGCCTACAATCCTGTTGGGACAATTTGGCGGCTACCTTTACTTGGTCATATACTAAACTAACTGGAACTTCTTTTCCGTCTGATCCTCGAGGTCCGACCCGAGCCATATGATTCGGATCAAGCTTGGTATACCGTGTTTTCACCATGGCCCAGGCCTCTCGCGCACCTTCTCGGCAGGCCGATATCTTCCATAATCGGAAGCGCCTCCGCACTCCTTTGAATAGCTGCACAAGTTCCTCCATACTTCCTGGAGGATAGGCGGATGGCCACAAGGCCTTGGCAACACTCCGCATTGCCTGCCGAGCTCGCCCGTGCATTTGCGACAGCTCTTGTAGCAGATCGCCTGAAGATCCAGACATTTCCTCTTCGGGACGGCCGGTCAGCATACCTGCAGACCTAAATCTATCAGTTCCTTTCCTCGCCGAATTACACGGAGGTAAGTTCAAAAGCATACTGAATATGCCGCCTCGTAGCCTCTTATTTTCCTTCACGGAGTCAGCTAGCTGGGCTCGCACATCTTTCAGTTCTTCGCCCAGCAGGGTGTTGGAATCCTGCAGCTTGTTTTTATCCTCCCTGACCCGTGTCAGCACATGTTCGCCCACAACCAGTAGCCTTTTGGCTTCTTGTTTATCCGCTTGTGCGATTTCAAGTGCCTCCTTCAGCTGATATGACGATCCTGCCATGAGATATGCAACACTGTTAGCATTGCTGGTATATGATTATATTTTCTCGATGAAGGGGAACATTACCAGGCGACGCCTTCTTGGATTTCTCCAATTCGGCGGTGGCAGCAGTTAGCTGAGTCCGACACTTTTCCAGTTCTTGAGACAGCAGGTTGTTCTTCTCTGTAAGCACCTGGTTATACAATGATCCTTAAATCAGTTGTATCAACTGCTTCAAGTCTCGGGGGCTACTGGTATATAATTATCAGGTTTGTACGATGTGAACTTACCCGCATATCTTTCAAATGCTGGTCTGTGGCTCTGGTAAGCCCGTCTCGAGCAGCTCGGATGTATGCATCAGCCGAGCTGAAGGCATTAAATGCCTCTTTTGTAAAGCCATGGTCGCGAAGAGCGGCCCTCCGGCGCCGATGATTCATGGCGCTCTCCACTTCTGAGTTTGTGACGGATACATCATCCGAATCCTCTGTCAAAGGACAATTCGGCGTCACTCCCGTACCAGCCCTCGTCTTTATGGCAGTTTCTGGAGCCTGGCTGTTGGGAGCGTGACCTGCAGGACCTCCGGACATAGTCCGGCGAACGCTCTTCCTGATGAGATACAAACAGACAATATCACAGTTGGATGTGACTGCCAAGGGGCATATTTACGAAGCCGTACCTCTTTGACGACGGCTCGGTCGTGACTTCGTTTGCCTTCCTCTTCGAAGGCTTTCCCGATGTAGGCGCCGCTCTCTTTTGCGTCGCCTCTGGTGTAACATGGCGCGCCGAGCGCCTCCCCTTTGGAACACGAGATAGTGCGGTGGGTGAGGCAGAATGAGGAACCTCTTTCGGAGGAGAGGTCTCCTGATTACTTACGTGTGAGGCAGGAAGGAGGCCGGGATAGTCTGCTATAATGGCCACTTTTGTGCCATCGTAGCTCGCCTGGTAAAATACTCCCTCCTCTAGCTTCACAAATATGTCCGGATCCTCCTCGAATCCGGGGTCAAGATCCCGGTTATGGTCCTCCGGCTGTGGAGCGGGGCTGTAGATCCCCGTGACGACCTTTCGCCATTCCTGTTACAAATGGACGGGTTAGTATCAGTCAAAAGTGACTCATGAAAAGGATTGAGTATGGTGGTGGGATTAAAACTCACCCAGCTGGGAGGATTGTACATGGAAAATCCCTCTCGGCGTTTAAGACGAATAAATTCCTCTTTCTCCCCTTTGTACAGATCGACCAATATTTTGGCCAGAGTGGCGGATGTGTCCGGACCTTTTCGGCCACAGTGTGAGGTGTCATCTTCCCCATTGTAGTGCCACATAGGAAGCCCTCTAAATTGGAGTGGCTGGACACCTCGCACTATGGAGATCACCATTACCTCGATTATTGATAATCCGGACTGGGCGAGCGTCTTTATCTTGCTCATTAATTGATGGATTTCCGCACTATCTTCCTCCTCGAGGCTCCCAGGGCGCCAGCTGTGGCATTTCTTCGAAGGTGCGCTGGAAAATTCAGGGAGACCCATTCGGATTGGGTCAGGGAGAGCTACGTCCTCAATATAAAACCACTCTGAGGGCCACTCCTCGGATGCCTTCTTCGGTGTACCGGATAGGTATCCGGTCCCGGCTATGCGCCATACTTTGACGCCGCCCACCTCGAATATGGATCCCTCTTGGGTATGAGGGACGAGGTAGAATAGTTTTCTCCATAAATCAAAGTGGGCTTCACTGCCTAGGAAAAGCTCGCAAAGGGAAACAAAACCCGCGATGTGCAAGATAGAGGCCGGCGTGAGGTTGTGCAGTTGGAGGCCATAGTACTCCAGGAGTCCTCAGAGGAAAGGGTGGATTGGAAACCCAACGCCTCTTAGCAAATAAGAAATGAAGCACACCCACTCCCCCCTGGTTGGATTGGGGAAATTTTCAGCCAAAACTTCGCCTGAGAAGGAAGTCAAACCTGCTCGAACAAGGACCAGATCCGCGGGGGGAAGAAATCCCTGTGTTTGGAGCTTCACCTGCTGATCATGGGATACATAACATCTTTCCCAATCGCCTTTTTGGAGCCATGGGGGCGGGTGGAAGAATTGGGAGCACTAGCCATGTTGGAATGGTTTCTCCTAGCAAGCTTTGAGGATTTCCCGCTTGGCGTGGAATGGATCTGAAGATCCAATCTCTTTGAATAGATGCCTTTCTTACATGGTCAGGGAGTTATGTGCAAAGATACCATGACCTCTCGTATTCGCTCGACACGTGGAAACTGAAGTCATGAAGGTGTGGAAGCCGATGAGCACGACATTAAATGGAAGGCCGAATACAGCTCCTTAAGTCAGGAACTTCAAAGTAATCGGAGGAGGAACCCGCCTTGCAATGCCGAAGACAATCTGCGCTCCAGACACATCGTCATTGAAAGCCTGGTTCAGGGGCTACTGAGGGAGTCCTGGATTTAGGGGTCCTAGGGCGTCCGGGCTACGTGACGTGGGCCAGACTGATAGGCCATGAAGATACAAGACAGAAGACTCTCTCCCGTGTCCAGATGGGACTCTCCTTGGTGTGGATGGCAAGCCTGGCGTTCGATATGAAGATTCCTTTCTCTGTAACCGACTTTGTACAACCCTAGTCCCCTCCGGTGTCTATAAAACCGGAGGGTTTTAGTCCGGAGGGGCAATTATAATCAGACAGGCTAGACTTCTAGGGTTTTAGCCATTACGATCTCGTGGTAGATCAACTCTTGTAATACTCATATTCATCAAGATCAATCAAGCAGGACGTAGGGTATTACCTCCATAGAGAGGGCTCGAACCTGGGTAAACATCGTGTCCCCCGTCTCCTGTTACCATCGACCTTAGACGCACAGCTCGGGACCCCCTACCCGAGATCCGCCGGTTTTGACACCGACACCAGGCGTCCCATGCCCAGCTCGTCTCTAAGGCGACGGCCCGGCTGAAGGCCAGGGAGAAGACCCTCGCCGCCGCCAAGAAGGCGGCGGCCGAGGGATGCGAAGCCTTTGTTTCCCTCGAGCTGAGGTCCCGCAAGGCGTTGCACTCCCTTTACGGAGAAGGGTACGAGAAGCCGCTGGCGACTCCGGAGGATGGCCCTGCTGGACTTCTCCTCAAGCTCGCTGAGGCGCTTGAGGGCATCGCCGCTGGAGTGGACTCCATGGTGGAGGGGGAGTGCTGCGCGCTTTTCACCGCGGCCACGACGCGTGTCTTCAGCCACCTCCACCTCCGGGAGCCAAGCCTCGACCTCAGCACCCTAATCGAACCGGTGGCTCCTGAGTCCCGCAACGCTGCTGCCGAGGCCGTGAAGAAGCAGGTGGAAGCCCTACTGGAGAAGTTCCTCTGCGTCCCCGACCCCACGGCCGTGGCGACCGGAGCCGGCGTCGAAGATGGTGGCGGGGTCATCAACGATGGGCTCCCCAAGGCGGGCGACAGCGGCAACCAAGGCGTCGGCGGTGCTTCCTCCTAGTTTGACCCTGCAACATCCATCGTGCCTCACGGAGGCATGAGAACTTCTGCTTAAATTCATTGAACATTATGTTTTGTAATAACCGTTGGGACTCCGCAATTTCCTTTCCGTGCTCGATTTCCTTCTTGTTTGCCTTAGTGTTCTGCGTCGGCAGGGCCCGGCCCCGCGCATACCTCAGCCGCCGTTGGGGCATCCGGATCACCAGGACGAGGCCAAGGGGTGATGGGCTACGTGACCAGTGAGGCCGCTGAGTCGCGCTGCTCAGGGGTCCCCCTTGACGTACAAACAACCCTCATGAAGGAAACGTGAGCAGCGTCTGAGTTAATCTAGAGTCCCCATACCTTTCCTCGCCAGCTTTTGCCTGGGGGGGTCGCGAGAAAACCAGGTGCGAGAGACCTTGTGAGGTAGCGTGCGCCAGGCATGGCCTGGGCGCAGCCCCCGTGCGCGGGCCTCCCATGGGGAAAGCTGCGCGGCAGGGCTGTACAGAGAGCCTGTAGGCCATCCTGAGGTTATTGCAGTCGCTAGGGTGCCCTCAGTTGTTTATTCACCAGCATGGAGCATGGTGCTTCCACTTTAGCGTGGGCATAGCCGCTCCTCGACAGTGTCGTCCGCCAGCGCGGAGCATGGGGCTTCCACTGGTGCGTGGGCATAGTCGCTCCTCGACAGTGTCGTCCGCTAGCGCGGAGCATGGGGCTTCCACTAGTGCGTGGGTGGGAGCTCCCTCGGGGGGAAGACTCCGGGGCGTGTACAGCCCCGTCCGTACGCGTGGCTAGCACAGCAGGACTGGAGGAGGTGTATATGGGCACTCGTGAGCCAGCGCGGGACTCACAAGGCCCTACCTCAAGGCGGGTTGCGCCTGAATTTTTTAGCGCGGGGCGCTTGTAAGAGACCTGCGAGATGTGTGAGGTGACCTGCGCTGAGTGAATCTCCGGAGGACATCGCATGAGAAGGCCAAACACCAATGACCCCAGGAGGTGACGTGAACGGGGCCGGCCCGCCAGACAGAGCTCAGCCATTGGATTTCTCAACGATGCAGGGATGGACCCGAGCACAGACGCCGTGCCCAGTCTTCTCATGCAATAATCCTAAAGAAACACAACCGGCGCATGGCTCCCGCGGCGGTGAGGCACCGGGTTGCGCGCCCTGACTTATCCACACGCGATTAGCTCATGCGAGAACAAGGCACCAAGGACCACGAGAGGTAACGTGCATGGGAGCTGGCCCACGAGACAGAGCTCGGCCACTTGGGTTTAGCGACGTTGCAGGGACGGACCCGAGCACAGACGCCGTGCTAGTCCTTAATCATGAGGCGGTCGTGTGCGGGCTCGTGAGGGCGCACAACGTTCATGGTGACGAATCACCGGACATGCAGGTTGCAATATCTTAGGAAATTCATGAGAGGCGAAACCAATTCTGATACATGCGCAAAATGATACAGGCTGCAGGGGCTGGCCCTAACAGCTTGAGGATGATGCAGCCCAAGGGGCACCCTCAAGTGAACAAACCAAAAAGTCACCTAGCACCATCATTGCAGAAGTGTCGGAGTAGCTGAAGATGCGCGCTGCAGAGGTCGTTCCTCATGAGTCGGCCGGCTCCTGAGTCCCGGGAGGCTCTGGAGGCCCGGGAAGCTCACGAGGGTCCGGCACCTCCTCTGTTAGGACCGCCTGGCACCGGGCCTCGTGAGCCGCCAGGACGCCCTTCATGTTGCGCTGGTGCGAGGCAGCCATGTTCAGCAGGCCGAACGGCATGCTCACATAGCTGCAGGAGTAGCCCCCACTCTGGCCGATGCGGGACGGCCAGAAGAGCTCCTGAGAAGCAGCCTTGTTGAGGCCTGGGATGTTGACGCAGACGCGCAGCTCGTCACCCATGTCAGGGGCGGCAGCTGCACTGAGTGGTGCGGGGCGGCGCTCGCCGCGCATGGCTTGCGCCTCCTGAAGCTCTTCGATTGCCTTGGTGATGAACTCCTAAGCGCCTGGCGCCTCGCGCCCTGCTCATGGTAGCGTGCGTTGAAGCATGCCTCCACATGGTGCCCGAACGCCTCCCTCATGACGCTGGTCAGGTCAGAGGCCCTCTAGAGGAGAGCCCCCGAGCCTATCCTAAGAGGGGCGCCAGGCGAGCCTTCCTATGCGAGAGGGAAGGGCACCCCAGTAGTGAGCGCGGGGCCTGAGGCACGATCGTCGGACGCACCAGCCTCCTGGTGGCCCTTGGGGAGGAGCTGCTTCTTATTCTTGGGGATGGCCTCAGGATGCCGAACTACACCCTCGTCGTCAGAGTTCTCGACCGCCGCAGCCTGGTAGGCGCGCTGAAGGGAGCACACCACTGCCTTCTGATCGCAGGCGACCGTGATGATACCGCCACTCCCTGGCATCTTGAGGACATTGTAGCCGTGGTGCGTCGCCGCCATGAACTTGGTGAGGGCCAGATACCTAAGGATGGCATTGTACGGGAGGCGAATGTGGGCGACATCAAAGTCGATGAGCTCGGTGTGGTAGTTGTCTCGCTGGCCAATGGTGACAGGGAGGCGGATCTGCCCTATGGGGACGGTGGAGCCATCGGTCACCCCTGAGAAAGGCTTGGTGGGGAGGAGCTGGTCGTACGGCACCTGGAGCATCTCGAACGTCTCGACGGAGAGAACGTTGAGCCCCGCGCCGCCATCGATGAGTGTCTTGGTGACGAGGATGTTGCTGATGGTCGGTGAGCAGAGCATTGGAAGCGCGCCAGCGGCAGCTGAGCACTTGAGCTGGTCTGTAGAGTCGAAGGTGATGGCGTACTTGGACCATCTGAGGGGACGCGACGCCTCAAGCTTGGGAAGGGCCGTGTTCACCTCACGAGCGAACTGCTTGAAGATGCGATGAGAGGCGGAGGCCTGAGTGCCACCCAGGATGCAGGCAATGGCCCGAGGCTCTTGGAAGCCCCCAGCCCCATCGTCTTGGCGGTGGTCGTCGTTCCTCCTTGGCGGCGGTGACAGGGATGAGTCCTGCTGCTCGCGGGTAGCAGGGTCGGTGGCGGCGTTAGCCACCGGGAAGGCAGAGCGGCGAGGGACGCCATTGCCCGCGGGTGCCATCTGGGCGACACGAGCGGCCCGGCGCTCGGCACGAACACGGCGAGCGTCGGCCATAGGGACGCCGGAACAGCGGCGGAGTAAACGGTGGGAGGGAAGCTTCGACACGCCCCTACCTGGCGCGCCAAATGTCGGATTTAAGGCTCCACAGACCCAAAGAAGATTCGAACTCTGGGGCGTGTGCGAAGAACTCAACCTATCCAACCAACCAAACGCGTCGCCCTACAGCCTAGCTCGATGAACAAGGAAGAAGATGGACACGGCAGTTTACCCAGGTTCGGGTCACCTTGCGGTGTAAGACCCTACTCCTGCTTTGTGGTGGATTTGCCTCATGAGGGGTTGAGGATGAACTAGTACAAGGGAAGAACAACCTCGCGAGGTCTGCTCTGGGGTGAGGGTGTGAGTCGTTCCTTCGGTTCGGTCTTCCCTCTACGGTGGTGGCTAGCTTATACTTATAGTGGCCTCGGTCCTCTTCCCCCAAAACGAAGGCGGGAAGGGATCCCACAGTGGCCAATTTGAAAGGGGACAAGTAGTACATGTTATCCTGATAAAAGGTGGTCTTCACCTGCAAAGCCTCTGGTCGTGACGCTGTGGTGGGCTCGGCGATGACATCAGTCCTGCCGTCCTGGCGGTCTTGGTCTCGTTGCACGGGAATGGAAACCTTTGGCTGATTCCTCGGGACCCCACGCCTGCGCTTGCCTCCTTAGCACCAAAGAGGAAACCTGCTGCTCTGCGCCCGCTGGCGCCCGCCTGGCCTTGGTCGTCATGGCTTACGTCACCTCAACCTCATGAGGTGGGCACCTGCATAGAAATCTCCGCTCCTCAGGGGCCAGCCCGGGGAGGCCGCTCCCTCCGGAGGTCTTGATGTCGCCCACCTCGCGAGGGTCTTGTCTTGAAGGTGTTGTAGATGGGACGTACCAGGCCGTCGATGGAGCCATGCCATGGGCCGCAGGCAGGCAAATCTGGGTACCCTGGTTCCCAAAACGCCGACAGCCATCGCCTCGATCAGCTCGCCCTCTCCCTCGAGCTGGAGGAGGACAATGCCGTCGGGCCGGCATGCTTCGGTCCGCGCATCCGGGATGAGCCCTTCCACAAAGGGTTCACGCTGCCCCGCGACACCCCCAAGTTCAACGGGACCGTCAAGCCGGAAGACTGGCTCATCGACTACACCACCGCCATCGGCATCGCGGGTGGCAACCGCGACCTTGTCGTGTGATACGCCCCGCTCATGCTCCAGGGGTCGGCCCGAACATGGTTGAACAGCCTGCTGGCTGGCAGCATCAACGCGTGGGTTGACTTCGAGCAAGCCTTCATCCGCAACCATGTGCGTGCAAGGGCTGACGGAAACCGGCCGCGAGTACCTCACACGCTGGACCGAGCTCCGGAACAGCTGCGAGGGCGTCCATGAGGTCCAAGCCATTCAGTACTTCATGAGCGGCTGCCGGGATGGCACCCTCCTCAAGCACAAGCTCTTGTGCTCCGAGCCGACCACCATGGCTGCGCTCATGGTCACGGCGGACAAGTACGCCATGGCTGACTCCGCCATGAAGATCCAAGTTGTGCTGGACAAAGCTGGCAAGGCATTGCCGGCACCGCCCGCCAAGCCGGCTGGCGAGAGCTGTCGCCAGCAGAACAACAAGCGCAAGGCCGACCAGCAGGCCCCCCGCTACGACAACCCCCTCGTCGCGGCCGCCGAGCAGGCTCCTGCGACCGAGCCGGCCGGCGAGCGCCCGCGAACCGGCAAGACGGCATGGCAACCCGCCATGAGTTTTGAGGAGATGCTCGACGCTCCCTGCAAGCAACACAGCGGCGCAAGGCCGTCCACGCACACGCTTCGACAATGCGCCATCACCAAGCGCATCATGAGGGGCGACATCCCGCCGCATCTGGCTCCGGCTTCGGGTGCGGAGCAGCCGCCTCTGCCTCCTCCCCCGCCCCCGGTAAACGGCATGATGCGCGATGATGTCTTCCCCAACCAGAACGCAAGCTACGTCGCCTTCACCAGCCTTGGCGACGACAAGCGTAGCGAGCGCCTCCTTCGGCAGGAGGTGAACACCGTCATCCCGGCCGTGCCGGAATATATGAGCTGGTCGGAGCGTCCGATCAGCTAGACCCGAGAAGACCACCCGGCAGTCATGCCGAACCCGGGTGGCTACACCCTCGTCCTTGACACCACCATCATCGCAGCCAGGCGCACTTGCAAGTTCTCGCGGGTCCTCATCGATGGCGGCAGCAGCATCAACATCCTCTACCACGACACCATGACCAAGCTCGGCATCGAGGCCAAGCTGTTGGGGAACGCAGTAATTTCAAAAATTTCCTACGAACACGCAAGATCTATCTAGGTGATGCATAGCAACGAGCGGGAGAGTGTGTCCACGTACCCTCGTAGACCGAAAGCGGAAGCGTTTTATCAACGCGGTTGATGTAGTCGTACGTCTTCACGATCCGACCGATCCAAGTACCGAACGCACGGCACCTCCGAGTTCAGCACACGTTCAGCTCTATGACATCCCTCGTACTCTTGATCCAGTTGAGGCCGATGGAGAGTTCCGTCAGCACGACGGCATGGTGACGGTGATGATGATGTTACCGGCGCAGGGCTTCGCCTAAGCACTACGACGATAAGACCGAGGTGTGTAACTGTGGAGGGGGGCACCGCACATGGCTAAGAAATCAATTTGTGTGTCTATGGGGTGCCCGTGGCCACATATATAAAGGATGGAGGGAGGAGGAGGCCGGCCCTCATAGGGTGCACCCAAAGTGTGGAATCCTACTAGGACTCCCTAGTCCTAGTAGGATTCCACCTCCCACATGGAATAGGAAAAGGGGAAGGGAGAAGGAGAAGGAAGGAAGGGGGCACCCCCTTTCCCTAGTCCAATTCGGACCAGTCCATGGGGAAGGGGCGCAGCCACCCTTGAGGCCTTTCTCTCCTTTCCCGTATGGCCCATTAAGGCCCAATACGAATTCCCGTAACTCTCCGGTACTCCGAAAAATACCCGAATCACTCGGAACCTTTCCGATGTCCGAATATAGCCTTCCAATATATCGATCTTTACCTCTCGACCATTTCGAGACTCCTCGTCATGTCCCCGATATCATCCGGGACTCCGAACAAACTTCGGTCATCAAATCACATAAACTCATAATACAAATCGTCATCGAACGTTAAGCGTGCGGACCCTACGGGTTCGAGAACTATGTAGACATGACCGAGACACATCTCCGGTCAATAACCAATAGTGGAACCTGGATGCTCATATTGGCTCCTACATATTCTACGAAGATCTTTATCGATCAAACCGCATAACAACATACGTTATTCCCTTTGTCATCGGTATGTTACTTGCCCGAGATTCGATAGTCGGTATCATCATACCTAGTTCAATCTCGTTACCGGAAAGTCTCTTTACTCGTTCCGTAATGCATCATCCCGCAACTAACTCATTAGTCACATTGCTTGCAAGGCTTCATATGATGTGCATTACCGAGAGGGCCCAGAGATATCTCTCCGATACTCGGAGTGACAAATCCTAATCTCGATCTATGCCAACCCAACAAACACCTTCGGAGACACCTGTAGAGCATCTTTATAATCACCCAGTTACGTTGTGACGTTTGATAGCACACAAAGTGTTCCTCCGGTATTCGGGAGTTGCATAATCTCATAGTTAGAGGAATATGTATAAGTCATGAAGAAAGCAATAGCAACAAACTAAACGATCATAGTGCTAAGCTAACGGATGGGTCTTGTCAATCACATCATTCTCCAATGATGTGATCCCGTTCATCAAATGACAACTCATGTCTATGGCTAGGAAACTTAACCATCTTTGATCAACGAGCTAGTCAAGTAGAGGCATACTAGTGACACTCTGTTTGTCTATGTATTCACACATGTACTAAGTTTCCGGTTAATAAAATTCTAGCATGAATAATAAACATTTATCATGATATAAGGAAATATAAATAACAATTTTATTATTGCCTCTAGGGCATATCTCCTTCAGTCTCCCACTTGCACTAGAGTCAATAATCTAGTTCACATCGCCATGTGACCAACACCCAAAGGGTTTACTAGAGTCAATAATCTAGTTCACATCGCCATGTGATTAACACCAATAGTTCAGATCGCCATGTGATCAACACCCAAAGGTTTTACTAGAGTCAATAATCTAGTTCACATCGCCGTGTAATTAACACCCAAAGAGTACTAAGGTGTGATCATGTTTTGCTTGTGAGAGAGGTTTAGTCAACGGGTCTGCCATATTCAGATCCATTTGTATTTTGCAAATTTCTATGTCTACAATGCTCTACATGGAGCTACTCTAGCTAATTGCTACCACTTTCAATATGTATCCAGATTGAGACTCAGAGTCATCCAGATCGGTGTCAAAGCTTGCATCGACATAACTCTTTACGACGAACTCTTTATCACCTCCATAACCGAGAAATATTTCCTTAGTCCTCTTAGGTAACTAAGGATAACTTTGACCGCTATCCAGTGAGCCACTCCTGGATCACTATCGTACCTCCTTGCTAAACTCATAGCAAGGCATACAACTGGTCTGGTACATAGCATGGCATACTTTATAGAACCTATGACTGAGGCATAGGGAATGACTTTCATCCTCTTTCTATCTTCTGTCGTGGTCGGGTTTTGAGTCTTACTCAATTTTACACCTTGTAACACAGGTAAGAACTCCTTCTTTGACTGTTCCATTTTGAACTACTTCAAAATCTTGTCAAGGCATGTACTCATTGAAAAAATCTTATCAAGCATCTTGATCTATCTCTATAGATCTTGATCCTCAATATGTAAGCAGCTTCACCGAGGTCTTTCTTTCGAAAAACTCCTTTCAAACACTCCTTTATGCTTTCCAGAAAAATTCTACATCATTTCCGATCAACAATATGTCATTCACATATACTTATCAGAAAGGCTGTAGTGCTCCCACTCACTTTCTTGTAAATACAGGCTTCACCGCAAGTCTGTATAAAACTATATGCTTTGATCAACTCATCAAAGCATATATTCCAACTCTGAGATGCTTGCACCAGTCCATAGATGGATCGCTGGAGCTTGCACACTTTGTTAGCACCTTTAGGATTGACAAAACCTTCTGGTTGCATCATATACAACTCTTCTTTAATAAATCCATTAAAGAAATGCAGTTTTGACATCCATTTGCCAGATTTCATAAAATGCGACAATTGCTAACATGATTCGGACAGACTTAAGCATCGCTACGAGTGAGAAAATCTCATCGTAGTCAACACGTTGAACTTTGTCGAAAAACCTTTTTGCGACAAGTTGAGCTTTGTAGATAGTAACACTACTATCAGTGTATGTCTTCCTCTTGAAGATCCATTTATTCTCAATGGCTTGCCGATCATCGGGCAAGTCAACCAAAGTCCACACTTTGTGCTCATACATGGATCCCATCTCAGATTTCATGGCCTCAAGCCATTTCGCGGAATTTGGGCTCATCATCGCTTCCTCATAGTTCGTAGGTTTGTCATGGTCTAGTAACATGATTTCCAGATCAGGATTACCGTACCACTCTGGTGCGGAACATACTCTGGTTGACCTACGAGGTTCGGTAGCAACTTGATCCGAAGTTTCATGATCATCATCATTAACTTCCTCACTAATTGGTGTAGGCATCACTGGAACTGATTTCTGTGGTGAACTGCTTTCCAATTCGGGAGAAGGTACAATTACCTCATCAAGTTCTACTTTCCTCCCACTCACTTCTTTCGAGAGAAACTCCTTCTCTAGAAAGGATCCATTCTTCGCAACAAATATCTTGCCTTCGGATCTATGATAGAAGGTGTACCCAACAGTCTCCTTTGGGTATCCTATGAAGACATATTTCTCCGATTTGGGTTCGAGCTTATCAGGTTGAAGCTTTTTCACATAAGCATCATAGCCCCAAACTTTAAGAAACGACAGCTTAGGTTTCTTGCCAAACCACAGTTCATATGGTGTCGTCTCAACGGATTTAGATGGTGCCCTATTTAACGCGAATGCAGCTGTCTCTAATGCATAACCCCAAAACGATAGTGGTAAATCGGTAAGAGACATCATAGATCGCACTATATCCAATAAAGTACGGTTATGATGTTCGGACACACCATTATGCTGTGGTGTTCCAGGTGGCATGAGTTTGTGAAACTATTCCACATTGTTTTAATTGAAGACCAAACTCGTAACTCAAATATTCTCCTCCATGATCAGATCGCAGAAACTTTATTTTCTTGTTACAATGATTTTCTACTTCACTTTGAAATTCTTTGAACTTTTCAAATGTTTCAGACTTATGTTTCATCAAGTAGATATACCCATATCTGCTCAAATCATCTGTGAAGATCAGAAAATAACGATCGCCGTGAGCCTCAACACTCATCGGACCGCATACATCAGTATGTATTATTTCCAAAAAGTCAGTTGCTCGCTCCATTGTTCTGGAGAACGGAGTCTTAGTCATCTAGGCATGGTTTGCAAGCATCAAGTGATTCATAATCAAGTGATTCCAAAAGCCGATCAGCATGGAGTTTCTTCATGCGCTTTACACCAATATGACCTAAACGGCAGTGCCACAAATAAGTTGCACTATCATTATTAACCTTGCATCTTTTGGCTTCAATATTATGAATATGTGTATCACTACGATCGAGATTCAATAAACCATTTATATTGAGTGTATGACCATAGAAGGTTTTATTCATTTAAACAGAACAGCAATTATTCTCTGACTTAAATGAATAACCGTATCGCAATAAATATGATCCAATCATATTCATGCTCAACGCAAATACCAAATAACATTTATTTAGGTCCAACACTAATCCCGAAGGTAGAGGGAGTGTGCGATGGTAATCTTATCAACCTTGGAATCACTTCCAACACACATCGTCACCTCGTCATTAACTAGTCTCTGTTCATTTTGCAACTCCTGTTTCGAGTTACTAATGTTAGCAACTGAACTAGTATCAAATACCCAGGGGCTACTATGAACACTAGTAAAATACACATCAATAACATGTATATCAAATATACCTTTGTTCACTTTGCCATCCTTCTTCTCTGCCAAATACTTGGGGCAGTTCCGCTTCTAGTGACCAGTCCCTTTGCAGTAGAAGCACTCAGTTTCAGGCTTACGTCCAGACTTGGGCTTCTTCCCGGGAGCAGCAACTTGCTTGCCGTTCTTCTTGAAGTTCCCCTTCTTTCCCTTGCCCTTTTACTTGAAACTAGTGGTCTTGTCAACCATCAACACTTGATGCTTTTCTTGATTTCTACCTTAGCCGATTTCAGCATCGCCAAGAGCTCGGGAATCATTTTCGTCATCCCTTGCATATTATAGTTCATCACGAAGTTCCAGTAACTTGGTGATAGTGACTAGAGAACTCTGTCAATCACTATCTTTATCTGGAAGATAAACTCCCACTTGATTCAAGCAATTGTAGTGCTCAGACATTCTGAGCACATGCTCACTGGTTGAGCTATTCTCCTCCATCTTGTAGGCAAAGTATTTGTCAGAGGTCTCATACCTCTTAACACGGGCATGTGTCTGAAATACCAATTTTAGCTGTTGGAACATCTCATATGCTCCGTGGCGTTCAAAACGTTTTTGAAATCCCGGTTCTAAGCCGTAAAGCATGGTGCACTAAACTATCAAGTAGTCATCACATCGAGCTTGCTAAACGTTCATAACGTTTTGCATCTGCTCCTGCAATAGGTCTATCACCTAGCGGTGCATCAAGGACATAATTCTTCTGTGCAGCAATGAGGATAATCCTCAGATCACGAAACCAGTCCGCATCATTGCTACTATCATCTTTCAACTTAGTTTTCTCTAGGAACATATCAAAAATAAAACAGGGGAGCAATACGCGAGCTATTGCTCTACAACATAATTTGCAAATACTACCAGGACTAAGTTCATGATAAATTTAAGTTCAATTAATCAAATTACTTAAGAACTCCCACTTAGATAGACATCCCTCTAATCATCTAAGTGATCACGTGATCCAAATCAACTAAACCATGTCCGATCATCACGTGAGATGGAGTAGTTTTCAATGGTGAACATCACTATGTTGATCATATCTACTATATGATTCACGCTCGACCTTTCGGTCTCAGTGTTCCGAGGCCATATCTGCATATGCTAGGCTCGTCAAGTTTAACCCAAGTATTCCGCATGTGCAAAACTGTCTTGCACCCGTTGTATTTGAATGTAGAGCCTATCACACCCGATCATCACGTGGTGTCTCAGCACGAAGAACTTTCGCAACGGTGCATACTCAGGGAGAACACTTATACCTTGAAATTTAGTGAGGGATCATCTTATAATGCTACCGCCATACTAAGCAAAATATGATGCATAAAAGGATTAACATCACATGCAATTCAATACGTGACATGATATGGCCATCATCATCTTGTGCTCATGATCTCCAACACCGAAGCATCGTCATGATCTCCATCGTCACCGGCGCCCCAGCATGATCTCCATCGTCACCGGCGCTCCAGCATGATCTCCATCGTAGCATTGTTGTCGTCTCGCCAACTTATTGCTTTTACGACTATCGCTACCGCTTAGTGAGAAAGTAAAACAATTACATGGCGATTGCATTGCATACAATAAAGCGACAACCATATGGCTCCTGCCGGTTGCCGATAACTCTGTTACAAAACATGATCTCATACAACAAATTATATCACATCATGTCTTGACCATATCACATCACAGCATGCCCTGCAAAAACAAGTTAGACGTCCTCTACTTTGTTGTTGCAAGTTTTACATGGCTGCTACGGGCTGAGCAAGAACCGTTCTTACCTACGCATCAAAACCACAACGATATTTTGTCAAGTTAGTGCTGTTTTAACCTTCACAAGGACCGGGCGTAGCCACACTCGGTTCAACTAAAGTTGGAGAAACAGACACCCGCCAGCCACCTGTGTGCAAAGCACGTCGGTAGAACCAGTCTCGCGTAAGCGTACGCGTAATGTCGGTCCGGGCCGCTTCATCCAACAATACCGCCGAACCAAAGTATGACATGCTGGTAAGCAGTATGACTTGTATCGCCCACAACTCACTTGTGTTCTACTCGTGCATATAACATCTACGCATAAACCTGGCTCGGATGCCACTGTTGGGGAACGCAGTAATTTCAAAAATTTCCTACGAACACGCAAGATCTATCTAGGTGATGCATAGCAACGAGCGGGAGAGTGTGTCCACGTACCCTCGTAGACCAAAAGCGGAAGCATTTTATCAACGCGGTTGATGTAGTCGTACGTCTTCACGATCCGACCGATCCAAGTACCGAACGCACGGCACCTCCGAGTTCAGCACACGTTCAGCTCGATGACATCCCTCGTACTCTTGATCCAGTTGAGGCCGAGGGAGAGTTCCGTCAGCACGACGGCGTGGTGACGGTGATGATGATGTTACCGGCGCAGGGCTTCGCCTAAGCACTACGACGATAAGACCGATGTGTGTAACTGTGGAGGGGGGCACCGCACACGGCTAAGAAATCAACTTGTGTGTCTATGGGGTGCCCCCTGGCCACATATATAAAGGATGGAGGGAGGAGGAGGCCGGCCCTCATAGGGTGCGCCCAAAGTGTGGAGTCCTACTAGGACTCCCTAGTCCTAGTAGGATTCCACCTCCCACATGGAATAGGAAAAGGCGAAGGGAGAAGGAGAAGGAAGGAAGGGGGCACCCCCTTTCCCTAGTCCAATTCGGACTAGTCCATGGGGAAGGGGCGCAGCCACCCTTGAGGCCTTTCTCTCCTTTCTCGTATGGCCCATTAAGGCCCAATACGAATTCCCGTAACTCTCCGGTACTCCGAAAAATACCCGAATCACTTGGACCTTTCCGATGTTCGAATATAGCCTTCCAATATATCGATCTTTACCTCTCGACCATTTCGAGACTCCTCGTCATGTTCCCGATATCATCTGGGACTCCGAACAAACTTCGGTCATCAAATCACATAAACTCATAATACAAATCATCATCGAACGTTAAGCGTGCAGACCCTACGGGTTCGAGAACTATGTAGACATGACCGAGACACATCTCCGGTCAATAACCAATAGCGGAACCTGGATGCTCATATTGGCTCCTACATATTCTACGAAGATCTTTATCGATCAAACCGCATAACAACATACGTTATTCCCTTTGTCATCGGTATGTTACTTGCCCGAGATTCGATCGTCGGTATCATCATACCTAGTTCAATCTCGTTACCGGCAAGTCTCTTTACTCATTCCGTAATGCATCATCCCGCAACTAACTCATTAGTCACATTGCTTGCAAGGCTTCATATGATGTGCATTACCGAGAGGGCCCAGAGATACCTCTCCGATACTCGGAGTGACAAATCCTAATCTCGATCTATGCCAACCCAACAAACACCTTCGGAGGCACCTGTAGAGCATCTTTATAATCACCCAGTTACGTTGTGACATTTGATAGCACACAAAGTGTTCCTCCGGTATTCGGGAGTTGCATAATCTCATAGTTAGAGGAATATGTATAAGTCATGAAGAAAGCAATAGCAACAAACTAAACGATCATAGTGCTAAGCTAACGGATGGGTCTTGTCAATCACATCATTCTCCAATGATGTGATCCCGTTCATCAAATGACAACTCATGTCTATGGCTAGGAAACTTAACCATCTTTGATCAACGAGCTAGTCAAGTAGAGGCATACTAGTGACACTCTATTTGTCTATGTATTCACACATGTACTAAGTTTCCGGTTAATACAATTCTAGCATGAATAATAAACATTTATCATGATATAAGGAAATATAAATATCAATTTTATTATTGCCTCTAGGGCATATTTCCTTCACAAGCACCTGGAGCCATCCCGGACGGTGTTCCACGTCATCGTGCCGGGTCTCTCTTTCTCCCCTATCGGCCGGATCCGGCTTGACGACCTCTTCTGTACGAGCGATCATTTCCAGCGCGAACCTATCTGGTTCGAGGTGGTGGACCTGTCCAGCGCGTACCACGCGTTGCTGGGCCGGCCTGCACTCGCCAAGTGCATGGAGGTCCCCCTTTACGCCTACCTAAAGATGAAGCTGCCGGGTCCCAAGGGCCTCATCACCGTCGTCGGCGACTACAGAAAGTCCCTGGAGTGCGCCGAAGCCAGCGCCAGGTTGGCCGAGTCGCTGGTCATAGCCGAGGAGCGGCGCCAGCTCGATCGGATCGTCGCACTAGCCGGCAAGCAGCCAGCTGTGCCAGCGAGGCCTCATTCCAGCCATCCAAGGAGACCAAGAAGGTCAAGCTGAACCCGGAAGACCCCAGCTGTAGCAAGTACGTTGTCGTGGGCACCCGCCTCGACAGCAAATAGGAAGGCGAGCACGTCGACTTCCTCCGTGAGAATCGGGATATCTTTGCATGGTCCCCAAAGGACATGTCGGGAATTCCGAGGAAGTACGCCGAGCACAAACTACACGTCCGCAAGGACGCCAAGCCTGTCCAACAACCATTACGTCGCTTTTCAGAAGAGAAGAACCATCGGTGAAGAGGTCGCCAAGCTACTCGCGGCCGGCTTCATCATGGAAGTGTTTCACCCCGAGTGGCTGACCAACCCAGTCCTCGTCCTGAAGAAGAACAACACCTGGCGCATGTGCATAGACTACACCAGCCTGAACAAGGCCTGCCCCAAGGATCCTTTCGGTCTCCCGCGGATTGGTCAAGTGACCGACTCCACCGCCGGCTGTGAGCTCCTATCCTTCCTGGATGCTTAGTCTGTCTATTATCAGATCAAGCTGGACCCGGTCGATGCCCTGAAGACGTCCTTCATCACGCCCTTTGGGGCGTACTGCTACATCACCATGTCATTCGGCTTGAAGAATGCCGGCGCCACCTTCCAGCGCTGCATGCAGAAA
This sequence comes from Thinopyrum elongatum, assembly GCA_011799875.1. Lineage (NCBI taxonomy): Eukaryota > Viridiplantae > Streptophyta > Magnoliopsida > Poales > Poaceae > Thinopyrum > Thinopyrum elongatum. The sequence continues at coordinate 57,395,029 of CM022299.1, forward strand.
TGCCTGCTGACGCAACTCGGCCGCAACATCCACGTCTACGTGGACGACATCGTGGTGAAGACCAAGCAGCACCTCACGCTCCTTGACGACCTGAAGGAAACCTTCACCAATCTACGCGAGTACCCGATCAAGCTCAACCCGGAGAAGTGCGTCTTTGGCATACCGGCCGGGAAGCTACTCGGCTTCCTTGTCTCGGAGCGCGACATTGAGGCAAACCCGAAGAAGATCAAGGCCATCGAGCGCATGTGCAAGCCAACCCGGCTGCGCGATGTCCAGAAGTTCACCGGCTGCTTGGCCTCGGTCAGCCGGTTTCTCAGCCGGCTGGGTGAGAGGGCCTTGCCCCTATATCAGCTGATGAAGAAGACGTCGCCGTTCGAGTGGAACGACCATGGAGATGAAGCGTTCCGGGATCTCAAGCGCATGCTCTCCACCGCACCCATCCTGGCCGCGCCGGCTGATAAGGAGCCGTTGTTGCTATACATTGCAGCCACCTCACGGTCGGTCAGCACGGTGCTGGTGGTCGAGTGACCAGAGAAGGGCAAGATCCAGCCCATCCAGCGCCCGGTCTACTACCTGAGCGAGGTGCTTTCTGCCTCCAAGCAGAACTACCCGCACTACCAGAAGATGTTCTACGGCGTGTACTTTACCACCAAGAAGCTGAAGCAGTACTTTCAAGAGCATGTCGTCACCGTGGTCAGCACGGCCCCCATCGGCGAAATCATGGGCTGCTGGGATGCCTCTGGCCGGGTTGCGAAATGGGCCATCGAGCTGGCCAGCCATACCATCCTCTACGAGCCCCGCACCACTATCAAGTCGCAAGCGCTCGCCGATTTCCTTGTCGACTGGACGGAAACCCAGTACCTACCGCCGCCGCAGGATTCAATGCACTGGCGCATGCACTTCGACGGCTCCAAGATGCGCTCTGGCTTGGGAGCCGGCATCGTGCTGTCTTCCTCGAAGGGCGACCGGCTGCGGTACGCACTCCAGATCCACTTCACCGCCTCCAACAACGTCGCCGAGTACGAAGCCCTTGTTCATGGCGTCCGGCTTGCCAAGGAACTTGGCGTCCGGCGCATCCTATGCTATGGAGACTCGGATCTGGTGGTTTAGCAGTGTTCCGGCGAGTAGGACGCCCGGGATGCCAACATGGCCAGCTATCGCTTCCTGGTCCAGCAGCTCTCTGGCAACTTCGACGGCTGCGAGTTCCTTCATGTCCCGCACGCGGAAAACGAAGCCGCCGACACGCTAGCCAAGATTGGCTCATCCTGGCAGGCCATACCATTCGGCGTCTCCCTCAAGCATTTGTGCAATCCGTCTCTAGATTTCGAGTCCATCTTCATCCCGGACGACCCCGCAGCGCCCCTCCCCAAGTCGGACCCGGGGGCTGCCGGTCCAAGCTCGGGGGTTGCCGTCCCCAAGTTGGTCCCGGGGGCTGCAGATCCCGTCCCGGGGACTGCTGATCCCAGCCCAGGGGCTGCCTCCTCGACCCCGGCGACCATCAACCCCGGCCCGAGGGCTACTAAACCCGGCCAGGGGGCTGCTGTGGTCAACCCGGCCGCCGCTGTCCCTAACCCGGGGGCTGCCGGCCGGAACCCATCTTGGTGGCCGTCTTCACTGTGGTGACGGCTCCTTCTTGGCCCCAGCCAATTCTAGCCTTCCTGGAGAGTGGAGCACTCCCCATGGACGAAATTGTGGTCCGGCAAGTGCAGCGCGACGTGCGTGTTCCAGCGTTGCGTCGAGCAAGACAAGGGCATAGAGATCCTCCTCGACATACATTAGGGCGAGTGCGGGGGCCACGCCGCCTCCAGGTCCCTGGTGGCCAAGGCTTTCCGCCATGGTTTCTACTGACCTACGGCCCTCAAAGACGCCGAGTCGCTCATCCTCAAGTGCGAGGGTTGCCAACGCTTGCAAGGGCTGGGACATGATATCCCAGAAATTAACCCCTCGTGTCATCACCAGCCCAAGATTACCGTTACTGGTGGACACGTCCTTGTTACAGATTACCAAGCAATTACAAGAATTGGATACAAGACCGTAAAGGTCTGATGATACAACAATGATTCTGGTGATGGGTGACGGAAGCGACTCATGGTTTTCCAACGTCGATGGGGCCCCATTCCCACAGGAACGGCTGACCTGGATAATTCCTATCCCGCGTGGCTGCCATCCTAGGTTCCGCACGGACGTTGCTGTGGTACTCCTCATAGAACTCCTGACCTGGCCAAGTAAATAGCCAGGGACAAGCCTGTGAGTACGTTTGAATGTACTCGCAAACATTATGAACACAAGGTATACCGAATGCAGCAGATATTATGTGACCATGATGAATTAAATAATATGCGTATGCTCATGCTGGACTATATTAAATGCATGCTGACAGGAAATAAATCATGGCATGATAACATATTGGCACGTACAAATAAATGATTATATAAAAATGTTAGTGATAAACCATGAAAGTTAAAGGAAAATAAAATAAAAGAAATGCCGGTCGGATGTCTAAAGTGACACCGCGGTAGGTCTTGAAAAGAAATGCCAATCGGGTATCCACAAGAGTAGTGGCGTGACAGACCGCCTGTGAACTCAAGGGACGCCACGAAGAGGTCTTGAAAAGAAATGCCAATCTGGTATCCACAACAGTAGTGGCGTGATAGGCCGCCTGTGAACTCGAGGGACGCCACAGAGAGGTCTTGAAAATAAAACCGAATGCCCGGGTAGTCTAGCCAGCCCCTGAGACACTCAGGAAAATAAAATAAGAGAGACGGGTTAGTCCACAATAATATGCATAACCACAATAATATTAATATGCATAGCAAAAATATTCATGGTAGCATCTGGGTGACAATAATTATCCTGCAAAATAATTCAGGCTCAATTTAATTATTTCCTCCGGAGACCGACACCGGGACCGACACTTGACCAACCCATACTGTAGTCCTTAACCGCAGACACGGCTATTCGAATAGGTTTAAACTTTGCAGAGGGTGTACTCTTTACCCACAAGTAAAGGATTTCTTTAGTCAGTACCGTGACACTGACTAATTCCCATTACGGTCTTTGGGTTGAAAACACACCTGACCAGCACACACCAGATTAACCGTCTGGATGCCAGGAATCACCCAAAGCATCGTTCCAGAAAAACTCTAAGTCGGGGAGACAACAATCTCGAGTAGCATGGGATCACTATTCATATGCGTGGATTACAAGGGGGACCCCCTCTTGGCTACAGCCGGTAACACCCATGCCCCCTGACCCGATGACAGGATTTAGTCCATGGCCCTGGAAACCCTCATCATGGCCCTCTGTACGGTGTGTGCATGGAAAGGGGTTAACAACTTACTAAACCATACCCCACCTGTGGCAGGGACAAGTGGCAGCACGAATCAAGTATGGGGGTTACCGGAACAAGACTCGATCTACGGTCGACTCAGGAGGCTCAAGTATTTCCTGTAACGGTTAGCACAACAAAGTATTCTTTCAACAGCAATACCAAACAGGGCCACAACTCTTGCATGCTCCAACATGCATAACAAACAAGGCATGATCATACTCCAACATGATCACCCTTCTGCCGGTAATGATATTTCTCTTAGGCCTGCTCCTGCAAGTTAGTCATGGCAAACACACGATGCACGGTACGATGAAACATGCCAATACTACATGCATGCGAATTCTATTTGAATTCAACCTATGCATAATTTATTTATTCATGCAAACAATTAACCATGCAATCACCATATCAAGTGTTCAAAATGCTTGCCTTGAGCATGCAGATGTGTGGGGTGCACTCCAAAAGTTTGAAATTTTTATCTTCCCTCCATTTCCTATTTTAAAAAATGTTTGAATTACTACATAGAGCTAAAACAGTGCTAAAAAGTATTTCAAATATTTTTGAAATAAATACTAAAATAAACTAGATGAAAAATGAAAAATAACGGAAAAAGAATCAATTTATTTGGAGTTAATGTGAATTAATTATGGAATTTCTAAGTTGAAATAAATGATTAAAAGAACCATTTAATTGATCCAGTGGAGATTAAACTTAGGAAAAAATGTTCACTTAAGCTGGATAAATAGATCATGATTTTTATAAGTCTACTGAAATTTGAATCATCTAATTTGGTGTAAAAATAACTGCTGTGGAAATATTTAAACACATGCTGAAAAAGAAAAGAGAAGAGTGCAGTGGTGCATCATGAGCGTTGCTTAGCTGCGCTGCGCCACTGGGCCAAGCCCAGTCATTCGGCCGCACGGGAGGCTGCAACGTCGAAGACGTATCCGAGAAATACGTCTTCACTTAGCTGACTCGGCCGTGACCTTAGGTCACTGACGGTGGGTCCCACTGGGCCTACTTGTGTTGTTTGACCGGGGTCAGCGTGCCTTGTTCTTCCGCTGTCCGAGCAGAGGCAGAACTCTGGCAGCTCACGCCGGCGAACAACGGCAGCTCTCGGGGAGCCGAGGCCTCCAACGTCACCAGGGGATCACGGCGGTCCTCCCGACACTCGTCACGGTCGAAGGGAGGGACGGTGTCGCCGGTGGCGAGCTTCTCCGAGAAGCTACGGCGGCGGTGAGAAGAGGGCTTTCACCCCTGGTGTACCTCCGGTGAAATTAAAATGCGGGATGGATGTGCGAAGGCTGGGCGAAGCTATTGGTGGAAGAATTTTGGACAGGGAGGTTTTGGTTGCGACGAGAGCAGCCGAGGAGTGGCGGCAGTTGCCTCGGTCGGAGGCGAGGAGGACGACTGCTCTAGCTGATTGGATGCCGTGGAGGACTTCCGGTGGAGGAAGGAGAGATGATGTGGGGGGGAACGCGGGCTCGGGGACGTGTTTTATAGCACGAGGAGGCTTCTCCCGTGGCTTCCAGGAGAAGTTATGGCGGCGGACGGCCATTATTGGCGCCGTCGAGGTAGCTGGGGTCGGTGAGGCCGGTGGAGAGGTCGGTGAGGGGCGGTGGTCAGCCGTAATAATGTTGGGGCATGCTGGTTGGCTCGGGGCGAACCACGCGTCCTGGGCGGCGGCGTATCCGATATGGCAGTGGCCGCGGCGACGCTGGACGGTGGTGAACAGCGGTGGTCAGCGCTAGGCGACGCGGGGAGGGTGTCGGCGAGGTCGGCGACTGCGGATGAGGTCGGTGGGCTGGTGGTTAAGGCGGGGACAAGCTGGCGGCCTCGGATTTGGCCATGTGGTGGCGTGTCCGAGCCGACGTCCATGGCGGCGGCGGTGGTCGGTGGTGGACGGCACTAGAGGCCAGGGGAGGATGTCGGTGATGCTTAGCATGGACGGCGGGGTCTAGTGGAAGACTCGGGCGTGCGGGAGAAGCAGCGGGGAAGCGGCAGGGGTCGATGCCAACCGTGCAGTATGCGTGCTCTGGTTGCGCCCAGCGCACGCACGTCTGGTGCTCGACGAAATGCCATGGGCATCTACAGAGACCTAAATGAGCTAAGACTCATCAGGGTGGTGCTTATGGGCATGAGAGAGGTGAAGGACATGCTGGTTTGGCAGGAGAAGTAAATATCAAATGTAGTTTAGAATGTTGCCAGATTTTGGTCATGCCTGCAAGGTGTTTGGTGAAATGAAAAGGTGACCTGGCAGGTTTTGTTGAATGTGAAAATTCCCAGAGTGTTGTCTCTTTAGATAACTAAAATGATGGTGTGATTGGATGGACAAAAGGAAAAACTTGCAAGTGCAAGTTTTGAAGAACTTCAGTTCTGGGCAGAGATTGCAGAGGGATATTTGGTGGACTTCCAAGATACAAATGGAGCTAATCTTCTGTACTTAAGGGTTTGGTTGGAAGGACTATGAGTGGGAAAAATTTCAGAATTAATAGAGCAAGGAAAATAGGGGTTGTAGTGCAAAGCTGGATCTGGACCAGAAATGAAAAGAGGTTGTTTTACTCAAATTTTCCAAAACACCATGTTGGGTTTTTGCATAAAAGTGATCTATAGGCAACACATGACCTCTCCTAATTTTTTGTGAAATTTTTAAATAATTATTTAAAGTAGTTGCAGTGCAACAGAAGCATTTAAAGAATTGAAAATGTTATTAAAATAATTATTTAGAGGAATTTTTTTATTATGAAAATAGTTCCTACTGTTATTAAAGTAATAATGAAATGGTTTATGAAGACTCCCAAAGCCACAATATTATTTCCAAAATTTCTATATGGAAGGTATTTTTTTTTTGAAAAACAGAGGCAGAGAATACTCTAAAGTTAATAAAAATACCCAATATAATTTGAAATTTTATTTCTGGCCAAATTTTTACTTAACAAAAATGTGGTTAAATTTTTGGGGTGTTACAACGCTTTAGCAAGCGCAGCCACCAGCCGGCTTCAGCCCTGCAAACCATCCCGATCACCTGGCCCTTCGCGGTCTGGGGGCTCGACATGGTGGGACCCTTCAAGACCGCTCGGGGCGGCATGACGCACTTGCTGGTTGCGGTCGACAAGTTCACCAAGTGGATCGAAGCACGACCGATCAAGAAGCTGGACGGGCCAACGGCCGTCCGGTTCGTCAAAGACATCGCGGTGCGCTATGGCATCCCGCACAGGCACAACATCATCACAGACAACTGCACCAACTTCGCCAAAGGCGCTCTGGCGCAATACTGCCCAGTCTCCGGCATCCGGCTTGACCTGGCCTCTGTCGCTCATCCCTATCCCAACGGCCAGGTCAAGCGGGCCAACGGGCTGATCCTGTCCGGCATCAAGCCGCGACTCGTCAAGCCCCTAATCCGCTCACCCGACAGCTGGCTTGACGAGCTGTCGGCCATCCTCTGGAGTCTCCGGACAATGCCAAACCGGTCGATCGGGTTCACCCCATTCTTCCTCGTCTATGGAGCAGAAGCTATCATCCTGACAGACATCGAGTTCGACTCACCACGAGTCGTAATGTACACGGAAGCCCAAGCCAAGGAAGCCCGCGAAGATGGCGTTGACCTACTCGAAGAAGCACGCCTCTTGGCCCTTAGCCGATCCGCCATCTACCAGCAAGGCCTGAGGCATTACACAGCAAAAAAGATCAAGCCCCTCGCGTTCCGCGAGGGAGACCTCGTCCTCCGGCTTGTCCAGCAGCAAGCCGTCCAGCACAAGTTGGCCTCCCCATGGGAGGGCCCCTTCATCGTCAGCAAAGCCCTGTGTGACCGCAACACCTACTACCTCATCGACGCACGCAAGCCGAACAAAATGCAAGAGAGACACTGCCGGCAAAGAAACAAGCCGACCCTGGAATGCAGAGCTCCTCCGCCCGTTTTACAGTTAGCTGTATGCATGTATGTACCACTGCCTTTTATAATTTAATGAAAGACAATGGGACCCCCGAACGATACTCGGGGGGTAACTTTTTCTATTAAACTATCATGTCTCGCACATCCTTGTAAGTTTTTCTAACTCCCACCGTCGGGTCGGCTCGTCCAACCCGGGGGCTCAGGGGCTAGCCGGCTTGACCGCAATCCACTGGCCTCCTTAGCACATCCCGGCGTATCCGAGTTGCTGAGGCCCTCTACTTCGCCCTAAGCCACAGTTTGGATTCGGCTGTTGGCCAGCAAGAAATATGGTCCAAAGCGCCGGCAAGCTGAGAAACGCTAAGTTGGACCCACCGGATCGGCCAACCCGGCCTCACCGCACTAAGTTGCCGCACAACCGGCTGCGCGCCAGCCGGCTTCGCCGACTACTGCCAGCCGGCCCAGTGGGTGTTTCGCTCGCGCTCAAAGTTCGAAAAGCCTAAGTACTGCGTGTTCTTTTCAAGGTCCGAACTCTTTGTCACAGACCGGAACCCGGCTGTTCGACTCGCGGGGGGGGGGGGGGGGGGGGGAGGCCCAAAGAAGGAACAAGCAAGGAAAAAGCTTAAAGAACAAAGAGCAAAGGCGCAAACACTCACGAAAATATTTACATTACAGAAATATGGGCCCAAGACTAGAGTTCATTACATTCACCAATACACCGCAGTGGGTGGGTGGACCTGCCACTTAACAAAGTGCAAGAAAGATAAAACAGGGTGGCTTCAGGCGGTTCCCGCACCGGGTTGCGCAGCTGCCGGCTCCTCCGCGGTGACCTCCGGGTTCACCGAGGCGCCGGTATCGTCCAACCCAGCGTCGTCATCCGCATAGGCGCCCGTCTCCTCGGAGCTGCCCACCGGATCGTCAAGCGCCAAGCCAAAGTTGTCGGGCGGCAACACCCCGCCATCTTCGGTCCGCTCTACCTAGAACTCGTCATGCAATGCAAACGAGGCCAGGTAGCTGGCCCGTGCGGCGATCCGGCCCGCCTCCGCCTACAGTTGGGGCTCCGTGCCGGCTTGCTGGGCCGCTAGCTGGTCTAGTTTCAGGCCCGGATACCAAGACATGACAAACCTCAGTGCCAAGTCGGCACCGGCACGAGCGGCGGAAACGCACCGCGCGTGAAGCCGCGCCAGTCCGGCTTCCAGCCAGCGCGCCAGCCGCGTGAAGGAGTTGGGCGCGACCGCGCCCGGCCATAGAGCCGCCGCCATGCCCAACCCGGCCTCGGAGAGCCTCGCCGTCTGCTCGTCTAGGGCCTGTAGGCGGGCCTCCGCGGTGTGCATGATCTCCGGGAAAGACCAGGCGGCGTGCGAATCGTCTTCGGCGCCCACATCCGCCTGGGTCGACTGGTGGTCGCGTACGGCCTCGTCCGCCTTCTCCTGCGTTTTCGGGAAGTACTCTATCGAGCAGAGAAACAAGACAGTCAGCCACCAAATACCAAATAAACAAAGCCGGCTTCACAACCCGGCGAAACCAACGAAGAAACACTTACTGGCAAAGGCCTCATCCAGGTGCTGCACTTCGCACAGCATACCGTGCCGCTCCATGTCCCCAGCACGTTCGCGCGCCTCAAGCGTCTTCTCTAGCTCGGCGCGCTTGTCGACGTCCGCCTTCAGCTCGTCGTCCTTGCGGGCGACCGTCTTTCTCGTGCTCCTCCTTAACACGGAAGAGCTCCACCTGGTAAGCCTCCGCCGTCTTGACGGCCTCCGCCTTCAGGTGCTCTACCTTGGCCTAGAGATGGCTCTTGTCACCTGCCAGCTGGTCACGCTACTGGCCGGCTTCGGCGAGCGCCTGCTGGGCCTCCGCCACCTTGGCGGCTTCCGCCCTCAGCTGCCCCACCTCGGCCCGGAGCCGGCCGGCGTCGGCAACCGCCAGATCACGCTGCTGGCCGGCTTTGGCCAGCCGGGTTCGCAGGACCGGCACCTCGGCTGCAGCGGCTGCGCGGCAAAGATCCAAAGTCAAGATGACGAAAGAAAAGACAGATTATGATTCGACCCAACTACTACGTAGTTGGCCCGAATCTCGGAGGCTACACCCAGTGGGTGCGCTAGTTCACCCCCACTAAGAGCATGCAAGACGTACCTTCAGCAAGGTGGAGCGCCTCCTCCTTGGTGGGAAGCTGCGCCATGACCTGCTGATGCTTGTCCAGAAGCCGGTTGTAGATGCCGACTCGGAGGGCATCCAGGTGCTGCAGAAAGACAAGAATTACCACAAGACTCTTTAAGATTCGACCCAACTACTACGTAGTTGGCCTAAACCTCGGGGGCTACACCCAGTGGGTGCGTTGGCACTCCCCCACTAGCCAGCTACAAGAGAAAAGCCAGAGGAAGGAAACTCACGATCACGGAGCGCTCTAGCTCCCGCGCCTGCTCCATCTCGGCCTGGGCGAAGGCCTGAACCCGATCCGCGCGCCCGCGAAGATGCTGGCGCACGGCAGCCATCGACGCCTCCTCCTGCGTCAACGGCCCAAATACAGCTTGGCCGGACCCGGCCCGAACCTGCTGCGACCCAGCGGCAGGGGGACCACCCAGCGCCGCTTGCGGCTGCCTGATCACCAAGGCGTCCTCGCCGCCCGCCGTCTCCTCGCCGGCCGGCCTCGACTCCGGCGCGCTGGCCGGTGTCCCCTTCGACGCTTCGGCCGGCGTCACGAGCGGCGCCCCGTCTGGCGTCGCCTGCGGCGCCCCTCCCGGGGCAAACCCCACTCCGCCTCCTTCAACCTCCACCCACTCGACCATGTCGTTCTGGGGTGTGGTGTCATCGTCGATCTCCATGACCTCCCGGTCGTCCATCGCCATCTCCACCTGGCCATCCGGGTCGCGCCCCTCCGTCGGCAGCACGACGACCGTCTTCACCGGCTCCGCGCCCGCCAGCATCTCCGGCCACGCCGGCTACGCGGCGGTCCTCTCCCTTACGTCCGCGGCCCTGACCCAGGCTTGGGCCGAGGCCGCCTCCAGCTCCTCCTCGGCCTTGTTTCGGGCCCGCCAGGCGCAGCGCTTTGTGTCCGCCGGGTCCAAGCCAAGGTCCTCCTCGGCCGAGTCCTCGGGCAGATCAATGGCGCTGCTCCGGGTCCTCCGGAACGAGAAGCCGCCCCCAGACGCGGCATCCGTCGCCGCCAACGCCAACTCCAGCGGCGTCCTGGATCCCGCCAAGGAGAGCATGAGAAAAGAACGATTGGGCAGCACGCCAGAGTCAACAAAGGAAGATACCCGATAGCCGTCGGGACGGCCTGTCTCAACGGCACCGCTGGGATGGCGCGACGCCTCTTCTTGGTGGCAGGCTTGACGCACGCGGCCGGGCCCTCCGCCACGCGCTTCGTGGCCACCTTCGGCGCCACGTCCTCCTTCCCGTGTGATCGGCATGCCGCAGCCGACGCGCGGGATGACCCGGCCCCAGCCGTCTTCTCCGGCCGCCTTGAGGGATCGACGCCGCCGCATCCTCCCCTCGGCGGCGCTGCACCACCGGCGTGCGTCAGGACCTCCACGTCCTCGTCCGACCAATCTCGTAAGAGATCTGGATGCGGAGACTTACCGCACAGCGCGCCTTGCCGGCTTCTGCATCGGCCGTCTCCGGGTTCTCGGCGAACGACTCCGCCCCCTCCGAGTGGGCCCGCTCGACAGCCAGTACCTGCGTCCTCATCCCATCATGTGTCTGCCGGATTGCGTTCAGCAGCAGCTCCCGCGTTGCATCAGGACGGAGGAGAAGCTAGGACATTGCGAAAAAAGAAGACCAAGGACTCACCGCGGGCGCCGGGTGCACGGCGTTGTAGGGCGCCTTGCCGAAGCGCCAATCAGGAGCCAACCCAGCCTTGGAGATGGCATTCACCCGATCGACCACCTGCTCCGGCACCAGCCTCCCGGACGACATCCGGGTGGCATCCCGGCGATCGCCCATCAGGCCGATGATGTGCGCCCGGCGTTGCAGCGGCAGCACCCGACACGCGATGAAGGGGAGACGAGATTCGTCCCTTTAAGCCCCTCCCGCGCCATCATCTCCGGGATCCGGTCGCACAAGTTCTGCACCCCCTGCGGCGGGTTCCTGGGCGTGTGGCCCTAGTTCCTCTTGGAGAACGCCTGCTCGTTGAAGAACGGGGGCAAGTTGATGGCGTCAGCATTCCCGCCGACGTTGCGCACGTAGAAGAAGGTGTTTTGCCATTTCTTGGCAGAATCCTCAAGGGGCATCTTGGGGAACATCCGGCCTGGCCGAATCGAAACGACGGCTGCCCCGCAGTCGGACATGGCCCCGGCCTCCGGCCCCTACTGCTTGAGGAAGAGGAGGCGGCACCAGAGCTCCACGTCTGGCTCCACCCCCAGATAGCCCTCGCATAGGGTGACTAAGCCCGAGAGCTGCAGCACGGCGTTCACACCAAGATGGTGCGGCTGTAGCCCAAAGAAAGCGAGGAAGGCGCGGAAGAAATCGCTCGCGGGGAGGTCGAGCGCACGCTGGAAATGGCTGTAGAAGACCACGCGCTCGCCGTTCTGCGGCTGCAGCTCCACTTCCCCTCCGGGCGCGCGTGCGGCGACATCCACCGCCGGCGGCAGTCGTCGGGTCTCGCGGAGACGCTGGATGTCGGCGTCGGTGATGATGGATCCCTCCCACGAGCCCTTCGGTGGCGCCATTTGTGGTGCTCGGCGAGGATGCGAGGCGCGTTGGCAAGAAGGAGCTAGCGAGGCAGGCAGGCGATTCGAGCGGCGCCTAGCTTTCCGGTGGGCGGTGAGCTCGGGGGCAAGGGCAAAGGGAGAATAAGGAGGTAGGGGGCGCGTGCGTGAATGATTTCCGCCGCCCCTCCCCCCGATTTATAACCACGACAAGAACGTGGGGAAGTGGGATCGGTTGCGCCCACCTTTTCCACTTTTCCCGCAGTGTGTGGGCACGATTCCCCCGCGAATTAACTGCATTGAGAAGGGCAACCGTCTGTGGCCGCCACATTAAATCCCCGCGCGGGGGCCGAGAGTGCGGCGTGGCGGGCCCCAGCCAGCCGTTACATCCCATCACGCGCGTGGCCTGGCAGTGCCTCCTCGGCTACTGTCCGCCACGTGGCGCCCGCTTCGGGTCACGGGACGCGCGTCCCTTCCCCTTCAAGATTCGGCGGACTCCTCGGTTTCCCGCCCAGGCCAGGATGCCGAGATCCGGCTTCCGGAAGCCGGCACATAGTGGGTGTTGCTGGAACCGGCGGTCATAAGCTTTATCAATACCAGCCGCTTTCACAGGGGGTGAAACTGCGAAGGCACCCCTGCTTGAAGCCGGCGAGCCTTCACAGCTTCGGGGACTACTGTCGGGGTGATGAACCCCGGGCAGGCAATGGAACCCGGATCCCTTTCAAAAACATCAGGGCTAGCAGCGCCCCTCAATCCGGCTTGTACTTGGCTGGGTTCCTCAACCCGGCCAAGTTCCGCAACCCGGTCGAGTCCCGCAACCCGGCCAAGCCCACTGGCGCATGCCGGCCAGTCCCAGCAAGTCAAGACTTCCTCGGCAAGTAAGCGCAATCATAGCGCGCCCCTCAACCCGGGCACGGGTCAGCTCCCGTCCCGTCCAGGGCGTACGACGGAACAAGTTCCCATGAAGAGATGAGCAAGGCAACAGTGGCCCACCTACCCCGCTAATCGGCAGGAGCGTGGCTACAGTGGCCCACCTACCCCGCTGACCAGGGCCCGCATGGCTACAGTGCATCCTCCGTCCTGCTGACGCAAGCCGACGGCGACCAGGCGACGCGCCACTGTAGCCGAGCCGGCTCAACCACTCCGTGACGCACGACAAGATGGGGAACAGTGCCCTCTGGCGCACGGGGCCCGCGCCCGGAGAACCCGGCGTACCCTGGTACCCGGTGGGCCCTAGCGCCGGCTTCCCAGATGCTGACATCCCGGCCCCATGGCCATGCAACTTTACCATTGTAACCCTTGGGGGGTTGACCTATAAAACCCCCCAGGAAGCCTCCATGCAAAGGAGAGAGCATATACGATCGGATCACCTGTAGAATACACACGCAAGGGGAAGGAGCAGCCTATGCTCTGGCCTGTCTTCCTTCCTCCCCAAAACAGCTCAAGGAGCAAGCTTGTACCATCCACATATAAACCACACTCGGCAGGACTTGGGGTGTTATCTCTCCGGAGAGCCCCGAACCTGGGTATGTCTTGCGTCCCTCGCTCGCTCATGCCGACCTCGCCTCTGGAGCCCACCGGTGCCCTCGAGCCTGTCCCTCTCTTTAGCCATCCTTTGGCATCTTCCGTGCGCCCACCACGACAATGCAAATATACACAAACATAACTCATTACGTTGTCTTCCTTGTCCAACGTTAACAATTTGATCAAGTGTGAAAATATTTAATGAGGGTTCACAATCACAAAAGATGTCCAAAATGTTCAAGATAGTGTATTTGCATGTGAAATCTCTTTTCTTAGTATTAATCTTTCATGGATTATCTAAATGACCAATGCTATGTTTGTGAAACTCCAATAGATTTTATTTCCTACACGCAATGTGATGCCACTACTTCCTATAAGATAAGCATATGAAGTAGAATCACAATGCTAAGATACACAAAAACGAAAAAGCAAAAACAATGCTCATACTATCTTTTATTATAGAATACTCTCACCAAGGGATACAACGAAAACACAAAGAAACGATAGCACACATTGCAAACTATTTTATACTATAACTTTTCCTAAATCACGATATAACTAAGGATCAAGCTAAGATAGATAATGATGAGAAAAGTGATGATGATACGATACTGGGGCACAAAAGAGTAACTCTTTAACTATAAGAAATTAGATTGTGCAATGATAGTACATTTTGGTAGGGGATTATATTCAATTGAAATTTACTATCACGAAAAAGAGGAGCATCCATATAGCTATGCATATACCAAGTGTGAAGTTATGGTGCACGGCCACCATGGTGCCCTTTATTAAAAAAATATTTAGACATTTCAAAAAAATCGAACAAAATTCTTAGGATACTTCCATGTGTTCACTATGGATCAATAAACTTTTGTTTTAAAAAAAGTAATTTGTATGCTGTAAAAAAACAAAATTCCGTCCCAAAAACAGAAAAAGCGGCCCATTTGAAAATACATATTTGTCTTTTTTTTGTACGCCACATGTGAATGTAAAATGTTGTGAAATTTTGCACATGCATAGTATACATGTGTGTGTGTTCACAAAAAGTAATAATTTGTTTTTGTACAATAGAAAATGTTTTTTTTGTAACGGGCACCATGGTGCCAGTGCACAACTACCAATTTTCGTGCATACTAGCAAAAGGCCCTATGCGTTGCAACGGAAAAAAAGAATCATAATATCTAATGGCCATGACCAGATTTTGCTGCATTACCGAGATATACTATGACTCAATTTCGTGAAATCATGAACAATTTTTAAAACTCGTGAATATATTAGAAATCAAAAACATTTTTTAAATTCAGAACACCTTTACAAACTTTGAACATTTTCTAAATCAAGAACTTTTTTTGAATTCATGAACATTTTATACTATATGCAAACATTTCTTAAAATTGCAAACAATTTCCTTAAACAATTTTCTTGAATCGGAGACATTTCTAAAATCGATGAACATGTTTTTGGAAATTGGTGGAATAATTTCTGAAATTGATGAACATTTTTTTATTTAACAAACATTTTCTGAAATACCCAATAATTTTTTGAATTAGCGAAGATTTTATGAATGAATAAACTATTTTGTAAGTCACGAGCAGTTTTTGAATTTTTAGGATATTTTTTCATTCATGATTCTTTTTGAATTGGTGAAATTTTGTTTAATTTCATTAAATTAATTTAATACACTAAGTTTAAAAAAAGTATGAAGATTTTTTGAATTCCCGAGCATTTGATTTCAAATTTTTGAACATATTTACAGTAAGAAAACATTTTTTACAAAATTACGAACATTTTTTGAATCCAAAAATATTTTATGATTTATTAAATATTTAATTTCAAAATACTTATTGTTATAATTTTTTATATTTTTTGAAGTCCCAAATTATTTAACATAGAAAAAACCAAAAATAAAAAGGAAAAGAAAAAAAACGAAATTTAGAAAAATGCCACACAGACAAGGGCAAGCACAAACGCCCGCGCCGCGTCTTCTCCTAGCGCGCTGCATGGGCCGGCACATGCTGGGGATTTCCCTTTGTAAAACATTTTTTATTACTTATAGGTGCCATTGGTCGGTAATATTTTGAAACTTTAAGGGCAATTTTTGTGGCGTACCGCTAGAAGCAATAGCCCCTTTATTATTACTAGCAAAAGTTCCTGTGCGTTGCTACGGGAGAAAAAAAAATCATAATCTCCAATGGCCATGACCACATTTTGCTGCAGCAGCGAGATACATTATCACTCTCATTTTTTTGGAATCATGAACAATTTTTGAAATCATGAACATTTTTTTAAACTCATGCACATATTTGAAATCGTGAACATTTTTCAAATTCGTGAACACACTTTTACAAATTTGCGAACTTTTTCTAAAATCAAGTACATTTATAGTATTTCATGAACATGTTATACTATTTGCAATTTTTTAAAAAATTATAAACATTTTAAAACAATTTTCTTGAATCAGTGAACATTGTTTTGGAAATTGGTGGAACAATTTTTGAAATTCGCAAACCTTTTTTTGATTTAACAAACATTTTTTGAATCAGAGAACATTTTATGAAGAGGTAGACTATTTTGAAAGTAACGAATAGGTTTTGAATTTTTAATATATTTTTCAATTTATGAACAATTTTGGAACTGGTGAAATTTTGTTCAATTTCATTAACATTTTTTAATACACAACTTTTATAAAAATCATGAACATTTTTTTATTTCCTGCACATTTGTTTTCAAAATATCGGATATTTTTTTAATATGTAATGTTTTTTACAAAATTGTGAATTATTTTTGAATCCACACACATTTATGATTTATTAAAATTATTTTTGCAAAATTATCATTTTTTAATCTTCGGAACTTTTTTGAAGTCCCAAATTATATAAAGTAGGAAAAACAAAAACAGAAAAAAATAAAAAATAAAAAATAAAAATTAAATTTGAAAAACAGGCCGCCCGGACATGGGCCCGCCCAAATGGGCGCGTTGCATCTTCTCCCAGCGTGTAGAGCTCTGTTGGAAAAGGCAGTGCCTAGGAGGCGCTTAGGCACGCTTAGGCGCTAAGCGATAGCCAAACGCCTCGCCTAGGGCATAAATGGAAGTCTAGGCAGTGCAAGCAAGGAATTGTCTACCCAGGCGAGAAATCATGTTGTATTGCACTGATATGCCAAATGGGCCATATTCCAATGGCAGTAGCTGGTAGTTAACTTATTTATATGCCCTAAATTAATATCGAGACACATATAATAATCATAAATACACCCTGGTAGTAAAAACTATATTACCGCCTAGGTCGCGCCTAGGGCGCTTAAGCATCGCCTAGGCACTAGGCAAAGGCCAACCGCCTCGCTTACGCCTACCGCTTTTTCCAACCTTGGTGTAGAGGGTAGTATAAGAGGTCACTACTGCCTGTGTCGGTCTAGCCAAGGAATTCCCCTTTATGAAACGTTTTCATCACTTATAGGTGGCATTGGTGGATAATATTTTACTACTTTGGGGACAATATCCGTGAGGTACCGCCAGAAGGAATAGCCCATTTATTATTAGGTATAGATTAGGTAATAGATAATCCCTCCGTTTTTATTTAATCCGCATATTAGCTTTGGTCAAAGTTAAGCTTTGTAAACTTTGACAAAGTTTATAAACAAAAAAGTTAACATATACAATAACAAATCAACACTATTAGATTCATTATTGAATGTACTTTCACCTCATATAGATTTGTTATTATAAATATTTATATTATTTTCTATAAACTTGGTCAAACATTATGAAGTTTGACTTCAGTCAAATCTAATATGCGGAGTAAATAAAAATGGAGGAAGTACCTGCCTAGCCACACAAATTGCGTCGACTCCACGGTACAAATTACGCGCGAAAAATGATTTTTGAAATGTTAAAAAAATCTCAACAAAATTTTTATGTATTCATAGTCACATCCAAATGCTACCTGCAAAGTTTTAGACAAAAAAGTTATACATTTTGGCCCGTGAAAAAAACAAACAAACAAATCAAAAAAGTTATACATGTTACCCCAAAATGTCACCTTAAATTTCTTTTTCTCCCCGACGAAACACTACTGCTTCGTTTCGCCTGAAAATTGTCAAGCATGTTTGTGACACTAACACGAACATCCACAAAAAAAAATTCAGAATCTTTTGAATACATTTTACCACTGTTTTCGAGGTACTGTTCAACGAGAGCAAATGCTCCCGGGAGCCAAAAAGCCCTTCCCTAGAATGATTTATTTAACGGCCACGTCGTGAGGCGGTACGACAGCTAGCCATCAGACGCATGGGGCATGTTTTTTTTTTGTAGCAGAGAGGAGCGGGTTGAGCATCTCTTTCTGTTTTGCCATTTCGCGCGTCAGGTATGGTGAGTGGTGAAGCAGAGTTTAGGCTTCCATCTATGTCGCAATTGTTCATACCAAGCATTGGTTATTTGATTTTATTCAGCATGCAACCTCTCTCGAGGCCACGACTTTGGTAGTAACAATTTGGCATATTTGGGAGGCCCGTAATGATGCAAGAAACAATGATGTTAGGATGCCTCCTCGCAGAGTGGCTGAGAAAGCTTTGGCTTATATTAACTTCATTGTGCAGAATTGTGGTACGACTACAATTGCTTCTAGGCGTGATACCCCAGTGTCTTCAGTTAAATGGGTTCCTCCGCCAACAGATGCAGTGGCGGTTAATGTGGATGCTGCACTTTTCAAGGAGTCTCGGCGGATGGGAATTGGTATGGTAATCAGGAACCACATCGGAGATTGCTTGTTGGCTTGCCGCGAGCACGTTGACGAGGTTACCGCCCCAGAATTAGCTGAAGCGCTGGCGCTACGACGTGCGGTGGCTCTCACCCGTCAGGAAGGATTTTCAAAGGCCATTTTCCAGTCAGACTATTTGTCTGTTATCCAGAGAACCAATGCTTCGACGTTGATCGTTCACCGGTGGGGCTCATCACTGCTGATATCAAGGAAATGTCGTTGTTCTTCTCGTCCGTTCGCTTTAGTCGTGTAAATCGTTTGTTGAATGTCGCGGCACATATTCTAGCTAAATCTTCTGAGTCCTCTAGTGACTCTATTTTTCATGTAACCCCGGATTGTATCCGGAGGCTCTCTTTCTTGATTATTCTTGATTAATAAAGCGCGATATTCTAAAAAGAAAACACCAAGTACTGTTCAATTCCGTAGGAAGCAGGCTGCCGTCAGCATCGCCGGGCGTCGTCGAGGCACCAACATTGGTAGTCGGGCTTGGACATCGTGAGGAGCTCCTCCGGCGACATGTGCTCGAGCTCTCGCTGCCTCCACGCCGGGAAGGCCTTGACCGTGGACTCATCATCGTGGTCCTTGGGCCGGCCGTGCAGGTGCAGGTGGCTCATGGCGCGCATCCTCTTGTACAGGCGCATGGCGGCCACGCAGTCGTCGTAGGGGTGATGGTGGCCGCCGGTCTGTATGTCATAGCCCAGGCAGCTCCTCGTCTTCATCAGCGGTGGGTACGTTGCCGTGTCCCGCTTGAGGTGGGCCGGGTAGTCCATGCCCAGCGCGTCGAGGTCGTGCTCTAGTCCGTGGCCGACGAGGAGGCAGGCGGTGCCGTGGGAGGAGTAGGAGTAGGACTGCTCGCCGTTGAGGAGGATGTCCTGCACCCGCCTCATCGCCTGCTTCACCGTGGGTGCGTCGCGGAGGTGCTCGGGGCGGATGCCCGTGGTCTCGTACCGGTAGTGCGTCACCGGGATGAGCGGCTTCACGAAGCTCTCGTAGACGATGGCCTCGTGCTCGTCGACGACGCACACGCGGGCGCACACGTGGAGCGTGCCGTCGCTCCCGCCGCCGACCATCTTGCACCCCAGCGCCACCGCGCCCCCGCCACCTCGAACGCCCATCCTCGACATAGTCCTCGTGAGGCTCTGCACGGAAGAGGGGATCGGAGCGCGGGAGAGCTTGCATGCGGCGCAGTGGGCGCGGAGGGCGGCGGAGGTGGGGAAGACGGCGAGGCAGAGCGGGCAGCCGTGGGCTTGGAAGGCGGTGGCGCAGGCGGGCTTGGAGGGAGCGGCAGTGCTTGCCGCAGACGCCGCAGCGGGGCTCGTGGTGGGAGTGGTGCGACGACCGCATGTGCTCCACCAGGTGCTCCATCCGGTTGAACTGACGGTAGCACGCCGCGCACCTGTGACGGCTACACACCCAAGACCTCCTGATCAACAAGAAGAAAAGGTATACATATATTTTGTAGGACGTGTCATCGTGCAATGTGGCACACGTTGTCACGTACGTACAAGAGAAAACAAAGCAGTGCAATCTGAAGATGGAGTATACGAGGATGGAGAAGGAGTGGGCACCTGTGAGCATCTGAAGAGTTGTCCATGGTCGGCAGTGAGCGAGTCACCTAAGCAAGTGCAGAGACGCAGCAAACGGTAGTCGTCGTGCTTGGTTGGTTGGTTGTGCTGTAAGAAACGGACGGCTATTTATGTAGCTCCAAAACGGATGCCATTCGATTCCTGACAGTGGCGCCAACGGAGAGCTTCTTATTTGCAGCATCAACCATATTACTATGATGTAAAGTTGGCAGTAGCATATTCATGCAAGGTTCCGGAGATGCGACGGAAGCCGGACGGCAGTGTACTTCGTCAGTGATCGAGCTCGATTGCATGTTGTTCAGAGCATAGACACCAGATTGCCCTCAAGAAAAGGAAAAGGAGATGATGCGATACCCTGGTCAAAATATCCGGTTTGAAAGGCAAGAACAACCCGATGGATAGAAAGATGAGATTAGATTGGGATTCCGGCCGCTGACCGACCGACGTGCACACGCGCGGCAGGTAGGTGCAGCCGCTGCGGCGTCGGGCAGATGATGATCGTCGTCGTCTTATGTTGGCTCCGTCTTTTGGCGGTGGCGGAGAGCCGCACACTGATGGGATCTGCGTGGATATCCTGGGAACATACCATCTCAAGATGAGCTTTTGGGTTGGGAGATGTCCTCATCTCATTCTCCTGGCCCTGGTTCTGACGGGCATCTGTTTTGCTGCCTCCGTGACTGAAAATCCATGTTGAATGGATTCCCAAAGGTTTCTGCTGAGCACAACAAACGGCATATTGGATGGATCTCACCAAAGCAAAGTTTGCCATGTCATGATGGGAAAAAAAGCATTGGCCTATGCATACCGGTGCATGATGGAGAATATAGCACTTCTTCGGCACCTGAAACGGACATGAAGTTTCTTAGCCCGGACTCAAATGATCCCGAATGAGCGGTAAAGTCAATTTTTTTTTCAAAAAATTCAGAATTTTTTTGTGGCCAACATTAAGAAATGTTTCGGGTGCTTGTCAAGTTTACGCCGACGGCCCCCGTCGGCATAGATAGACCTATCCCGACGGCCTGGGACAGGCCGTAGGCGTAGAAAAGCCGTCGGCATACGTCTATCTATGCCGACGGGGCTGTCGGCATAGACGAGGCCGTCGGGACCGCTCGAGATACGCCTACGGGGCCCGTCGGCATAGGCTAGGCCGTCAGCATAGCCCGGGCCCACCTACCCGGTCAGCGCTGACCGTTTGACGGCGTTGAAACTACGCCGACGGGAGGTAACGGCGGCCGTCGGCATATCTATGGCAGAGATATGCCTACGGCATAGCCGTCGGCATAGGCCTCTGCCACATCATCGATCTGTGTGCGATGCCACGTCATCGATCCGTGGGACTGCACCTCCGTGTGCGCAGCTATGCCTTGCCGTCGGCATATCTTTATTTATTTTTATTTTTTATTTTACTTTATACTATCTATGGCAGAGGTATGCCTACGGCATAGCCGTCGGCATAGGCCTGGCCCATGCCCCTCTGCCACGTCATCGATCTGTGTGCGATGCCAGGTCATCGATCCGTGGGACTGCACCTCCGTGTACGCAGCTATGCCGACGGCCTTGCCGTCGGCATAGGCCTTTATATTTAATTTATTTTTATTTTTCTATTTTTACTTTATATTATTTTTTATTTTTCCATAAGATAATTATACCTTATCTAAAAAAACATACCCCGATGGTATATCGATTGCCCCCCGTTACGAACGTCGCTGTCGCCGTGTCACGGAGGGGGGGGGGGAACGGTCGACACGGAGGGAATCTGGTTAGTGGGGGGATTCGGGGTGTAGCTATGTCACCGAAACATCGCACGGGTCCCGATGCATATATGAAAGTGTTCAGGCATGCATAGACGCCCGTCTTGGGGCTCCGCGGTGTGGCCCCCCCTCCACGCAAGGCAGTGCCGCCGTCACTTGGAGAGGGCCCGGTGCGACTCTCCGGTGGCATTGCTACCCCCCCCCCCAGGGCCCCCGTCCCGCCTAACCCTGTAGCGTTTGACCACGGGATCTAGCCCTTTGACTTTGCACGGATGGGTCAGCCCATAGGAACACTTTGGAGCAACATCCGGGCCAGACCCACAGCGAGATCCCCTCCATGTAGACTCGACGCGTCCGTTTCCCCCCTCCAGGTGCCGGCGGCGGCGCCGTCCGTGAGGGAGGCCACACCCCGGAGACGCGTGCCGGGCTTTTGCAACCGCCACAACACTTCCAGACTTGTGAGAGGCCGCCTACGCAAGATTTGGCGGCATGCTAGCCCCCGGAGGCCGCCGGCCACAGTCGTAGACACGCGGAGAGCAATCCGTGTAGAGGGAAGTGTTCAGATACTTCTCCATCACCAAAAATTATGAAAAATTACCATCAGTCCTATAGCACATGTGCCCACGTCGTGTAAAAAACTCATGATTTTATCGCGCTCCGAGTATTTAATAATATTCACGCCGCATCGTTACCGCAGAATGTCTACTACCGTGTCATCGCCGTCCGTGAGGGGGGGGGGCACACCCCGGAGACACGTGCCGCCTCTTCGGACATGCCACCACACCACCCCGCATGTATGAGGGCCCGATGCGACGCTCCGGTGGCATTGCTACCCCCCAGGGCCCTCGTCCCGCCTAACCCTGTAGCGTTTGACCACGGGATCTAGCCCTTTGACTTTGCACGGACGGGCTTTGACCAGTGGACCTCTCCACCCGGTTGTGTAATGTCAGCCCATAGGAACACTTTGGAGCAACATCCGGGCCAGACCCACAGCAAGATCCCCTCCGTGTAGACCCGACGCGTCCGTTTCCCCCCTCCAGGTGCCGGCGGTGGCGCCGTCCGTGAGGGGGGGCACACCCCAGAGACGCGTGCCGCCTCTTCGGACATGCCACCACACCACCCCGCATGTATGAGGGCCCGGTGCGATGCTCCAGTGGCATTGCTACCCCCCAGGGCCCCCGTCCCGCCTAACCCTGTAGTGTTTGACCATGGGATCTAGCCCTTTGACTTTGCACGGACGGGTTTTGACCAGTGGACCTCTCCACCCGGTTGTGTTAGGTCAGCCCGTAGGAACACTTTGGAGCAACATCTGGGCCAGACCCACAGCAAGATCCCCTCCGTGTAGACCCGACGCGTCCGTTTCCCCCCTCCAGGTGCCGGCGGCGGCGCTGTTCGTGAGGGGGGCCACACCCCGAGGACGCGTGCCGGGCTTTTGCAACAACCACAACACTTCCAGACTTGTGAGAGGCCGCCTACGCAAGATTTGGCGGCATGCTAGCCCCCGGAGGCCGCCGGCCACAGTCGTAGACACGCGGAGAGCAATCCGCGTAGAGGGAAGTGCCGCCTCTTCGGACATGCCACCACACCACCCCGCATGTATGAGGGCCCGGTGTGACGCTCTGGTGGCATTGCTACCCCCCAGGGCCCCTGTCCTGCCGTGTAGACCTCACGGGCGTGGCTGCCGCCGTGTCCCGGAGGGGGGAAACGGCCACGTCGGGCCGACATGAAGGGTATCTTTGGGTGGGTTGGGCCGGGATGGTGTTGGGGGGTGTAGCTATGGGCTGGGCTACGACAACCAGGTGAAAAGGTCCACTGGTCAGACCTCGTCCGGTGGAAGTCAAAGAGCTAGATCCGGCGGTCGTCTGTGTCAGGGTTAGACGGGACGGGCTACCGGAGGGTGGGGGGTAGCAATGCCGCCAGGTGTTGTGGTGGGCCCTCCTACGCTTGTGGAAGCATGGTGGCACGCTCAGGCACCCGACACGCGGCTCCGGGGTGTGCCCCCCTCACGGGCGTCGCTGCCGCCATGTCTCGGAGGGGGGAAACGGCCACCACAGCTTACACACGACAAACTGAAAAATAGTAATAATTGAATTTATAAAAAACACCGGCATCCATCATGGAAAATGGACTATCACGGTGAAACCTACAGACCCGGGCACCGGGCCGGTAACTGAACGTTTCACCGTAATTGTCCATTTTCTTAACAGAAGTCTAATGAATACCGGAGCTCACGTCGTATGGATTAGCCAACTATTTCAACAGGTCATGTTGCTTGTCTTTGGGCGAGGTGGGACTATTTTTTACAGTGTGCTGAGAGTCACACATATGCCATAATAAAAAAAATGCAAAGTATCTATGCCGACGGCTTAGCCGTCGGCATAGCAGCGCACACGGCCACGGATCGATGACGTGGCAAAGGGCCAGGCCTATGCCGATGGCCAGGCCGTCGGCATAGGTTTGACGTTATCCGTTGCGGTTTGCCCCCCACCACCCATTCCCCATCTCCCCCTTCCCCCCGAGCCAACACCCGCGCCGCCGCCCAACACTCCGCCGCCCGCCATGAGCCGCCATCGCCGGCCCCGAGCCAGCCGCCAGCAAGGCCGCACCAACCCGCGCACGCGCCGCCACGAGCCCGCCCGCGCACGCGCCTCCCGCCACGACCCCGTGCCGCCCCGCCCGAGCCCGCCGCCCGCGCGCGTCCCCGTCCCCCCCACCCACCGCGGTGCGCCGCCGTCCTCCCGCCCCGCGCCGCACCGCCGTTCCTCCCCAGACCCGCACCGCCCTGTCCGCGCCCGCCCCCTTCTGTTCCGCAAGGGCTGACTCGACGCCGGCCACGGGTCCGGCGCCCCCTTCCTGGCCGGCTGGAGCAGCCGGCCCTTCTTCTTCTGCTGCTCATCACCGGCCCCCAACCGTCGGCGCCCCCCTCCTCCGACCCGACCAGCCGGCCCTCTACGTGAGCTATTTTTTCTTTCTTTTTTTAGTGGTTTGCTACTGTTTTTAGGTGGATGAATGCATAGATAGATGGAATGTATGTCATATTTGTTAGATGTAGTTAGTTTGCAAAATATTGATCAATGGATGTTATTAGAAAAATGAGTTTTTTTTAGTTTGAAGTGTCAATGTTGTTTTGTGATGTGATTATATACTTTTTGCACGGTGGTATTTTGATCATGATGGTGTTGTTACAAAACAATGATGAAATATTTTTTGACACTTATATAATGGTCTTGCTAAAAATTAGTTATTTGAGAAAAATGTGATGTTCATGACTTGTTCATACGGATTTTTTTTAGATGATGATGACGATGATTGTTAGATGAGGAGAGATAATGATGATTTTTTATGCTTCGATGATTTTGAGATGATGATGATAGATGATATATGATAGATGATTGTTAGATGATGATGTTGATGATAGATGTTTATGTTTTTTTATGCTTCGATAATTTTTAGATGATGATGATGATGATAGATGACGATTTTTTAATGATTCGATGATTGTTAGATGATGATGATATTGTGATGTTCTATGAGTTGTGATGTTCTAATTTTTTGTCGCGATGGAATTTGCAGGCTTTGTGGTGTCGCATTTCATCGGAGTGACCGTTGTCCGACGCGTTGGTCCCCCTAAGCATCCCTCTGCTGTTCGACTACTTCCTCTACAGCCGAGGGTGAGCTACAAGTCCATCTCCTCCATTTTTTCATATCACTAGATTTCATTCTCAAGTCAACTGGCGTAACCTAGGCGTCTCCCGTCCGAAAGGGTTGCATCGATAAATATGCATTCAATTGCATATTTATCACCGCAGCTCTTTTGGATTGTCCAGCGTTTTCCATGGACAACCCAAGGATGTGTAGATTGGGTATGTTCTCCATGTTCTACCCCGTTCTGAGACAGGATTTCGGCGGCGCCTCCCCATTGTTCTCCGAAGCACATTCTCTCGGCTATTTGCCGAGACGTGTATCTGGAGAACAGCGGGGAGGTGCTGCCAAAATTTTGTCTCGGAATGGGGTAGAATGGAGAACGTACTCAATCTACACATCCTCGGGTGGGATTAGGACCCATCTTTAAATATTAGAGATGTAGGTGGATTCAACGCGGTAGAGGATGGCAGATAATCAGTGGATGTACAGTGGTTTTATCCGTCGAAATTGAGTAACATCAGAGTGGATCGCGAAAACCGATGTGTATTTGAAGGAGATATTCCGTCGTCCAATGAGAATTATCCCACCATGCCCCTGTGCGATATGTGCCAGACGTCACCATAGAAATCAGACGGACATGAGTGAGCACCTTCGCACGCACGGATATATGCCAAACTTTGACATGCCGCCGATAAACATAGCCGAGCAGGACCGTGGTAGAGAGGAGGTGATGCGACAACGCATCGATGGATATAAGGACGACGGGGTCAGGGACATGCTAGATGATGTCATTGTTGCAGAAATGGCAAATGCGACACCTTCAGAGAATGAACCGGAGGAGCCGGAGGCAACCGCAAAGGCCTTCTTGGAGGTCTTGGCCTCGTCGAAGAAACCTCTTTATGCGGGTGCGAAAATATCTCAGCTGGATGCCATCTCGCAACTGATTGCAGTCAAGGCTGAGTACGGCTGTAGCCAGAAATGCTTCGAAGCATTCCTGGGAGTATGGGCTAACAGCCTCCCTGAGGGTCATGAACTGCCGAAAAGCATGTACGATACAAAGAAAATCATGAAGGCACTCTCTATGGATTATGAGAAAATAGATGTTTGCCCGAAGAATTGCCTTTTGTTTAGGCACGAGTATGCGGATGACAAGTACTGTAGGAAGTGCGGTTCGTCTCGGTACATTGAGGTGGTCGGTGAGGATGGTGAGAAAAAGCAGCTAACCATCCCCGTTAAGGTTCTTCGGTATCTTGATTTTATAAAAAGACTGCAGCGCCTTTTCATCACGAAGGAGTCTGCCAAAATGATGAAGTGGCACAAGGAAGGTATAAGGTACAATCCAAAAAAAATTGTACATCCATCGGAAGGGGAAGCATGGAAGTCGTTCGATGAAGAATACCCCGAGGAAGCAGCCGAGGCTGGGAATGTCAGAATAGCCATATCAGGTGATGGGTTGAATCCATATGGTATGTCGTCCAATCCATACAGCTGCTGGCCCGTGTTTGTAATTCCGCTCAATCTTCCTCCCGGTGCCCTAATGCAACGGAAGACCATGTTCTTGTCGCTCATCATTCCGGGGCCTGAATACCCGGGGAAGCAATTGGGTGTGTTTATGCAGCCGCTGGTGGATGCTTTGCACCATTCTTGGTACTTTCCGAGGTTGACATACGACAGGGATCTGCAGAGAAATTTCTTGATGAAAGTTTGGTTGCACTATTGCATGCATGACTTTCCCGGCTATGCTCTATTCTGCGGATGGTGTACAAGTGGGAAGATGCCATGCCCAGTGTGCATGCAGGCTCTGCGAATGATTTGGCTGAGTAAGGGTGGCAAGTATGTAGCCTTTGACCTGCATCGACAGTTCCTCCCTCCAGGCCATCCAGACAGGGAAGACAAGAAGAACTTCACGAAAGGCCGGGTTGTTCATGAAGTAACCGAGATTCCAACATTTTCGGGGGTAGATGTTCTTGCTCAGCTAAAAGCTCTCAAGCCTAAAGTCGAAGGCAAAGGCAAAGGCAAAGCCAAAGGCTTCGAGGGATATGGTGAGACGCACAACTGGACTCACATTACCCCCTTCTCGCAGCTTCCCTATTTCAAGGACCTCAAACTTCCTTACAATATCGATGTGATGCACACCGAAAAGAATGTGGCAGAGTCCCTTTTCCGCACGATCCTCAACATTCCTGATAAGACGAAGGATAACGTTAAAGCTAGAGCCGATCAACAGAGAATTTGTGATAGACCACGTCTGAACATGAAGCCTCCCATAGGCGGTCGAAAAAACTGGTTCAAGCCAGATGCTGACTTTGTCCTTAAACCGCTAGAAAAAAAGGAAGTACTTATCTGGCTGAAACAAATTTTGAAGTTCACCGATGGTTATGCATCGAATATAAATAAGGGAGTCAATCTTTCAACGGGCAAAGTGACCGGCCTGAAGAGTCATGACTACCATGTATGGATTGAGCGGATAATGCCGGTGATGGTTCGAGGCTATGTCCCCGAGCATGTCTGGCGAGTGCTTGCCAAGCTAAGCCATTTCTTCCGCACGCTCTGTGCTAAAGAAGTAAGTAAAGAGATGATTGAAAAATTGCATAAGAAGGCACCGGAGTTGATAGTCAAGCTAGAGAAGATCTTTCCGCCAGGCTTCTTTACTCCGATGACACATCTCATTCTGCACCTCGAGAGCGAGGTATTGTTGGGGGGGGGGGGCTGTCCAGAATCGCTGGCAGTACGGCCCTGAGAGACAGAACAAGCATCTCCGACGGAAATGTGGAAACAAAGCTAAGATTGAAGCTTCCATAGCTGAGGCAGTTATCCTAGAGGAGGTGTCAGACCTCAGGACATCATACTATCCAGACCATGTTCCCCATCTGCATAACAAGGTGCCTCGATACAGTATAGAAGAGCCCAAGTATCAACCCAGGCTCCATCTATTCAACGCGCAAGGTGGGAGGGCTGGGGCCTCGAAATCTTATAACATGCCACGACAAGAGTGGGAGGACCTCATGTTCTATATCTTGCACAACATCAAGGAAGTTGAGGAAGTGTGGATGAGGTAATACCACTACACCATTCCTTTATGTCTTCCACATCATCATGTTCTATGTTCACTTAGTCCCGGTCTAACACCGCTTTTCTTTTTTTAGTGATTTCGTTCAAGAGGAATGGACGGGAATGAATCCTCCTACTGAGGCGAAGGCACTTACTCTTCTCCGTCATGGAAACCCTGGACGTAAAAATTTTGTTGCTTGGTTCATGGAGAAAGTAATTTTCCACACTCCCCTATTAAATACCTAGTTCAACATTTATTAGTTAACCGAACTAATGCACGCAGCAATTTCAATTATACTTGTAGGGAAAAGATCCGAACATATCTATGGATGATGAATTGAGATGGGTTTCCATGGGTTTTGACCCTGCCGTCATGACATGTAAAAAGTATGATGTCTATGGGTATCGCTTCCATACAGAGGAGCACCAGAACAGCCGGCCCGATCCCAAAACTATAAATACCGGAGTGCACACCCCCGGTCAAAATTCAGTAGACTACTACGGAAGGGTACAAAATATATATGAGGTTAAATTCTGCTAGGGGCGCGAGACCCTAAGTCTGCCTGTGTTCAAATGCCGATGGTTCGATCCGCGGGAGGGGGTAAAACATACGCCTTCCATTGGTTTGGTAGAAGTTAAACCATCAACCTTCTATGCCAGAGCCGATCTCTTCATTGCGGCTACCCAAGCTACACAAGTATATTATCTGCCTTACCCATGCCAGAAAGAGTACCTAAAGGGTTGGGAAGTTGTGTTCAAGGTGTCGCCACATGGTAAGCTACTGGACCCGAATGAAGACGATTACTACAACATTAACCCCATGACATACGAGGGAGTGTTCTATCAAGAGCAACCTGATGATGATGATGTGGTTAGAAACGATGACGCTAGACCATTGGGTGATGATGATGTGGATCCAAACGACGACGATGCACGGAATGATGGTGAGACCATTGTCAATGAAAATGACATACTTATGCTAGAAAAGTTAAACGAAGACGCTGACGACGAGGAAGAGCCTCCACCTCCGTTAGACAACGAAGATGATATGATTGATAGTGATGATGAGACGGACCGAGAAAGAGGTTACAACACTGATGACTCATATGGGTTCTAGCAGATGTACGTTTCAAGTCTTTTTTTTCTATAGTTTATGAATATGCCTTTTTATGCATTTTTATTAATGTGTTTATTATCATGCCTTTTCCTTCATTTCATTAATTTACTAATTGCTTATTCTCTTTTCAATGCAGGTTCGTGGAACATGGGCAAGGGGAAGGCCGACGGCGTGGGTTTCCTACGCAAGGTCGTCGGCCTGCCTAGTCGGAGTGGTCGAGCACGTAATCCTCCCACCCGGCTACTTGACGATGACTCCTCACAAGGAGGTCGAGGGAGAGGTGCCCCTAGAGGAGGAGGGGGCGGGGGAGAGCCCCTAGAGGGCGAGGTGGTGGGGGAAGAGCCACTACAGGGGGCCGTGGCCAGAAAGAGCGCACCCTCACCGACTTAGGGGTGTTGTCTTCGAGGCCCTCCTCTAGTGAGGTACCCTCCTCTAGTGAGGTACCCTCTGGCGAGGAGGAGGAGGAGGAGGAGGAGGAGGAGGAGGAGGAGGAGGTTCGGGATGGGGCCGAGGAGGAGGTGATGAGGAGGCAGGCGAGGAGGAGGAGGACGAGGAAGGAGGAGGAGAGGAGGTTGGGGATGGGATGCAGGGGCGAGGAGGAGGGTGGTGGCGGGGATGATGGTGGTGGCGGGAATGGGGTTGACAACAAGGGGTGGCTGCGTGGTAACGCAAAGCTACCAAAGCAGGTTCCTGCTACTGAGGAGCAGAAGTGGCTCATTGAGCCCACGGGGAAAGAGTAAGTGCCACTTTATAATAATTTCATTATTTTGCTTGTCACATGCTCATTCCGGTTGTTATTTATTTTGCTTGTCACATGCTAATAGTTCATTCTTTTGTAGCAACTGGATATATTCTAAAGGGGTCCGTATTCCCAACGGCCTCATCACCGTCTTACTGAAGTTATACTGGCCGGGGTTGTACTGTCCGGATCCAGTCAGGCACCCTGACCGTCGGGTTTTGGCCACGAGCTGGGACCACTGGGAAGCGGCCCTCCACGCGGACCATGAGACCCATGCCAAGGCCGTGATCACTACTTTCTGGGTGAGTTCTCTTCAGAAGCACAAGTCCATTCTAGTTTCATGAATGATTTAACTCATGGCCTCTTCCATTCTTGTTTCATGCATGATTGTAGAAATTCTATCGAGTTCTTCCGGAGCATAGGGTCAGAGCGGACCAGATTGTGCTGCGCCAATGCAAGAAGAAGGCCCGCCAGATGCAGTACGAGGTGCGCTATGTGGCCATCTCGACATACTACCACGACTATCTTAGTGTGAAGATGACCAAGGAAGAAGCGCGGAGGATGGGCATTACCTTGGAGAGGGACGAGTTCTTGGCGGTAAGTATAAAAGATTTTTCATTATGCTTTCATTATGCTTTCATTACCTTGTGGTACATTTCACCGTTTCGTGTTGACATGCCATTATGCTTTCATTATGTAGGTGTGTCCAAATTGGTGTTATGGAAAAGACGAGTCCTGGGCGGCATTGGTGGATCTTTGGTGTGATGAGGCTGGAGCCTGGGCGGCTATGAAAATAAAAAACAAGGCTAACCGAGGGAAGGAGGGAGTACATGCTCAGGGAAACCGAAACCACTATCTCCACAAGGCAGTTAATGTATGACTAACCCCATTAAACATTCTTCTTCTTCTATTTACCATCACTTTCTTATGTATGACTAGCCTCTGTTTGGTGGTGCAGGAGGAGAAATTGAAGCGGCTGCTCTCACACATGCAGGCGTGGGAGATCGCCCATACGCGGAAGGACCCCAAGCCTGGCGAGCCCAAGTACTATGGCAAGAAGACCGCGGGGAGGAAGAAGGCCTACTCCGAAGGGTATCTGAAGTTACATCCTGACACACCTGACCCCATTGCGGCGGATCTGGACGATAGGGTGGTGGTGGGCATGGGGCCGAAGGAGCACGGTCGGGAGGCGGTTCTCGATGCTGTGATCACTCCTACTATCTCCTACACACAGCTCCGTCGGATCGACCCGAGCCTGAGCCAGTGCACGAGCACGCCAGTGACCAGTGCACAGTCACAGTCCCTCTTTCAGGAGCGGCAATCTGTAAGTATTTTCCCTCTTATCTTCATTGCTCACTTTATTTTCCGCATTTAGTAGTTTTATGAGTTCCATCATGTCATACCGTAGGCCTACCTGGAGTACACACGCCAGGAGACCATGGCGTGGCACGAGAGGCTTTATGCATACAATGAGCAGAGGGATCGCCAGATGCAGCACGCTTTTCAGGAAATGGCGGCCGGCAGGTGTCCTCAGTTGCAACCAGCACAATGTCCTCCAGCACAACCAAGGCTGCTGACCTTTGAGGAGTTTGTGGCACAGAACACTGGCCCCTCGCCGGTTAGTTCATCCCCAATCTATTCACCCAAAGCATATCGTGCCTTTCAACACAGTCATATATCCCGTTAATATGTCTTTTCAACATCCAGGGAACAGCTGGATCTACCGTTGGCGGTGGTCTTCGCAGCACTCTTGAGTCACGGAGCCCGACCACTCCGATCCACGGAGGCGGAGGCGGAGGTGGAGGCGGTCTTGGCGGTAGCGCTGCCGCTAGCAGTGACGACCTGGGCTTCGGCAGTCTTGGCGGTGACGACCTCCGCGGTGCTCGACGTCCTGGCGCTTAAGCCTTCGGGTCACATTGTGGCGGTCTTGGTGGTGATGATACTTATATGCTTGTGATGTTTCTTATTGTTGTTTGTGAGATTCTTATATGCTTGGTGGTGATGATACTTATATGTTTATGCTTTGCGATGCTTCTTATGATGTGTGATGATGAATTTGTTGTGTGATGCTGCTGAGCCAGCTGTTATGTGATGCATATATTTGTTGTGTGATGTTGTATATATTCAAATGAATTGAGCTGAAACAAAACAGAAAAAAGAAAAAAAAACAGACAGAAACTATGCCGACGGCTGGGCCGTCGGCGTAGAGCTGGCGTGAGCTCCCAGTGGCTGACACGTGGCAGGGCTATGCCGACGGCCTAGCCGTCGGCATAGTTTCAAACTAAGCCGACGGCTAGGCCGTCGGCATAGCCCTGCTCCAGGAGTGCCCAGTTGCTGCCACGTGGCAGGGCTATGCCGACGGCCTAGTCGTCGGCTTAGTTTGAAACTATGTCGACGGCTAGGCCTGCCACGTGGCAGGGCTATGCCGACGGCCTAGCCGTCGGCTTAGTTTGAAACTATGCCGACGGCTAGGCCGTCGGCATAGCCCTGCCCCAGGGGTAACGCCTGCTCGCCACGTGGCACGTCTATGCCGACGGCCTAGCCATCGGCTTAGTTTGGAACTATGCCGACGGCTAGGCCGTCGGCATAGACATGCGACGTGGCGAGCAGGCGTTGGTAAGCACTTGACGGCAGCCGCCGTTAGGCGATAACGTTGCCGACGGCCAGGGCCGTCGGCATAGATATACGGACACCGTCGGGATAGGGCCTATGCCGGCGGCCTTTCTATGCCGACGGCCTTCCTGGCTACGCCGACGGATATGTTGCCGACGGCCCTCCGTCGGCATAGGCCTATCCCGACGGCCAGTCAGGGCTATGCCGACGGCCGGGCCTAGATAGTACACACCCAAGACCTCCTGATCAGCAAGAAGAAAAGGTATACATATATTTTGTAGGACGTGTCATCGTGCAATGTGGCACACGTTGTCACGTACGTACAAGAGAAAACAAAGCAGTGCAATCTGAAGATGGAGTATACGAGGATGGAGAAGGAGTGGGCACCTGTGAGCATCTGAAGAGTTGTCCATGGTCGGCAGTGAGCGAGTCACCTAAGCAAGTGCAGAGACGCAGCAAACGGTAGTCGTCGTGCTTGGTTGGTTGGTTGTGCTGTAAGAAACGGACGGCTATTTATGTAGCTCCAAAACGGATGCCATTCGATTCCTGACAGCGGCGCCAACGGAGAGCTTCTTATTTGCAGCATCAACCATATTACTATGATGTAAAGTTGGCAGTAGCATATTCATGCAAGGTTCCGGAGATGCGGCGGAAACCGGCCGGCAGTGTACTTCGTCAGTGATCGAGCTCGATTGCATGCTGTTCAGAGCATAGACACCAGACCAGATTGCCCTCAAGAAAAAGAAAAGGAGATGATGCGATACCCTGGTCAAAATATCCTGTTTGAAAAGGCAATAACAACCCGATGGATAGAAAGATGAGATTGGATTGGGATTCCGGCAGGAGATCGACCGACGTGCACACGCCCGGCAGGTAGGTAGCCGCTGCGGCGTCGGGCAGATGATGATCATCGTCGTCTTATGTTGGCTCCGTCTTTTGGCGGTGGCGGAGAGCCGCACACTGATGGGATCTGCGTGGATATCCTGGGAACATACCATCTCTAGATGAGCTTTTGGGTTGGGAGATGTCCTCATCTCATTCTCCTGGCCCTGGTTCTGATGGGCATCTGTTTTGCTGCCTCCGTGACTGAAAATCCATGTTGAATGGATTCCCAAAGGTTTCTGCTGAGCACAACAAACGGCATATTGGATGGATCTCACCAAAGCAAAGTTTGCCATATCATGATGGGAAAAAAAGCATTGGCCTATGCATACCGGTGCATGATGGAGAATATAGCACTTCTTCGGCACCTGAAACGGACATGAAGTTTCTTAGCCCGGACTCAAATGATCCCGAATGAGCAGTAAAGTCAATTTTTTTTCAAAAAATTCAGAATTTTTTTGTGGCCAACATTTAGAAATGTTTCGGGTGCTTGTCAAGTTTCATCGTGAAATCACATTCGTGAAAGTCATGACGAAAAAACAAAATCGATGCTCCAAAGATGCTACTTTCGAAAGCATTTTGGAGTGCTGATTTTTATTTTTTCCACAACTTTCACGAATGTGATTTTCAATCACTCGAAACATTCATTAATGTTTGCCACCCAAAAAAGTTCAGATTTCCTTTTTACTTTTTATGCCAGGAGCATTTTGAGCTCGAGCTAAGAGTAAGATATTTGACCTAAAACACATTTTTACACTAGGAAAAACTAACTACTAGAAAAACTCGGGCCATAATGTACCTTGTTTGTAACTGAAGGTCGGTTTTTGGGCCTATCAATGGAGGTTGGTAGTTGTACCGTTAGGTCGCCATACGGCTGGACACCCGTGTACTGGTGGAGCGCGGTCTCTATGTCTCGCTTATAGCGAATTGTATCGTACGCTTGCCCGAAGGAATTTCCGCGTCGCATCTTAACTGGGCCAATCCAGTTCTTCTCCTCCCTATCTCACTTTTCCTATTTTCTTTGCTTTTCACCAGTTTTCTTCATTTCTTTGTTGGTTATCATTTTGATTTTTCTCTTCCTTTTTCTGTGATTTCTTGTTTCTTTCTCGGTTTTCACTGATATATTTTATTTTTTCTTTGTATTTTTATTTTTTCCTGGTTTTCTTTGTTTCTTTCTTGGTTTTCACTATCTTCATTCTTTTGCATTAGTTTTTCTTTCTTTCGATGGTTTCGAAAGACTTGAGCAGTTTAATCCTAGCAGAGGTATTCGGCAGGGAGATCAGATATCCCCATATCTTTTCTTAATTGCAGCAGAGGGCCTTTCATGCCTCCTGAAATTCAGTTCTTCATTGTCATAGCTTGAAGGAATCAAGGTGGCACCAACGGCTCCTGTCGTAAACCACCTCCTTTTCGCCGATGACAGCCTGTTGCTTTTTAAGTCGAGTAATGATGGGGTTGTGTCAGTATCAAACCTATTGGATAGCTATTGTATGGCCTCGGGACAGCACATCAATCATGACAAGTCATCTATCTTGTTTAGCCGTGGATGCCCACAGTTGGTAAGAGACAATGTTAAAGATATTTTGAATGTCCAGAATGAATATATTAGTGACAGGTACTTGGGCATGCCAACTGATGTTGGGCATTCAAAGAATGGTACCTTCAAATATCTCAGAGACCGAGTATGGGAGAAGGTCAAAGGCTGGATGGAAAAATTGTTATCTGCTGCAGGAAAGGAAATTCTGATCAAGTCAGTAGCACAGTGCGTGGATTATGTGAGAGTGTTACATCTCTTATCAGACAATTCTGGTGGGGAAACAAACAAGGTAAACGTAAGCCGTGTTGGGTAGCGTGGGATGTTATGACCAGTCCTAAACACATGGGTGGACTTGGGTTTTGTGATCTGAAGATTTTTAATCTTGCTCTTCTAGCTAGACAAGCTTGGCGAATGCTACAAAACCCTTCCTCGTTTAAGTGCAAAAATTCTCAAGGCGGTCTACTACCCGGATAATACTTTGTTTGAGGCAACATTGGGCTCACATCCGTCCCAAATCTGGCGGGCTGTGTTGGAGGGCCGGGACATCATGGTACAAGGCCTTATCAAAAGGATAGGCAATGGAGAAAACACAGAAATATGGAGTGTCAAATGGATTCCAAGGCCACATATGAAGAGGCCGATTACCTCTCTACTTCAACAGCCACCGACCAGAGTTTCAGAATTGATCAACCATTCTACTTCCACATGGGACGAACACCTAGTTCGGGCGACCTTTATTCCTCTTGATGCTGAAGCAATTCTGCAAATTCCCCTATGCACAAGGCAGACAGAGGACTTCTGGGCTTGGAGTGAAGAGAGGAAGGGGAACTTCACGGTTAGATCGGCGTATATAATGATTCAGATGACAAAGCTGAGCCGTGAGGCATGGTTATATGAACAGGGCGGATCTGCTCACTCAGTTTCAGATAGACAGGGATGGACGAATTTATGGGGTATCAAAGTTCTGTCCAAGTTGAAAAACTTTTTGTCGAGATTGGCCCAACACTCAATTCCGACAGCAGCTCTTCTGAACCACCGCAATATGTCAAACACGAGCTCTTGCTGCCTTTGTGGAGCGGAAGACACTTGGAGACATGCACTACTGAATTGTGCCGTGTCGAGGAGCACATGGGCACTCTCATCGGAGCCGATCATAGAGATGTTGAGCACTAATGTTGAGGACAACACGAAGAGATGGTTATTTTCCATGCATGAGTCATTACCGCATAACGAATTTGTTACCTTCGTGGTCACTTTGTGGGCTCTGTGGGGAGCATGTTGGAAGGCAGTGCACGAACAGATTTACCAAAGCCCATACTCAACTCATGGATTTGTGCAATCATATCTTGGAGAACTGAAGGCCATCCAGACATATGTACCCCAACCCACTAGAGCTGTCGTGGTGCGCCCAACACATTGGATTGCCCCTCCGGTTGGATCAGTGAAGATCAATGTAGATGCAGCGGTCGGGAGAGGAGGACGTTATGGAGCAGTTGGGGCGATCTGTCGAGACCCAGCGGGCCAATTTCTTGGAGCTTCCGCGGTTGTGTTCCAAGTTGTCTCTAATCCACCAACACTTGAATGCATGGCAGTAAGGGAGGCTCTCGCCTTGGCGGACGATTTATATGAAAGAAGGATTCAAGTTTCTTCAGATTGCAGGGTGGTAGTTGAGGATATTCGGGACAAGAACGCCACAGTTTATGGAGCAATTATACATGAAATCTTAGCGCATAAGTATACTTTTCTTACTTGTAATATTAGTCATGAATTTAGGAGCTCGAATGTCGAGGCTCACAAGCTCGCGAAGCATGCTTATCCCTACCGGCTGGCTGGCATATGTGGTTCGGTCAGTCGGAAGGACTTCCTTTCGTCCGTGTAAACATTGTGACGGTTGAATAAAAAGCTTCGGAGTTTGTATCTAAAAAAAACAGAGGTACATTATGGCCCGAGTTTTTCTAGCAGTTAGTTTTCTCCTAGTGTAAAGTGTTTCGGTTCAAAAGTCTTACTCTTAGCCAACGTTTTGGCTACCAAATCCCAAGAAAATACCGAGGGTGGGTGAGAACCACGGTTATCGTAAAATTCCGTGGAAATACCGCTTAAATTTTTTAAGCAATTTGAATTCAAATTTTTCTGAGTTAGGAATAGATTAGTACTGAGCTCAAGTAATTCACAAACTCGCTATTGGTGCAGTGGCAGGTTATCCCCGTCCGTGAGGTCGTGGGTTCGAATCTCCTACTCTGTTTTAAATTCTTTAACAGTTGGTTAAGCAAAAAAAAAAAAAAAACTGCAGAGATGGGAGTAAATGGGACTAAACTAGCGACCTACAAGTTGCGCGGGGAAGGGAGGGATATATTTAGCACCAGACGACAGTTTTTTAGTTGGTCTACAAGAGTTTCTTTCCTAGTTTTCGGTGCACAGCTTTCTTGTGGGGTAGCGAGAAACGCGGATACCGGACGGTATCCGAATTTTCCACCCGGTACCGAAAACCCTGCTCTTAGTTCGAGCTCAAATGCTCCGGGCATGAAAAGTAAAAGAAAGATCTGAATTTTTTTCCGGCAAACATTAAGGAATATTTCAAGTGGTTGCAAATTTTCATCATGAAATCATATTTGCGGAAGTCACGGCAAAAAATAAATAAATAGGGCTCCAAAATGCTTTGGAAAGTAGCATCTTTGGAGTATCGATTTTGTTTTTTTCACCATAACTTTCACGAATGTGATTTCATGATGAAACTTGGCATGCAGTCGAAACATTTCTTAATGTTTGCCAAAAAAATCTTAATAAAAAAAATATATATTCTATTTTACTGTTCATCCAGGATGATTTGAGCCCAGGCCAAGAAACTCCATGTCAGTTTCATGTGCCGAAGATGTGCTATTTTCTCCATAGTGCACCACTATGCATAGGCCAATGCTTTTTTTTCCTCTCATGATATGCCAAACTTAGCTTTGGTGAGATCCATCCAATATGCTGTTTGTTGTGCTCAGCAGAAAGCTTTGGGAATCCATTCAACATGTATTTTCAGTCACAAGGCAGCAAAACAGATGCCCAGAACCAGGACCAGGAGAACGAGATGAGGACATCTCCCAACCCAAACCTCATCTAGAGATGGTATGTTCCGAGGATATCCACGCAGATCCCATCACCCGGCGCTCTGCGCGGCTCTCCGCCACCGCCAAAAGACGGAGCCAACATAAGACGACGCGGCAGCGGCTATACCTTACATGCCGGCGTGTGCACGTCGGTCGATCTCCGCCGGAATCCCAATCCAATCTTTCCGGCCACGGCATCCATTTGCCGGGATTGGGTGGGCTGTTCTTTGCCATTTCAAACAGGATATTTTGACCAGGGCATCTCATCATCTCTTCTTTCTGCAAAAAGCAACTGGTGGGTGATGTTGAGGGCATTCTGGTGTCTATGTTCTTTCTTCTCTCCCTGAGCATAGTAGCTAGCTACAGTGGCAGAGCCAGGATTGGAGCAAGCCCCGGGCCCAAAAAAAAATTTCACCGCAAGGGAATAACTTAACGTCCATAAGGCTTTTAGCTACCTCAAAAGATACCCCATAGGAAATATGGCTCAGTTGAACAATAAATTGAGAACTTAAACTCAATGTTTAACTATACAACAAAATAGATAAAAAATATGACAAAAACACCAAAGAATTGCACGTGATAAAAAGGAGTATCAAATCAACGGTTTGCTTCATCAGTGCCTCGCATAACCTCATCAACGGTGGAAGAGGAGTCAACACCTTCAATTCATCAAAAGCAAAATTTCATAGGAGAAGGCGTAACATCACGTGAAACAATTATCATTGATACAAATGTAAAAACAATTATCTGAAACGATAGGTGTAGACACCCCCGTTGCAGACACCGGTGAAGAAACTGCTTCATCTTTGTTTCTACAATATGAAATAAAATTGGCAATTACATCAATTTGAGTCAACAATAACCTATATATATATGACTAGACACACACACATTATTTCAATTAAATTTCAGTTAAAAGCAGTTTATACACTGACATATCATACAACAAGTGGAATTGTGGAAAGCATAAAAGGGAAACAGGGAAAGCATCAAACAAAATACAAGGTTCGGCAGTCGACAGTGAACCAGCCAAGAGGAGGTGACGCACCGGCAGGAGGGCGGCAGCCGGGAGCCCCGGAGCACGCGGGGGGGGGGGGGGGGGGGGGGGGGGGAGTGGGGGTGGTGGCGACTCCACGGCGGACGGCGGCGCAAGCGCTGGAGATCGATCTCGGCGGCGCGAGCGAGGGTTGCATCTCCTTTTTTTAGCAACAGCGCTGTCGCTGCGTCCCCTGTGCCTCGTGGCTCGTGCGCAGGACTGCTCGTGCGTACGAGTTAGATCGTGGGGTGGGTTGCCTGATCCGCGCGTCTGTTTCTTGTAAGACAGCCCAGCAAAGCTTTGAGCCTTCCTTCTTTCATTGGGCTGCACCCCCAGCCAACACAAAAATCTATATAATTATAGGCTGTAGAATTTTCCACGCCCCGGGGCTGCGCCCTGTGTGCCCGGGGCCTAGCTCGGCCCCTGGCTAGCTAGCTAGTATCCTGAACCATGAATATGCTGCTGCCGCCTTTGCATCATGATATATTGTATGATGCATTGATGCTGCAAAAAAGAAAGTTGATAGCATGTTTTTTGTCGCTCGTGTATACTGTACTGTGTACTATCTAGGCCCGCGTAGCCGTTGGCGACGCTGTCAGGAATCGAGTGCCATCCGTTTTGCAGCTACATAAATAGCCGTCCGTTTCTTACAGCCCCAACCAACCAACCGAGCACGACGACTACTGTTTGCTGCGTCTCTGCACTTGCTTAATTAGGTGACTCACTCACTGCCGACCATGGACAACTCTTCAGATGCTCACAGGTGCCCACTGCTCCATCTTCTCCTCTGCCATGCTTGGCCATTTTTCAGTGCATGCTATCTTTTGTCAGATCATTCCACCAAATTTCTGCACATTTTGTGTATTTCTATGACATGGCAAGTTGACATGCATTTTGTGTGTCCATAAGATTACATTGTTATGTTTTTGTCTTGTACGTACGTACGTGACTACCTGTGACACATTGCACGATCACACGTATTACAACACATAGTATACGTTCTTCTTGCTGACGACGAGTTCTTGGGTGTGCAGCCGTCATAGGTGCGCGGCGTGCTACCGTCAATTCAACCGGATGGAGCACCTGGTGGAGCACATGCGGACGTCGCACCACTCCCACCACGAGCCCCGCTGCGGCGTCTGCGGCAAGCACTGCCGCTCCCTCGACGCCCTCCGCGACCACCTCGGCTTCGGCGCCTCCCTGCCCTCCAAGCCCGCCTGCGCCACCGCCTTCCAAGCCCACGGCTGCCCGCTCTGCCTCGCCGTCTTCCCCACCTCCGCCGCCCTCCGCGCCCACTGCGCCGCATGCAAGCTCTCCCGCGCTCCGATCCCCTCTTCCGTCCAGAGCCTCACGAGGACTATGTCGAGGATGGGCGTTCGAGGCGGCGGGGGCGCGGTGGCGCTGGGGTGCAAGATGGTCGGCGGCGGGAGCGACGGCACGCTCGACGTGTGC
The DNA here is from genome assembly GCA_011799875.1 of Thinopyrum elongatum. Taxonomy (NCBI): domain Eukaryota; kingdom Viridiplantae; phylum Streptophyta; class Magnoliopsida; order Poales; family Poaceae; genus Thinopyrum; species Thinopyrum elongatum. Next base: position 57,435,674 of record CM022299.1, read on the forward strand.
GCGCGCGTCTGCGTCGTCGACGAGCACGAGGCCATCCTCTACGAGAGCTTCGTGAAGCCCCTCATCCCGGTGACGCACTACCGGTACGAGACCACGGGGATCCGGCCCGAGCACCTCCGTGACGCGCCGACGGTGAAGCAGGCGATGAGGCGGGTGCAGGACATCCTCCTCAACGGCGAGCAGCCCTACTCCTACTCCTCCCGCGGCGCCGCCCGGCTCCTCGTCGGCCACGGGCTGGAGCACGACCTCGACGCGCTGGGCATGGACTACCCGGCGCACCTGAAGCGGGACACGGCCACGTACCCGCCGCTGATGAAGACCAGCGCCAGGCTCATGAGCAACTCACTCCGGTATCTCACGCGGACCTGCCTGGGCTATGACATACAGACCGGCGGCCACCATCACCCCTACGACGACTGCGTGGCCGCCATGCGGCTGTACAAGAGGATGCGCGCCATGAGCCACCTGGACCTGCACGGCCGGCCCAAGGACGACGATGATGAGTCCAGGGCCAAGGCCTTCCCGGCGTGGAGGCAGCGAGAGCTGGAGCGCATGTCGCCGGAGGAGCTCCTCGCGATGTCCAAGCCCGACTACCGATGTTGGTGCCTGGACGACGACCGCCGATGCTGACGGCAGCCTGCCTAGGGAATTCGAATCTTGGCGCTTTTACTTGGTGGAGATGATGAAAAGATAAAGAGAAAATAAAATGCCGCGTGCGTCGGATCGATAGCTGCCGTACCTTACGATCGACGTGGTGGTCAAATAAATCACAGTTTTGTTTTGTTGGAAGCAGTGGCGGAGCTAGCATTTGACACCAGGGTGGTCCGCCCCAATTTTTTTTTTTATGATAAGCAATATGACATGTGAAAGTTCTAACTAATTACCAATATCACAAAGAAATAGATCAATATCACAATATGATCTTGCAAAAACACTAAAATTCTCAATTAAATCACAAGCGGCATAATCACAAGTTCTCCGGTTTGCTCTTCGGCCACATCCGGCATATTCCCTGCCTTCTTCTTCTTCTTCCCTATCTTAATAGCTTCTCTCTGAAAAAGAGAAACAATGTCTCCTCCGGCCCTCTTCATTCTTCAACAATTCTGTAACAAAAATTACTTTCTATCAATAAAGCTAATTGAGGCAGAAATAATGTACAAAATTATGTATCTGTTCATTCATGTACAGAAAATTTGCAGTCAAAAGGGAAGGAACAGATGGGTAGTTGGGTACTCCTTTCCAACTCTGTTTTGAAGCATGCGTAAATTACACGCCTTTCCAACAGTAGCTTAAGGTACTGGCCATTTGAGTGAAGATGCTGTGAGCATGAAACTAAATACACAACCTTACTACCAACCCATAATACAACATGAATTCTGTTTAATTAAGCATGGCTGGACCTGGACAGTAAGTTCAACATTCAGTTCAATACCTCAAAAGTACAAAACAAAATTAACAATCTCAGATTTCTGATGCAACCATGAACCAGTGTAAGATGTCCGAATTAACTTTTTCTTCTCAGTTTAGGATGTTGTGGTGTACTTTCTAACTAGTAATTACTCGGATCAAAAATTATATTACCACACAGACAGTGTACAACACAACAAATAGCAAGCAAACCCTAAATCAAAAATTGGGGATTTGGGGAATGGACGAACGGTACCTCAAATCAGGCCGAGCCGAGTGCCGGAGAGCGGACTGGGCGGCGCCGCCGGCTTGCAGGGGCGCCAGGCGGCCGGGACAGGGCAGGGTCGCGGCCAGGGGCGGTGGCGCGGCCGGCGCTGAGCGCCGGGCAGGCCGAGGGCGCAACGGGGAGGCAGGAGGCCAGGAGCAGAGGAGCCTCCTGGGCGGCCGGCGACCGGCGAGGTAGGCAGAGACGGAGACGGGGCGGCCCGCGGCCGGCGGCTGGCTGTATGCCTGTATGTGCGTGGTGTCTCGGTGTCTGGGGTCTGGATGAGAGCGAGAGCGAGAGCTGAGAGGCGTTGGTTGTTCTGGGTCAGTGTGTTGTTGGGCCATTTTTTTCCTTTTCTGACCCATCTCTTTAGGTATAGGTATATAGGCCGGGTCAAAATCCCAGGGTGGGCCGCGGCCCACCCTGGGCACCCTGTAGCTCCGCCACTGGTTGGAAGGAAGTTACCTGAATTTCAAATATGGGCCATTCAGTTTTGTTTGGGAACAAAGATGGAGGCGTGATGGGGGGCACCGAGGCTGCCGACGGCGATGCCGAGGCGAGGGAAGCGAGGCATGGGGATGCTGTCAAGGCCTCGGCTAGGAATAAGCCGCATCCGGCGGAGGCGAGTTAGTAGGTTAATGGGTGCGGGGACTGCCGGCATCGAAACTGGAGGTCAGCCGGGCTTGTTGATGAATAGATTGAAAGTTCTTATCGAAATAAAAGATAAAAAATTATTAATCTTGAAAAATCAGTGTGCAGTATACTATTATTACGCTAAGATGTCATACTTGACGGGCTCCGTGTGCACAACTTCTTTTAGCTTCGACACGTCTCTCTCCGGCACCGCCAACGGAGAAGGGACCAACGGCCGTCCTTATTTCTTCTTCCTGTAGCTTCTTTCTTCCTTCAACCATTTCTTCTGTCACAAAATTGACTTACCCAAATTACAACTTTAGTCAACTTACATATAACTATTGTGATGGAGAATGTGCTCCGATCGAGCGTGTCGTCGTATGTGAGCACAAAGGTGCCAGCGATGATCACGTCTCTTCCGCGAATGAAAACTCCTTCCGAGAGATCTGCATTGCACAATACACTGACATCTGCCTTATGATGGTGCCCGTCAGTTTGGTTTTAGGTCTCATTCGGTTTGGAGGATTTTCATAGGAAAAGCATAGGAACAAGGATTCTAGAGGAAAATTTCCTACATATGCATTCGGTTAGTAGGAAATGCGTATAGGAATTTTATAGGAATACTATTCATTTCCTGTGTTTTTGGAGGAAACTACAGATCCACTCAAAGCTCATTTTACGCGTAGGAACGAGGCAAGTCAATTCCTTAGGATGGCAAGTGTCATTCTATCAAATTCCTATAATACTCGCAATTCCTACGTTTTGATTTCCTCCAAACCGAATAAGGCCTTAGCATGGTGTACCAGGTGCTCCGGGTACGGCAGTAAGCCAGTAGCAATGTAGTACTGGCTCATCATCCACCTTTAAGATCTTTGGTCTGAAGTCTGAACTCTGAAGGAAGGAAGGACCTGATGTAATATTGTAACCTGATCTTGGATAGACTAGTCTATGTGTAAATTTATCCTTGAGATTTGGAAAGAAAAGGGAGAGAAAAGATATGTGCTGCTGACATTGTTGAATATGACAATAGAACACATGTGCCGAATGGACTAACACAGATAGAGAGATCCCTGAAATTATCATTGAACCCATAGACGAACCACAATTTTACAGTCCAGCACAACAACTAGTAACTGAGCTTCAGGTATGCTTGACAGTACAGTGAACTCTCTGATTATCTACGGGAATTGTTGTTTGCCAAACATCATTCCGTCGTAGTCTAGGTGGTTAGGATACTAGGCTCTCACCCGAGAGACCCTGGTTCAAGTCCCGGCGACCGAATTTTTCCATTCTAATAATAATAATTTGTTGTATTTAGACTTTTAGCTTGTGTTGTTCCACGGGATCCACGGGATTTTCTTTTTGAGGCATTGCTGTTCCACGGGTGCTGACGAGAATCAGGGGACACGTAATGTCGTGGTGAATCATACATTTATGGCACTCCCTACATAGGGCCTAATATAATTTTTACCATTAATAGGATTAATAATGCATGAGATGCATGTTATAAAAATTAAATCATTAAAAACTCCTTCACATACGAATTTGATGATATGCTTTGTGTAACATGCATGTCAAATATTATTGCTCTAACCCATAATTAAAAGCAACCTTGAAAAATGTATTAGACCCTATATATTTGAATGGAGGGAGTACCATTAAAGACAATACCGAAAACCAATCTCCACATTTCCATCCTTCTAGATGAACAATGATGAAACCCGTAAAACCCACAAATATACGGTACACTGGTACAAACATTATTATCCATTTGTATTTTGTAGCATCAACACACTACAAAAACGTTTCATCTAAATGAATAAATGAAGAACCGACTGGCGAAAACGTCACACTACACACACACACACACACACACACACACACACACACACATCGTTTGGCGGCCTAAATTTGTTCGACATGAAGAACCGACATGTGTTAGTCCATTTGGCATATGCACATGCCAATGTTCTATTGCCGTATTCAACAATGTCTAGGAGCACAGATCTTTTCTCTCCATTTTTTTCCCAATTCTTAACGATAAATTTATACATAGACTCTATTCCAGAGTTACAACATTACATCAGCTCTTTCCTTCCTTCCTTCAGAGTTCAGACCAAAGATCTTACAAGAGGGTGGATGATGAGCCAGTGCTACATTGCTACTGGCCTACTGCCGTACCCAGAGCACCTGGTTCACCATGCTAAAACCAAACTGATGGGCACCATCATAAGGCAAATGTCAGTGTATTCTGCAATGCAGATCTCTCGGAAGAAGTTTTCATTCGCAGAAGAGATATGATCGTCGCCGACACCTTTGTGCTCTCATACGATGAGACACTTGATTGGCGCACATTCTCCATCACAACAGCTATATGTAAATTGACTGAATTTGTAATTTGGGTAAGTCAATTTTGTGACAAAAGAAATGGTTGAAGGAGGAAGAAAGCTAGAGGAAGAAGAAAGAAGGACGGTCGTTGGATCTTAACCTAATGACCTAGAAAATTGACTTGCCCAAAATAATTTTCAAGAGACTTATGAGTAGCCGGTCCCATGACATCTTAAGTATTTAATATATTGCACATTGATTTTTCAAAATGCACGCATCACAATTTTTATCTTTTATTTTGAGTGAAACTTTTAACCTATTCATCAACTGTCAAAGCCTCGCTGACCTTCAGTTCCGATGCCGTCAGTCCCCGCACCCACACCTGTTAACCTTCTAACTGTAACACCCTTGTGTATTAGCCACTGTGATCAATTGCTAATAATGCCAAGTCATATCATTTGCAGTGCCTAGTCATAGTGGTTAACCAAAACAATTCAAACTCTATTATGAAAATCAACTCAAATTCAAAGGTGCAAAATAAATTTGCTCAAACACTGTTGGCAAAATGTGCACTAAATAGAAAATATTCCAGAAGCACTTGTAAAAATATAACAATGATACTTGGATTAGTTAAATGACTCCAACAACATGAAACAACACCAAAATAGAATTATTTAATCTAATTAAATCCATATCAAATTCAAACAAAATCCTACTTTGCCCAAACCAATTTTTGGTGAAAGGTAATATTGCATTGTAATATTGGGGTCAAGTCCCACATTTTATAAAAGAGCACAAGTGGCCTAACTATTTCAAAACAGAAAAGAAATAAAAGAAAAATCAAAACAGAAACAGAAAAATAAAACGAGGCACTGTGCACTGGGCCTTAGTGCACAGTGCCCCGACTACCAGCCCACCTGGCCCAACTCTCTCTCTCTCCTTCGTCGTGTCGGCCGCGCCTTGGCCGAGTGCGCCGGCGCGGCGTCGACACGTCGACGCCACCGACGCCGTGAAGGGATAAGGGTGAGGTCGTGCGTCCCCCCTGGTCCATCTCCGCCATTCTCCCCCTCTTCCCTCGCTCTCCCCTGCTCGATCCCATCGGCGCCCGACGCGGTCGCCGCCGTGCCTCGCCCGTCACCGCGGCCACAGCTGCCGTCTTGCTCCGCCAACTTGTCGAGGAGCTCCGCCGTCGTCTTCTCCATCGAACGGTGCACTCCGCTGGAGTAGGGAGGCACTGCAGCTGCCGATCGACGCCACCCCCTTTCGCCTCTGGCTCCGGCGATCTTCCTCCACGCCGGCCAACCCTGCAGCTCCTAAGCTTTCGAGGGCCTTTGGAGTGCCGCACGGTGAGCTACGCCGTCCCCTGCTCCTCCCCGTTGACCCCTCGCGCACCGTAGCTAGCTTCCGCCGTAGCCGAGCTCCGGCCGCCGCCATGGCCGCGAGCTCCGTGCTCCTGAGCTGCTGCAAGTTCGCCGACCGCCCTGGCGTGCTCCCCGCGCGCCGTAGACATCGTGTAGCTAGCTAGGATGGCCGCTCGCGTGCCCAACCGTCGAACCCGATGAGTCTGGACTTCGGCCTCCGCCACGGCTCGTCGCCGGCGCCATTTCTGGCCATCTCCGGTCTGTCCAAGGCCACCACTCGATGCGCGAGTCCTCCAGCTTTCGAACGCACCTAACCACTGCTCGAACCGAGCCTTGAAACACGAATCCGAGCAGCTCCGGCGAACGACCGCCGCGTTTTTGGTCGCCGGAGCTGGCCCCGGCGACGCCGCCGACGTGGCATAGGCGGGACCCACCCCTGGGTCGTTGACTGCGGGCCCAAGGGGCCCTGTTGACTGAGTTGACTCAGTCAACTTTGCTGACTGGGCACTCTGTGCCTATGACATGTGGGCCCCGCTGCTATTTAGTTTAATTAAAACGTTTTATAAACTAAAACTAATTAGATAACTTAAACTCTCACTGACACCCGGGGCCCACACCCCTAATTCGTTTAGTTAGATTAGTTAATCCTCTGTTAAGGCCACTGACACTGACATGTGGGTCCCACTGGACCCACAGGTCAGATTTGACCAGGCCAGCGTCACTGTTGACTGCTGACGTCATCACCTAGTCATGCTGACGTCATAAATCATTTCTGTTAATAAAAATAATTCCAGAAAATCATGTAAACTTTGAAAATTAATAACTTTTAAACCGTAGCTCAGATTGAAAAACTTAAAACATGAAAGTTGCTCGGACGAGACGAATCTGATCGTGTCATCTGTTTCCATGTCAGAACCTCCTACATAGGAGAACTCGTAACTCTGAGCCCGATTCCGGTAGATGAACAGTGCACGCATACCGATTAATAAATCCCACGATAACCCTAAAAATAACTAAAATGACTTAGATGCATCTTTAGGCAACCCTGCACTGCATCATAGCATAACAAGACCTGTGTTGCATTTGTTTGCATTATGTTTACCTGTTTCTTCCCCCTCTTCTCTCTCGGTAGACCCTGACGTCGACATAGCTCCCGAGACAGACGCAACTCCGGAGTACGACTACGTCCCCGACGACACCGTTGACGACCTTGCCCTTGCCGCAGAGCAACCAGGCAAGCACCCCCATTTTGAACATGCCTATATCGCATATTTTCTTCTCTCTTATGCTTGCATTAGAATTGCTGCTGCTACTGTTATCCTATATCTGCTGCATAGCCTGTTTATTTTAACCTGCTTTGTTACCTTCCTGCTTATCCTAAACTGCTTAGAATAGGCTGGGTAGAGACCCGACAGAGACCCCACTATATCCCGACTGCCCCGCTGGATTGACAGAAGACCTGATCAACGGGATTGAAGACCAGGCCCCGGCACCGCACATCACTTCCCCCTTAGTTGCCGACACTACTGGGTTACTATCGAGTGCCGAGGGTGATACCTCGTCAGCACGTCTGATGTTAACCTTGTAGGTTAGTTATCGATTATGGTCATCGAGGGTGATTCCTCCTTCTCCATTCCCGGTAACGACACTGTCGTGCAACACCTCAAGAGTGGACCTCGAGGGTGATTCCTCCTTCGTTCACCTTGATGTTAACATCAGGTGGAACTCCATCGAGGGTGATTCCTCAGGGTTCCCCTTGGTGTTAGACACACAGTTACTATTGATACTATGACTTACACTGAACCATGTTACTAAAGACGGGTTGGCCGTGAGGGGTACCCGCGCGAGCTTAATTGCGAGTGATGTGGAATCGGGTGGACCTAGATGGTGCCCGAGAGTTGAACACGAGGCGTGGCCAGGCATTCCTAGCCCTTGCCGCAAGTCCTCGAGACGGGGCGACGGGGTCACATCTTTCGTGAGTCTCTGCTCGTTACCGCACTACCAACACTCTAACGGTTTGGATATTTGATCCGAGGGGCCTCTGGCCTGATAGCACTAACCATCACGTGGGCATAGTATGGGCGTTCTGCGTCGTATACTTCAGCCGGAGCTTAATGGACGTCAGCAACTGAGCGGCGCAGGCCGAGTTGGGCTGGTTACGCAACCGCGCTTGTATTAAGGGGTTGCTAGGTCTGCTCTCGGTGGCCCCGTAATGTGCAGGAGTTCCCGGGGCGATGGCTCAAGACCCCTGGGGGCATAGGTTTAGTCTGGCGTGCTGACCTCTCTGTTAAGTATTCGGTCGGGTTGCGGCGTATCGTTTGGCCGAGGCCGGGCATGACCCAGAAAAGTGTGTCCGGCCGGAGTTAAGCGAGCGTGGTGGGTAACTTGGTGCACCCCTGCAGGGAAGAACTAATCTATCGATAGCCTGTCCTACGGTAACGGACACTCGGAGTTGTATCCCGATCGGTACAACTAGAACTTGAGATGATAACTGGATAGTATGGCTCTGGGATTGCTTTCTCGCAGGGAGTCGAGAAAGGATCTCAGGCCGAGGTTGATGACACTACTACTACTTTACATTATGCTAATCTGCACTTTTCTAATGCTGCAAGACTGCTGAAGATGTTGAAGATGCTAGTCTTCGATAGGACTAGGCTTTCCCCTCTATTCTGGCATTTCTGCAGCCCAGTCCACATATACAGCCTCCCTTTGAAAATGTTGCATATGTAGTGTAGATCTTTGCTTGCTGAGTACTTCGGATGAGTACTCACGTTTGCTTTATTTTCTTTTCCCCCATATCCTTATGATGCCACCAGACGACGGAGCCCTTGAGTCAGATGCCCCCGCCGACGACTACTTCTACTAACCTCCCGGTGAGTACTACTACGAGGAGCCGACCGACGACCAGGAGTAGGTTCGGAGGGTCCTAGGCAGGAGGCCTACGCCTTTTGATCGTAGCATTTTATTTTGCCCCTTCTTTCTAAAGGCTTATCTCCATTTCTGTAATATATCTGTACCCAGATATCTGATGTTTCCGCTAACGCTTGTATGCCATCAAGCTTATGTATTCGAGCCCTCGAGGCCCTGGCTTGTAATATAAAGCTTGTATGACTTTATTTATGTTTTAGAGTTGTGTTGTGATATCTTCAAGTGAGTCCTTAGGCTTGAGCATGTGCATTTGCGTGTATGGTTAGTGCACGATTAAGCCGGGGTCGTCATAGGTTGGTATCAGAGCCGACTGCCTCTAGGAATCCCCCTTCCCAACTCCTTGGCCAAAGTTGAGTCTAGTGGTCCAAAACTGATTTACTAACTTGGTTGTGTGGCTTACGGGCCCACGTCACCAACTGGGTGGTATTAGGATCTTTTACTCCTCGACCTTTACTCTGGGACTCTGATCTCTCTTCTATTCGGGTTAAAAAATTTGCTAACACCGACACTTAGGATCTCGTAATTCCCATCCTCCCGGAGAGCTGGATATCTATGCGATTTCCCTGTCATTGATCTGATTAGTCTGATAATCATTTTCCTTTCCATTGTTTTGTTTAACCTTTCTTCCGAGAACTGATATGTTTCTCGTCGTCATATGACAATTCTGAACTCCTTTATTTTCAGATGGATCGACTATTTCCGCCACGCCCTACTACCCAGCTTGTGCTTCGCACTTGGGCTCGTGCTGCCCCTGGGTTTCCAGCTGTCCTGATCGCCCTCCTGACTAGACTGGGTTACCGTTGGTACCCTGAGTACATGGTCCATGAGGTTTACCGCGAGTTCAACCAGGAGCAGTACTATGCTGACGTTCGTATCTTTGATCAGCAGAATGACTCAGGCACTGAGCTACACATTTTCCACGGTATCGGCGTGACGATTGAGCTGGCAGTCCATGATGCCGCCTACTCTGCTGTCGCACGTCTCCGAGGAGAGCACAATGCTAGCTTGGATGTCTCTGAGTTTTGATTCATTCCGTATGCACCTGTTGGAGATGCTACTGGATACTACACAACTATCTGTGCCCCGTACGAGCCTCGACGCTACAACCCGCAGATTCTGATTCAGTGCACCCAGGCTCTGGATCGCACTGTTCGGGCTCTTGCCATTGAGTTGTTCGCCACTCGAGCACGATACTACGAGGCTATGACAGAGTTGCTACCAGTTGTTCGTGCAGGGATACATCCGGAGCATATCCTTTACCCACGCAGGACCGAGATGCCAACAGGGATTGATTGGCCTGCAGTGGGAGGTCACACGCCTGCACGTGGACCTCTTCTTACAGTTCGAGACCGGGTTCTGCATCAGAGTGCACATGGAGCACAGGATCCTTCTGCAACGAACATTCATCGCCCGCACTTGCAGCTACCCCGTTTCAGTGGTTTTCTCCGACGTTGATGTAGCCTTTGCTATGTCTCGTTGTGTACTTCCTTACCGCGTGCCTGCGTGCCGCCTAGCATGTCTAGCTTTTCAAATTTGCGCCGTTATGCTGTCCGATTGTAACCGACCATGTATGGATCTATATGACTTAAATGTCTACTTTTAAGCATCTGTTGCACTATTTAAATAACGTCGTGTTACATCATGTTTATTGCTAAACACTCGCATAAGCTGTTGCTAAACTACCTCTGTTGAATTAGCAGGATGGCTGATAACAATCCACTACCGCCGCCACCACCTGGCTACATGGCAGCGATGATGCAACAGTTTGAACTCAACCGTCAATTCATGACGGGGATTATGCAACAAATTCCTCGTCCTGATGCCAATCAGCAGCCACCTTCAATCACATTGCCAGAGTTTATGCGACTCAATCCGTTGTTCTTTCGCAACACAGTCAACCTGCTGGATGCCGATGACTGGCTCCGTGATATCTCCTATGAGATGGAGTCCGCTGATGTCGCCCCGGCCAATTATGTAACCTTCGCGACATACCTTCTGAAGGGTCCCGCATCACAATGGTGGGCCACACACCGACAGACCCTACCTCCTGGAACCGTCGTCACTTGGGCAGAATTCAAGATTGCTTTTCGTGCCCGCTATATTCCTCAAGCTGTCATAGCCCGGAAGAAGGCCGAGTTCCGTAGTCTCGTTCAAGGTAACAAGACTGTGGAAGTTTATCAGCGCGAGTTTCTTGACTTGTCTCGCTACGCTGAAGAAGACATCCCCACCGATGCCCGAAGGCAGGAGAAGTTTCATGAAGGGCTGCACCATGATATTCAGTTAGCTTTGCTCATCCAAGATTATCCTGATTTCACCACCTTGGTGAATAAGGCCATCATGGTCGAGACTGGTCTGAAGAAGCACAAGGAAGCGACCAGACGCACCCGTGAAGCGGGCTCATCTTCGGGCTCGACTTCCCAGAAGCGCCGCATCTGGATCCCTCAGAGCATGTACCGTCCAGCAGCTCCTGTGTACAGGCCTGCTTATGCTGCACCACGTTTGCCTCCTCCACCTCCGAGGCAGCCTCTTCAAGCTCCAGCACCTCGAGCTCCTGCACCTCGTCCTGACAGCGGACTATGCTTTAAGTGTGGCCAGCCAGGTCATCGTGCTAGAGACTGTTCCTAGAATCAGAATTAGCTGACCCTTCCTTCTGCTGGCCGTGGTATTGGCCGTGGTATCCCTCAGCATCACTTCCCCTTAGTTGTCGACACTACTGGGTTACTATCGAGTGCCGAGGGTGATACCTCGTCAGCACTTCTGATGTTAACCTTGTAGGTTAGTTATCGGTTATGGTCATCGAGGGTGATTCCTCCTTCTCCATTCCCGGAAGAGACAACACCTCAAGAGTGGACCTCGAGGGTGATTCCTCCTTCGTTCACCTTGACGTTAACATCAGGTGGAACTCCATCGAGGGTCATTCCTCAGGGTTCCCCCTTGGTGTTAGACACACAGTTACTATTGATACTATGACTTACACTGAACCATGTTACTAAAGGCGGGTCGGCCCTGAGGGGTACCCGCGCGAGATTAATTGCGAGTGATGTGGAATCGGGTGGACCTGGATGGTGCCTGAGATTTGAACATGAGGCGTGGCCGGGCATTCCTAGCCCTTGCCGCAAGTCCTCGAGACGGGGCGATGGGGTCACATCTTTCGTAAGTCTCTGATCGTTACCGCACTACCAACACACTAACGGTTTGGATATTTGATCCGAGGGGCCTCTGGCCTGATAGCACTAACCATCACGTGGGCATAGTATGGGCGTTCTGCGTTGTATACTTCAGCCGGAGCTTAATGGACGTCAGGAACTGAGCGGCGCACGCCGAGTTGGACTGGTTACGCAACCGCGCTTGTATTAAGGGGTTGCTAGGTCTGCTCTCGGTGGCCCCGTAACGTGCAGGAGTTCCCGGGGCGATGGCCCAAGACCCCTGGGGGCATAGGTTTAGTCCGGCGTGCTGACCTCTCTGTTAAGTATTCGGCCGGGTTGCGGCGTATCGTTTGGCCGAGGCCGGGCATGACCCAGTAAAGTGTGTCCGGCCGGAGTTAAGCGAGCGTGGTGGGTAACTTGGTGCACCCCTGCAGGGAAGAACTAATCTATCGATAGCCTGTCCTACGGTAATGGACACTCGGAGTTGTATCCCAATCGGTACAACTAGAACTTGAGATGATAACTGGATAGTATGGCTCTGGGATTGCTTTCTCGCAGGGAGTCGAGAAAGGATCTCAGGCCGAGGTTGATGACACTACTACTACTACTTTACATTATGCTAATCTGCACTCTTCTAATGCTGCAAGACTGCTGAAGATGTTGAAGATGCTAGTCTTCGATAGGACTAGGCTTTCCCCTCTATTCTGGCATTTCTGCAGCCCAGTCCACATATACAGCCTCCCTTTGAAAATGTTGCATATGTAGTGTAGATCCTTGCTTGCTGAGTACTTCGGATGAGTACTCACGTTTGCTTTATTTTCTGTTTCCCCATATCCTTATGATGCCACCAGACGACGGAGCCCCTGAGTCAGATGCCCCCGCCGACGGCTACTTCTACTACCCTCCCAGCGAGTACTACTACGAGGAGCCGACCGATGACCAGGAGTAGGTTCGGAGGGTCCTAGGCAAGAGGCCTACGCCTTTCGATCGTAGCATTTTATTTTGCCCCGCCTTTCTAAAGGCTTATCTCCATTTCTGTAATATATCTGTACCCAGATATCTGATGTTTCCACTGACGCTTGTATGCCATCAAGCTTATGTATTTGAGCCCTCGAGGCCCTAGCTTGTAATATAAAGCTTGTATTTCTTTATTTATGTTTTAGAGTTGTATTGTGATATCTTGAAGTGAGTCCTTAGGCTTGATCGTGTGCATTTGCATGTATGGTTAGTGCATGATTAAGCCGGGGTCGTCACACTAACTCACCTCCGCCGGGTGTGACTCATTCCTAGACACGGCGTCCCCGTGCCTCGCTTCGCTCGCCTCGGCGCTGCCATCAGCAGACGCATGGCGTCTCCTTGTTTGTTCCCCCAAAAAAACAAATATGGTCCACATTTAAAATTCAGGCAACATACTTCCAACAAAACAAAGGCAAAGTATCCGGCGAAGTTGAGTTTTCAGTGAAAATCTGGAAATTTATATCGTGGACTGTTGGATCAATAGTGGACATCATGGATCGCAGGTGGGACTCCTAACAATCCACTTTTTTTAGGGGTAAAACCAAGTTTATTCAGCAAGATCCACATGGAGTGGGATACATCTTTGGACATGCGGCACACCAAACCTAACATGGCGACCCGGACCTCTAGGAAGTGAAAACTTGGCTAAGCTATGTGCTTCATAATTAACAGCACGACTCTCAAAAGAAAAGTTACAATGAAAAGTAGTTGCCCTAAGGTTTATTTCACTTAAACGCAAATTATCAGATAACATATTCAATTACTACAGGATTTAGTTATCCTGTACGAGAAAATTGACCGCCTCCGTAACCTAGCAGCGCGATGGCGACTCGGCGGCGCGGGCGCGGTGCTCTCCCAGGTGACGGCGGGGTTGGTACCCTCACGCATCAGCGACGGTGGGTAGAAGCCTCTGGCGACGACGACTGGCATTCAGGGCGGTACCACACGCACAGGTGACTCGGCGGCCGGAGCTCCGCCCACACACGACGGTGGCTCGACGCCTCGGGTGACGGCGACTGGAGGCCTGGGTGCTGCACCATGACCAGGTGACTCGGTGACCGCAGCTCTGCCCACACACGATGGTGGTTCAGGTACCGCGCAGCTGCTCCTCATGCTACGGCGACTCGGTGGTTGGTTGGTTGGGCTGTAAGAAACGGACGGTTATTTAGGACGTGGCTAGGGAGCGCCGCTGCGCTCGTTTGTTGTTTGGAGCGCACTGCCGTATATAGTAAATGCATGTCCTTGTGAACAGCTGTCTATGCTAGAAAAGGAAATTATTTGACCACATCACGTAGCGCACATGGCTGCCAATTGAATCAGCCTAAATCCTGTCCCCGCATGCATCTATTTGGGGGTTTCAAAAGTTGTAAAAGCCATAACTTTTGATTCAAGCATCGAAATTCAGTTCCGTTTTCACCGTCAGGTTTCTGACGACGAGTTCTTCAAAACTAGATCCCATATGAGTAGGTTTCGTCAAACATTTTTTTCGAGGCAACTTTGGATGCAATGGAGGCAACTATAGTGCTATAGGGAAGCAACTTCTTCTTTTTGACCTAGTAGGATTGACTATTAGGTTGGTTTGTGTAAAAACAAGAAAAATCATACAAAACATAAGGCATCTTTAGTGCTACATACAAAGCAACTTCAGTGCACTATGTGTTTCTGTGAGTTTTGCTAACATTATCCCAACTTGCCTATCATGGCTGCTCAGTTGCCTATTGTTGATGCTTAGTTGCCTACTGTTGATGTTCAATTGCCTATAAATGCTATAAATTACCTATATTGATGCCTAGTTGCCTGCTATTGATAATTAGTTGCCTACAATTGCTTCTCAGTTGCCTAACTTTGCAAAAATAGTTGTCTACAATATTATGAAGTTTTTTATCATTGTTTTTCTAAGTTACTTACAAACACTCTGAAGTGGCCAAGATGTGACATCATGTTGTCTACCATAACTAGCGATAGCAGACACAAGAACATCATTGGTAGACGACATCATAGTATTATAGGCAATTTAGAAACAACGACGACATACGAGCATGAAAAATATGCAACTTAGAAGTACCAGTGATGAAGTTAGGAGAATGTTAGACAAAATTAACTAAGACACAAAGTGTAGTGAAGTTGCCTGCTTTTAGCACTAAAGTTGCCTCTTGTCGAAGGAAAGTTGCTTATGAAGGTGATGTGACACTATCTACCTCTGTTTCGAAGTTGGTCTGTATTATTAGCTAGTTGCTTATTGTTGCTAATTAGTTATTTTTAGGAGTGAAGTTGCTTCTTTTTAGCACTAAAGTTGCCTCATCTAGCATCAAAGTTGCTTTTGAAAAAAAATCAAAGAAACATATCCATATAAGGTTTAGTTTTCAAGAGCTCGTCGCGACCTGGCTAGCCAACTCATGTGTGTTTTCCATCATTATATCTGAAGATTTTAATGATTTTCCTAGCCTACTCGACCGAAAATTAAGAACTTACATAGGTTTGTGGGCAATTGTCTAATCCTTCCCCGTATGAAACTTGTCATTACCCCCTATGCAACTTCTCATCTAACACCCGCGACCTGGCTAGCCAACAAGTGCACGCTCAGTAGCGTTAGCAACTTAGGTCCAAAGTCGCCTATATATGAAACCAAGTTGTATGCAACTAAGGATGATGTTAAGCTACTAGCTAGTCATGGTAGCCACCTTAGGATACTATTAGCCTACCTTGGAAACTAAGTTGCCTACAATACTATGAACTTAGAGGCGAAGCTAGTTATGATAGACTACTTGCTAGTTATGGTAGAAACGTTAAAGGGTGAAGCTAATTAACTTGGTAGTCATGGTAGTCAACTTCAAAGGGATTTTTGTTGATAGGTGATCATACTACGCATACTAATAAGAAGTTGCTTTCTTATAACACTAAAGTTGCCTCCGCAGCATCCAAAGTTGCTTTAAAAAAAGTTTGTCGAAACGTACCCATATGGGATCTAGTTTTGAAGAACTCATCGCAACAAACACAATGGTGAAAATGGATTTGAAATTCGACGCTCGAGTCAAAAGTTGCGGATTTTGGAAAATTTTGAAGCTCCAAATAAATGCATGCACATGGGATCTTGCTGAATAGCGGGACGGAGGGGAACGTGAAGACGCGAGGGGACCAGCCGACCAGGTGCTTTTTCTCTTTTGTCAGATCTCGTCTTTTAAACGCATGGACTAGTAGCAATGAAACCGCATTAAGAATACTAGGGTTGGACGGCTTGAATGGGTGCGCTCGCTGCAACCAAATAGCGCAGCTGCACTAACAAGCATTTAGGGGTTATTTATGTAGCTGCAAAACGGATGGCATTTGATTCCTGACAGCGTCGCCAACGGCTACGGGCTTAGCTAGTAACTTCCTTCACTGCTCAGGATACTAGCATATTCATGGTTCAGGATATTCAGAGAGAAGAAAAAGAGATGATGAGAATGAAATGCCCTGGTCAACATATCCGGTTTGAAAAGGCAAGAACAGCCCACCCAATCCCAGCCGATGGATGCTGCAGACGGAAAGATTGGATTGGGATTATGGTCGGCGATCGGCCGATGTGCACACGCCGGCAGGTAGGTAGCCGTTGCGGCGTCGGGCGGACGATGATCGTCGTCGCCTTATGTTGGCTCCGTCTTTTGGCGATGGCGGAGAGCCGCGGAGAGCGCCGGGTGATGGGATCTGCATGGATATCCTGGGAACATACCCTCTCCAGCTGAGCTTTGCGTTGGGAGATGTCCTCATCTCACTCTCCTGGTCATGGTTATGGGAATCTGTTTTGCTGCCTCTGTGACCGAAAATCCAGGTGGAATAGATTCCCAAAGGTTTATGCTGAGCACAACAAACGGCATATTTGATGGATCTCACCAAAGCTAAGTTTGACATATCATGAGACAAAAAAAAGCATTGGCCTATGCATACCGGTGCACGATGGAGAAAATAGCACATCTTCGGCACCTGAAACGGACATGGAGTTTCTTAGCCCAGGCTCAAATGATCCTGGATGAACAGTAAAATAGATTTTTTTATAGATTTTTTAAAATTAAGAATTTTTTTGTGGCAAACTTTAAGAAATGTTTAGAGTGCTTGCCAAGTTTCATCATGAAATCACATTCGTGGAAGTCATGGCGGAAAAAGCATTTTGGGAGTTAATTGCAAGGAGATACCACACTTCAGTACCATGTAACGAGTCAGTACCACACTTCGTGCATGTCGCAGTTCGGTACTACTATTCGGCCTAATAGTTACAAAAAAGACTGACAGTCGTATAACCCCGTATTGACCGTGTATCTGACCGCACGGCCCCACATGTCAGGCAACACGGTGGCCAATCGGCGCGTGCCGGTGCGCTGACTAGGACGAGGCCGACGCGGTCGGTCTTAGCGGGCTCGGTTGAACCGAGCCGGACCCCTGGCCACTCCAGTCTCTCCTCCTCATCGAGCTCTCTCCCTCCCCCCCCCCTCCGATTCGCCGTCGACCGCCGCAACCACCCCCACCGCCGCTGCCATCCGTCGCGCCATGGTGTACGAGGACGAGAGCAACAACGACTACTCCAGCCTCCTGTACATCAGCTCCTCCGATGACGGCATGCAGTACCAGGTGAGTTGCAGAACTAGGGTTAGGGTTAGGGTTTGTGTTCTTTGGGGATTGCTGATTTGATTTGGGGGATTCTTGGTTCATTTTGCTCCTTTAGGTCCCTCCTAGCATTGACGACCAGGACTACATGGGCGTTGAGACAGCACCGCTTGTTCCTTGCGAGCACCATGGTCTGGCAGCTGAGAGGCGTGTGGCCTTTGAAGGATTTGACACAGGCAGGAGTGCTAATAAGGTCAGATGCTACACAATAGCTTTATTTTTTGTATTAAGAATGATAGTAAGCACATGGTCCAGTCCGTAGTTTATGTCGGCAGATCTGATGGTCATTTCTTAGTTTAGCCATGTGTTGATGCAGATTGTGTGATTGTTTAAGTAGGCAGCATCTGATTGTGTACTTGTTTAGCCAGTTGCTGATGCTTTCCATGAATATTTAATTTGAGCAGTAGATGTTTATTTTATAACATGTCAATAGCTTAGTTTGTAGTGTAGATGTTCATTGTTTAATCTACCTGATTCTTTAAATTCCAGCTAAATGATTGTTTACTTGGGCAGCTCACTGATTGTGCCAGATGCTTAAAGTTTGAGTTGTTTGTTAATTGTTAGTTGCTCAAAGTAGAGTTATTTTAAACTGTGGGATGCTCATAGTTCAGATACTTTATTCTGTGGGATGCTCATTGTTCAGTTGTTGACAATAGAAGTGTTGCTTACATTAAACTTGTTGGAGACAGTGCACATGCTAGGGTTCAGTGTTGTCCTGTTTGAGTTTGAAATCACTTTCATAGTTAGTTGGGTATTTCACTTTGAGTTGTTTGTTAATCGTTAGTTGCTCAAAGTACAGTTATTTTAAACTGTGGGATGCTCATAGATCAGATATTTTAATTTGTGGGAGATGCATGCATACCTTCTGGCTATCAGACATGATTGTGTAAGGGCCATATTTCCCATATTTCCTCTTGTCCAACTATAGCAAATTCTAGTGGAAATATGTTGTTATTTCCATCTCTCCCAGTGGCAGCTAGGATTTGAGCACCAGTATTCAGCTTAATAAAGCACCCATCAACACCTAATTTTACAAGAAAGCAACATTTAAAGTCAACATCTATCATTCACAAGGTGTGATATATAAGCATTCTATATAAAGGAAATAAACATGTTACTAACCAATGAATGGCCTGCATCCATTGAGAAATGTGACGACCCCGGCTTAATCATGCACTAACCATACACGCAAATGCACACGATCAAGCCTAAGGACTCACTTGAAGATATCACAACACAACTCTAAAACATAAATAAAGTCATACAAGCTTTATATTACAAGCCAGGGCCTCGAGGGCTCGAATACATAGCTCGATGGCATACAAGCGTCAGCGGAAGCATCAGATATCTGGGTACAGATATATTACAGAAAGAGAGATAAGCCTTTAGAAGGCGGGGTAAAATAAAATACTACGATCGAAAGGCGTAGGCCTCCGGCCCTGGACCCTCCGATCCTACTCCTGGTCGTCTGTCGGCTCCTCGTAGTAGTAGTACTCGCCGGGCGGGTAGTAGTAGTAACCGTCGGCGGGGGCAGCTGGCTCAGGGGCTCCGTCGTCTGGTGGCATCAAAAGGATATGGGGAGAAAAAGAAAGCAAAGCAAACATGAGTACTCATCCGAAGTACTCAGCAAGCAAGGATCTACACTACATATGCAACATTGTCAAAGGGAGGCTGTATATGTGGACTGGGCTGCAGAAATGCCAGAATAGAGGGGAAAGCCTAGTCCTATCGAAGACTAGCATCTTCCACATCTTCAGCAGTCTTGCAGCATTAGAAGAGTACAGATTAGCATAAAGTAAAGTAGTAGTAGTGTCATCAACCTCGGCCAGAGATCCTTTCTCGACTCCCTGCGAGGAAGCAATCCCAGAGCCGTACTATCCAGTTATCATCTCAAGTTCTAGTTGTACCGATCGGGATACAACTCCGAGTACCCGTTACCGTAGGATAGGCTATCGATAGATGTTTTCTTCCCTACAGGGGTGCACCACGTTACCCACCACGCTCGCTTAACTCCGACCGGACACACTTTACTGGGTCATGCCCGGCCTCGGCTAAGCAACACGCCGCAACCCGACCTAGGCTCTAAAGAGAGGTCAGCACGCCGGACTAACCTATGCCCCCAGGGGTCTTGGGCCTTCGCCCTGGGAACCCTGCACGTTGCGAGGACGCTCCGGAAGCAGACCTAACTCCCTTAATACAAGCGCGGGCTTAACCAGTCCAATCCAAAGCGGGCCGCTCCTCGCTGACGTCAATAGAGCTTCGGCTGATGTATACGACATAGAACGCCCATACTATGCCCACGTGATGGTTAGTGCTATCAGGCCAGAGGGCCCTCGGATCAAATATCCAAACCATTTAGTGGATTAGGAGCGCGCGGAAACGAGCAGAGACTCACGATCGATGTGACCCCGTCGCCCCGTCTCGAGGACTTGCGGCAAGGGCTAGGAATGCCCGGCCACGCCTCGTGTTCAACTCTCGTATACCCTCCAGGTACACCCGATTACACATCACTCGCAACTAAGCTCGCGCGGGTACCCCTCAGGGCCGACCCGTCTTTAGTAACATGGTACAGTGTAAGTATTAGTATCAATAGTAACCATGTGTCCAACATCAAGGGGAACCCTGAGGAATCACCCTCGATAGAATTCCGACTGATGTTACCGTCAAGGTGAACGAATGAGGAATCACCCTCGAGGTCCACACTTGAAGCGTTGCACGACGACGTTGTTATCAGGGGTGGTGTAGGAGGAATCACCCTCGCTTACCACGACCGATTAACTAACCTACAAGGTTATCATCACAAGTGCTGACGAGGTATCACCCTCGGCACTCGATAGTAACCCTGTAGTGTCGGCAACTAAGGGGAAGTGATGTGCGATGCGGGGGCCTGGTCTTCAGTCCCGTTGATCGGGTCTTCTGGGAATCCAGCGGGGCAGTTGGGATAAAGTGGGGGTCTCTGATGGGTCTCTACCCAGCCTATACTAAGCAGTTTAGGATAAGCAGGAAGGTAACAAAAGCAGGTTACAATAAACAGGCTATGCAGCAGATATAGAATAACAGTAATAGCAGCAATTCTAATGCAAGCATAAGAGAGAAGAGAATAGACGATATAGGCATGTTCAAAATGGGGGTGCTTGCCTGTTTGCTCTGCGACAAGGGCAATGTCTTCAATGGTGTCGTCGGGGACGTAGTCGTACTCCGGAGCTGCGTCTACCTCGGGAGCTACGTCAACGTCGGGGTCTACCGAGAGAGAAGAGGGGGAAGAAACAGGTAAACATAATGCAACGAATGCAGCACAGTGCATGCTATGCTACGATGCAGTGCAGGGTTGCCTAATGATGCATCTAAGTCACTTTAGTTATTTTTAGGATTATCGCGGGATTTATTACCCGGTGTATGTGCACTATTCATCTACCAGAATCGGGCTCGGAGTTACGAGTTCTCCTACGTAGGAGGTTCCGACATGGAAACAGACGACACGATCAGACTTGTCCCGTCGTTCTGAGCAACTTTCATGTTTTAAGTTTTTCAATCCGAGCTACGGTTTAAAAGTTATTATTTTTCAAAGTTTAAATGATTTCCTGGAATTATTCTTATTTACAGAAAATGATTTATGACGTCGGCATGATGCCATGCTGACATCAGCAGGTCAACGGGTCAGCTGACCAGTCAAACCTAACATGTGGGTCCAGTGGGACCCACATGTCAGCCTCTGTTGAGGCTAACAGTGAGTTAATCTAGCTAACAGGGTTAATTAAGGGGTGGGCCCCATCTGTCAGTGAGACATTAGTCTAACTAATTTATTATATATATTTAATCATTTATTAGATTAATTAGCAGAGGGAGGGTCCCACATGTTAGTGGCTGGGCTCGGCCCAGTCAACACGTTGACCAGGTCAACAGGTCAACTGGACCCACTGGTCAGTGGCACGGCGGGCCCTAGTAGTCAGTCCAGGTCAACGGTGGCCAGCGACTCGCCGGAATCACGCCGGCGAGCGCGTTCGCGGCGGCGCGAGTACGGGCACCGGTCGGAAACCGCGCACAGACCACCGTTTTGGTCGCGGTTGGGTGCATTGGAACGGTGAGTCGACAACGCGTCGACTGGCGGTGGTCGGAATGGCTGAAATGACCGGAAACGAGTTGCACGACCTCGCCGGCGACGAGCTTGTTCTGGAGTTCTACGGGGAGACAATTTCACGCTCGAACGAACGGAAGAAAGAGCCAGGCGGGTGCTACGCAGTGCGGCGAATCTAACGGGCACTCGCCCGTGACCATAAGGTCATCGGAGACTCGCCGACGATGAGCCCCGCGGCGCTGCGTTCGGGCGCGTGTGGAAAAGGTAGTTAGGATACGTGCTAGGGCCAGCAGGGAGTGGGGAAGGAAAAGGAGCTCACCGGGGAGGCACAATGTGGCCCAGTGTCAGCATAGTAGCAGCATCAGCCGCCGGAGATGACAAAGTTCGCCGGCGACAGTGGCGGAAGGGGACGGCTAGCTCCGCTCGTTGTGGAGCTCTCCGGCTCCAACGAGGGGCACCAGACGACGCGGCTCTTCGCGGCGGAGCGCTACGGCATGATGGCTCGGCTCGGAGACGACGGGGACCGCGAGGACGACGGCGCGCGGCGGCAGATGCGTTCGGGCGGTGGATCTGAGAGGGAGGGGAGGCGATGGAGCGAGTGGGGAGAGTAGGAGAATGACGAGGAGGACAGGGGGACGCACGGCCCGGCCTTATCCCCTCGTGGACGGCCGCGGTGTCGCGCTGTCGAACGTCGACCGGAGCGGGCGCGCTCGTCCATGGCGGGGACGACACGGGGAGGAGGGAGAAGAAGGAGGAGAGAGACAGGGGCCGGCTGGGCTGGGCCGTGCACTGTGCACTTAGGTCCAATCTAGTGCGGCTGCTCTGCCCTTTTTCTTTATTTTCCTTTTCTACTTCTTTATTTTTATTTCTTTGCTATTTTGGAAATAGTTAGGCCACTAATGCACTTTTGTAAAATGTGAGAGTTGGCCCAAGTATTACAATGCAATATTACCTTTCACCAAAAATTGGTTTGGGCAAAATAGGATTTCATTTGAATTTGATATTATGATATATGAATTAAATAGTGATGTTTTGGTACTGTTTCAAGTTGTTTGAGTCATTTAACTAACTCCAATAATATTGATTATGGTTTTATAAATGTTCCTGGATTATTTGCCCATTAATGAACATTTTTCCAACAGTGTTTGATCAACTTCATATTTCACTTATGAATTTGAGTTGATTTTCAGAATTGAATTTGAATTGTTTCATTAATCCAAGTGACTTGGCACTGCAAATGGTCATGACTTGGCATTATCATCAGCTGATCACAGTGTCAATTACATAGGGGTGTTACAAATTCTCCTCCCCTGAAAGAAATTCTCATCCCGAGAATTTAGGAGGTAGAAGGAAAGAGTTCGGGATATTCTGCTCGGAGATTATCCTCACGTTCCCAAGTGGCTTCATCTTCAGTATGATGTGACCACTGTACTTTCAGGAACTTGGTCGTCTTCTGATGAGTTCGACGTTCAGCTTCATCAAGGATGCGGATCGGATGCTCCTTATAAGAAAGATCATCTTGCAGCTCGAGCATCTCATGATCCACTGCGCGGTGCGGAGATTCCTTGAAGCATTTATGAAGTTGCGACACGTGGAAAACATCATGGATATGAGAGAATTGCGGTGGCAACTCCAATTTATATGCCACCTGTCCACGTCTGGCCACAATGCGAAAAGGGCCAATATAGCGAGGAGCTAGCTTACCCTTGATTCCGAAACGACGGGTGCCCTTCATAGGAGTGACACGAAGATAAGCTTGACCACCTGGTTGATAAGTCAGACCCCATCGTTTGCGATCATAGTTGCTCTTCTGACGGTCTTGAGCCGCCTTGAGATTTTCTCGGACAATGCGGACTTGTTCTTCAGCGTGCTGAATAATGTTCGGTCCAACGAGAGGTCGTTCCCCAGTTTCTGACCAATTCAGAGGGGTTCAACATTTACGTCCGTATAGCACTTCGAAGGGGGCCATTTTCAAGCTGGCTTGATAGCTGTTGTTATAAGAGAACTCGGCATACGGGAGAGATTCCTCCCATTTCTTACCGAAGGATATAACACAAGCCCGAAGCATGTCTTCAAGCACTTGATTAACGCGCTCAACTTGGCCTTGGGATTGAGGATGATAAGCTGAGCTCCAGGTAATGTGAGTTCCCATTGCTTCTTGGAAACTTTCCCAGAATTTGGAGGTGAATAGACCGCCACGGTCCGAACTAATCTCCTTCGGAATACCGTGGAGTGAAACAATTCTGGAGATATACAACTCTGCTAACTGACTAGCAGTGATAGTCTCCTTGACAGGCAGAAAGTGTGCAACTTTGGAGAGTTGGTCGACGACGACAAGAATGGCATCATGACCCTTCTATGATTTGGGAAGACCAGTAATGAAATCTATTTGCACTTTATCCCATTTCCACAACGGAATAGGAAGTGGTTGAAGATGTCCTGCATGCTTCTGATGTTCTGCCTTCACGCGATGGCAAACGTCACATTCAGCAACATAACGAGCAATATCCTGCTTCATTCTAGACCACCAGTACCTTTGACGAAGGTCACGACACATCTTGGTGCTACCCGGTTGGATAGACAGCGGGGTATCATGGGCCTCTTTCATGACTTTGTCAGTCATCAGCTCGAAGCGAGGTACTACAATGTGGTCTCTGAAATGCAAGGTTCCATCTTCAGCAATCGAGAAATCCTTGTACTTTTCAAGGTGAAGCTCTTTGTTCATCAGACCAATTTCAGCATCTTTAGCTTGCGCACTCTTAACAGTCTTCTCAAGATTTGGCTGTACCACAAGGTTATTAAGAGAACCTTGCGGGACGATACAGAGGTTCAGCTTGCGCAGTTCTTCATATAGCTGGGGTTGAGCTTGCTTAACCATGAGGTTGTTGCAATAAGACTTGCGGCTCAAAGCTTCGGCCATCACAGTAGCCTTGCCAGGGGTATAAGAAATACCACAGTCATAGTCCGTGATTGTTTCCAACCATAGCTGTTGACGAAGATTAAGTTCTGGTTGAGTGAACAAATACTTCAGGCTCTGATGATCGGTATAGATCTCACACCGATTACCGAGAAGGTAATGACGCCACTGCTTCAAAGCATAAATCACAGCAGCAAGTTCAAGATCATGCACTGGGTAATTTTCTTCATGTGGACGCAATTGTCGCGAAGCATAAGTAATTACTCTTCGCTCTTGCATTAGGACACAGCCTAATCCTTGACGAGAGGCGTCGCAGAAGATAACAAAGTCTTTGCGGGAATCTGGAGGAGCAAGCACTAGAGCAGAAGTCAGCTTGTCCTTGAGGGTCTGGAAGCTTTCTTGACATTTGTCTGTCCACTCAAACTTAACGCCTTTGTGAAGCAGATTAGTCAGGGGCTTGGCAATCTTGGAAAAGTTCTCGATGAATTGTCGGCAATAACTTGCAAGTCCGAGAAAACTTCTCACTTGCTTGACATTCTTCGGAGGGGTCCAGTCAAGAATGGCCTGAACACGCTCTGGGTTAACGGCAATACCGTCCTTGGATATGGCATGTCCAAGGTAGGTTACTTCAGAAAGCCAGAATTCACACTTAGAATACTTGGCATATAACTTGTGTTCTCGAAGTCTCTCCAGAACAAGGCAAAGATGTTCAGCATGTTCTTCCTTATTCTTTGAATAAACCAGAATATCATCCAGATATACCACGACGAATTTGTCGAGATAATCCAAGAATATATAATTCATTAAGCGGGAGAACGCAGCTGGGGCATTGGTCAAGCCAAAAGACATGACGGTGTACTCATAAGAGCCATAGCGAGTAACGAATGCAGTCTTTGGAATATCCTCTTCGCGGACACGGATCTGGTGATAACCCAACCTCAAGTCGAGTTTAGAGAACACCGAAGATCCAGCAAGTTGATCATATAAATCATTGATCCGGGGAAGCGGATATTTATTCTGTATGGTTGCCTGGTTGATAGGACAGTAATCTTGAACCCAACGGTTAGTTCCATCCTTCTTCTTAACAAAGAGAGAAGGTGCTCCCCAGGTAGAGGAACTAGGGCGAATGAAACCCTTCTTAAGTGATTTGTCAATTTCTTCCTTAAGCTCAAAAAGATGGTGCGGAGGCATCTTGTAGGGACGCTTCGCAATAGGAGTGGTGCCAGGCTTCAAGTCGATGACGAACTCGACAGCTCTAGCAGGGGGTATTCCTGGAAGTTCTTCTGGAAAAACATCCTGGAATTCGTAGACGACTGGGATGTTCTCAATCCCCTCAAGCGGAGAAGCGTTCAACGCATTCAAGGCATAAATTTGAGCCTCGGCGTTCTGAGTGATATGAGCATGATAATTCACTATCTCGTTCGATGGGTGTAGGAGGTGGACAACTTTAGTAGCACAATTGATTGAGGCATAATGAGCCTTCAACCAATCCATTCCCAGAATAAGGTCAATCTTGGATGATTTCAGAATAATGGGGAATGCCTGGAACTTCAACCCCTCAATCTCAATGGTGACTTCGGGGCTGAATAAGGAGGCTCGGCACTGTCCCGTAGGAGTGTTTACTGCTAGTGATGTTGCAAGCTTTCATATTTAATGCCATGCATGAATGCAAATTCTTCCGACATGAATGAATGCGATGCTCCTGAATCAAATAAAACAGATGCTGGTACTGAATTAACGAGAAGTGTACCCATCACAGTATCTGGTTGATCCGGAGCTTCAGACATGTTGACGTGGTAGTACTGCCCACGACCATAAGAAGGTCTGGCATTGTTGTTGCGCTGCTGAGGAGTACCACGGCCAGCAGAGGGAAGAGCCAACTGATTTTGCTTCTGATAACAATCCCTAGCACGGTGACCTGGCTGGCCACACTTGAAACATAGCCCACTGTCAGGACGAGGTGCAGGAGTTCGAGGTGCTGGAGCTTGAAGAGGCTGCCTCGGTGGTGGAGGAGGCAGGCGTGGTGCAGCATAAGCAGGCCTGTACACGGGAGCTGCAGGACGGTACATGCTCTGAGGGATCCAGATGCGGCGCTTCTGGGAAGACGAGCCCGCTTCACGAGTGCGTCTGGTCGCTTCGTTGTGCTTCTATAGACCAGTTTCAACCATGATAGCCTTATTCACCAAGGTGGCGAAATCAGGATAGTCTTGGACGAGCAGAGCTAACTGAATATCATGGTGCAGCCCTTCACGAAACTTCTCCTACCTTCGATCATCAGTAGGAATGTCCTCTTCAGCGTAGCGAGACAAGTCAAGAAACTCGCGCTGATAAACTTCCACAGTCTTGTTACCTTGTACGAGACTACGGAACTCGGCCTTCTTCCGAGCTATGACAGCTTGAGGAATGTAGCGGGCACGGAAAGCAATCTTGAATTCTGCCCAAGTGACGACGGTACCAGGTGGTAGGGTCTGTCGGTGAGTGGCCCGCCATTGTGATGCGGGACCCTTCAGAAGGTATGTCGCAAAGGTGACATAATTGGCCGGGGCGACATCAGCAGACTCCATCTCATAGGAGATGTCACGCAGCCAGTCATCGGCATCTAGCGGGTTGACTGTGTTGCGAAAGAAGGATGGGTTGAGTCGCATAATATCTGGCAAGGTGATGGAAGGTGGCTGCTGATTGGCACCAGGACGAGGGAACTGTTGCATAATCCCCGTCATAAATTGGCGGTTGAGTTTAAACTGTTGCATAATCGCTGCCATGTAGTCAGGTGGTGGCGGCGGTGGTGGACTGTTGTCAGCCATCCTGCTAATTCAACAGGGGTAGTTTAGCAATAGCTTATGGGAGTGTTTAGCAATAAACATGATGTAACACGACGTTATTTAAATAGTGCAACAGATGCTTAAAAGTAGTCATTTAAGACATACAGATCCATACACGGTTGGTTACAATCGGGCAGCATAACGGCGCAAATTTAAAAACTAGACATGCTAGGCGGCACGCAGGCACGCGGTAAGGAAGTACACAACGAGACATAGCAAAGGCTACATCAACGTCGGAGAAAACCATTGAAACGGGGTAACTGCAAGTGCGTGCGACAAATGCTCGTCACAGAAGGATCCTGTGCTCCATGTGCACTCTGATGCAGAACCCGGTCTCGAACTGTAAGAAGAGGTCCACGTGCAGGCGTGTGACCTCCCACAGCAGGCCAATCAATCCCTGGTGGCATCTCGGTCCTGCGTGGGTAAAGAATATGCTCCGGATATATCCCTGCACGAACAGCTGGTAGCAACTGTGTCATAGCCTTGTAGTAGCGTGCTCGAGTGGCAAACAACTCGACAGCAAGAGCCCGAACAGTGCGATCCAGAGCCTGAGTGCACTGAATCAGAATCTGCGGGTCGTAGCATCGAGGCTTGTATGAGGCACAGATAGCTGTGTAGTATCCAGTAGCATCTCCAACAGGTGCATACGGAATGTACCGGAACACAGATTCATCCAAGCTAGCATTGTGCTCTCCTCGGAGACGTGCGACAGCAGAGTAGGCGGCATCACGGACTGCCATCTCAATCGTCACGCCAATACCGTGGAAAAGGTGTAGCTCAGTGTCTGAGTCATTCTGCTGATCATAGATACGAACATCAGCATAGTACTGCTCCTGGTTGAACTTGCGGTAAACCTCATAGACCATATACTCGGGGTACGAGCGGTAACCCAGTCTAGTCAGGAGGGCGATCAGAACAGCTGGAAACCCAGGGGCATCACGAGCCCAAGTGCGAAGCACAAGCTGGGTCGTAGGGCGTGGCGGGAACAGCCGATCCATCTGAAAATAAAGAAGTTCAGAATTGTCATATGACGATGAGAAATATAACAGGTCTTGGAAGGAAAGGTTAAACATAACAATGGAAAGGAAAATGATTATCAGACTAATTAGATCAAAGACAGGGAAATCGCACAGATAACCAGCTCTCCGGGAGGATGGGAATTACGAGATCCTAAGTGTTGGTGTTAGTAAAAATTTTAACCCGAAATAGAAGAGAGATCAGAGTCCCAGAGTAAAGATCGAGGAGTAAAAGATCCTAATACCACCCAGTTGGCGACGTGGGCCCGTAAGCCACACAACCAAGTTAGTAAAACAGTTTTTCGGATACTAGACTTAACTTCGGCCAAGGAATTGGAAAGGGGATTCCTAGCGGCAGTCGGCTCTGATACCAACCTGTGACAACCCCGACTTAATCGTCCAATAACCATACACGCAAATGCACACGATCAAGCCTAAGGACTCACTTGAAGATATCACAACACAACTCTAAAACATAAATAAAGTCATACAAGCTTTATATTACAAGCCAGGGCCTCGAGGGCTCGATTACATAGCTCGATGGCATACAAGCGTCAGCGAAAGCATCAGATATCTGGGTACATATATATTACAGAAAGAGAGATAAGCCTTTAGAAGGCGGGGTAAAATAAAATACTATGATCGAAAGGCGTAGGCCTCCTGCACTGGACCCTTCGATCCTACTCCTGGTCGTCGGTCGGCTCCTCGTAGTAGTAGTACTCGCTGGGCGGGTAGTAGTAGTAACCGTCAGGGGGGCAGCTGGCTCACGGGCTCCGTCGTCTGGTGGCATCAAAAGGATATGGGGAGAAAAAGAAAGCAAAGCAAACGTGAGTACTCATCCAAAGTACTCAGCAAACAAGGATCTACACTACATATGCAACATTGTCAAAGGGAGGCTGTATATGTGGACTGGGCTGCAGAAATGCCAGAATAGAGGGGAAAGCCTAGTCCTATCGATGACTAGCATCTTCCACATCTTCAGCAGTCTTGCAGCATTAGAAGAGTGCAGATTAGCATAAAGTAAAGTGGTAGTAGTGTCATCAACCTCGGCCAGAGATCCTTTCTCGACTTCCTGCGAGAAAGCAATCCCAGAGCCGTACTATCCAGTTATCATCTCAA
Source organism: Thinopyrum elongatum (assembly GCA_011799875.1). Lineage (NCBI taxonomy): Eukaryota > Viridiplantae > Streptophyta > Magnoliopsida > Poales > Poaceae > Thinopyrum > Thinopyrum elongatum. The sequence goes on from CM022299.1 coordinate 57,465,346, forward strand.
GTTCTAGTTGTACCGATCGGGATACAACTCCGAGTGTCCGTTACCGTAGGACAGGCTATCGATAGAAGTTTTCTTCCCTGCAGGGGTGCACCACGTTATCCACCGCGCTCGCTTAACTCTGGCCGGACACACTTTACTGGGTCATGCCTAGCCTCGGCTAAGAAACAAGCCGCAACCCGACCTAGGCTCTAAAGAGAGGTCAGCACGCCGGACTAACCTATGCCCCTAGGGGTCTTGGGCCTTCGCCCTGGGAACCCTGCACGTTGCGAGGACGCTCCGGAAGCAGACCTAACTCCCTTAATACAAGCGCGGGCTTAACCAGTCCAATCCAAAGCGGGCCGCTCCTCACTGACGTCAATAGAGCTTCGGCTGATGTATACGATGCAGAACGCCCATACTATGCCCACGTGATGGTTTGTGCTATCAGGCCAGAGGCCCCTCAGATCAAATATCCAAACCGTTTAGTGGATTAGGAGCGCGCGGAAACGAGCGGAGACTCACGATCGATGTGACCCCGTCGCCCCGTCTCGAGGACTTGCGGCAAGGGCAAGGAATGCCGGCCACGCCTCATGTTCAACTCTCGGGTACCCTCCAGGTACACCCGATTACACATCACTCGCAATTAAGCTCGCGCGGGTACCCCTCAGGGTCGACCCGTCTTTAGTAACATGGTACAGTGTAAGTATCAGTATCAATAGTAACCGTGTGTCCAACATCAAGGGGAACCCTGAGGAATCACCCTCGATAGAATTCCCACTGATGTTACCGTCAAGGTGAACGAATGAGGAATCACCCTCGAGGTCCACACTTGAAGCGTTGCACGACGATGCTGTTATCGGGGGTGGTGTAGGAGGAATCACCCTCGCTTACCACGACCGATTAACTAACCTACAAGGTTATCATCAAAAGTGCTGACGAGGTATCACCCTCGGCACTCGATAGTAACCCGGTAGTGTCGGCAACTAAGGGGAAGTGATGTGCGGTGCCGGGGCCTGGTCTTCAGTCCCGTTGATCGGGTCTTCTGGCAATCTAGCGGGGCAGTCGGGATAAAGTGGGGGTCTCTGATGGGTCTCTACCCAGCTTATACTAAGCAGTTTAGGATAAGCAGGAAGGTAACAAAAGCAGGTTACAATAAACAGGCTATGCAGCAGATATAGGATAACAGTAACAGCAGCAATTCTAATGCAAGCATAAGAGAGAAGAGAATAGGCGATATAGGCATGTTCAAAATGGGGGTGCTTGCCTGTTTGCTCTGCGGCAAGGGCAAGGTCTTCAGTGGTATCGTCGGGGACGTAGTCGTACTCCGGAGCTGCGTCTACCTCGGGAGCTACGCCAACGTCGGGGTCTACCGAGAGAGAAGTGGGGGAAGAAACAGGTAAAAATAATGCAACGAATGCAGCACAGTGCATGCTATGCTACGATGCAGTGCAGGGTTGCCAAAAAATCATCTAAGTCACTTTAGTTATTTTTAGGATTATCGCGGGATTTATTACCCGGTGTGTCTGCACTATTCATCTACCGGAATCAGGCTCGGAGTTATGAGTTCTCCTACGTAGGAGGTTCCAACATGGAAACAAACGACGACTCGTCTCGTCATTCTGAGCAAATTTCATGTTTTAAGTTTTTCAATCCTAGCTACGGTTTAAAAGTTATTAATTTTCAAAGTTTAAATGATTTCCTAGAATTATTTTTATTTACAGAAAATGATTTATGACGTCAGCATGATGCCATGCTGACATCAGCAGGTCAATAGGTCGGCTGACCAGTCAAACCTGACATGTGGGTCCAGTGGGACCCACATGTCAGCCTCTGTTGAGACTAACAGTGAGTTAATCTAGCTAACAGGGTTAATTAGGGGTGGGCCCCATCTGTCAGTGAGACATTAGTCTAACTAATTTGTTTTATATATTTAATCATTTATTAGATTAATTAGCAGAGGGGGGGTCCCACATGTCAGTGGCTGGGCGTGGCTGGGCTCGGCCCAGTGAGCATGTTGACCCGGTCAACAGGTCAACTGGACCCACTGGTCAGTGGCACGGCGGGCCCCAGTAGTCAGTCCAGGTCAGCGGTGGCCGGCGACTCGCCGGAATCACGCCGGCGAGCGCGTTCGCGGCGGCGCGAGTACGGGCACCGGTCGGAAACCGCGCACAGACCACCGTTTTGGTCGCGGTTGGGTGCATTGGAACGGTGAGTCGACGGCGCGTGGACTGGCGGTGGTCGGAGTGGCTGAAAGGACCAGAAACGAGCAGCACGACCTCGCCGGCGACGAGCTTGTTCGGGAGCTCTACGGGGAGACCATTTCGGCGCGCGAACGAACGGAAGAAAGAGCTAGGCGGGTGCTACGCAGTGCGGCGAATCTAACGGGCACTCGCCCGTGACCATAAGGTCACCGGAGACTCGCCGACGACGAGCCCCGCGGCGCTGCGTTCGGGCGCGCGTCGAAAAGGTAGTTAGGATATGTGCTAGGGCCAGCAGGGAGTGGGGAAGGAAGAGGAGCTCACCGGGGAGGCACAAGGTGGCCCGGTGTCCGCTTAGTAGCAGCAACAGTCGCCGGAGATGACGAAGTTCGCCGGCGATAGTGGCGGAAGGGGACGGCTGGCTCCGCTCGTTGTGGAGCTCTCCGGCTCCAACGAGGGGCACCGGACGACGCGGCTCTTCGCGGCGGAGCGCTACGGCATGATGGCTCGACTCGGAGACGACGGGGACCGCGAGGACGACGGCGCGCGGCGGCAGATGCGTTCGGGCGGTGGATCTGAGAAGGAGGCGAGCCAACGGAGCGAGCGGGGAGAGGGGGAGAATGAAGAGGAGGACAGGGGGCGCACGGCCCGGCCTTATCCCCTCGCGGACGGCCGCGGCGTCGCGCTGTTGAACGTCGACCGGAGCGGGTGCGCTCGTCCATGGCGGGGAAGACACGGGGAGGAGGGAGAAGAAGGAGGAGAGAGAGAGGGGCCGGCTGGGCTGGGCCATGCACTGTGCACTTAGGTCCAGTCCAGTGCGACTGCTCTGCCCTTTTTCTTTATTTTCCTTTTCTGCTTCTTTCTTTTTATTTCTTTGCTGTTTTGGAAATAGTTAGGCCACTAATGCACTTTTGTAAAATGTGAGAGTTGGCCCAAGTATTTCGATGCAATATTACCTTTCACCAAAAATTGGTTTGGGCAAAATAGGATTTCATTTGAATTTGATATTATGATATATGAATTAAATAGTGATGTTTTGGTACTGTTTCAAGTTGTTTGAGTCATTTAACTAACTCCAATAATATTGATTATGGTTTTATAAATGTTCCTGGATTATTTGCCAATTAATGAACATTTTTCCAACAGTGTTTGATCAACTTCATATTTCACTTATGAATTTGAGTTGATTTTCAGAATTGAATTTGAATTGTTTCATTAATCCAAGTGACTTGGCACTGCAAATGGTCATGACTTGGCATTATCATCAGCTGATCATAGTGGCAATTACATAGGGGTGTTACAAGAAATCCGTCTCTTGCTCCATTTATGCAGAAGAACATAGCATGAAACCTTGGTCCAAGATGTGGTCTTTCTGTTGTAGGTTTTGGAGTTACCGTTGTCACAACAACTCTACTCCAGGGTTTGTAACCATGATGGTTTGAGCATAGTCCCTCAACCCGGGATACTGCTGCTTGTGCTCTCCTAGTACAGCTTCCACAGCAAGGTTCTTGGCCCTATAGGCCATGTGCCTGGGCACATCAAACACCATACTTCTCCTGGCAGTTGTAAATCATAATGGCTATGCTAGTGCTTGGATCAGATCTGAACAATGACACATAGGTCTTTGCAAGCCACTTTGCACTAACCCTAGATGACTCTGTACTGCTAGGGCAAGTGTGCTGCAACCTCATCTTCTTAATAGCAAATGTCTTTTACCCTTTGATAACTGCAGCAACTATGCAGAACTGGAACTTCTCATGTTTGCAACATGCAATTATCCTTTTGTCTGAGTTTCTGTGGTACCTGAAATTTCTTGCCTGTGTAATGTGCAAGCTCAACAATGCTTCTCTGAATTGCTGCTGATTCTTAAAGCACATGTACAGACACAACTGCTGATGTGGTTGCTCAAGTTTGTCATTGTACCATATCCTAGGTTTTCTTTTCTTGGCCCTACTCTTCTTGCATTTTTTAGGACAAATGCTGGTGCCTCATGTCCATCATCCTCACTGTCAAACAACAGCCCATTATCTTCTTCATCTGATGAAGGAATGAAATCAGGTTTCACCTCCACTAAAACACTAGAGTGTGACCTAGTGGTGGGCCCTCTCCTAACTTGTAGCTTCTGTCTCTTCCTTGCAGGTTGTTGCATGGGTGGTTCTTCTGCTGCAACAACATTCACCTCCTCCTCAAACAAACCCCCAACCCCAGTGTCACCCTCATAATGTAAGTGTTCCTCTTCTGATTCTTCATCTGAAGCTTCATCTTCATCTTCATCTTCTGCATCAGCAATCATGTACTTCTCCAGGCTAAAAGGGTTGTTATCACTATCATATGCATTCTCCTCATCACTACTCTTATATCCCTCCTACTCCTCTTCCTCCAACACAACTTTCAGCATCCCCTTACTGACATTTCTACTCTCTTGTGTGCACATAGCAGTATGTTGAGTAGGTTGCAGAGTACTACTGCTGCTGTCCTGACTGTGAAAAACTACACCATGATCATCAACAGCAAGAACACCAGGATCACTGAGATCATACACAACAGGTGGTTCATATAATACTGCAGCTAATTCATCTACTCTGTGATTGATGTTGCCCTCACTAACAAATCCTGAACTGACAGGTGCTGTTGCCCTCACTAACAGATTCAGAACTAATGAACCCTCATACTGCTTCTTTAGTTGTTGCAATTTGATGTTTGTGTCAATCAGTTCTAGTCCATGCTCTCTCTCATCTCCTGCAGCTGTATTCTTCATGTGATACAGTTCGTCATTGAAACTAAATCCTACTACTATCAACAGTGCATACATATTCAGAAATGTGACATCTGAGCTGCAAATCTTCCTATCCAAATTATGCCTAGCATTAAAGTGAATCCTAACATCCCATATAGCATCATCTAACCTACAAGCCACGGCAAAATTGAATTTTTTTAGTGCTTTTAGAACGCAAACCCTAGCCCTCTAATTTGAACATGACTGAAGCAAAAATGGAGGGACTTACATCACTCCACCCGCTCCACTGGTCCAGTGATGGCTTGTGGTGGGGTTGGCCAACCACATCTCAGCGAGCCGCACATGTTGCTCCATGGACAGGGGCGCCTCCTCCTCCTCCTCTTCCTCGTCTCCGGTGTAGTAGGACGAACTGGAGCCGTCCAGACCCACATGGTCATCGCTCTCGAGGCCAGGAAGGTCGCCGTAGCCGCCCACGACACCGCCGCCGCCGGGGTTCGCCGCAGCCATCGCCTGAGATTCGCGGGGAGAGAGGATAGGAAGAAGGGAGAACGAGAGCTAGGGTTCGACGGCGGGTCCGGCTCGGTTCGACCGAGCCCACTAAGGCCGACCACGTCGGCCTCGTCCTAGTCAGCGCATTGGCACGCGCCGATTGGCCAGCGTGTCGCCTGACAGGTGGGGCCGCGCGGTTAGATACACGGTCAATACGGGGTTATACAACTGTCAGTCTTTTTTGTAACGATTAGGCCGAATAGTGGTACTGAACTGCGACATGCACGAAGTGTGGTACTGGCTCGTTACATGGTGCTGAAGTGTGGTATCTCCTTCCAATTAACTCGCATTTTGGAGTGCTGATTTTTTTTGCCACGACTTCCACGAATGTGGTTTCATGATAAAAATTTGCAACCGCTTGAAACATTTATTGATGTTTGCCATAAAAAATATTCAGATTTTTTACTGTTCATGCGAGGAGCATTTGAGCTCGAGCTAAGAGTAGGACTTTTGACCCGAAATACTTTACACTGGGAAAAAACTAACTACTAGAAAAACTCGGGCCATAATGCATCTTTGTTTTTTTTAACATAGTACAGACGCAAGCGCTCATATAAACGCGCATACACTCACCCCTATGAAGGCACACACGCACACCCTACCCCTATGAGCACCTCCGAGAGACTGAGCCGGCATTGTCCACCTAACCATCCCAACCACAGATTGGTTCGCATAATGTATCTTTGTTGGTAAGTGATGATTGGTTTTTGGTCCCGTCAATGGAGGTCCAGTAGTTGGACCATTAGGTCACCAGACGGTTGGACACGCATCTATTGGTGGAGCGTGGTGTCTATTTCTCGCTTATAGCGATTGTATGGTACGCTCGCCCGAAGGAATTTTTGCTTCGCATTTTAACCGGACCAGCCAAGTTCGTCACCTCCCTGTCCCGCTCACACTAGGGGGTCGCTCGCTCACTAGGGGGAGGGAGGTGTCTAATGATGGTTCGGTCCGTTTTTTCTGGGTTTTTATTTTTCTCCGTTTTTTCTTTTTCGGGCTTCTTTGCTTCTTCAAAAATTTCTTTGATTATCCTGTTTTCTTTGTTTTTTCTCCGGTTTTCTTTGTTTCTTTGTCATTTTTTATTGGACTTTTTCTCTTCCTTTTTTCTCTGATTTCTTTGTTTCTTTCTTGGTTTTCACATGTTCTTTTTATTTTTTCTTTGTCTTTTTTACATATTTTCTGGGTTTCTTTGTTTTTCCCGGTTTTCACTATTTTCATTGTTTTATTTTTTTTCTTTTTTTTTACTATTTTTATTGGTTTATTTTTATTTTCCCGGCTTTCACTATTTTCATTGTTTTGCATTGGTTTTCTCTTTTTTTGTTTCATTTTTTCTGCTTTCAATTGTTTTATTTGTTTTTGTCGATTACTTTTTTGTTCAAGACATGTCTACATTTTTCATGGCACAATGTACATTTTTAGTGTACATGTGAAACTTTTTTTTAGGAACTGTGAAACATTTTGTGATACATGTTGATCTTTTCAAAATATGATTAAATTTTTCTTAAATACAAAATTTGACCAATTTTTTGAATACATGATCAACATTTTTCAATACAAGGTGAATATATTTTTAATTGCAATAAATATTTTTTCGTATAATCTAGAACATTTATATATATATGTTTAACATATATATATATATATATAATATGTTAACATAAACCCACAATTTTTTAACATTTTTAAATACATAATGGAGTTTTTTAAATCTTATGTTTTTTATGTCTACTTTTATTTAATGTAATCTGCACATTTTTTATTATACATCAAGAATATTTTTAATACAGGTTTAACATTTTCGAAGTAATGATGAACATTTTTCCCCAATATATGTTTTAATGTCTACTTTTTGTTCATACATGTTGTACATTTATCGTATATATTAGGAACATTTTTTATGTACATTTAATATTTTTTCGCATACATGATTAACAGTTTTTAAATATATTTTTGATGCCTACTTTTTTCATACACATTGTATATTTTTTGTATACATTGTTCATATACATGAAATTGCTAACAACTACTACCTCCGTCCCCAAATACATGGCCTATAAACTAAGTCATAAAGTCAATATTTTCTAAATTTGACCAAATATATAGATGAAACTGTTAATAACTACTTCCTCCGCCCCGAATTAGTTGCCTTAGATTTGTATAGATACGGATGTATCTAGACACGTACATCTGTATCTATACAAATCTAAGACAACTTTCGGAACGGAGATAATAAAATATTGTGGAAATACATTATGAAAGTAGATAATATTGATTTGGTATTGTTTGCCTTTATATATTTTTGTATATGTGCTTGGACAAACTTTGGAAGCATTGTCTTTTTGACTCAGTTTATATGCCATGTATTTGGGGATGGAGGGAGTATCTTTCACCTTGGCCAACATGTAGAAAAGACCGTCGTCGTGCATGATGCTCAGGACCAGAGTATAGAAGATCAGTTTGTTCAGTGCAGAGTAACTCTCAACAACTGAGATATCGTCGTCGATGGTGCATGGTTTGCATTGTTGTAGACATAGTTGGAAGCTTCCCTCAAAAAAAAAAAAAAAAAGAAGACATAGTTGGAAGCCAAGTACAGGAAACCGGGCTCGTCCAAGAAACGGATCGTCGGGATGAAGTCAGGCGTATCATATCGTTGGAGTTTCTTTCAGGTGTCTCAGAAGTCAGAACGCAATGCCGATTGCAGAGGCAAAACCGCAAAAGAGTTGGCGAGAGGGGTCGATGAGAGTGCGCGCGCACGCGCACGCGCGAACGAACACCCAGGGCTCCCATTATGGGAGAAATCCCGGCTATATATAAGGGTTCGCCGCGGTTGACACCGGCGGCATGTGCCCGTCGCGTGAGCTACCGGCTACAAGGCCGTACGCGCCTGCCGGGCCCTGGGCTGAAAGCGTGCGCAGCAGCAGCCGCAGCACAACCAAGCAACCCGAGCTCGGCTCCGCCGCCGTTTCCGGCGACGCCCACGCACGAGCCGAGCCTTTCCCTCGCCAACTCTGCCCTCCAGCCGGAGTTACAGGCCTGCGCCACCAGACCCGGCGAAGGATACCGCGAATGCGGCGCATTTATAGGGCGCAGGTTCCGCCCGAAATGGCAATGCGCCGCCAGATCGAACCTCATGAGCGCGCGCTACGGGAGACGCCCGCCTCCGCCGTGGCGCGGTCCGAACTCCGAAGGTCGGCGATACGCCGCCCTTGCCGCCGGTGGATCCGCTGATCGGAGGATTGGATTCTGGGTGTGGCGTTCTGTTTGTGTTTGGATAGGCGAAGAGGTTTCCAAGTACTCGATGGATACGACTAAACCTCTCTTTATGTCTCAGCACAGCAAAAACGTATTCTTAGGATACGTTTGGTTTACATAATAGCGCACTCGCCTCGTTAACCTGTCATTGTCACCAGCAGCATGTCGACGAAGGATATTGATCAGTTATTGTCACCAGAATATCTTTAATTCATCAAAATCGATTGATATTGCACAGTTTACAGGTTTATTAGTATCACCACCTGTGCATAATTTTGTAGAATTATCATGCCCTCTTCACTCCAACAATTTTCTGTTTGCAATTCCGGGAGTTAATTGCATGTTGGTACCACACTTCAGCACCTACTCACGGATTGGTACCACTACTCAAAAGTTTTGCAGTTCAGTACCAACTCAGAGCCTAAGTGATGCAAAACGGGCTAAGGTGCGTATAAACACGTATTGACCGCGTATCCGACAGGTCGGACCCACCTGTCAGGCAACACGCTGGCCGAATCGGCGCGTGGACGGCTCGCTGACTCGGACGAGTCCGACCGAACGGGCTAGGTCGAACCGAGCCGCCGGTTCGAACCCTAACTCTCGTTCCCCTCTCCCTCTCCTCCCCGCACTCCTCTCTGGCAATGGCGACGGCGAATCCGGGTGGCGGTGGTGTGTGCGGCGGCTCGAGTAGCGGTGGCGGTGTGGGCGGGTACGGAGATCTTCCTGGCCTCGGGGCCGATGCGCACGCAAGACTGGCCGACGGCGACGGCGACAGTTCGTCGTACTACTCGAGCGGCGAGGAAGAAATGGAGGGTGCCCCGCTGACCATGGAGCAGCGCCTGCGGATGGCAGAGATTTGGGTCGCCAACCCTATCACGAGCCATCACTGGACCCATGGATGTGGTGGAGTGCTGTAAGTCGAGTCCCTCTCCTCTCTTCTTTCTGCCAATTTGGGGGCTAGGGTTAGTGTTACTGAAAATGTCCAAATTTGCTGCCACTTGTAGTTTGGATGATGCTATCTGGGATGTTAGGATTCACTTTGATGCCCAACATAATTTGGATAGGAAGATATGCAGTTCTGATGTCACTTTTCTGAATTTGTATGCACTATTGCATACACAAGGATTTACATTCTCTGATGAATTGTATCACATGGAGAACACATGCATAGGAGAGTAGAGAGAGCATAGCCTAGTGTTGATTGACACAAACATTAAATTGCAGCAACTTAAGAAGCAGCATGAGCATACTTTAGTTCTGAACTTGTTAGTTAGAGCAACAGCAACTGACAGTACTGCAAGTCACAGAAATGTTGAACTAGCAACCATTATTTATGCACCACCAGTTGTGTATGATCTCAGTGAGCCAGATGTGTTTGCTGTTGACGACCAAGGGGTTGTTTTTCAGAGTCAGTGCAGCAGCAGTAGCAATGTTGAACCTACTAGTTTTTGCACACAAGAGAGCAAAAACCAAGGTAAACAAAAGCTGAAAGCTGTGATGAAGGATGAAGTTTTGTTGGAAGAGGGATATTACAGTAGTGATAAGTCAGAAGGGGCATATGACAGTGATAACTACATGGAGAAGTACAGGATTTCTCAAGACACAGAGATAATAGAGGGAAAGAGGCAAGCAGAGGAGGAACAACTAGCAGATGATGAAGATGAATATTCAGATGATGAGTCAGAAGAGGAGGAACAACTGCATTATGAGGGTGACACTGAGGTTGAGGATCTGTTTGAGATGGAGGAGAGTGAGGAGGAAGAGAGGGGGGATGAAGAGAGGGAGGAGAGTGTGAATGTGGAGGTAGCTCAAAAAATGCAGCAAGAACCTCCAAAGAAGAGGCAGAAGCTGCCAGTTAGGAGGTGCCCAACCACTAGAACACATTCTAGTGTTTTAAAGGAGTTGAAGCCAAATTTCACTCCTTCATCAAATGAAGAAGAAACTGGTTGGCTGTTGGATAGTGAAGATGATGGGCATGAGCCACTGCCATTTGTCCTAAAGAAATGCAAGAAGAGTAGGGCACAGAAAAGAAAACCTAGGATATGGTTCAATGACAAAATGGAGCGACCACACCAGCAATTATGTAAGTACATGTGCTTCACAAATCAGCAGCAATTCAGAGATGCTCTGTTGAGCTTGCACATTTCACAGGCAAGAGATTTTAGATATCATAGAAACTCTGACCAAAGGATCATTGCATGTTGTAAAAATGAGCACTGTCAGTTCTTCATTGTTGCTGCTGTGATCAAAGGTGAAAAGACTTTTGCTATAAAAAAAATGAGGCTGGAGCACACTTGCCCTACCACTACAGAGTCATCAAGGGTTAGTGCAAAGTTGCTTGCAAAGACCTATGAGTCATTGTTCAGGTCTGATCCAACCACTAGCATACAAACTCTGATTGATGCCTGCCAGGAGAAGTATGGTGTTGAGGTTCCTAAGCACATGGCCTATAGGGCCAAAAACCTTGCTGTGGAAGCTGTCTTAGGAGAGCACAAGAAGCAGTATCCCAGGCTGAGGGACTATGCTCAAACCATCATGCAGACAAACCCTGGAAGTAGGGTTGTAGTTACAACTGTAGTTCCTAAAGCAACAAAAAAATACCACATCCAGGGCCAAGGTTTCATGCAATGTTTTTCTGCTTAAATGGAGCAAGGGAGGGATTTCTCAATGGATGCAGACCTTTCATTGGTTAGTGAGTTGTTTCTTTGCTTTATTTACTATAACACACATTAACTTGTACATGATTACACCTTTGCTTTAGTTTCTTTGCTATGTACTGACTTAATTGGTTCTTTCTTTGCAAAAACAGGTGTTGATGGATGCTTTATTAAGCTCACCACTGGTGCACAGATCCTTGCTGCCACTGGTAGAGATGGCAATAACAACATTTTTCCAATTGCATTTGCTATTGTTGGTCAGGAGGATACAGCAAATTGGTGTTGGTTTCTGCACCAACTGAAGATATGTCTAGGAGAAGAAGTTGGCCAATTTGGGACTTATACTATCATGTCTGATAGACAGAAGGCAAGACTGCATCCTTTGGTTTTATCTTCAAATATATCTGTAGTCAGTAGCTTAGTTTGCTGTGTAATTTCAACAGGGGCTACTAAATGCAGTGAATAGAGTATTTCCAAACTGCCACCAGAGATATTGTCTTAGACACTTGTATGCAAATTTCCAGAATGCTGGTTTCAGGGGGGAAGATCTAAAGAAATGCATGGATAATGCCAGTTATGCTTACAATGAACATAAGTTTAATATTGCTATGAATGATTTGAGAAATGAGTGTGAGGATGCTTGGATCTGGCTTAATGGAATTCCTAAGAAAACATGGGCTAGGCATGCTTTTGACACTAACAGCAAGACAGATTTGGTTGTTAACAACCTATCTGAGGTGTTCAACAAGTATATCCTTGATTTTAGGAAAAAGCCTATTAGGACTATGGTTGATGGTATTAAGGACAAGCAAATGGTGAGGTGGCATAGGAATAGAGAGAGAGGAAAGGCAGCTTTCTAGGACATCACACCACATTATGCTGAGAAGCTAGAGGTGGAAAAGGAGAGGGCCAGATACTGCAAACCCATTCAAGCTGGTGTTAATTTATGGCAAGTGACCAGTAGGCAGCAAACACACCCTGTGAACTTGGATAATTATACATGTGGTTGCAGAAAATGGGACCTGAGTGGCATACCATGCAACCATGCAATTTCAGCAATTAACAAGGCTAAAAGGTTTCCAGAGGACTTTGTGTGTAAATTCTTCAAAAAACCTTTTTACCTGGCAGCATATGAACCTATGATCTTTCCTGTTCCCGGTGAACATGACTGGATAAGGACACCTGGACCAGACATATAGCCACCTGAATTTCATGTCAAGAGAGGAAGAAAGAAAGAGAAGAGGATCAAGGGCAGGTTTGAAGTGCCAAAGCCAAAGGACAGCAGTACAATGGCCACAATAACATGCTCTAACTATGGGCTCCAAGGCCATAGGTACACCAACTGCAAGAAACCATTGAAACCAGAGTTGGCTATGAGGAAAAACAAGCATGTGGTAATACCAATCTCACTTCTTTTGTATTAGTTAACTAGTGCATTTGTTAATATTTTGTATGTTGACTACTAATACCAATCTCACTTCTTTTTGCAAGACACCTGCAAGATCACAACAGCAACCTCCACCTGCAAGATCACAGCCCCCACCTGCAAGATCACAACAGCAGCCCCCACCTGTCAGGTCTGGTGCAAGGTCTGGTGCAAGGTCTGGTGCAAGATCTGGTGCAAGATCACAGCCATCAACTAGTGGTGCAAGTCCTTTCACTGCCCCAAGATATTCAGCTCCATCTTCTGGGGCACCTTCTACATCTTCTGAACCAACAAGTCACTCTGGTTGGATGGTCTGGTTTACTGCCAGTGGTAACAAATGAGTGTCATGAGTTGTTGTTTCTCTAAATAATGTCCTGATCAATGTTATGTGTCATGAGTGTCCTGAGTGTACTGAACAATGTTATGTGTCATGAGTGTCATGAATGTCCTGAACAATGTTATGCTATCAACTATCTTACCTATGATTGATGATGAGAGTTAATGTTTAATGTTATTGGCAATGTTATGCTATCAAATTGGCAATGTTAATGTGTGATGATGAGAGTTGATGATTAATGTTATTGGCAATGTTAATGTGTGATGATGAGAGTTGATGATTAATGTTATTGGCAATGTTAATGTTTGATGATGAGAGTTGATGATTTTATTGGCAATGTTAATGGTTGATGATGAGATTTGATCTAGGGGTTCTCGGCATCGACGGAGCCAATTTGACTAGGTGTGGTTCTAGGGTTCTCGGCATCGACGGAGCCAATTTGACCTAGGTTTGGTTCTAGGGGTTCTCGGCATCGACGGAGCCAATTTGACTAGGTTTAATTAGGTTGTAGGGGTTCTCGGCATCGACGGAGCAATTTGACCTAGGGTTTAGTTCTAGGGTTTCTCGGCCATCGACGGAGCCAATTTGACCTAGGGTTTAGGTTGTAGGGGTTCTCGGCATCGACGGAGCCAATTTCACCTAGGGTTTAGGTTCTAGGGGTTCTCGGCATCGACGGAGCCAATTTGACTAGGGTTTAGGTTCTAGGGGTTCTCGACATCGACGGAGCCAATTTGACCTAGGGTTTAGGTTCTAGGGGTTCTCGGCATCGACGGAGCCAATTTGACCTAGGGTTTAGGTTCTAGGGGTTCTCGGCATCGACGGAGCCATTTGACCTAGGTTTAGGTTAGGGGTTCACGGCATCGACGGAGCCAATTTGACCTAGGGTTTAGGTTGAGGGGTTCTCGGCATCGACGGAGCCAATTTGACCTAGGGTTTAGGTTCTAGGGGTTCTCGGCATCGATGGAGCCAATTGACCTAGGGTTTAGGTTCTAGGGGTTCTCGGCATCGAGGAGCCAATTTGACTAGGTTTAGGTTCTAGGGGTTCTTGGCATCGACAGGGATATGGGCCTAGGGCTTGAAGCCAATATATCACTTATCATATAACTTATAACATATATCACTAATCATATAACTTATAACATATATCACTTATCATATTACTTGATGCACCAAAGATCATCATAGATCATCATATAACTTATAAAAACCAACTATGAAAGCACCATAGATCATCATATAACTTATAAAAACCAACTATGAAAGCACCATAGATCATCATAAACAGCTTGATGCACCAAATATCATCACAGACAGCTTGAAGCACCATAGATCATCATAGAGAGCTTGAAGCACCATAATTAAAAGATTCTTACATAACATAGTGGCGTTCAACCTAGTTCACAATTAAACATAATTAATATGTTCTTACACAACATAGAGTTCAACTTAGTTAACTAAATAACACCATACATCACAAAAGGTCAACTACTTATGCCCCTTCTTCATCTTCATCTAGATCTTGATCTTCATATTGTTCAGTCAGCCAAGATGGCCCAGATCCCCTTCAGCTTCTGCTTATTCTTCTCCTCTGCCTTGAGCAAATCAGCAATCTGAAGTTTGAGCTGATCTCTGTCTGTACTGAGCTTCTGATGACCCTTCTTGAGATCACCCATGTGAAGCTCAATCTGGTGATTCTCTTGGATTAGCTTCTCATTAGACTTAGTGAGTTCATCAACCCTAAGTTGCAACATCTTCATGGCATCATTGTGATGCTCTTGGATTAGCTTTTCCTTCTCTTTCAAATGGTTGAGCTTCAGGTTCTGGATGACAGCGCCTTGAGCCTTTGTGATGTTCATAAGCACTTCATACTTCTCTTGCAGCTTGAAGATCTCCGCATCTTTCTTCTCAATCTCTGTCCTCATATCAGAGACAACTGAGCTGCTAATATCAGTGTTCTTCATCTTGGACTGCAAGTAGCTGAAATCCATCATCCTATCCTCTTGAGCATTGAAAAGTTGATGCACATCTTCAACCAATTTGTCATAGTTGGCCTCCAGGTTATTTTTCTCTTCTGTCAGATGGTGAATACTTAGTGAATTATCCAGATTATCCTTCCTCCTATCACTCCTGCTGTCTGAATACAACTCCCATAGCTTCAACAGAGCATTCTGCATTGTAGGAGGCCACTCTGGGTCAACCCATTGAACAAAACCATAGTTCTCATTTCCCTGCAACATCAACAACATCATTTCTCACTTTCTTTCTCACAATATAATTGAATTCCAACATGACAAATTATACCACTTATGCAGCAACCAACTTATACCACTTATACAACAGAATGCAACAAATAACACTAGCAAGCAGAATAAAACATTGACCAATTTGACCTACTGACAGCCTCCACTCACCCTATATATACTAAAGAACAACATACCAGATGCACTGCAAATCCCTAGGCATTTAAAAACAGTATAAACAATGCACAATTAAAGCTATGAACTGACACTTTGATCAACTGACATTGCCCAATTAAAGAAAGACCAGACTAAACAATGCACTCCTAACAAAGCTCTCTGTCAATTAAGTACTGATGATACACAGAAAGGAGTGACCAGACTAAACAATGCACTACTAAACAATTAAGTACAGCCAGCCTATTGCAATGATTGTAACTAGCACTAATTACTAGCTTACTAATGAACATCAGAAACAATAAACAATGACTGCAGTGAGTGTAACTAGCACTAATGGATATCTACACTAATAACTATTTCAACAATTAGACTACTGCAATGACTACTGCAATGATTGTTACCTTCTTTTGACAGGCTAAGAACCTCCTGCCAGTGTGAAATGCCTCGAATGCAACCCTCCTCTCAGCTGGCAGACGGTGGTGCTCGCACAGGGCTGGGGGTGCTGTCTCAATGCCCATGTAGTCTAGGTCTTCAATGCTAGCAGGGATCTAAGGAGCAAGATGAACAAAGATAACCTAGTCAAATCCCCAATCCCCCAACAATCACAGAACAAACCCTAACCCTAACCCTAGCTCCAACCACGCACCTGGTACTGCATTCCGTCGGAGGAGGAGGAGTAGACGTACACAAGGCTGGACTGAGAGTCGATGCTTTCGTCCTCGAAGACCATGGCGCTGCGGCGGCGGAGGAGAAACGCGCGGCGGCCGGCAGCGGAGACAGAGGGGGGCGAGGCAGAATGAGCGGGGGAGAGTGAGCGGGCGAGAGAGAGCGGCTCGGTCGGGTTCAGCCTAGTCAGCGAGCGGCGCGGGCCGATTCGGCCAGCGTGTCGCCTGACAGGTGGGCCCAGCCTGTCGGAATTACTGTCAATACGCGTTTATACGCACCCCTGACCGTATTGCACCACTTAGGCCCTGAGTTGGTACTAAATTGCAAAACTTTTGAGTAGTGGTACCAATCCGTGAGTAGGTGCTGAAGTGTGGTACTAACATGCAATTAACTCCAACTCCGGAGGGCTTGACAAGTCGTTTCGACTCACATTTTACAGAAGCTCGCTTCTCTTCCCCTTCAGCATTTGCAAAGCTGTCCTAACGTGGAGTCCCTTCTATTGAACTATATATATCAACACAAACAAACTCAAATGTTTGTTTTCTATGCCGGTCCCTGAGTTGTCATCTATTGGAGGATCACATGCTCTTTCGGCTATAAAACTATTGAAACAACTGCACTTCTGCAGTCTCATGAAAGAAACTTCTGAAAGTGACATAAAGAGTGGAAGAGACACGAACAGTAAGATCGTGAAAATGGTCCAAAAATAGTTCAAACTTCTTTGCATTCTCCCAATCTTTCTTCGGGGCAACCAAGCGATCATTCTCTTTAGAAAGATCACTAACGTAAGTAATATCCTCTTCATCTGACCTTGTGAACACCTTCTGATAAATATTTGCCTACTTGAGCATGAGAAATGTTGACTTCCATCTGGTTGGGACATCGAGCTTCAGAAACGCCCTGCCGTCGGCCGTCCACCTTTTCTTCCTCAGCAATCTCCTTAAACTTGACAGTTCTTGAACCACCATTACTAATATAGTACCTACTAACAGCTCTACAACACTTCATAGAGATGCCCACTTCTTTTATGCCATCTTGCACAATAAGGTTAACAACGTGTGCAAGACACCTCATGTGCAAAAACTTACAATTAGCGATGTGGGTTTTGCTCAACTGCCTCCTCAAATAAACAATACCACCATCATTGGCACTTGCATTATCAACAACTACAGTCACTAATCTCTCGAAACCCCAATCAGGTAAGCATCTCACCAAGTTTTTCCTATATCATCCCCCTTTGTGCCCCTTCACCAATAAAAAACCAAGATTCATCAATAAAACTTGTTGTCACAGTCATATATCCATCTTGTTACTAAGAAGACGAACAATATGTTGTTAGGCAAACTCGCTAACAAGAATCCTTGAAGAATTTCTTGAGCTTAGCCTTCTCTTGGAAGAACAGTCACACAGTGTCTCTGGTACAGGTTTTTCTAGATGGCGGTTTGAAACGTGGGCAGGCTTTAGACATAAATTTTCTAAAGCTCGTCTTCTAAAAATAAGCAAACGCTAACTCACCTTCTATGATCATATCTGCAAAAGCTTCCCTAAGCGCATCAAGATCAAACCTCCAAGTCCGGACGCCTTCCCCTTGAGTTGCTTGCAAAGGGCCCTGCTTTGGATATTTGTTGAACTGTGAGGGTCGCGCTTGCACACATTTAAGTGTCTGATCAAGGATGACGTACCATGGTCCTTTGTGTCAACCTTCATATATCAAGATTGCAATATTTGCATTATTTTTATCCTTAATCTTGATGAAATGGTTCCACATCTCTGATCGTGGTGCCATCTCCTTCCTTCCCTTACATTTCTCACTATTCTTCCCATTCTCAAAATCAACAACCTCATGCTCATCCGCAGCAGATTGTTGTGTGCCAGAACAGTGATCGCGCGAAGATGGTTGTGAACCACAAGCTTCCTCCTTTGAAGATGGTTGTGCATCAGAAAAATCAGCCAATACAATTGTGCTGCGAGTGGCCCTATGAGTGCCCACTTTCTCCATCTACATGTGATGATCATTGGGTTGAGTCATCTATAAGACATAAAAGAATAGAGCATTGACATCACTCATTTTGGTACAATGGTCAACAGAGAGTGCGAAATACAAAAAATATGCAATAACATACAACTCAATCACCAACTCATTTACAGAATATCACACAGGATGACAAAACTAGCAAACTGAAAAGTTCACTGAAGTAGACTAACAGTTTCCTACTGTTCCAGTGAGATCCACTTGAGTGTTCAGTCTGCTTGTTTCTTCATTCGTGTTACATACTACTCCTTAAATATGATACAATGATAATCGTGTTAAAGTTTTAACTTCACAATACAGTGGATGTTGCCCACTATGATTCTGGTATAGGTATATGTAGTGCCTATTTATGTATGTTTTGGCATCTGTGCCTATTCGTCGTGATAAATTCTACTCCTTAGATACCCAACTCTGAACTTTCTGAACTAACTGAAGAGAAAACGATACCCAACTCTGAACTTTCGGAACTAACTGAAACGCAGGGGTTTATTTCTAACATACTGTATAATAATCTTGATTGCTTTAGGCGTTGGCAGCAGTTCGTTATTTGGCATTTGGCAAGCTACTTTTCTTTTTGTTCTTAAGCAAACTGTACATAGTACAGTGCTCGACAATAAAATAGAATCATCGGATAACAAAAACTGTAGAAGCTTAGCCTCATTTACCAAGCAGAGCAGGCTTTTCACACCGTGTATATTAGCTTTGGGCTGGGTTTCTTCAGCATAGCATAGATGTCAGAACGCAATGCCGGGGGGCAAAACTACAAAAGAGTTGGCGAGGTAGGGGTGGAGGAGTGTGTTGTGCGCACGCGACGAACCCACGAGACCCCCCCTACGGGCTACGGGGCATGGCTACAAGCGGGTTCACCGCCGGTGTGTGTGACCACCGGCGGCGTATACCCAGTGGGTGCACACCGCCGGCGTGGTTCTGCCACAACCGGCGGCATATATATGCCTGGCGCGGCCGACTGCCGTGCCTGCCGGGCCCTGCCCTTGAATGGTCACCGGCAGCATATGCCCATGCGCGGGGGGCGCGGGGACTCCCGCGCATATTTGCCGGGCCCTGGGCTCAAGTCAACGCCCAGCAGCAGCACACAACCAACCAACCCAAAGCTCGGCTCCGCCACCGTTGCCAGCGACGCTCACGCGAGCCGAGCTCTTTCCCCCGCCAACAATGCCCTCCGCTCCCGAAGAAGCTGGCTGGAGTTACAGGTCTGCGCCACCAGACTCGGCGAGTGATACGGCGAATGGGGCGCATTTAAAGGGCGCAGGTTCCGCCCGAAATGGCGAGGTGGGACTAATTAATCACGCTACCTGATGCGTGCTGCAATTAACGACGGGGGATTAGCAGCTAACTCGGAGGAATTAGTCCCCAGTGGATGTGGATCGAGCCCGCCTGACTCAGCGAGACGCCGCCTGATCGAACCGAACCGTCGTGAACCCGACGGGAGAGGCCCGCCTCCGCCGCCGCGCGGTCCCAACTCCGATGCTCGATGGTACGCCGGCCTTGCCGCCGGTGGATCTGCTGCAGATCGGAGGATTGGATTGGGGGTGTGCCGTTCTGTTTGGTTGGATATAGGCGAAGAGGTTATCAAGTACTCCGACTTGACGGATACGATTTGTCGCAAGCTTACGTTTCAGGTCAGCGAAAACGTATTCTTTGGATACGGTTTGGCTTTCATCGTGATCAGGAGCCTGACAAACCTGGATTGAGGGGTGTTCGTCTTCGTCTCTAACTAGGACCGCTACCTGTCCACATATTTGTTCATATTCGTGAGTATTTTTATAACCCACAAATATTTTTTCAAATTCATGAGATTTCTTTTAAATTCGTGAATGTTTTTAAAGTTGAGAATATTTGTATAGTCTATAATTTTTTCTAATTTTTGAACTTTTATTAAAATTCATGAACGTAGTTTGAAATCCATAAATCTTTTTTTCCATTCATGAACTATTTTTATGGCTTTTTATATCACAACATTTTTTTTAAACCCGTGAATATCTTTTTGCTTAACAAACAAGGATAATTTTTATATGTATGATATTCCTGACAAATTCTCTTAAAATATAAGATTGGCAAAACAATATGCACACAAAGATGGCATGTGGTAGTGTAAGTTAAAGGTAACTAGACAATGCCTCGCTCGTGGCCGCCGGAACCTTGTTAAAACAACTGTATTAATAGGTGCTAGAAAAAACAACTAAACTAATGCAAAAATAGAATATTCTCAATTTAAATTGTACCAACAAAATGCCATTTTCTTTTAATTAAAAAATACAAATCATCAACTATGTAGGTATGCTTCAATTGTCCAACACATATACCACATATGACAATATAGAAATTGATTCAAAAAATATAACTTATATATGGACGACTTGCTAATGTGGCATGATTGCATCGCTAAATTAATGCAAAAAGTGCAATTGGCATATACGGAGTAAAATCTTAGGTAACCTGCTGAAAGTCGGCATCGCTGCGTTGAAAAGAACATGTGGTCATACCTCCTACGCATAGTTGTGTTCTTCATAACCGAACAAGCAGCTGTCTGGATTAGGGTTTCTCGTGCCGCCGCTGTCCCCGCCAATTTAGGTCCCCTCGCCTCTGGCTGCCATCTTTGCGCTAAGAGGGGGCGGGGGGGCTCGGTTCTTCAAGACCTTCATGTTCTTCGTCAACGTCTAGTGATCATCATATTGCTGCGAGAATAAATTTCCTCTGGTTCTTTTGGCGGTGCCATGAGGTTAGACAGTTTTCTGTCCTCGCAGATCCGATTATTCGGATTTGATGAATTTATGTTGCTGTGTCAAGCTTTTTTTGTCGGTCTGGTTCTTTGTGGAGTTGAGATTTTTCATCGACATCATGGTGAAGATATAGTGATTCGACGGCCTGCACTTTTAGGGATCATCCCCAGCACAAGTACGTTCATCGATTAAGCCTTCCCATCTTTTTGGATGGGCGACACAAGGCGCTTTCAAAAACCATTATTGGTAATGTTCGTGCGGGTGAAAAAGTGACAACATCGTTGCTCCAGTCCAATTGCAGACTCTTTACCGAAGTCTTTGGAGTATTTCTTCGAGCAAAGATTGCTACCACGAAGAAGGTGTTTTCAAGAGATTTCATTGTAATTCTTAATCATAGGAGTTATTTTGTATTTTCTTAGATCTTAGGTCCAAATAAGTGTACTTGTAATTGTTATGCATATGAATAAAGTTACAGGTGTTTCTTAAAAAAATGTAATTATAATTGACATACATAGGAGCTGATGTGGCATGCTTGCATGCTTAGAATGATTTGATAGTGGATTACATGTAAATAAATGTAACTTAATATTTTGTAGTTGACATGCATAGAAAAATTAGCATGTAAATAGAGGTATTCCCGCAAAAAAGAAAAGAAATAAAGGATTCGCTTTCAATCTTTCAAGTGACATGCGCCATAAAAAGCTTGACCTTTAACTAGACTGGATTCTAAGAGGCTAATGTAGACAGAAGATGAAAACTAATGCAAAAATACTCACATCTAGCATATGACTAATTTTTTTGGCGTGTGCTTGTGCGGATGGTATATGTAATAATATGTACAAATACAAGAAGGTCGAAAGCCCTTTTGGCCTACAAAAACTAAGCTTGATCTGAGCTCTTGAAGAACCATAGATTATTCTGTTTTCATATGAACTTTTAAAAAACGACGGATTATGTTGTTTACATCCAAGAGAATCAATGCAACACTCTCACATTTATCGCTATCAGTATTAGTAGCGGAGCTTGATTGGAATTATAGGAGGGGCTAACCCATGTAGGAGGGGCCATTCACTCAAAGATTGGGCGGAACTGCATCATTTCTGTTTAATTATGTGCTAATAATGTAACAAAACCACACAAGCTTTTTTTTTGTTGGGGGGGGGGGGGGGGGGGGGGGGGGGCATATGGCCCAGGTTGGCCCTAAAGAAGCTCCGCCACTTATCAATATGCAGCCAAAAAAGTAGAGCAAACACATCAATCAGTGCCGGCAATCCAGTAACTGCGGCTACTACTTCTTCTTCCTCCTATTACTCCCCATTCTCTTCTTCCACAAATTCCCTCAAGAGTCATCATCAGGGAGAAAAGAAGGAAGAACCACCTTGGTCGATGTTCAGATACTTGGGGAAGATGCAAGAGCAACACATTGTATTGAGCAAGTGGTTCCCTTCGATAGAAAACTTGGAGAGTGCCTCCACCACCGCACGTTTCATGTCGATAACGACGGCCCAACCATCGTCGTCTTCATCATTCACCTTGTCCATCATGTAAAGATGATCATCATCATGCATGCTAAATATCGGGCCATAAAGAAGTTCGTTTCTTCAGCCAGCTCTTTACGACAGTGGATCTACTCGATTCCTATGGCGATTCTGAAATCTAGTGTGGTAAGAGGCCAGACTTTACGAGGGTTTGGAATTGCTCCAATAGCGTCATGTTTGTTGACAAATGTGGGGGTCACCTCCTACATGGGGAGCGTCTTGTTTTTTTATTTGAAGAGGTCAAAGGCCCTATATTCAAGTCAACCAACCATTACAAGGCCATCCTTACACATTTTAAAAATTACACATACATCCTTGGAGATATCGACGTCATCTTCCTCTTGCACTCTTCGTCGGTGCACTGTGAGTGAAGCTCAGTGTCGTCTATGGACCTTCGAAACACCATTTCAATCTACATATGACAAAATGGACATCATGAAAAAGGATCTTCAAAACGAAGGCCTTAATGGGAGCTTTTAAGAAAGTTTTAATTCATAATTATGCCATCCCCATTGTCTTTGCTCATCTTTTTGTACATACATCAACATGTTGGGGAAAATCGAAACATGTCAGACATGGAGGTGGCCGTGTAGATGAGTCTAGTTTTTTTTTTATCGAACCATGGGAGCTTTATTAATAAATCAACATCCGGTTACAATCATCCATCAAGCTATAGGTGCTAGGAGAAGCTCGGGGTTACAAGTAGCCAACTATGAGTTTGTGCCAGAGTGCTACATTTTCTGTTGGAACCCGCCCACTATCACATCAAAATCGACGAACGCATGCACATGAAAAAACTGGTAGCCGAGGATACATCTCGTACCCTTAGTCTTCTCTTTATTTCTCTTTTTCGCCTTTCTCTCGGTATACCCTGATGTAGTATACGGTGCATATAGTATATGCACAAACCAACCGGCCTAGGACCTACTCATACTTGACTCACATTACAAACCGGACTCGGCAAGACCATGAATCCAAACAGGACCCTAGCCTAGTTAGACTCGAACTCCATTAGGACTGCTACTAGTACATCACGAACTAGTCCTCAGTCCTCACACATTATGTACGTGCATAATTAGTAAATAAAAGATTATAAGTTTAGGAAGGGTTTATACCCCCTAAAAAATAGAGGAGGACGGAGGAGGGGATCGACCGCGAAAAGTTATTCCCAATCGACCGGCGCGCAGGGCGCAGAGCGGGGGCGGCGGCGGCGGAGCAGCGCACACAGCGGGGCGCGCGCCCGGGATGTCGGTTCTGATCGTTACGAGTGTGGGCGACATCGACGTGGATCTACACACAGACGAGTGCCCAATGACCACCAAGAACTTCCTCAAGCTCTGCAAGATCAAGTACTACAACGGCTGCCTCTTCCACAAGGTGGAGAGGGATTTCCTGGCACAGACCGGGGACCCGACCGGAACCGGCACCGGAGGCGATTCCGTGTACAAGCTCCTTCATCTTCATGGCGACCAAGATCGGTTTTTCGACGGCGAGATCCGTCCGCAACTGAGCAAAGTTTTAAATCGCGGGCTAAACCGTTTAGCGGCTGGCCGTCCCAAACGCTACAGCCGCTATAGCGGGTCATAGCGGCCGCTAAGCCAATTAGCGGGAATCAGTACATGTGCACACTTGTCCCAGAAACAGAGGATTTTCAGCAAGAAACAGGGGATTTTCAGTAGAACTTCAGAGATAACCAGAATAATAGAGATCTGTAACAGACACCAATTCACCACATAATATTCGTTATAAATTCAGGGCCTGAAGAATCACCAGTTCACCACTTAATGTCTCAAGGTCTGCACTAGTTCAACAGAAAGAAACATCACCAATTCAGCAACACCACATCCATTAAGGCCTGCACCAATTCAACACAACGAAGGATCACCATTTCAGCACTCAAGGTCTCAAGCAAACGGAGCACAGGGGGCTTGCCTGTACCTGCAGGCGTACTGGGAGTTGGAGATGACCTCGTGGACTTGTCAGTCGTCGCGTTGCAGCCTCTCCCGTCAGTGCCTCCGGCCTGCCGACTGGATCCGTCACCGCCTTGCGGCCCGCCCATCACTGCCTCCGGCTTGCCGTGAAGGAGCCGCCGGCCACCGAGCGCATCTGGGAAGAACTGCCGAGCCGCCGCAACCTTTTCGGTGGGAGGGAGAGAAGAAAATGAGGAAAACGTGCTAGGTTTCCAGGAGGAGCTGCTCTATTGGGGTAAAGATGGGCCGAGCTCGGTTTGGGCCTCTATTTCGGCCCGTTGCAGCGAAAATCCGGCGACAGCAAAGGCTTTTCGCGCCGTTTCGCGCGCGATCGCGTGGTTAGAGCCAGATCGCGGGATTAGTGGCATAGCGTCGCGGGGAGCCTCCCAGCCAGCGATTGCGCCGCGATCGCTGTAATTTCGCCCGCGATTTTAATCTTTGCAACTGAGGCATTCAAAGGCCGGCACCGTGGCTATGGCAGGTGCCTCGCAGTTCTACTTCACCTTGCGGGACGGCGTGGACCATCTCGATGATAAACACACCGTGTTTGGGATGGTTCCTGAGGGTGAATGTCTCGTCACACTGGCAAAGATAAATCAATCATCCGTTGATGATAAAGGAAGGCCATTCATGGACATAAGGATTAAACATACATATGTCTTGGACGATCCTTTCGACGATCCACCTCAGCTTGCAGAACTCATCCCTGGGAATTCTCCTGTAGGAAAGCCACGTGATGAGTTTGCAGAACAGCGCCTAGAGGTCCCTTTGGATGAGCAGCTTGAGGAGATGACCTGCTCTGAAGATGCACTCTCTCATAATGTCGTGATCGTTAGCTGCAATCACTGCGGCGGACACATTCCAGGAGTCGAACCGCCAGACAATGTCTTGTATGTTTCTAAACTTAACCCAATCACACAAGATGAGGATCTGCATACAATCTTTTCTCATTTCGGAAGCGTGATATCGGCTGAAATAATTCGTGACTGCAAGACTGGAGATAGCTTATGCTATGCTTTCATTGAATTCGAGGCAGAGGAGGCCTGTGAGCGTGCATATTTTAAGATGGAGAATAGCCTGATTCATGACAGGAGGATCCAGGTTGATTTTGCACAAAATGTTTCAAAACTATGGGGTCGGTTCAGGCAAAGCAAACGAAATGCCAATAAAGATGGGTGCCTCAAGTGTGGTGCCCCAGATCACCTTGCCCGAGATAGTGATCAAGGCGTTGAGGAGGAAAACAAAGGCACCAATTATGTTGTGAAAGATCAAAACACTCACAGTGGCGGGAACAACCGCAGAAGTTACGATTTAGTATTCGACGATGACGATCCTAGTGCTGATCTGGAAGATCGTCCAAGTGCCGACCTAAATAAGATAAGGAAAGTTCAAGCTTCCCCCTCAGGGTGACCGCGACATGAGCAAGCGGGGAAGAACTCATCATGATGAGAGAGGAAACAAGCAAGGCAAAGAAGATGATAGGGTAAACAGAGATTCCGAAATCCAGAAAATATGCAATAACATACAACTTGATCACCAACTCATTTTCACCTTTTTAAATTTCTCAACTGTTGTATTCAAAATATCACACAAAATGATAGAACTGGCAAATTTTCAATTGAAAAAATCACTGAAGTAGACGACCAGTTTCCTACTGTTCCAGTGAGTTCCACTTGAGTGTTCAGTCTGTTTGTTTCTTCATTCTATGTTATTCGTGTTAAAATTTTAACTTTATACAATACAATGGCTGTTTCCCACTATATATATGATACTGGTGTAGCTATACGTGGTTCCTATTTATTTATTTATTTATTGGCATCTGTTGCTATCATGCTCTTAGATATATGCTACTAACTGAAGAGAAAACAACATCTAACTCTGAATTTTCTGAACTAACTGAACCGCAACCGCAAGGTTCATTTCTAACAATACTATGATAATCTTGATTGGTTTAGGGGTTTATTAGTAGCAGTTAGATATTTGGCGTTTGGCAAGCTACTTCTTTTTTGTTCTTATAAATAAATAATCTGTACATACTACTGCGCTCGAAAACAAAATAACTAGATAATTAACAAAAACTCTAGAAGTTCAGTCTCATTTACCAAGCAGAGCAGGCTTTTCACACCGTGTATATAGCTTTGAGAAATAAGTACAGAAGGTTGGCTTTGCTGTGGCAGCGAAATCATGCGGGCGGCGGAGCGCGGTTGGGAGTAGGTTAGTAGAGGAAATTTTAAAGGTCTGTAAAAAAGCAAGAACGACATCCACATGCGGTTCTTTACTGAGCTCAGGGTGTTGGGAAATAGCACATTACTAGTTGTTCTCGACTTGAGTTCTAATACTTTTGTTCTTCTTGCGATCTTGTTATCACCCAATCTCATTTGCGCTTGCATATAAAAAAACGTCAGAGATGCAGATATCATAGTTCATTTTCAGAGTAGAAATTCAAGTCGGGTGAAACAGGTGACTATCCTACGTTCAGGTCTTTAGAGGTTTATTATGCGCTTGTTCATTACACTGACAGTCACGTTTTGCACATTCCATCGATGTTGCTGCAGTGCTACCCGTTCGACCGAACCCAGGCTCTCCCCGCAGTGCTAAGGGACGCGATGATTGCCCATTGTGAGCACCCCATTCGGTGTAACATATCCTCCTATCCTTTCGAGCACCCCATCGCCTGAAGAAAAAGTTATCGTGGCAAATTCAGGTTGAAAAGGGAACCTCATTCATTCATCCATATGGCAATAACTATCCTTGGACATGTGACTACATCCTCTATTTAAGAAAGATTTGCTTGAGTTAAACTATTTAAGTTTTTTCCGTAGTTTATGCCCTTTAACATCAAAGGTAGTACTAGTAGTATGGTGAATAGCAGCATCCATTTGACCACAATTGAAGAATGTCAAGGTTTAGCATCTAGCTACTAGCTTGCATATACAAAGGATAGAAGTAATATCATACTAGTATGATTGTCGCTGAATCTACCTTATCGCATTTGGACCACAGAGCAAATGTATGATATTCTTGACCAATTCTCTTAAAATGTAAGATTGGCAAAACAATATGCATACAAAGATGGCATATATATGGTAGGGTTCAATCTTTCTAGCTAGTGACATGCGACATAAAAAAGCAGCACAATCCTTAGACTGCCAAAATAACTTGCATCCACTAGTAGAAAACAGGGCTTTGGTCACAGCTCAATATACACATTAGTCCCGGTTGCATTACGAACCGGGACTAATGTGAGCATTAGTCCCGGTTCGAGCAGCTAAAGGCATTAGTCCCGGTTCAAATGAGACCTTTAGTCCCGGTTTGAGACATGAACCGGCACTAAAGGGTGCGATGCCCTTTAGCCGGTTTGAGACACGAACGGGACTAGGGCCTCGCACCCTTTAGTGCCTGTTTTCATGTCTCAAACCGGGACTAAAGGGCATCGCACCCTTTAGTGCCGGTTCATGTCTCAAACCGGGACTAAAGGTCCCGGTTCGTGT
Organism: Thinopyrum elongatum; assembly: GCA_011799875.1. NCBI lineage: Eukaryota > Viridiplantae > Streptophyta > Magnoliopsida > Poales > Poaceae > Thinopyrum > Thinopyrum elongatum. The sequence goes on from CM022299.1 coordinate 57,493,333, forward strand.
CTCAAACCGGGACTAAAGGGGTTCGTGTCTCAAACTCTACCCCCCCTCCCCCGTGTAACGCCATTTCAGTTTAAAAATAAAATAAAATGATAAAAACTTCAAAAAATAAAATCCTTCGAGATGTAGTTATATTACTACATCTACTAGTTAGGAAAATTAAAAAACTTAAATTTGGACATGTTTTGCAAAAAAGTGTTATGAAAAAGTAAAACGGCTATAACTTTTGCATACGTTGTCGGAAAAAAACGTATAATATATCAAAATATTCAGCACGAAAATCCGCGAGCCCCCAATGCACTAACAGGTTTGGGTATTTGTTCTGAGTTGCCCTCTGGCCTTTACGCACTAACCACCACGCGGGAATAGTTATGGGACTCGGCGTCGCAGTATCAGCCGAAGCTTTGTCAGACGTCTAGTTCAGCATTGCGGCACAGTCGGATCGTGCTGGCCATCCGAGGCGGTGCTAGTATCCATCCTGCTCGCAACGACCCGGAGTGCAACGGGCGATTGGCCCAAGACCCCGGAGTGCTTAGGATGTAGACCGGCGGGGATCTCTCTGTTGAGCCTAGGTAGGGCTGCGACGTGTTGATCTTCCGAGGCCGGGCATTGACCCAAAAAGGTGTGTCCGGCCAGAGTAATCAAGCGTGTTGGGTAACGTGGTGCACCCCTGCAGGGAAGTTATCTATTCGAATACCGTGTCCACGGTAATGGACGTTCAGACTTATATCCTCATCTATTACAACTAGAACTAGTTACTTGACACATGTGATGGATGTGTGGCTCCGAGATTGCTTTCTCGCAGGGAGTCGAGGAAGGATCTCTAGGCATTAATACTACAACATGCTTGTTAAATATAAAAATGCTATTCTATACTCTTCTGAATGCTGCAAGATGCTTGGAGCTGCTTGAAGATGCTAGTCTTCGATAGGCTAGGCCTTCCCCTCTATTCTGGCATTCTGCAGTTCTGTCCACAGATACATACCTTCCTTTGATACCAATGCATACTTAGTATAGATCTGATGCTTGCGAGTACTTTGGATGAGTACTCACGGTTGCTTTGCTACCCCTTTTCCCCCTTCTTCCTTCTTTCTGGTTGTTGCAACCAGATGGTGGATCCCAGGAGCCAGATTTCTACGAGGCACGGCCGGGCATTCTGGGCCCTTGCCGTAAATTTTCTGAACTAACTGAACCCCAACCGCAAGGTTCATTTCTAACAATACTATGATAATCTTGATTGGTTTAGGGGTTTATTAGTAGCAGTTAGATATTTGGTGTTTGGCAAGCTACTTCTTTTTTGTTCTTATAAATAAATAATCTGTACATACTACTGCGCTCCAAAACAAAATTTCCAGATAATTAACAAAAACTCTAGAAGTTCAGTCTCATTTACCAAGCAGAGCAGGCTTTTCACACCGTGTATATAGCTTTGAGAAATAAGCACAGAAGGTTGGCTTTGCTGTGGCAGCGAAATCATGCGGGCGGCGGAGCGCGGTTGGGAGTAGGTTAGTAGAGGAAATTTTAAAGGTCTGTAAAAAAACAAGAACGACATCCACATGCGGTTCTTTACTGAGCTCAGGGTGTTGGGAAATAGCACATTACTAGTTGTTCTCGACTTGAGTTCCAATACTTTTGTTCTTCTTGCGATCTTGTTATCACACAATCTCATTTGCGCCTGCATATAAAAAAATGTCTGAGATGCAGATATCATAGTTCATTTTCAGAGTAGAAATTCAAGTCGGGTGAAACAGGTGACTATCCTACGTTCGGGTCTTTAGAGGTTTATTATGCGCTTGTTCATTACACTGACAGTCACGTTATGCACATTCCATCGATGTTGCTGCAGTGCTACCCGTTCGACCGAACCCAGGTTCTCCCTACAGTGCTAAGGGTCATGGGGATTGCCCATTGTGAGCACCCCATTCGGTGTAACATATCCTCCTTTCCTTTCGAGCACCCGATCGCCTGAAGAAAAAGTAATCGTGGCAAATTCAGGTTGAAAAGGGAACCTCATTCATTCATCCATATGGCAATAACTATCCTTGGACATGTGACTACATCCTTTATTTAAGAAAGATTTGCTTGAGTTAAACTTTTTAAGTTTTTTCCGTAGTTTATGCCCTTTAACATCAAAGGTAGTACTAGTAGTATGGTGAATAGCAGCATCCATTTGACCACATTTGAAGAATGTCAAGGTTTAGCATCTAGCTACTAGCTTGCATATACAAAGGATAGAAGTAATATCATACTAGTATGATTGTCGCTGAATCTACGTTATCGCATTTGGACCACAGAGCACATGTATGATATTCTTGACCAATTCTCTTAAAATGTAAGATTGGCAAAACAATATGCATACAAAGATGGCATATATATGGTAGGGTTCAATCTTTCTAGCTAGTGACATGCGACATAAAAAAGAAGCACAATCCTTAGACTGCCAAAATAACTTGCATCCACTAGTAGAAAACAGGGCTTTGGTCACAGCTCAATATACACATTAGTCCCGGTTCGAGCGGCTAAAGGCATTAGTCCCGGTTCAAATGAGACCTTTAGTCCCGGTTTGAGACATGAACCGGGACTAAAGGATGCGATGCCCTTTAGTCCCGGTTTGTATCTCAAACCGGGACTAAAGATCCTTTAGTCCCGGTTTGAGACACGAACCGGGACTACCTTTAGTCCCGGTTTGAGACTCAAACCGGGACTAAAGGGGTTCGTGTCTCAAACTCGACCCCCCCCCCCGGTGTATCGCCATTTCAGTTTAAAAAAAACAAAATAAAATGATAAAAACTTCAAAAAATAAAATCCTTCGAGATGTCGTTATATTACTACATCTACTAGTTATGAAAATTAAAAAACTTAAATTTGGACATGTTTTGCAAAAAAGTGTTATGAAAAAGTAAAACGGCTATAACTTTTGCGTACGATGTCGGAAAAAAACGTATAATATATCAAAATGTTCAGCACGAAAATCCGCGAGCCCCCAATGCACTAACAGGTTTGGGTATTTGTTCTGAGTTGGCCTCTAGCCTTTACGCACTAACCACCACGCGGGAATAGTTATGGGACTCAGCGTCGCAGTATCAGCCGAAGCTTTGTCAGACGTCTAGTTCAGCATTGCGGCACAGTCGGATCGTGCTGGCCATCCGAGGCGGTACTGGTATGCACCCTGCTCGCAATGACCCGGAGTGCAATGGGCGATGGGCCCAAGACCTCAGAGTGCTTAGGATGTAGACCGGCGGGGACCTCTCTGTTGAGCCTAGGTAGGGCTGTGACGTGTTGATCTTCCGAGGCCGGGCATTGACCCAGAAAGGTGTGTCCGGCCAGAGTAATCAAGCGTGTTGGGTAACGTGGTGCACCCCTGGAGGGAAGTTATCTATTCGAATACCGTGTCCACGGTAATGGACGTTCAGACTTGTATCCTCATCTATTACAACTAGAACTGGTTACTTGAGACATGTGATGGATATGTGGCTACGAGATTGCTTTCTCGCAGGGAGTCGAGGAAGGATCTCTGGGCATTAATAATACAACATGCTTGTTAAATATAAAAATGCTATTCTATACTCTTCTAAATGCTGCAAGATGCTTGGAGCTGCTTGAAGATGCTAGTCTTCGATAGGCTAGGCCTTCCTCTCTATTCTGGCATTCTGCAGTTCAGTCCACAGATACACACCTTCCTTTGATACTAATGCATACTTAGTATAGATCTGATGCTTGCGAGTACTTTGGATGAGTACTCACGGTTGCTTTGCTACCCCTTTTCCCCCTTCTTCCTTCTTTCTGGTTGTTGCAACCAGATGGTGGATCCCAGGAGCCAGATTTCTACGAGGCATGGCCGGGCATTCTGGGCACTTGCCGTAAATTTTCTGAACTAACTGAACCGCAACCGCAAGGTTCATTTCTAACAATACTATGATAATCTTGATTGGTTTAGGGGTTTATTAGTAGCAGTTAGATATTTGGCGTTTGGCAAGCTACTTCTTTTTTGTTCTTATAAATAAATAATCTGTACATACTACTGCGCTCGAAAACAAAATCACCAGATAATTAACAAAAACTCTAGAAGTTCAGTCTCATTTACCAGGCAGAGCAGGCTTTTCACACCGTGTATATAGCTTTGAGAAATAAGCATAGAAGGTTGGCTTTGCTGTGGCAGCGAAATCATGCGGGCGGCGGAGCGCGGTTGGGAGTAGGTTAGTAGAGGAAATTTTAAAGGTCTGTAAAAAAACAAGAACGACATCCACATGCGGTTCTTTACTGAGCTCAGGGTGTTGGGAAATATCACATTACTAGTTGTTCTCGACTTGAGTTCCAATACTTTTGTTCTTCTTGCGATCTTGTTATCGCACAATCTCATTTGCGCCTGCATATAAAAAAACGTCAGAGATGCAGATATCATAGTTCATTTTCAGAGTAGAAATTCAAGTCGGGTGAAACAGGTGACTATCCTACGTTCGGGTCTTTAGAGGTTTATTATGCGCTTGTTCATTACACTGACAGTCACGTTTTGCACATTCCATCGATGTTGCTGCAGTGCTACCCGTTCGACCGAACCCAGGCTCTCCCTGCAGTGCAAAGGGTCGCGGGGATTTCCCGTTGTGAGCACCCCATTCGGTGTAACATATCCACCTTTCCTTTCGAGCACCCCATCGCCTGAAGAAAATGTAATCGTGGCAAATTCAGGTTGAAAAGGGAACCTCATTCATTCATCCATATGGCAATAACTATCCTTGGACATGTGACTACATCCTCTATTTCAGAAAGATTTGCTTGAGTTAAACTATTTAAGTTTTTTCCGTAGTTTATGCCCTTTAACATCAAAGGTAGTACTAGTAGTATGGTGAATAGAAGCATCCATTTGACCACATTTGAAGAATGTCAAGGTTTAGCATCTAGCTACTAGCTTGCATATACAAAGGATAGAAGTAATATCATACTAGTATGATTGTCGGTGAATCTACCTTATCGCATTTGGACCACAGAGCACATGTATGATATTCTTGACCAATTCTCTTAAAATGTAAGATTGGCAAAACAATATGCATACAAAGATGGCATATATATGGTAGGGTTCAATCTTTCTAGCTTGTGACATGCGACATAAAAAGCAGCACAATCCTTAGACTGCCAAAATAACTTGCATCCACTAGTAGAAAATAGGGCTTTGGTCACAGCTCAATATACACATTAGTCGCGGTTCGAGCGGCTAAAGGCATTAGTCCCGGTTCAAATGAGACTTTTAGTCCCGGTTTGAGACATGAACCGGGACTAAAGGGTGCGATGCCCTTTAGTCCCGGTTTGAGATACGAAACGGGACTAAAGATCCTTTAGTCCCGGTTTGAGATACGAACCGGGACTAAAGATCCTTTAGTCCTGGTTTGAGATACGAACCGGGACTAAAGGGCATCGCACCCTTTAGTGCCGGTTCATGTCTCAAACCGGGACCTTTAGTCCCGGTTCGTGTCTCAAACCGGGACTAAAGGGGTTCGTGTCTCAAACTCTACCCCCCCCCCCCCCGCGCGCGTATCGCCATTTCAGTTAAAAAAACAAAATAAAATGATAAAAACTTCAAAAAATAAAATCCTTCGAGATGTAGTTATATTACTACATCTACTAGTTAGGAAAATTAAAAAACTTAAATTTGGACATGTTTTGCAAAAAAGTGTTATGAAAAAGTAAAATGGCTATAACTTTTGCATACGATGTCGGAAAAAAACATATAATATATCAAAATGTTCAGCACGAAAATCCGTGAGCCCCCAATGCACTAACAGGTTTGGGTATTTGTTCTGAGTTGGCCTCTTTCCTTTACGCACTAACCACCACGTGGGAATAGTTATGGGACTCGGCGTCGCAGTATCAGCCGAAGCTTTGTCAGACGTCTAGTTCAGCATTGCGGCACAGTCGGATCGTGCTGGCCATCTGAGGCGGTGCTGGTAGCCACCCTGCTCGCAACGACCCGGAGTGCAACAGGCGATGGGCCCAAGACCCCGGAGTTCTTAGGATGTAGACCGGCGGGGACCTCTCTATTGAGCCTAGGTAGGGCTGCGACGTGTTGATCTTCCGAGGCCGGGCATTGTCCCAGAAAGGTGTGTCCGGCCAGAGTAATCAAGCGTGTTTGGTAACATGGTGCACCCCTGCAGGGAAGTTATCTATTCGAATACCGTGTCCACGGTAATGGACGTTCAGACTTGTATCCTCATCTATTACAACTAGAACTGGTTACTTGAGACATGTGATGGATATGTGGCTACGAGATTGCTTTCTCGCAGGGAGTCGAGGAAGGATCTCTGGGCATTAATACTACAACATGCTTGTTAAATATAAAAATGCTATTCTATACTCTTCTGAATGCTGCAAGATGCTTGGAGCTGCTTGAAGATGCTAGTCTTCGATAGGCTAGGCCTTCCCCTCTATTCTGGCATTCTGCAGTTCTGTCCACAGATACATACCTTCCTTTGATACCAATGCATACTTAGTATAGATCTGATGCTTGCGAGTACTTTGGATGAGTACTCACGGTTTCTTTGCTACCTCTTTTCCCCCTTCTTCCTTCTTTCTGGTTGTTGCAACCAGATGGTGGATCCCAGGAGCCAGATTTCTATGAGTCACGGCCGGGCATTCTGGGCCCTTGCCGTAAATTTTCTGAACTAACTGAACCGCAACTGCAAGGTTCATTTCTAACAATACTATGATAATCTTGATTGGTTTAGGGGTTTATTAGTAGCAGTTAGATATTTGGCCTTTGGCAAGCTACTTCTTTTTTGTTCTTATAAATAAATAATCTGTACATACTACTGCGCTCGAAAACAAAATCACCAGATAATTAACAAAAACTCTAGAATTTCAGTCTCATTTACCAAGCAGAGCAGGCTTTTCACACCGTGTATACAGCTTTGAGAAATAAGCACAAAAGGTTGGCTTTGCTGTGGCAGCGAAATCATGCGGGCGGCGGAGCGCGGTTGGGAGTAGGTTAGTAGAGGAAATTTTAAAGGTCTGTAAAAAAGCAAGAACGACATCCACATTGTAGGAGATATGCCCTAGAGGCAATAATAAATGTTATTAATTATCTCCCTATTCATAATTAGGTTAATGTTCCATGCTATAACTGCTATGGTTCTCGGGTCTGCAATAAAACGCGGCTTTGAGGAAGACTCATATGCACGTGTGGGATAATAAACGATAAAATGTATTCCTAGTCAAGCCTCTATGACTGGCTCAAGTGTTGCATGATGGTTCTGTTTTCCTGATCATGGGCATATCTATGCCAGCAACTTTGAGGGCACAATGTTAGAAGAACATTTGTGTTGAATCGACCCGAATTGAAGTTATGCTATGAGATACATTTGTCACAAGTTAATGGTTAATAACACAGAGATGGTTAACGTTTGCATGATTCCTTAGACCATGAGAGTATCGAGTTCCTTCATGCTTGCTTCATGAACTTTGGGGTTTGTTAAACGTCATCCGTAAATGGGTGGCTATTACGGCGGCTTACGGGTTCATGGAAAATTATGTCAAGTAACTTGATAGCTCGAGATTGGGATTTGCTCCTCCGACGATGGAGAGATATCTCTGGGCCCTCTCGGTGTTACGGTATCCATCATCGTCTGGCCAGACACTTTGTGATTTGATCACGGGGATGCCGGAACACGGTAACGAGAAAAGAGAACAATACCGATAACGAGGTAACTGGCATAGTGGACAAGTTGTTGATCCACGGGGATGCCGACATGTCTAACCTCGGGTATTTGTAACATATCGTGAAGCAACAGGAATAGCACACGGCAACTGGAGGTTCACTCGAATATTCTTTCGTGTGGGTATAGGGGTCAATATGGGTGTCCACGGCTCCGATGTTGATCATTGATCGGAAGGGGTTCCGTGTCATGTCTATACTTCACCGAACCTATAGGGTCACACGCTTAAGGGTCATCTATCTGCTGAATACTAGACAGGGAGTCTGAGAGAAAATCACTAAAAAAGTTTCGGACACCGAAAAGGTTTCGGACAGCGGAAAAGTTCCGCAGAGAGAGGTCACCGGATGAGTTCCGGTGAAACTGAAAAGTTGTTTCAGAGGATACCATAAAGTCAAATTGGTTTCGGCACATGCCCGATAATTCTTGGAGGGTGCCAGAATCATTTTGGAAACTTTTGAGAATTTTCTGGAAGAAAAACCGGAAATGTCCCGGAGCCGCCGGAACCACTTCAGATGCTTTTTGCAGATGAAAATCACTAATCTGGAATTGTTCTAGAATGCGTTGAAAATTATTTTAGTGGGTACTGGAAATGTTCTAAGCCCACATAAATATTTTCAGTTCGAACGGACGCTGAAAAATATCGTCGTGAATAGTGAAAGTGCTTTTTGGGTTACTTTTTGGAAAGCCACCTTTTTGGGCTTTTGCTCCAAAATATCTTGGAGATGACATGGATGGATGTGGCTGAAATTTCAGCCCCTCCACCCCTCCTTCTACTATAAATAGAGGTGGAGGGGGCTGCCCAAAATCATCCCTTCTCACATACACATGCCATGCAATGATCTGGCTTCTCTCTCCCTCCCCGCGAAATAGTTTCGTAGAGACAAAAGGCTGTCTGGCTTCCGGTGGGAACTAGTTCTGGACGGCGAAGCCCTGCCGGATAGATGACACCGTATGTGTGCAACTCTGTAGTGAGGTCGTAGTTTCGATCTTAGTGCCCAAGGGGCTGTTCGAGAGTGCCTCGCGGAGGGCTGTCCAAGTGACGGTCCGAGTTCTGTGAGTCCTCCCGAAGGGCTGTCCGAGTGACGGTCCGAGTTTTGGGGGTCCTCCCGAAGGGCTGTCCGCGACACCGTCCGGGGGACTGTCCGACTGCCTCCCGGAGGGCTGTCCGTGTGGCGGATGAGGGTATACATCCTCGCGGTTGGGAGGTTGTAAATCCTAGCTGTGGGGATCTGCACCGCCGATCGTCATCGACTCTACTTCCGCTGCGCTACGAGTCGGTAACGAAAATGATCAAACCTTGTATGCAGTCTCCATAGTGTTCCTAGGCTGGTGCGTAGGTTGGAAATTTTTTGTTTTCTGCTGCGTTACCCTACAGTGGCATCATGAGCCGTGCTATGCGTAGATGCAGGTTGCGATCTAGAATACATGGAGATGTATGGGTGTTGCACAATATAATTAGGTAGTAGATGAGTTCTATTACTGAAAATTATTTGTGCGGGTAGCAGATGAAATCTGTTACCCGATATTCTTGTTGCTTCCCTGGAATTTGCATATTTCTGATCTTGATAACAGCATGGTGGAGTTTCAATGTTCCGGCAATCCGCGATCCTGATTGATCAACGAAGTGCTAACAGTTCATTGAATTCCACTGTAGTTAAAAAGAAAGATGAAATTTCGCAGATGAAAGGGCAATGCAGATTTGATCTGCACGGGGGTCATGCGGATGACGAAGTTTAGTATGGGGCCCGAGATTTTATTATCTCGCGTTTCATACACCCTGCGATGTTAATCTAGCGACTTGGATTATCATACTTGATGATGGATGTTGGTAGCTTCGGTTTGTTTCGAAACCTTACAAGCCACGAAAAACAAGTGTTTACATGAACCGATTAGAGACGTCTAACTTGGTTTTGCAGGAGGGTTTGCATGTGCATGTGATGTGGTATAGCAGTGCTCATAATAATTTGATTATGTATGAGATGACTATATGATGTAAATTGATTAACATGACCTGCGTGTCATGATTTGGCATGATGGCTGGAGCCATATGATTGCACTTTAAATGACCTGCGTGTTGACCTTGTGTAATGCACTTATTTTATTAGCTATAGAGATAGCAATATTATCTGGTGCATCGACAAGGTGGTGGCAATCTTCGCAAAGGTGAACACCGACGCGAATGTTGAAGACGAAGAAATACAAGACTTCTCCGTCAGAAAGGGCTATACCATTTCATGCTATTTTGAATTGCCTGAGATGTTTATCCCTTATGTTGCATCCTTTTTTGATTGCGCGGTAGTCGCTTTTATTAGGATGATCTCTCACAAAAATATCAAGTAGTTAGTGTTCTCCTAAGTGTAGCACCGTCACGGCACCTGACTTTTCGGGGTACGACATGTACACATGAGTACGAACGATTAGGGATGTGTGAGGCGGGTGAGGTCAGACCTCGCAGCAAGATCACTTGGTTGTCTTGACGTTCAGGCAGGACAGTCCTGAGCTCGGAACACACGCATCGAAAGATGAACAAATGTCGCATAGAGATGTGATTGGCAAGTTGTCCTACCGATTGAAATTCACGTCATTAGTGATGAACTCGTCAATGGCGTCGAATTGAAATGCGGATCTTGAATCACTCACAATCAATTATGAGAGATATTGATTTGAGTGGGAGCGCACTGTAGAATTAACTTATTTAATTCTCAGTGCAATTAATTTTGAACACTGTCTAAAGTGTGATTTGCATAATAGTTATAGAATAATGGCTCGCGTTCCACCCTCCCTATTAAATTTGAATAGCTGTTAAATATCTGGTTAAAACTTTACGGTTGGTAACGTAATGTGAGGATTGTCCTCAAGAGTGCCGAAATGGACTTTGTCCTATCGCATACTTTCGGTATTATCTCGCTTATGCTATGGATCATGTGACTCTCGTCCTTCGATCCAAAAGCTAGAATTCCATTTCAGTCAAGTACAATATGTTTGCTTCCATGAGACCCAAACTTCGAAAGTTTGGATAGTTATGTGATATTCATGGAATCTGAAAATCATTTTTCAGAGACAGACAAAGGCTAAAAGATATGAGATATCCAAAGCAATGTTTGTTTGCAAACTATTAGTAAAGGAGTTTACTATGCATTAGACTGATAAGAGAGGGATCCAGAAGAACGCCTGTCATATGATGAAAGGTGAATAAAACAACAACTTAAAGAGAAAGAAAGTGTCCGAAGGGTGTTAGTGTGACTTACACACCTAGGAAGTCCGGGGCTAACGCCACTCTTAAGTTGAGTGCTTCTTCTGAGAGTAGGAGAAATACTGAAAGTTAAACTGTTAGAAGTATAATGGCAGAAAGAAAGAAGACTGGAATATCCAGCTCATGTATGAATGTCATACAAGTTTTTGATGTATAGAAGGCTGGTCAAAGATATAGTTCTTAGGAATTATGATTAAATTGTTAATCACTGATTCTTGGGTATTGTGAGTTAATCACAAAGATACCCGCTCGATTGCTTTCTGTTGCAACTCGGTGTAAGAACTACTATGGCCTGAAAGACTAGCCAGGAATGAGGTTTAGGTATACACAGGGAACATAGTAAATATTACTATACCTTCCATCGGTGTATTACCGTCTGTATTTATTTTCATAATTCATTTTAGAGTTTCACACTCTAGCCCTTTGCATAAGGTATCTTGCAAGAAGGTTGTTCATAAGAGAACTTTTTATGTTCGGTGTTATGAATAACATAAGGGCCATACTTTCATTATGAATGAGATGTATGTTATGAATGTTGATAATAATATATTACCTCTGTGTTTACTTTCATAATTCATTTTAGAGTTTCATACACTCTAGCCCATTGCACAATGTTTGTTGCAAAAGAGTTGTTCATAAAAAGAACAATTGTTGTTTAGTGTTATGAATAACATGAAGAGCCATGCTTCCATCCAGATGGGATGTATGTTATGAATATTGATAGTAATATGATACATCCATAACACTGACGCTAAATGTCGCAAGACTAAAAGAATACCACACAAGTGTGGCACTGCATTTGGTCACATTGGAGAAATCCGCATGGAAAATTCCATTATGATGGATTTTGAAGTCATTTGATTTTGAATCATCTGACACTTGCAACATTTCTCCGAAAAGTGAAGTGACTGAAATACCATTCACATGCCATAAGGAATGGACAACAAACTTATTGGTGGTCATATATTTGATGTGTGTAGTCCGATAAATGTTGTTAGCAGTGGATTTATCTATCTTCAGAAATGACTCAAGTAGATATATGTATATTTACTTGATGAGACGTAAGTCTAGATCTTTTGAATTCATTCAAAAGGTTTTCAAGAATGAAGTAGAAGTTATTGTAATAAGAAAATTATGTTTCTACAATTGGATTGCAGAAAGGAATATTTGAGTTACAAGTTTAGCGAATGTTTGATGGGTTGTGAAAGGGGTTTCATAACTTGCACCTCCCGGAACACCTCTGCAAGTGGAAAGTCCGCGAAGATGTAATCGAACCATTTATGACATGGGAAGATCAAAGATGACATAAATAGATTTGCCATTATCCCTTTTAAAAGAGTGATGCTTTAGAGACTGCGGCTTTTACACTGAAAAGAGCTCCATCGGGTCTGTTAAAATGACGCCATGGTATGGTACGCCCAACCATGTTATATCTTTTCTTAACATTTGGAATATGGGGATTGTGTAAAAGGTTACAAACCTATTCCAAATCAGACAAGTGCTACTTTGTAGGTTATCCCAAAATGTTGGGTATTCCTCCCTCACTATGCCGAGGCAAAAGGTTTGCCACAAAGAACGGTATGCTTTTTGAAGAAAATGGTTCTTTCAAAAAGGTGAGTGGGAGAATAATGTAACTCGACAAGATAAACCGTATCTTCGTCATCAGGTCGAAGGAAAGGAACCTTGGAAGTGATTCCGGAGTTTCCTACTGCGACTGATACGGAAGTCTCTACAATAAAATGTATGGACTTCGGTCGAACTTGCAGCTGAACCACGTAGGCAAAGCTCGTGCAAACCTCTCAGGTGCGCAAACGAGATATTGTTGTTAGACAACAATATACCTACGATACACAAGGAAGCGTTGATGGGCCCTGACTCCGGAATTGGCTAAATGCCAATACAACCCGAGTTAGTTTCCATATAAGTGATTCAAGATTAAAACCTTGATACACCTTTCGGAAGACTTAGAGTCTAACGAATATTTATGGAACTTAAAACTGATACGGATAAAAATGTTTTATCCATAAAGCTCGACTTGTTGCAATAACAAGTTCAAGGAGTTGACTACGATGAGGTTGTTTCATCGTAGCGATGCTTAAAGTCGGTTCGGGTTGAACTAGCAATTAATACATATTTCAATCATGAGATATGAAACATGGATGACAATAGGATTTCCATCTGATGCAAATGAAACCAAGGACTTGCATGTGTTACAGTCCAAGGTATTTTATCAGTCCAGAGGATGCTAGTAAGTATGCAAACTTCAGAGTTCCAGCAATGGACAGAAGAGAGCAAAATGGAGTTGGAATCTTTGTGTTTTGATGAAATGGTCAAAGGGGTTTGACTTCATCAATGGGTAACGAAGATGCTTATGATTCAAGAAAGTAAGTGGGAGCATAATAAAATTTCTAAAAAACATTGTGTGCCAGACACATTGTTAATTGGAAATAAATTTCTTGACACGAATTAGGACTTCATTTGAAAATAGTTTTTCGATGAAGTGCTTGGGCTAAATAGCCTTTATATTAGGCATGATGATCTATGGAGATAGATTTACCTAATGGGGCTGAGCAAAGATACATATTGACAAGATGCTAAAACCTTTTAGCATTAAAAACATCAATGAGTGATTCTTGCCGAAGTCACATGGAAAGAGTTTTTGCAAGACTCGGTGTCCCAAAACACTGATAAGCAAAATACATGATGGAGATTCCACACACTCTTGTGTTTGGATTAATCATGTATTCCATGGTATGTAAAAACAACCAGATTTGTCCAATACTCCCAAAGTTGTTGCGAGCATAGATACCAAAGTGATCAAAAGTTCTGATCATGGGACAACAGTGAAAAAGGGTCATTGAGTACTATAGTAGCACTGATGACATGTTTTCTCGCTAGCGGAGATCATGAAGAGTTTGTTGTAAAAGGTTACATCGATACAGTCTTCATCCATGCTCCAAGCGATTTTCGATTTAAATTGAGGGTTTTGTGTAACACACAATATGGTGGCACGGTAGTTGGAAATTGTTCCAAACAAGTTACTGTGGCAAATTCTATAACAGAGGCGAAGTATGTTGCCGCTTTTAAAAGCGACAAAGAAGATGTTGAATCATATAGTTCATTCATGAACTTAGTATGGTTCCAAGATGGCTTTTGTCAATGGGACACTACTGTAGGTAGTTGCTCCATAACTCAGTCTGAGGAATCCAGGTTCGACCTGTGATTCACATACATACAAAGCCAAGTCCACAAAAAATATCAATTTTGTGAAAGCATGAAAACGCGAGGATATGCAAAGATACACACGGAGCTGAAGTCGTCAGATCCATTGGACATCAGGCTATACCACAAGCGAAGCATATTTACACCGGTGTGCCGCAGGTGAAAAGTGCATTAGCATTAACTAGATTATTGACTCTAGTGCAAGTGGGAGTCTGTAGGAGATATGCCCTAGAGGCAATAATAAATGTTATTAATTATCTCCCTGTTCATAATTAGGTTTATGTTCCATGCTATAACTGCTTTGGTTCTCGGGTCTGCAATAAAACGAGGCTTTAAGGAAGACTCATATGCACGTGTGGGATAATAAACGATAAAATGTATTCCTAGTCAAGCCTCTATGACTGGCTCAAGTGTTGCATGATGGTTCTGTTTTCCTGATCATGGGCATATCTATGCCAGCAACTTTGAGGGCACAATGTTAGAAGAACATTTGTGTTGAATCGACCCGAATTGATGTTATGCTATGAGATACATTTGTCACAAGTTAATGGTTAATAACACAGAGATGGTTAACGTTTGCATGATTCCTTAGACCATGAGAGTATCGAGTTTCTTCATGCTTGCTTCATGAACTTTGGGGTTTGTTAAACATCATCCGTAAATGGGTGGCTATTACGGCGGCTTACGGGTTCATGGAAAAGTATGTCAAGTAACTTGATAGCTCGAGATTGGGATTTGCTCCTCCGACGATGGAGAGATATCTCTGGGCCCTCTCGGTGTTACGGTATCCATCATCGTTTGGCCAGACACTTTGTGATTTGATCACGGGGATGCCGGAACACGGTAACGAGAAAAGAGAACAATATCGATAACGAGGTAACTGGCATAGTGGACAAGTTGTTGATCCACGGGGATGCCGACATGTCTAACCTCGGGTATTTGTAACATATCGTGAAGCAACAGGAATAGCACACGGCAACTGGAGGTTCACTCGAATATTCTTTCGTGTGGGTATAGGGGTCAATATGGGTGTCCACGGCTCCGATGTTGATCATTGATCGGAAGGGGTTCCGTGTCATGTCTATACTTCACCGAACCTATAGGGTCACACGCTTAAGGGTCATCTATCTGCTGAATACTAGACAGGGAGTCTGAGAGTAAATCAATGAAAAAGTTTCGGACACCGAAAAGGTTTCAGACAGCGGAAAAGTTCCGCAGAGAGAGGTCACCGGATGAGTTCCGGTGAAACTGAAAAGTTGTTTCAAAGGATACCATAAAGTCAAATTGGTTTCGGCACATGCCCGATAATTCTTGGAGGGCGCCAGAATCATTCTAGAAACTTTTGGGAATTTTCTGGAAGAAAAACCGTGAAATGTTCCGGAGCTGCCGGAACCACTTCAGATGCTTTTCGCAGATGAAAATCACTAATCTGGAATTGTTCCAGAATGCGTTGAAAATTATTTTAGTGGGTACTGGAAATGTTCTAAGCCCACATAAATATTTTCAGTTCGAACGGACGCTGAAAAATGTCGTCATGAATAGTGAAAGTGCTTTTTGGGTTACTTTTTGAAAAGCCACCTTTTTGGGCTTTTGCTCCAAAATATCTTGGAGATGACATGGATGGATGTGGCTGAAATTTCAGCCCCTCCACCCCTCCTCCTATAAATAGAGGTGGAGGGGGCTGCCCAAAATCATCCCTTCTCACATACACATGCCATGCAATGATCTGTCTTCTCTCTCCCTCCCCGCGAAAAAGTTTCGTAGAGCCGAAAGGCTGTCTGGGTTCCGGTGGGAACTAGTTCTGGACGGCGAAGCCCTGCCGGATAGATGACACCGTATGTGTGCAACTCTGTAGAGAGGTCGTAGTTTCGATCTTAGTGCCCAAGGGGCTGTTCGAGAGTGCCTCCCGAAGGGCTGTCCAAGTGACGGTCCGAGTTCTGTGAGTCCTCCCGAAGGGCTGTCGGAGCGACGGTCCGAGTTTTGGGGGTCCTCCCGAAGGGCTGTCCGCGACACCGTCCGGGGGACTGTCCGACCGCCTCCCGGAGGGCTGTCCGTGTGGCGGATGAGGGTATACATCCTCGCGGTTGGGAGGTTGTAAATCCTAACTGCGGGGATCTGCACCGCCGATCGTCAACGACTCTACTTCCGCTGCGCTACGAGTCGGTAACGAAAATGATCAAACCTTGTATGCAGTCTCCATAGTGTTCCTGGGCTGTGCGTAGGTCGGAAAATTTTTGTTTTCTGCTGCGTTACCCTACACACATGTGGTTCTTTACTGAGCTCAGGGTGTTGGGAAATAGCACATTACTAGTTGTTCTCGACTTGAGTTCCAATACTTTTGTTCTTCTTGCGATCTTGTTATCACACAATCTCATTTGTGCCTGCATATAAAAAAACGTCAGAGATGCAGATATCATAGTTCATTTTCAGAGTAGAAATTCAAGTCGGGTGAAACAGGTGACTATCCTACGTTCAGGTCTTTAGAGGTTTGTTATGCGCTTGTTCATTACACTGACAGTCACGTTTTGCACATTCCATCGATGTTGCTGCAGTGCTACCCGTTCGACCGAACCCAGGCTCTCCCGGCAGTGCTAAGGGTCACGGGGATTGCCCATTGTGAGCACCCCATTCGGTGTAACATATCCTCCTTTCCTTTCGAGCACCCCATCGCTTGAAGAAAAAGTAATCGTGGCAAATTCAGGTTGAAAAGGGAACCTCATTCATTCATCCATATGGCAATAACTATCCTTGGATATGTGACTACATCCTCTATTTAAGAAAGATTTGCTTGAGTTAAACTATTTAAGTTTTTTCCGTAGTTTATGCCCTTTAACATCAAAGGTAGTACTAGTAATATGGTGAATAGCAGCATCCATTTGACCACATTTGAAGAATGTCAAGGTTTAGCATCTAGCTACTAGCTTGCATATACAAAGGATAGAAGTAATATCATACTAGTATGATTGTCGCTGAATCTACCTTATCGCATTTGGACCACAGAGCACATGTATGATATTCTTGACCAATTCTCTTAAAATGTAAGATTGGCAAAACAATATGCATACAAAGATGGCATATATATGGTAGGGTTCAATCTTTCTAGCTAGTGACATGCGACATAAAAAAGCAGCACAATCCTTAGACTGCCAAAATAACTTGCATCCACTAGTAGAAAACAGGGCTTTGGTCACAGCTCAATATACACATTAGTCCCGGTTGCATTACGAACCGGGACTAATGTGAGCATTAGTCCCGGTTCCAGCGGCTAAAGGCATTAGTCCCGGTGCAAATGAGACCTTTAGTCCCGGTTTGAGACATAAACCGGCACTAAAGGGTGCGACGCCCTTTAGTCCCGGTTCGTGTCTCAAACCGGGACTAAAGGGGTTCGTGTCTCAAACTCTAACCCCCCCCCCCCCCCCCCCCCCCGGTGTATCGCCATTTCAGTTAAAAAAAACAAAATAAAATGATAAAAACTTCAAAAAATAAAAACCTTCGAGATGTAGTTATATTACTACATCTACTAGTTAGGAAAATTAAAAAACTTAAATTTGGACATGTTTTGCAAAAAAGTGTTACGAAAAAGTAAAATGGCTATAACTTTTGCATACGATGTCAGAAAAAAACGTATAATATATCAAAATCTTCAGCACGAAAATCCGCGAGCCCCCAATGCACTAACAGGTTTGGGTATTTGTTCTGAGTTGGCCTCTGGCCTTTACGCACTAACCAGCACGCGGGAATAGTTATGGGACTCGGCGTCGCAGTATCAGCCGAAGCTTTGTTAGACGTCTAGTTCAGCATTGCGGCACAGTCGGATCGTGCTGGCCATCCGAGGCGGTGCTGGTATCCACCCTGCTCGCAACGACCCGGAGTGCAACGGGCGATGGGCCCAAAACCCCGGAGTGGTTAGGATGTAGACCGGCGGGGACCTCTCTGTTGAGCCTAGGTAGGGATGCGACGTGTTGATCTTCCGAGGCCGGGCATTGACCCAGAAAGGTGTGTCCCACCAGAGTAATCAAGCGTGTTGGGTAACGTGGTGCACCCCTGCAGGGAAGTTATCTATTCGAATACCGTGTCCACGGTAATGGACGTTCAGACTTGTATCCTCATCTATTACAACTAGAACTGGTTACTTGAGACATGTGATGGATATGTGGCTCCGAGATTGCTTTCTCGCAGGGAGTCGAGGAAGGATCTCTGGGCATTAATACTACAACATGCTTGTTAAATATAAAAATGTTATTCTATACTCTTCTGAATGCTGCTAGATGCTTGGAGCTGCTTGAAGATGCTAGTCTTCGATAGGCTAGGCCTTCCCCTCTATTCTGGCATTCTGCAGTTCAGTCCACAGATACATACCTTCCTTTGATACCAATGCATACTTAGTATAGATCTGATGTTTGCGAGTACTTTGGATGAGTACTCACGGTTGCTTTGCTACCCCTTTCCCCTTCTTCCTTCTTTCTGGTTGTTGCAACCAGATGGTGTATCCCAGAAGCCAGATTTCTACGAGGCATGGCCGGGCATTCTGGGCCCTTGCCGTAAATTTTCTGAACTAACTGAACCGCAACCGCAACGTTCATTTCTAACAATACTATGATAATCTTGATTGGTTTAGGGGTTTATTAGTAGCAGTCAGATATTTGGCGTTTGGCAAGCTACTTCTTTTTTGTTCTTATAAATAAATAATCTGTACATACTACTGCGCTCGAAAACAAAATCACCAGATAATTAACAAAAACTCTAGAAGTTCAGTCTCATTTACCAGGCAGAGCAGGCTTTTCACACCGTGTATATAGCTTTGAGAAATAAGCACAGAAGGTTGGCTTTGCTGTGGCAGCGAAATCATGCGGGCGGCGGAGCACGGTTGGGAGTAGGTTAGTAGAGGAAATTTTAAAGGTCTGTAAAAAAGCAAGAACGACATCCACATGCGGTTCTTTACTGAGCTCAGGGTGTTGGGAAATAGCACATTACTAGTTGTTCTCGACTTGAGTTCCAATACTTTTGTTCTTCTTCTTCCTCCTCCTACTCCTCGTTCTCTTCTTCCTCTTCTTTCGCGCAGGGGGAAAGAAGGGCGAAGAACCACCTTGGGCTATGTTGAGGTACTTAGGGAAGACGCACGAACAGTACATTGTCCTGAGGACATTGTTCCGTTTGGCAGGAAACTGGGCTAGTGCTTCCACCATCCCATGTTCCATGTCGATGGTGATGGCCCAGGCATTGTCGTCTTCATCGTTCACCTTGGCCATCATGCAAAGAACATCATTATCGTGCACGCCCAGAATCGGGCCATGGAAAATCAGTTTCTTCAGCTTCAGCTCTTGCGTCTCTTCATCCCGCAGCTGATCAGGCAGCAAAGCAGAGTAGCTCTGATCAACCGAAATGTCGTCAATACGGACGGTGCATCGCTTCTGCCAGCCATCCCAAGAGACCCTTCTGTTCCACACGGTGGCTCTCCAGCCTTCACCATCGGTCGAGAGATCAGGCCCACCAGGGCCATCGTGTTTGATCTCAACGAGCTTGATGAGACCGTCGTCACAGCAGGCGATGTCGAAGAAATTATACCGGGAGGCGCATCGGGGCAATGGGATTAAATCGATGACAGTACGCCCATCGTCGAACAGGTTGTGGAGAAGGAGAATGCCATGGTCGGAGTCAACCCAGCCCATCGAGCCTTCTCCGACCGTGATCTGCTTGGAGAAGGTGTGCTGGTCGCACAATCGCTTGTCAGAGACCGATAGGTGCGCCAAGTACGCGTGGCTGCACCTCCATGCCCGCGTTTCGGACGAGAAGACGTGGGTGTCAAAGCGCCAGAAATCGCCGTCGAGGGTCCAGTTGCGGACCTTGCGCCCGATGGAAGCCACGGCGAAGTGCTCGCCGCCGCGGGGCAGGAGGCCGAAAATCTGCTGCCAGCCGTAGAAGGCAGGGCTGGGATGCGGGAGCAGTTGCAGCGATGGTTGACTAACGCCGGGGCCGGGCCCGCGGCCGCGGGCTGTGTAGACGAAGTAGTTCTGGGTGGAGCCCCAGGGTGCGACGCTGAAGAGGACGAAGGCGTCCTCGGCGCAGATGAGCGAGGAAGTGAACTCTTGGTAGCCGGGGCAGCGGACGGAGAAGTAGGAGATACCTGGCGGGTCGACGAGCCAGAAGGATACCTCCACGGCGAAGCCGTCGCTCATGTGGCTCCTGGCGGTGGTCGCGTTCCGGCGGCGAGAGTTACGTCCCACCCTGCAGAGTAGAGCCCACTCGGGGAGCCTAGAGCGTGCGGTGCCGGTGGTGCAGCCGGCGGCGTCTGAGCCAACCAGGGTGGAGGGGTTGATGGACAAGGTGGAGACCGCCATGGATCTTGGGCCGACGCAAGAAGCTAGGGCAGAATTTGGGAATTAGGTCGCCATGATTCTGAAAGCGGAATCGGCCGAGCAGGCGGCGAGGTTGTTGGCGCGGTGCTATCTACCTCGAGTACGGGGCAGGAGCGCGTCTCGGTGGGCGATGCGGTGCAGGGGTGGATCGCCGGCAGCGTCGATGCGGGAGAGGCTGGGTGCCGCGTGCGTCGCGTGAGTTTTCTACGGCAGCTGGCTCCTGCAACGATTGTTTCTCGTGCCAAAACCTGTCAACGATTGTTTTGGGCTAATTGTTTTGACAAGTTTGAGAGGCCCGATGTACCTACAATTTTTTTCCCGGAAGACTCGGATTATATATTATAAAAGTTCATTATTAGGACCAGGGCCGGCCCTGATATTTGAAGGCCCTAGGGCATTCAAAGCAGGGTCCTAATTTTGTGCTGAAATTATATGTCCACACTCATCAAACTGCCCGACTTTTCTCTCTTTTTCCTGCGTTTTTTTCGTACGACACTTGTTCATTCTATGCAATATGTGGGGAGTTCAACCCACAACCTCATTGTTAAGAGGTGAACCAAAAACCAACCAAGCATCCTAAAAAACCAGGCTAGACAATCCTTTTGTTTGTTTTAATTGAGATCCAATTTGTATACAAGCAAATCCCGTTTGAACTGTCTGAACCAACGGTTAGGCCAATCCGAGGGCATTATTTTGGAGAGAGATACAAACTTGTCCAGAAACAGGTGAACTTAGAGCTTGGTCGGAATGGTCACTGGTCCAACTTTTTAAACTTTTTTTTTGCTGCTGATGGATGGTAAGGAGTAGAGGTTGCGGAGGCTCACTTGGTTAGGTACGAGGTCGTGTCAATGGACTTGGGCCTAGGCACCCTTTGTATCTGGCTCTAATGATGTGCCTTGATTGCTAGTTGGATGTGTGGTTTTCGGAGGTTTCCCTCTTATTAACTGAATCAATTCTTCTTCTTCTTCTTCTTCTTCTTCTTCTTCTTCTTCTTCTTCTTCTTCTTCTTCTTCTTCTTCTTCTTCTTCTTCTTGCAATGGGGGAGCTCGCTGCCATCGTACAAGGTTCCGCAAAAAAAATTATTGTTATCGACCAACGTGGAATCTTGTTGGTACATTTAATTTGTATGGTCAAATGTGCAGTTTCTTTCAGTTAGTTAGTTCCCTTGTGACGGAACCTCCTCTACCGGGTTTAAATTTTAGACTTGATATTTTTTTAAGGCTTTCCAACGCTATTATTAGATTGTATGAGGTGTTCTTGAACTACGAGGTGCCTATGACAATTTCATCAATTAAAAAAAATCTATTGTCTTAGTCTCTCCGAAGTGCTTGGAATTCATTTCTCTTCTTCCTACATGCTTTCAAAGTTAAATGGATTGCATACAAAACATATACTCTCTCTCTCTCTCTTTTGCATGCTTAAAAAGTTACAAAACACTTGGAACTTCTTTCTAATATCCAGTGTGAGATAACATGTAGACTTGTAAAAGCTGGTGCAAAATTATGATAAGATGCACTATGCATATAAAAGACAAAATTTGTACCTATAAATAAAAATCTTCACACCTCCGTGTGTGTTAATTTGTCTTCTTTCATGTAGGACTTAAGTGATCATATCTTACACAAAAAAAATTGCAAAACGACATGCCATGTTAAGATTAGCATCCATTATTTTTTTTAAAGAATATTCACAAATTTTTGGAGTTAACATGGAGAGAATATAGGTTCTCTTCCCAACCAAGGTTTTGGATTCCAGATGAAAAAACTCAAGGGGCAACGAGATTTCCGGTCACCGCAGTAACTGAAAACAGATGACGATTGCCGGCTGATTTTTCTATATGAATTTTGAATGGGGATTCTTTTTTCTTGTGAAAGAATTTTGAATGAGAATTCAGCCAAAGTTCATTCAAATTCAAAAAAATTGGCTTTTTTTCTTTTTGCTCAGTAAGACAATTTCTCATGGGGTACCGAGATCTGTGGTTACCGTGGTAATCAAAACCTTGTGCCCAACCATTTTGCGCAAAACCATCCATATGGCAACAACAATCCATACGTCTAGACTGCTACTCTACTTAAGAAAGATTTACTTCACTTACATGAATTAAGAAGTTTGTTCCATA
The DNA here is from genome assembly GCA_011799875.1 of Thinopyrum elongatum. Classification (NCBI taxonomy): domain Eukaryota; kingdom Viridiplantae; phylum Streptophyta; class Magnoliopsida; order Poales; family Poaceae; genus Thinopyrum; species Thinopyrum elongatum. The sequence goes on from CM022299.1 coordinate 57,515,983, forward strand.
CTAGTTTTCTACCCCGTTGATACAAGTAATTGAGACGGAAGGGGAGAACAAAGGCTATATTGTTGCTGGAGTTTTCTACTGTGGTAGAGAAAGAAAATAAAGTTCAAGCGGGCAGACAACAATACCGCGCCTAGGATTTACTTTTTTTTTTGCGGGGGCCTAGGATTTACTAATGACAGGGAAATCGCCGATTTTTTATAATTAATAATTAATAATTTGGTAATTCCAAAACTAGTAAAGAAGACGTGAAATTTTTAAAAATAGGAAGGACGCCATAAACAACGACGTCCAGACCTGGACGCCATTAAGAACAATGCCCATGTCTGGACGCTATGGCCAACAGCGTCCAGTTCTGTGGTTCGGCCAGTGATGTAATTAAACTGAACGGAGTCGTTTCTAGTTGATTATAGAGTTGCATGAGCTGTAAAACCTAGTTCGCTGGCAATCGTGCGGTAAGCAACCTCGGCCGATGTTACAAACCCAGCCACTACTCCATCAAACACGGGGGATTACTGCTCTCTCGTATTGATTCACTCAAGTATCAGGTCCGATTACAGGAGGGGAAATACTAGGGAGGAGAGATTGGGGAGGAAGAGAGCTAAGAGCATCTCTACCTCTGCCTCGACTTGCTCTGGGTAGAGGCGGCGGAGCTCCGCCATGTACGCCTCGTCGGAGGCCTCCGCCGCCAGCCTTTCCCTCACCTCCGGGTCCTCCCTTTCCTCCCGTGCGGAGACCACTTGCGGGTCAATGGCATCTAGCCACGGCATCTCACCGAACTCAAAGTTTCGGTGGCCGTCGGTGCCGTCCAGCCGAACCAACCAAATGTCATACTCTTTGGCATCCTGCTCGGCGGAGTGGAAGGATCCGAGCCAAAGGTTCTCGTGGGTGTGTCGGTCCGTATCTCGGCTACCCGCGTCCCCATGCTCGCTGTCGCACGCCAATGTACGACCTCTGAGGCAACGGCGGCGCCGGGAGCTCGGGGAAGCCAGAGAGCCTGCCGCAGGAGGCTGATGGGACGGCGCTCGAGGAAGCGCCACAGCGACAACGGGAGGCAGGTGGGTCGGCGCCGTGCTAGCGGCTGCGCAGATCCGCGCTGCGGATGGGCAGCGAGGCCGGGCGTCCACGGGATCCGGCCATGGTGGCAAGGGTGAGGGTGCGGGAGCTGCGGGATGGCCTGCGAGATGAGGGCGGCGAGGGATTAAGGGATAGAGGCAAAGAGGCGTGGTGTGCTTTTACTCTGCGGCCGAGTGGTCGAGTAAGTTTAGGTGCTCGGCTCGGCTCAGCTCGGAGTAAAATATATACTCCACTATAGGATTTACGGGATCAGCTAGGTCCCGGTTAGAGGAGTAAAATCGTTTTTTTACTCTTTCGAAGGTTTTAGGGATCGGCTAGAGATGCTCTAATCCTTATCAGGGTCCTTCAGTTCGTTTCATGATCCCTTCGGATAAGCTATAGGAATAAGAGCGACACTACTAATAGCCACATCAACAACATGATTAACTGGCATATCCCTCTTCTAAGAATCAGACACACTCAATGCAAGTGTGCCGTTTGAAGGGAGTGGAGGGTCTCGCTGACTTGCGGGGTCCAACCAATTGCATCGTCTCTTCCAAATTTGTGTTGCTCCGGCCATATCCATAGCATGATTGCGACGTTCGCGTTTCGATGCTGCGGTCGGGATGTTACAGCCAACAACGCCGATCATCACAGCTGAGACACCGCCATTATGATCCACCAATCGACATTTTTTGGACGGGCAAGCGGATTAGGTTGGGGACAGCCGATTCAGGGGTTCCTGGGCTGGGTTGGTTCAATCATGCACTGGACGCCGCTAACACTAGCGTCCAGACCTGGACATGGTTTGCAATAGCGGCCGCTTGGAAGCTGTTACTCATAGCGTCCTTTCCATTTTTCAAAATTTCAAGTTACCTTTACCAATTCTGGAATAATTGGTTTATCATTTATTATTAATAAAAAATCGGGGAAATCGCGTGGAACTGGTGGCTCATGCTGGGGAATGGGTCGGGGAGGCAGCTTGGGTGGGTTCGCTTTGGCACCGCAGGCGAAATCACGCCGGTTGGGAGCGGGAAAGGTAATGGTGTATACTCTCCTAAGTTAGTCGAGGAATTGTTAACAGACTGTAAATGCAAGAATGACGTCCACATGTGGTTTTTGCTGGAGTATCATGGTCCATTTTCAGAGTGGAAATTTAAGAGCATGTCCAATAGACGCGCAACCGCGTGGTGCGCTAAAACTGTTTTACAGCGCCAAAATAGCGTTATTTTGCGCGCAGCAGGGCGCTGCCTCTAGTGGCCGCTACAAAATATGGCGCGTGCGAGCAACTCCAGCAGGCGCTGCAAAAAACAGCGCACGCGAGCAACCGGTACGAACAACATATAGATAAAAATTCAACATATAAAGAAATTCATACGATACAAATAGCATAGTTCATCAAGCCCACGACAAACTAGTCCATACGATACAAATAATAAAAATAGATAAAAACGATACTACGATGCAAACACAGTAGAAACTACTCCTCGTTGTTGTCCTCCTCCTCCTCGGTGGTGTAGTCCGACGAAAGAAACGCGTCATTCCATCGAGGATCATTGTCGTCAAAGGTCGACGCCGGTCCCAGGTCGCACTGCGCTAACGCCAGTGCCTTCCACTCACGCCTGTCCGCCCTATCCGCGGCTCGCTGTGCCCTCCTCTCCGCCCAGAAGTCGTTCTCTCGGGCGACATCCTCAGGGAAGCGCCGGCACCACTCCGCCATGGCATACTCATCTGCCTCGGCGATGAGGAGGCGGCGCTCCCGCCTACGCTGGACGCAGCGTCCGGGCGTCGGAGAAGTTCATCTGTGCCCGTGGCCTCCCGAGGCGCCACGCCGCCACGTCGTACGCGCGGGCTGTCTGGAACGTCCCAAGACCGAGACGCACGTCACCGGAGTGGAGCTCCGCGTAAAACATGCCGGAGGGGCGGGCGCGGACGCGGCGGTAGCCGGAGCTGCTCCGGGCGCGTGGCGGCATGTCGGTGGCGGGGGATAAGGAGCGGCGGCGCCGGGAGAAGGGCGCGGCGGCGGCGGCGGGGCGTTGGAGGCGAGGAAGAAGGGGGTGGCGGGGAAGAAGAAGACGCTGGAGTGGCGGTTGGCGGGCTCGGGCGCGCGCGTTTTATAGAGCGCACCGGGCCGCTTTTTCACGCGCGCGCGATTTTTTTCCGCACGTCAGAATCTGCAGCGCTTGCTGGAGCGCGCCAAACAGCTCCGTGTGTGCTAAAGCATATTTTTCCACCACGCGCGTGATATATAGCGCGGCTGTTGGAGAAGCTCTAAGTCCGATGAAACGGGAGTACGACCACACTCCACATGCAAGCTTCAACCATTGCAAGCCTGGACAGGTGACTATTCTACGTTCGGGTGCATACAAATTTCTGATTTAACCAGAGAGTTTGACTCGTCTCTTCTCCATAGATGTCAGAACACAATGCAGCAAAACTACTCTACAAAAGAGTTGGCGAGAGGGGTGGTGGTCGGAGTGCGCGCGAACGAACCCAAGGCTCCCCCACAATGGGAGAAAGCCCAGATAGATAACTATATGGGTTCGCCGCCGCCGGCTGCCGGTCTTGCATGCATATATGCATATGCCCGTCGCGGGGGGTACAGTCCTGTACCGCGTCTGCCGGGCTCAGAGACGCGTGCGTCCTGCGTGAAGCAGGACGTGCGTGCGTGCCTGACCCTGGGCTCAAAGCTCGCAGCACACACACACAACCACAACCCGAGCTCGGCTCCGCCGCCGTTGCCGGCGACGCCCACGCTACGAGCCGAGCCTTTTCCCTCGCCAACAATGCCCTCCAAAGAAGCCGGAGTTACAGGCCTGCGCCGCCAGACCCGGCGAGGGTTCCCGCGAATGGGGCCCATTTATACCGCGTAATTTCCGCCCGAAATGGCGAGGTGGGACTAATTAATCACATTATCTGATGATGCGTGCTGCGATGAAACGATTGGGGATGGTGAACTGATTAATCGCTTCGATAGGAGGAATTAGTTAGTCCCCCGGCCGTCGATCCCGCCTGACTCGGCGAGGCGCCGCCCGGTAGCCGAACCGCCATGAACTCGATCCTCCGCCGTGGCGCAGTCCGAACTCGGAAGATCGATGATGCGCCGCCCTTGCCGCGCCGGTGGATCTGCTGATCGGAGGATTGAATTGTGGGGGAGCACTCTGTTTGGATAGGCGAAGAGGTTTTCAGGTACTTGATGGATACGACTAAACGTGGTTCTACGTTTCGGGACACTAAACACGTATTCTTGGGATACGGTTTGGTTCGTATAATATCGTACTCAGCGGGTTAATAGTCCACGTACGAGTATTATTTTAGAGGGGCGTCATCCAGATTGAATCAAGTTGAAAACCTAGGACGCTGATGTAGTCCTGCTAATCTGCTCCCAATATGAGCTATATATATGTTCCGATAAGTTTTTCTTTTGTTCGAGAACCGATTAGTTATTCTTTGCATATGCTAAAATGCTGGTCTACTTGTCAGGTTATTTTCAGCTAGAAAAGTCCATGTCAGATGAAACTGTCAGGTCGTAATTCAATTTCTTTATTTTGAAATTAGGACGTAATCCAAAGCTAAACACACGTGTGTTGAATTCTAGAGTAGTTTTGAAGCAAAGAAGAAGGAAAAATAAAAAGCATTGGTAATGTTTCTATGCACTATCTTTCTCTGACGTAGCGGGGGGGGGGGGGGGGGGGGGGGGGGGGATGGGGGGGGGGGATTGAAACAAGGCAAACGATTTTATCATTTTCATTGATCGAGAAGAATAGAATTGCATGATTTATTAAAGAAAGACCGGGTGAAAACCTAGATTAGAACCCACCACGGGGCACACTCGAATGACCTGGCCACAAATGCCAAACAGTCGACCGAAGCGTCGAGGACATGGCAGCTCCGATTTTGCTGAAGAGCCTCACAGAAGAAAGTTGCAAGACTCACACCGAACTAGTCCAATGCAACATCCGGAGATCATCGCCATCTGAAAAGCACCCTCATGGAGTCATCGTTGCAGCAGTGGCTCAGCCGACCTCAGCTCCGACTTCTCTGACACAACACGAAACTAGCATAGGCGTACACATTGGCGCACCCAACCGTCGACACCAGAAGGACAAGCCGCGACCCAGCTCTGCTCGCTACCATCGTTGTTGCCACATGAGTTGCAACTCCAACCACCTACATTGCCGGACGGACAACAGACCGCAATGTCGTGCACTTCCCGCCCGCAGGAAGCACCAATGGAACCAAGGTCTTCAAGATAGCACCCTAAAGAGGGGAAACGATGCTGAAGACGCCGCCGCCGCCAGACCCTGCAGCAGGATCTTGGTTTTCGCCCGAAGATCTTGATCCAGGAGTTGAGGATGCGTAGATTGTGACGCCCCGGCTTAATCGTGCACTAACCATACACGCAAATGCACACGATCAAGCCTAGGACTCACTTGAAGATATCACAACACAACTCTAGACACAAATTAAAATAATACAAGTTTTATATTACAAGCCAGGGGCCTCGAGGGCTCGAATACATAAGCTCGCATACAAGCGTCAGCGGAAGCATCAGATATCTGAGTACAGATATGAAAGAAAGACAGATAGGCATTTAAAAGGCGGTGCAAAAGAAAACACTACGATCGAAAAGCACAGGCCTCCTGCATGGGATCCTTCGAGCCTACTCCTGGTCGTCGGACGGCTCCTCGTAGTAGTACTCGCTGGGAGGGTAGTAGTAGTAGCTGTCGGCGGGGGCAGCTGTCTCAGGGGCTCCATCATCTGGTTGCACCAAACGGATATGGAGAGAAAAAGGAAGCAAAGCAACCGTGAGTACTCATCCGAAGTACTCAGCAAGTAAGGATCTACACTACATATGCAACATTATCAAAGAAGGGTTGTATATGTGGACTGGGCTGCAGAAATGCCAGAATAGAGGGAAGGCCTAGTTCTATCGAAGACTACCATCTTCAGCATCTTCAGCGGTCTTGTAGCATTAGAAGAGTACAGAAAAGCATAATGTAAAGTAGTAGTAGTCATCATCCTCGCCCAGAGATCCTTTCTCGACTCCCTGCGAGGAAGCAATCCCAGAGCCATACTATCCAGTTATCATCTCAGCTGTCAGGTTCTAGTTGTATCAATCGGGATACAACTCCGAGCGTCCGTTACCGAGGATCGGCTATGCATAGATTAGTTCTTCCCTGCAGGGGTGCACCAACTTACCCACCACGCTCGCTTAACTCCGGCCGGACACACTTTTCTGGGTCATGCCCGGCCCCGGCTAAACAACACGCCGCAACCCGACCTAGGCTCTAAAGAGAGGTCAGCACGCCGGACTAACCTATGCGCACAGGGGACTTGGGCCTTCGCCCTGCATGCCCTGCACGTTGCGAGGACGCCCCGGAAGCAGACCTAACCTCCTTAATACAAGCGCGGACTTAACCAATCCAATCCAAAGCGGGCCGCTCCTCGCTGACGTCTATAGAGCTTCGGCTGATGCATACGACGCAGAGTACCCATATTTCTTCCCGTGTGATGGTTAGTGCTATCGGGCCAGAGGCCCACTCGGATCAAATATCCAAACCGTTAGTGGATTAGGAGCGCGCGGTAACGAGCAGAGACTCACGATCGATGTGACCCCGTCGCCCCGTCTCGAGGACTTGCTGCAAGGGCTAAGAATGCCCGGCCGCGCCTTGTAATTATCTTGCGGGTACTCTCTCTGGTCACCTGACTACACATCAATCGCATCACATGCTCGCGCGGGTATCCCTCAGGGCCGACCCGTCTTTATCTAGTTTAATAAGTATCAACAATAATGTAAAGGCAATCCATGTGGCTACCACATCAAGAAGGAATCCGAGGCATCACCCTCGTTGGATTCCAACCTGATGTAAACATCAAGGTGGACGTAGGAGGAAATCACCCTCGAGGTTCACACTTGAGGTGTGGCACGACAGCGTCGTTATCGGGAGTGGAGAAGGAGGAATCATCCTCGATGACCATGACCGAGTAACTACTCCACGGAGTTAACATCAGAAGTGCTTATGAGGTATCACCCTCGGCACTCGATAGTAACCCGGTAGTGTCGTACAACTAGGGGGGTGATGTGCGGTGCTGGGGCCTGGTCTTCAATCCCGCTGATAGGGTCTTCAGATAATCCAGCGGGGTAGTTGGGTCAAAATGGGGTCTCTGACGGGTCTCTATCCAGCCTATGCTAATCAGTTTAGGAAAGCAGGTAATTATCAACAGCAGGTTACAAAATCAGGCTATGCATCAGAATAGGTAAAACAGTAGCTGTTGGAAATATGCCCTAGAGGCAATTATAAAATGGTTATTATTATATTTCCTTGTTCATGATAATTGTCTATTGTTCATGCTATAATTGTATTAACCGGAAACCGTAATACATGTGTGAATACATAGATCACAACATGTCCCTAGTGAGACTCTAGTTGACTAGCTCGTTGATCAATAGATGGTTGCGGTTTCCTGACCATGGACATTGGATGTCGTTGATAACGGGATCACATTATTAGGAGAATGATGTCATGGACAAGACCCAATCCTAAGCATAGCACAAGATCGTGTAGTTCGTTTGCTAGAGCTTTTCTAGTGTCAAGTATCATTTCCTTAGACCATGAGATTGTGTAACTCCCGGATGCCGTAGGAATGCTTTGGGTGTATCAAACGTCACAACGTAACTGGGTGACTATAAAGGTGCACTACAGGTATCTCCGAAAGTGTCTGTTGGGTTGGCACGAATCGAGACTGGGATTTGTCACTCCCTACGATGGAGAGGTATCTCTGGGCCCACTCGGTAATGCATCATCATAATGAGCTCAATGTGACTAAGGAGTTAGCCACGGGATCATGCGTTATGGAACGAGTAAAGAGACTTGCCGGTAACGAGATTAAATGAGGTATGGGGATACCGACGATCGAATCTCGGGCAAGTAACATACCGATGGACAAAGGGAATTGTATACGGGATTGATTGAATCCCCGACATCGTGGTTCATCCGATAAGAACATCGTGGAACATGTGGGAGCCAACATGGGTATCCAGATCCCGCTGTTGGTTATTGACCAGAGAGATGTCTCGGTCATGTCTGCATGGTTCCCGAACCCGTAGGGTCTACACACTTAAGGTTCGGTGACGCTAGAGTTGTTATGGGAAATTGTATGTGGTTACCGAAGGTTGTTCGAAGTCCCGGATGAGATCCTGGACGTCACGAGGAGTTCCGGAATGGTCCGGAGGTGAAGATTTATATATGGGAAGTCCAGTTTCATTCGCCGGAATGGTTTCGGGGGTTATCGGTATTGTACCGGGACCACCGAAAGGTGTCCGGGGGTCCACCGGGTGGGGCCACCTGCCCCGGAGGGCCTAGTGGGCTGAATATGGGTGGGGACCAGCCCCTTAGTGGGCTGGTGCGCCCTCCCCAAGGGCCCAAGGCGCCTAGGGTTGGAAACCCTAGGGGAGGGGGCGCCTCCCACCTTGCTAGGGGGGCAAGTTTCCCCCTCCTGGCCGCCCCCCCCCCTCTAGATGCATCTAGGCGGGCCGGCCCCCTCTCCCCTTCACCCTATAAATAGAGGGGGGGTGGGAGGGCAGCCGCACCCCTTCCCTGGCGCAGCCCTTCCCCCTCTCCAACACATCCTCCTCCTCCGTAGTGCTTGGCGAAGCCCTGTCGGAGAACCACGAGCTCCTCCACCACCACGCCGTCGTGCTGCCGGAGTTCTCCCTCAACTTCTCCTTCCCCCTTGCTGGATCAAGAAGGAGGAGACGTCCCCGGGCTATACGTGTGTTGAACGCGGAGGCGCCGTCCGTTCGGCGCTTGGATCGGATCTTCTGCGATTTGAATCGCCGTGAGTATGACTCCATCAACTGCGTTCTTGTAACGCTTCCGCTTAGCGATCTTCAAGGGTATGAAGATGCACTCCCTCTCTCGTTGCTAGCATCTCCTAGATTGATCTTGGTGACACGTAGGAAATTTTTGAATTATTACTACGTTCCCCAACAGTGGCATCATGAGCTAGGTCTATGTGTAGATTCTATGCACGAGTAGAACACAAGTAGTTGTGGGCGATGATTTGTTCAATTTGCTTACCGTTACTAGTCATATCTTGATTCGGCGGCATTGTGGGATGAAACGGCCCGGACCGACCTTACACGTACGCTTACGTGAGACAGGTTCCACCGACTGACATGCACTTGTTGCATAAGGTGGCTAGCGGGTGTCTATCTCTCCCACTTTAGTCGGATCGGATTCGATGAAGAGGGTCCTTAAGAAGGGTAAATAGCAATTGGCATATCACCGTTGTGGCTTTTGCGTAGGTAAGAAACGTTCTTGCTAGAAACCCATAGCAGCCACGTAAAACATGCAACAACAATTAGAGGACGTCTAACTTGTTTTTGCAGGGTATGCTATGTGATGTGATATGGCCAAAACGATGTGATGAATTATATATGTGATGTATGAGATTGATCATGTTCTTGTAATAGGAATCACGACTTGCATGTCGATGAGTATGACAACCGGCAGGAGCCATAGGAGTTGTCTTAATTTATTGTATGACCTGCGTGTCAATGTAAACGCCATGTAATTACTTTACTTTATTGCTAACCGTTAGCCATAGTAGTAGAAGTAATAGTTGGCGAGACAACTTCATGAAGACACGATGATGGAGATCATGGTGTCATGCCAGTGACGATGGTGATCATGCCGCGCCTCGAAGATGGAGATCAAAGGCGCAAGATGATATTGGCCATATTATGTCACTTTATGATTTGCATGTGATGTTTATCATGTTTAAATCTTATTTGCTTAGAACGACGGTAGCATAAATAAGATGATCCCTCACTAAAATTTCAAGAAATGTGTTCCCCCTAACTGTACACCGTTGCGAAGGTTCGTTGTTTCGAAGCACCACGTGATGATCGGGTGTGATAGATTCTAACGTTTGCATACAATGGGTGTAAGCCAGATTTACACATGCGAAACCCTTAGGTTGACTTGACGAGCCTAGCATGTACAGACATGGCCTCGGAACACGAGAGACCGAAAGGTCGAACATGAGTCGTATGGTAGATGCGATCAACATGGAGATGTTCACCGTTGATGACTAGTCCGTCTCACGTGATGATCGGACACGGCCTAGTCGATTCGGATCATGTATCACTTAGATGACTAGAGGGATGTCTATCTGAGTGGGAGTTCATTAAATAATTTGATTAGATGAACTTGATTATCATGAACTTAGTCTAAAATTGTCTTTACAATCTATCCTGTAGATCCAATGGCCCACGCTAATGTTGCCCTCAACTTCAACGCGTTCCTAGAGAAAACCAAGCTGAAAGACGATGGTAGCAACTATACAGACTGGGTCCGTAACTTGAAGATCATCCTCATAGCTGCCAAGAAAGCATATGTCCTTGAAGCACCGCTAGGTGACACACCCATTTTCCCAGCAACTCAAGACGTTATGAACGCCTGGCAGTCGCGTAGTGATGATTACTCCCTGGTTCAGTGCGGCATGCTTTACAGCTTAGAATCAGGGCTCCAAAAGCGTTTTGAGCAACACGGAGCATATGAGATGTTCCAAGAGCTAAAAATGGTTTTCCAAGCTCATGCCCGGGTCGAGAGATATGAAGTCTCCGACAAATTCTACAGTTGTAAGATGGAGGAAAATAGTTCTGTCAGCGAGCATATACTCAAAATGTCTGGGTTGCACAACCGTTTGTTTCAGCTGGGAGTTAACCTTCCAGATGACTCGGTCATTGGCAGAATCCTCCAGTCGCTTCCACCTAGCTACAAGAGCTTTGTGATGAACTGCAATATGCAAGGGATGGATAAGTCCATTCCTGAGTTATATTCGATGCTGAAATCAGCGGAGGTGGAGATCAAAAAGGAACATCAAGTGTTGATGGTGAATAAGACCACTAGTTTCAAGAAAGGCAAGGGTAAGAAGAACTTCAAGAAGGACGGCAAGGGAGTTGCCGCGCCCAGTAAGTCAGTTGCTGGGAAGAAGCCAAAGAATGGACCCAAGCCTGAGACTGAGTGCTTTTATTGCAAGGGAAATGGTCACTGGAAGCGGAACTGCCCCATGTACTTAGGGGATAAGAAGGCCGGCAATACCAAAGGTATATATGATATACCTGTTATTGATGTGCACCTTACCAGCACTCGTAGTAGCTCCTGGGTATTTGATACCGGTGCGGTTGCTCACATTTGTAACTCAAAACAGGTGCTGCGGAATAAGCGGAGACTGGCGAAGGACGAGGTGACGATGCGCGTCGGGAATGGTTCCAAGGTCGATGTGATCGTCGTCGGCACGCTACCTCTACATCTACCTTCAGGATTAGTTTAAAACCTCAATAATTGTTATTTAGTGCCAGCTTTGAGCATGAACATTGTATTTGGATCTCGTTTAATGCGAGATGGCTACTCATTTAAATCCGAGAATAATGGTTGTTCTGTTTATATGAGAGATATGTTTTATGGTCATGCCCCGCTGGTCAATGGTTTATTTTTATTGAATCTCGAACGTGATGTTACACATATTCATAGTGTGAATACCAAAATATGTAAGGTTGATAATGATAGTCCCACATACTTGTGGCACTGCCGCCTTGGTCATATTGGTGTCAAACGCATGAAGAAACTCCATGCAGATGGACTTTTGGAGTCTCTTGATTATGAATCATTTGACACGTGTGAGCCATGCCTCATGGGCAAAATGACCAAGACTCCGTTCTCTGGAATAATGGAGCAAGCAACCAACTTGTTGGAAATAATACATACTGATGTATGCGGTCCAATGAGCGTTGAGGCTCGCGGTGGCTATCGTTATGTTCTCACCCTCACTGATGAATTAAGTAGATATGGGTATGTCTACTTAATGAAACACAAGTCTGAGACCTTTGAAAAGTTCAAGGAATTTCAGAGTGAGGTAGAGAATCAACGTGACAGGAAAATAAAGTTCTTACGATCAAATCGTGGAGGAGAATATTTGAGTCACGAGTTTGGCACGCACTTAAGGAAATGTGGAATTGTTTCACAACTCATGCCGCCTGGAACACCTCAGCGAAATGGTGTGTCCGAACATCGTAATCGCACTCTATTGGATATGGTGCGATCTATGACGTCTCTTACCGATCTACCGCTATCATTTTGGGGTTATGCTTTAGAGACAGCCGCATTCACTTTAAATAGGACACCGTCTAAATCCATTGAGACGACACCGTATGAATTATGGTTTGGGAAGAAACCTAAGCTGTCGTTTCTGAAAGTTTGGGGATGCGATGCTTATGTCAAGAAACTTCAACCTGAAAAGCTCGAACCCAAATCGGAAAAATGCATCTTCATAGGATACCCTAAGGAAACTATTGGGTATACCTTCTACCTCAGATCTGAAGGCAAGATCTTTGTTGCCAAGAATGGATCCTTTCTGGAGAAAGGGTTTCTCTCGAAAGAAGTAAGTGGGAGGAAAGTAGAACTTGATGAGGTACCCCCTCTTGAACCGGAGAGTAGCGCAGCTCAGGAAGATGTTTCTGTGGTGCCTGCACCGACTAGAGAGGAAGTTAATGATGATGATCATGAATCTTCGGATCAAGTTGCTACTGAACTTCGTAGGTCCACGAGGACACGTTCCGCACCAGAGTGGTACGGCAACCCTGTCCTGGAAATCATGTTGTTAGACAACGGTGAACCTTCGAACTATGAAGAAGCGATGGCGGGCCCGGATTCCAACAAATGGCTTGAAGCCATGAAATCCGAGATAGGATCCATGTCTGAGAACAAAGTATGGACTTTGGTGGACTTGCCCGATGATCGGCGAGCCATAGAAAATAAGTGGATCTTTAAGAAGAAGACTGACGCGGATGGTAATGTGACCGTCTATAAGGCTAGGCTTGTCGCTAAGGGTTATCGACAAGTTCAAGGAGTTGACTACGATGAGACCTTCTCACCCGTAGCGAAGCTGAAGTCCATCCGAATCATGTTATCAATTGCCGCATTCTATGATTATGAAATCTGGCAAATGGACGTCAAAATGGCATTCCTTAATGGTTTCCTTAAGGAAGAATTGTATATGATGCAGCCGGAAGGTTTTGTCGACCCTAAGAATGCTGACAAAGTATGCAAGCTCCAGCGTTCCATCTATGGGCTGGTGCAAGCATCTCGGAGTTGGAACATTCGCTTTGATGAAATGATCAAAGCGTTTGGGTTTATACAGACTTATGGAGAAGCCTGTATTTACAAGAAAGTGAGTGGGAGCTCTGTAGCATTTCTCATATTATATGTGGATGACATACTATTGATTGGAAATGATATAGAACTTTTGGAAAGCATAAAGGCCTACTTGAATAAGTGTTTTTCAATGAAGGACCTTGGAGAAGCTACTTATATATTAGGCATCAAGATCTATAGAGATAGATCGAGACGCCTCATTGGTCTATCACAAAGCACATACCTTGACAAGATATTGAAGAAGTTCAATATGGATCAGTCTAAGAAGGGGTTCTTGCCTGTATTGCAAGGTGTGAGATTGAGCACAGCTCAACGCCCGACCTCGGCAGCAGAAAGAGAAAAGATGAGTGTCATCCCCTATGCCTCGGCCATAGGCTCTATTATGTATGCCATGCTGTGTACCAGACCTAATGTGAACCTTGCCATAAGTTTGGTAGGGAGGTACCAAAGTGATCCCGGTATGGAACACTGGACAGCGGTCAAGAATATCCTGAAGTACCTGAAAAGGACTAAGGATATGTTTCTCGTTTATGGAGGTGCCGAAGAGCTTGTCGTAAAGGTTGCGTTGACGCTAGCTTTGACACAGATCTGTATGACTCCAAGTCACAAACCGGATATGTGTATATTTTGAATGTTGGGGCAGTCAGCTGGTGCAGTTGCAAGCAAAGCATCGTGGCAGGATCTATAAGTGAAGCGGAGTACATAGCTGCTTCGGAAGCAGCGCAAGAAGGAGTCTGGATGAAGGAGTTTATCACCAACCTAGGAGTGGTTCCCAATGCATCGGGCCCGATGACTCTCTTCTATGACAACACTAGAGCTATTGCCATTGCCAAGGAGCCCAGGTTTTCACAAGAAGACCAAGCACATCAAGCGCCGTTTCAACTCCATTTGTGAATATATTCAAGATGGAGATATATATATTTGTAAAGTACATACGGATCTGAATGTCGCAGATCCATTGACTAAACCTCTTCCACGAGCAAAACATGATCAGCACCAGAACTCTATGGGTGTTCGATTCATCACAATGTAACTAGATTATTGACTCTAGTGCAAGTGGGAGACTGTTGGAAGTATGACCTAGAGGCAATAATAAAATGGTTATTATTATATTTCCTTGTTCATGATAATTGTCTATTGTTCATGCTATAATTGTATTAACCGGAAACCGTAATACATGTGTGAATACATAGATCACAACATGTCCCTAGTGAGCCTCTAGTTGACTAGCTCGTTGATCAATAGATGGTTGTGGTTTCCTGACCATGGACATTGGATGTCGTTGATAACGGGATCACATCATTAGGAGAATGATGTGATGGACAAGACCCAATCCTAAGCATAGCACAAGATCGTGTAGTTCGTTTGCTAGAGCTTTTCTAATGTCAAGTATCATTTCCTTAGACCATGAGATTGTGTAACTCCCGGATGCCGTAGGAATGCTTTGGGTGTATCAAACGTCACAACGTAACTGGGTGACTATAAAGGTGCACTACAGGTATCTCCGAAAGTGTCTGTTGGGTTGGCACGAATCGAGACTGGGATTTGTCACTCCGTACGACAGAGAGGTATCTCTGGGCCCACTCGGTAATGCATCATCATAATGAGCTCAATGTGACTAAGGAGTTAGCCATGGGATCATGCGTTACGAGACGAGTAAAGAGACTTGCCGGAAACGAGATTGAATGAGGTATGGGGATACCGACGATCGAATCTCGGGCAAGTAACATACCGATGGACAAAGGGAATTGTATACGGGATTGATTGAATCCTCGACATCGTGGTTCATCTTAGAACATGTGGGAGCCAACATGGGTATCTAGATCCCGCTGTTGGTTATTGACCGGAGAGATGTCTCGGTCATGTCTGCATGGTTCCCGAACCCGTAGGGTCTACACACTTAAGGTTCGGTGACGCTAGAGTTGTTATGGGAAATTGTATGTGGTTACCGAAGGTTGTTCGGAGTCCCGGATGAGATCCCGGACATCACGACGAGTTCCAGAATGGTCCGGAGGTGAAGATTTATATATGGGAAGTCCAGATTCAGTCACCGGAATGGTTTCGCGGGTTATCGGTATTGTACCGGGACCACCGAAAGGTGTCCGGGGTCCACCGGGTGGGGCCACCTGCCCCGGAGGGCCTAGTGGGCTGAATATGGGTGGGGACCAGCCCCTTAGTGGGCTGGTGCGCCCTCCCCAAGGGCCCAAGGCGCCTAGGGTTGGAAACCCTAGGGGAGGGGGTGCCTCCCACCTTGCTTGGGGGGCAAGTTTCCCCCTCCTGGCCGCCCCCCCCCCCTCTCTAGATGCATCTAGGCGGGCCGACCCCCTCTCCCGTTCACCCTATAAATAGAGGGAGGGTGGGAGGGCAGCCGCACCCCTTCCCTGGCACAGCCCTTCCCACTATCCAACACCTCCTCCTCCGTAGTGCTTGGCGAAGCCCTGTCGGAGAACCACGAGCTCCTCCACCACCACGCCGTCGTGCTGCCAGAATTCTCCCTCAACTTCTCCTTCCCCCTTGCTGGATCAAGAAGGAGGAGACGTCCCCAGGCTGTACGTATGTTGAAAGCGGAGGCGCCATCCGTTCGGCGCTTGGATCGGATCTTCCGCGATTTGAATCGCCGCGAGTACGACTCCATCAACCGCGTTCTTGTAACGCTTTCGCTTAGCGATCTTCAAGGGTATGAAGATGCACTCCCTCTCTCGTTGCTAGCATCTCCTAGATTGATCTTGGTGACACGTAGGAAAATTTTCAATTATTACTACGTTCCCCAATAGTAGCAGCAGCAATTTCTAATGCAAGCATAAGAGAGAAGAGAATAGGCGATATCGGAATGTTCAAAGGGGGTTGCTTGCCTGGAAGCTCTGCGGCAAGGGACTGGTCGTCAGCGGCGTAGTCGTACTCCAGAGCTGCGTCGGGCTCGGGGACTACGTCGGTGTCTGGGTCTAACGAGAGAGAAGAGGGGGAGGAAACAGATAAATACACAGCAAACATATGCAACACAGAGCATGCTATGCTAACGTGCAGTGCAGGGTTGCCTAAAAGTATGTCTAAGTCATTTTAGTTATTTTAGAATTTAAGGTGGATTTATTAACCGGTATATATGCACTATTTATCTACCGGAGACGGATGAAAAGATACGGTTTCACCTATGTAGAGGGTCCCGGCATGGAAACAGATGGCACGATCAGACTCGTCTCGTTGTTCTGATCAACTTTCATGTAGAAAGTTTTTCGATCCGAGCTACGGTTTATTTTCTATGAATTTCCAAAGATTACAACATTTTCTGGAATTATTTATTTAAAAGAAATGGATTATGACATCAGCATTGCGTGGGGATGACATCAGCAGTCAACAGACTCGCTGACTGCTTAAACTGACTGGTGGGGCCTCTCTGTCAGTGACCCAGAGGCTAAACTGATTAGTTAGACTAATTAAGCTGCTGGTGGGGTCTACTGTCAGTGTCAGAATCTAATTAACAGAAACTAATTAGTTGTTTAACACTAATCAAGTCAATGGGCCCCACACGTCAGCCTCTGTGGTGAACAGTGCGAGCAGTTGACCATGGTCAACGAAGTCAAATGGGGCCAGGGGACCCACTGGCAGTCACACAGGGCGGGCCCCACCACTTGCCACGTCGGAGGGGTCGCCGGAAACGCGCCGGTGAGAGCGGCTGTCTCGCCGAAGAGGCTCGGGATTTCGCCACAGCGCACCAAATTGCGCGGTTCCACTTGCGTTAGAAAGCTGGCGCTCACGCGCGTCGCGTGGTGCTAATGGTTTCGCCGGAGGTGACCTAAATCGACGGCGGCGTCGACCGCGGCGGACGCCGGAGTTCGGCCAAGGCACGGCACATGGCCAGGGGCACGGGGGAAACGAGCTGGTGGCTCGGGCGGCACCAGTGAGGTGCCCTGAGCTCGTCGGGGAGCTCGGACGAACTTGGCAGTGGCTATGGCCACGGCCACGAGCTCATCGGCGGCGTGGTGTTCGGGCACGGCGACTACGGTGGCTACCGGCGCGGAGAAGGACAGGGGAGAGAGGAAGACTGCGCGGAGGCTCACCGAGCGGCTCAAGGAGGTCGGCTAAGGGTTTAGTAGCAGCAGAGGAGGCCGGAGTCGATGAAGCTCGCCGGCGGCCAAGGTGGAAGGGGGCGGCTTGATCCATGACCTGCGGTGCTCCCCGGCTCCAACGGAGGGCGCCAGGCGACGTGGATTACGACGGCGGAGAGGATAGGCAGGGTCGGAAGCTTCGGGGCCGCCGGTGGCCGCGGCGACGACGGAGGGCGGCGGCGACGCATTCGAGACAGAGAGAGAAAGGAACGGGCGAGCTCGAGGGAGAGGGAGAGAGTAATGGAGAGGGAGGGAGAGTGGATAGGGATGAAGGGGAGGCCGAGGGGCTCCCTCTTATCCCCACAGCGGCGTTGTAGCGTCGCTGTGTCGACCAGCGGCCGGTGAGCGCGCTCGTCCATGGGGACGATGACACGGGGAGGGAAGCAGGTGAGTTGGGCTGGGCCTCGCGGCCCAGTGCCAGGTAAGTGGCCTTTTGGCCTTTTTCTTTTATTTCTTTTCTGTTTCTGTTTTTATCTCTGCTTTATTTCTGTTTTGTAATTCCTTTAGCACTATTTCAATTTTGTAAATTATGAGCCGTGTCCATATAAATTCTAGGCAATATACCTCACTGCCAGAAAAAGGTTTAGGGGTAAATGGATTTCATTTGAATTTTTATTAAATGAAATGGGTTTAAATAATATTGTTTTGGTACTATTTCTTGAAGTTAAAGTCATTTAAATAATCCAGTTAATGTTTAACTTCTTTTTACAATTACTTTGGGAATATTTGTAACATTATGAACATTTTTGTTTTGCTGTTTGAAGAAATAATTATTTGACTTCATTTCAAATTTGAACTTGAGGTAGAAATATTTCTTAATGGTTTTTCTTATGGCATCATGAAGATAGATTGGCATGATTAAGAGGAGATCACTGTGGTTAAAACATGGGGGTGTTACAAATCTCCTCCACTAAGAGAAATCTCGTCCCGAGATTTAAGTGGGGAAGTAAAGAGTAACTTCGGGAGAACTGACCCTTATAGGGATAATTGTCTGGTGAACAATGGAGGGAGTGTGGCAGAAGTATCTCTCGAGTTGAAACTTCAGAAAACATCGGGAGCAAAGTATGAAGGTACAATAGGAAGTTTCAAGCGAATGGACAAACGATCGATACCTGAACAGAGTGTGAGAAGGGGGGTTCAGAGCATCGGGAATAGATCATCTCCCGGTGGGTGGCTCGTGATAACACACAAAGTCAAGTGCATAGGATAATTCGGAATTAAGGATGTTCAGGAGAGTCAGGTTCTGATCCTGTGGAATTATGGGGGGGTGTCGATCAAAAGTAGGGAGAACGGTGACATCTTAACGCTCACGACATCAAGGTATGTCAGAGGATAGTCTGTCAGTTATGTCGGTAACAACATCGGTACCAACGGCGAGGGACGAAGAGAACCATTTTCCTGCTCGTTAGAACGAGGCGGACCAATAGGCAAAGTTCTCGTCCATCAGGGATTACCGGAATGTCATCAACAGTAGTAACAGGGTCTCACTGACAGAGTTGTAGACCGAGATGTTTTCATAGGTAGAGAATTATTTCTGCTCATATCATATAGATCACAAGAAAGGTTAAACCTACCAATGGAGAGGGAAACGAAATTTTCAGAGTAAACAAACCAATGGAAAGGAAAATGTGTTTACACTCAAGTATTGGAAGTATATTGTAACATCCCCAGGTTACCCCACTCTGGTTAAGCTAATTAAAATGCCATGTCATCCTATTCACTAAGTCAAACTGTCACTTGTCTTAAATCAAATTCAAATTCAAATTTAAAATGCAAGTCAAATAAATATTCCTTCAAACAATCAAACTAAAATGTACATATGGTTGCAAATAATTCAGAGGCTATGCTAAAATTATAACCAACAATAAAGGGATTAGCCAAGTGACTCTAACAACCTCAAACAGTGGCTGAAAATAACATTTAATAACCTTTTTAATTAATTCAAGCTAAATATGAAATAGTATTTAGCTCAAACTAGTTTTTGGAGTTAGGATATATTGCACTGTAATTGGAGGATTAGTTCACACATTTTACAAAAACCACTAAGTGCCCAACCAATTAGCAAGACCGAAGAGAAGAGATAGGAGAATAAGGAATAATGGAAAAGGCTTATTCGGAACTGTGCACTTAAGCCTTTGGACTACAGTGCGGCCCAGCTCGCCTCCCCTCGTCTCCTTTCTCTCTCCGTCACCGTGTCGTTCTGCCCGTGGACGCGCCCGCGCTGCGCCGGTCAGCGCTCGACAGCGCGATGCCGCGGCCGTCCGCGAGGGGATAAGGGCGACGCCGTGCGTTCCCCCTGGTCCTCCCCGTCACTTCTTCCCCTCTCCCTCGCTCGCTCCGCTCCTCCCCTCGTTCAGATCCGAGCGCAGCCGAGCGGGTCCGCCGCTACTCGCCGTCGTTTTCGCAGCCACCGGCCTCGTCTCGCCTCACCACCGTGTCCCTCGTCTCCGCCGTGGTCGATCGCGTCGACTGCTGCCCTCTGGTGGAGCTGGGGAGCTCCGCAGGCGTCGATCTTCTCCGCCCCCTTTTCTTCGGACGTCGGTGCCTCTCCGACGATCCCCGCCGTTCTGCTGCTTCTAACCCGCCAACGGGCCTCCGTGCGCCTTCACTGTGAGCTCCTCCACTTTCCTTCCCTTTCCTTTTGGCCGCGCACGCTCGCTAGCCAGCTGCTACGCTATGCCCGAACGTGCTGCCGCCGATGAGCTCGCCGCCGTGGTCTCCGTCACTGTCACGTGCGGCCGGGGCCAGCATCAAGCTCCTGGAGCTCGTGCGAGTCCGATGCCACCGCCCATGCGTCCCCACGTGCCTCCCATCGCCTTTTCCCCGAGGCCAGAACTCGGCCGCCGCCGCGGTCGCCGTTGCGCTCAGCTCCGGCCGCCTCAACTCGCGCTAGCGCTATAGATCGACGTAGCACATCTCGCTCGTTCGAATGAGCCCAGGAGCGCGCGCTGTCGTGCCCCCTAGCAAGTTCCCGTAGCTTGCCGTGGTTCGGCTTCCGCCAATCTCGTCGCTGGCGAGCATTCCGGCGATCCCAGCTCCGGCCACCGCATCCATTCGACGCGGCGCTGAACGGCCTTTCGAACGCGCCCAGCCGCGCTCGCACTCGAGCCCTGTAGGTGAATTCCGGCGGGTCTCGCGCGTCGCCGCCGAGTTATCTGGACGCCGGCGTCGTTCCGGCGACGGCGCCGACGTGGCACAGGCGGGTCCCGCCCCTATGTCACAGCTCGTGGGCCCAACGGGTCCACCAGTCAGGGCTGACTAGGTCAACCCTGCTGACTGGGCAGCATGGGCCACTGGCGGGTGGGCCCCGCGCTAATTTAATTAATTCTAGAAATAATTAAAATGTTAATTAAATTAAATACTTAATTAGTCACTGACATGTGGGCCTAGAAGCTTAATTAGTTAGTTTAGTTTAAGTTAATCTCTGTCAGTTCCAGAGTCAGCGCCACTGTTGCATGCTGACATCATCCTCACGCAATGCTGACATCATCAGGCACTATTCTGGATAATGTTGATTTTATTAAATAAAAATAAATTCCAGAAAATCAATTAATCTTTATAAATTCATAACTTTTAAACCGTAGCTCGGATCAAAAAAGTTAAAACATGAAAGTTGCTCAGAACGACGAGCTGAGTCTAATCGTGCCGTCTGTTTCTTCATCGGAACCTCCTACGTAGAAGAACTCGTAACTCCGGACCTGAATCCGGTAGATGAATAGTGCACACACGTCGGATATTAAATCCTAGAATAATTCTAAAAATAACTAAAATGACTTAGATGCATAATTAGGCAACCCTGCACTGCATCATAGCATCACACGCACCGTATTGCATTTGTTTGCATTATGTTTACCGACGTTGACGTAGCTCCCGAGGCACACGCAGCTCAGGAGTACGACTACGTCCCCGACGATACCACTGAAGACCTTGCCCTTGCCCTAGAGCAAACAGGCAAGCACCCCCATTTTGAACATGCCTATATCGCCTATTCTCTTCTCTCTTATGCTTGCATTAGAACTGCTACTGCTACTGTTTTCCTATATCTGCTGCATAGCCTGATTATTGTACCCTGCCTTGTTACCTTACTGGTTATCCTAGACTGATTAGTATAGGCTGGGTAGAGACACGACAGAGACCCCCACTTGATCCCGACTGCCCTGCTGGATATCAGAAGACCCGATCATCGGGATTGAAGACTAGACCCTGGCACCGCACCTCACTTCCCCTTAGTTGCCGACACCGCTGGGTTACCGTCGAGTGCCGAGGGTGATACCTCGTCAGCACTTCTGATGTTATCCTTGTAGGTTAGTTACTCGGTCATGGTAAGCGAGGTTGATTCCTCCTACACCACCCCCGATAACGACATCGTCGCGCAACTCCTCAAGTGTGGACCTCGAGGGTGATTCCTCCTTCGTTCACCTTGACTTTAACATCAGGTGGGGTTCCATCGAGGGTGATTCCTCAGGGCTCCCCTGGTGTCAGACACACAGTTACTGTTGATGAGTTGACTTGCACTAAACCATGATACTAAAGACGGGTCGGCCCTGAGGGGTACCCGCGCGAGCTTAACGCGAAGTGATGTGGAGTCGGGTTGACCTGGATGGTGCCCGCGAGATAACTACGAGGCGTGGCTGGGCATTCTTAGCCCTTGCCGCAAGTCCTCGAGACGGGGCGACGGGGTCACATCGATCATGAGTCTCTGCTCGTTTCCGCGCGCTCCTAATCCACTACGGTTTGGATATTTGATCCGAGGGGCCTCTGGCCCGATAGCACTAACCATCACGTGGGCATAGTATGGGCGTTCTGCGTCGTATACTTCAGCCGGAGCTTAATGGACGTCAGCGACTGAGCGGCGCTCTGAATTGGTTTGGGAACGCAATCGCGCTTGTATAAGGGGTTGCTAGGTCTGTTTTCAGCCGCGTACGCAACGTGCAGGAGTTCCCGGGGCGAAGGCCCAAGACCCCTGGGCGCATAGGTTTAGTCCGGCGTGCTGACCTCTCTGTTAGGTATTCGGTCGGGTTGCAGCGTGTTGCTTAGCCGAGGCCGGGCATGACCCAGAAAAGTGTGTCCAGCCGGAGTTAAGCGAGCATGGTGGGTAAGTTGGTGCACCCCTGCAGGGAAGAAACTTCTATCGATAGCCTGTCCTACGGTAACGGACACTCGGAGTTGTATCCCAATCGGTACAACTAGAACATGTGATGAGAACTGGATAGTACGGCTCTGGGATTGCTTTCTCGCAGGGAGTCGAGAAAGGATCTCAGGTCGAGGTTGATGATACTACTACTACTACTTTACATTATGTTCATCTGCTCTCTCCTGATGCTGCAAGACTGTCGAAGATTGTTGAAGATGCTAGTCTTCGATAGGACTAGGCTTTCCCCCTCTATTCTGGCATTTCTGCAGCCCAGTCCACATATACAGCCATTCCTTTGAAAATGATGCATATGTAGTGTAGATCCTTGCTTGCTGAGTACTTCGGATGAGTACTCACGTTTGCTTTATTTTCTTTTTCCCCATATTCCATTTGATGCCACCAAACGACGGAGCCCCTGAGCCAGACGCCCCAGCCGACGACCAGTACTACTACCCGCCTGGCGAGTACTACTACTACGAGGAGCCGACTGACGACCAGGAGTAGGATCGGAATGTCCGGGGCAGGAGGCCTACGCCTTTCGATCGTAGTATTTTATTTTACCCCACCTCTGTGAAGGCCTATTTCTCTCTCTGTAATATATCTGTACCCAGATATCTAATGCTTCCGCTGACGCTTGTATGCCATCGAGCTATGTATTCGAGCCCTCGAGGCCCTGGCTTGTAATATAAAGCTTATATGACTTTATTTATGTTTTAGAGTTGTGTTGTGATATCTTCAAGTGAGTCCTTAGGCTTGATCGTGCGCATTTGCGTGTATGATTAGTGCACGATTAAGCCGGGGTCATCACATATATTCTTCCCAAGGAAAAGCGGAGCACGATATACATGATAGGCCAGCAAGATCAAAAGCATTTAGATAAAGGGGCGAGGGAAGAATCTTGATATTACCCATACAGCGGTGTCCGGATAATAGATCAAGAAGCATTTAGCATTGCACTTCCAATGTTCTTGTTGATATTCGGAAAACCACAGTCATGCTTCGAGGTAGCATTGGTATGGTGTTTCAAGTAAAAGGTTGGATCTGAAGATCACAAGAGATACGAAGGAACAATTTCAAGAATAACAAGGAACTCAATGTATGAGTAAAACATCATTAGGTGAGTGTTGGAGGAAGTCAAGGATGTGGTCGATGATAACACAGATCATGGAGGGGCAAGAATGGTATTTCTCGCCATGAGTTCAATTGACATCTCTGAAGAAGCCAAAGTGTTGACGGTGATCACGACAAATTTTGTCGAGAGGCTCTATGAAGATGCAGTTGAACAACGATGGCATCTGGCAAAAGGGAAGGATGAAGCGAAAGGTTATTGAAACCATGGATACAACATAAGGTCAAAATCAAGCTTGTTGTTCGAGGTGAAATGATAAGATGAGGAAGATCGACGTAAGCTTCGCTCATCGTCGAAAAGTTGTGCTCCGGAATATGGGCAAGGTAGCACAG
Source organism: Thinopyrum elongatum (assembly GCA_011799875.1). NCBI lineage: Eukaryota > Viridiplantae > Streptophyta > Magnoliopsida > Poales > Poaceae > Thinopyrum > Thinopyrum elongatum. The sequence continues at coordinate 57,539,958 of CM022299.1, forward strand.
CTAAAATTATCACGATAATGATATAGCCGATCAGGCTAGGAATGATGTGACGGAGTATCACTCCAATAAGAATTTACAAGAGGTAGTGCAATGACATAATATCCATGAGATAACATGGGGCAATACTTGAAGGTAGATCAGAATTAGAGGTTGGACAGGTGAAATGATCTACAAAAGACAAGTAATTTTATCTTGTCCGAGAAATGGAATCAAAGAAGAACAATCATGGTCAGGACCATGGTTGCAAGGGACATAACACAGACACGAGATGGTATTATATCAAGGGGATAACTATTATTACAAGGAGCTTCCATGATAGGATCTACATCGTGTCCATAGGCATGAACACAAAGGTTCAAGGTCGACTCCCACTTCTTCAATGCATAACCTTTCATTCTCTCCTCATTTTCAAAGAAATGGTAGTGTTGAAGATTTATCTGGTGAAGCACCAGAAGAGTATGACTCGCATCACTTTCGAGTTCACACGAATTAGGGAAAGCATAGGTTCAACCCATCAGGACATTTTTACGAAGCTATACAACACAATAACAGGAGCGACGGGTACACGCTCGAAAGCAAAGGGCTGGCGATTCGGAGTAGATGATACAATTCGCCAGAGGCATTATGTATCAGGGGAGAACTCACAAGATTTTGGATATTAAGGACACTGTCGGATAACAACCCAACAATGGACCTGGCGATTCACAATGGAGTTAATGTGAGTATCGGTAATCAATCAGAGGGAGAAGGGATGCAAAGGCATTGGCTTATTAAAACATCTGAATAATTCGGCGTTCAAGTTGAAGGGAACTAGGTGGTCAATCAATTGCAACATGATTGGCCGAGATCCAACTCATGTTCAGAATGATGTCTGAGCAGGAAGGTCAAATTTCAGGGTTCGACTGATGATTGCGAGCATTCGCAACATGATGAATCAATAGGCTCAGAATAACAATGACAAAGGATGTTAATGAATATTGCCGGACATATGGATTTAACCATAATGCAGGCAGACAAGTCTTTCGGGGGCACTAGGCTAGAGAGGATCTTCGGGAGATCGGATAGCAATACGAAGTATTTCGTGAAACACAAGAACAACTGGGGATGAATGGATCCTCGGAACTATGAGGAATTATTCATAAGTATGTTCAGGCGGAAAGGAACTGCAAAGCAGTGGCCACAGGGTCTCGAGAAACATCGAGGAGTATCTACAGAATCTTCTGGCGAAGCAAGCGATCATCTGTAATGTTGGGGCTCTCCGGGAGGAAATGGGTATGAGAAACTAAGTGTCGGCATTAGTAAATCCATTTTAACCCGAATAGAAGAGAGATCAGAGTCCCAGATTATAGACGAGGAATAAAAGATCCTAACACCACCCAATTGGCGACGTGGGCCCGTAAGCCACACAGCCAAGTTAGTAAAACAGTTTTGGATGACTAGACTCAACTTCGACCAAGGAGTCGGAAAGGGGGATCCTACATGCAGTCGGCTCTGATACCAACCTGTGACGCCTCGACTTAATCATGCACTAACCATACACACAAATGCACACGATCAAGCCTAGGACTCACTTGAAGATATCACAACACAACTCTAGACACAAATTAAAATAATACAAGTTTTATATTACAAGCCAGGGGCCTCGAGGGCTCGAATACATAAGCTCGCATACAAGCGTCAGCGGAAGCATCAGATATCTGAGTACAGATATAAAAGAAAGACAGATAGGCCTTTAAAAGGCGGGGCAAAAGAAAACACTACAATCGAAAAGCGCAGGCCTCCTGCCTGGGATCCTCCGAGCCCACTCCTGGTCATCGAACGGCTCCTCGTAGTAGTACTCGCCGGGAGGGTAGTAGGAGCTGTCGGCAGGGGCAGCTGTCTCAGGGGCTCCGTCATCTGGTTGCACCAAATGGATATGGGGAGAAAAAGGAAGCAAAGCAACCGTGAGTACTCATCCGAAGTACTCAGCAAGCAAGGATCTACACTACATATGCAACATTATCAAAGAAGCGCTGTATATGTGGACTGGCTGCAGAAATGCCAGAATAGAGGGAAGGCCTAGTCCTATTGAAGACTAGCATCTTCAGCGGTCTTGCAGCATTAGAAGAGCACAGAAAAGCATAATGTAAAGTAGTAGTAGTCATCATCCTCGCCCAGAGATCCTTTCTCGAGTCCCTGCGAGAAAGCAATCCCAGAGCCATACTATCCAGTTATCATCTCAGCTGTCAGGTTCTAGTTGTATTGATCAGTATACAACTCCGAGTGTACGTTACCGAGGATCGGCTATGCATAGATTAGTTCTTCCCTGCAGGGGTGCACCAACTTACCCACCACGCTCACTTAACTCTGGCCGGACACACTTTTTTGGGTCATGCCCGGCCTCGTCTAAACAACACGCCGCAACCCGACCTTGGCTCTAAAGAGAGGTCAGCACGCCGGACTAACCTATGCGCACAGGGGTCTTGGGCCTTCACCCTGCGCGCCCTGCACGTTGCGAGGACGCCCCGGAAGCAGACCTAGCCCCCTTAATACAAGCGCGGGCTTAACCAGTCCAATCCAAAGCGGGCCGCTCCTCGCTGACGTCTATAGAGCTTCGGCTGATGCATACGACGCAGAGTACCCATATTTCTTCCCGCGTGATGGTTAGTGCTATCGGGCCAGAGGCCCACTCGGATCAAATATCCAAACCGTTAGTGGATTAGGAGCGCGCGGTAACGAGCAGAGACTCACGATCGATGTGACCCCGTCGCCCCGTCTCGAGGACTTGCTTCAAGGGTTAAGAATGCCCGGCCGCGCCTCGTAATTATCTCACGGGTACTCTCTCTGGTCACCCGACCACACATCAATCGCATCAGATGCTCGCGCGGGTACCCCTCAGGGCCGACTTGTCTTTATCCAGTTTAATAAGTATCAACAGTAATGTAAAGGCAATCCGTGTGGCTACCACATCAAGAACGAATCCGAGGCATCACCCTCGTTGGATTCCCACCTGATGTAAACATCAAGGTGGACGTAAGAGGAAATCACCCTCGAGGTTCACACTTGAGGTGTGGCACGACAGCGTCGTTATCGGGAGTGGAGAAGGAGGAATCACCCTCGATGACCATGACCGAGTAACTACTCCACGGAGTTAACATCAGAAGTGCTTACGAGGTATCACCCTCGGCACTCGATAGTAACCGGTAGTGTCGTACAACTAGGGGGTGATGTGCGGTGCTGGGGCCTGGTCTTCAATCCCGCTGATCGGGTCTTGAGATAATCCAGCGGGGCAGTTGGGTCAAAATGGGGTCTCTGACGGGTCTCCATCCAGCCTATGCTAAACAGTTTAGGAAAGCAGGTAATTATCAACAGGAGGTTACAAAATCAGGCTATGCATCAGAATAGGTAAAGTAGTAGCAGCAGCAATTTCTAATGCAAGTATAAGAGAGAAGAGAATAGGCGATATCGGAATGTTCAAAGGGGGGGTGGTTGCCTGGAAGCTCTGTGGCAAGGGACTGGTCGTCAGCGGCGTAGTCGTACTCCGGAGTTGCGTCGGCCTCGGGGACTACGTCGGTGTCTGGGTCTAACGAGAGAGAAGACGGGGAGGAAACAGATAAATACACAACAAATATATGTAACACAGAGCATGCTATGATAACGTGCAGTGCAGGGTTGTCTAAAAGTATGTCTAAGTCATTTTATTTATTTTAGGATTTAAGTTGGATTTATTAACCGGTATATATGCACTATTCATCTACCGGAGACGGATGAAAAGTTACGGGTTCACCTACGTACAGGGTCCCGACATGGAAACAGACAGCACGATCAAACTCGTCTCGTCGTTCTCATCAACTTTCATGTAGAAAGTTTTTCGATCCGAGCTACGGTTTATTTTATACGAATTATCAAAGATTACAACATTTTCTGGAATTATTTATTTAACAGAAATGGATTATGACATCAGCATTGCGTGGGGATGACGTCAGCAGTCAACAGACTCGCTGACTGGTCAAACTGACTGGTGGGGCCTCTCTGTCAGTGACCCAGAGGCTAAACTGATTAGTTAGACTAATTAAGCTGCTGGGGGGTCTACTGTTAGTGTCAGAATCTAATTAACAGAAACTAATTAGCTGTTTAACACTAATCAAGTCAACGGGCCCCACACGTCAGCCTCTGTGGTGAACAGTGCGCGCAGTTGACCATGGTCAACGAAGTCAAATGGCACCAGGGGACCCACTGGTAGTCTCACAGGGCGGGCCCCACCACTTGCCACATCGGAGGGGTCGCCGCAAACGCGCCGACGAGAGCTTCGCAGCGGCTGTCTCGCCGGAGAGGCTCGGGATTTCACCACAGCGCACCAAATCGCGCGGTTCCACTTGCGTTCGAAAGCTGGCACTCGCGCGCGTCGCGTGGTGCTAATGGTTTCACCGGAGGTGACCTAAATCGACGACGGCGTCGACCGCGGCAGACGCCGGAGTTCAGCCGAGGCACGGCACATGGCCAGGGGGCACGGGGGAAACGAGCTGGTGGCTCGGGCGGCACCAGTGAGGTGCCCTGAGCTCGTCGGGGAGCTCGGACGAACTTGGCAGTGGCTATGGCCACGGCCACGAGCTCGTCGGCGGCGTGGTGTTAGGGCACGGCGACTACGGCGGCTACCGACGCGGAGAAGGACAGGGGAGAGAGGAGGACGTCGCGGAGGCTCACCGAGCGGCTAGAGGAGTGTTGGGGATATAACTATTGGGTTTAACCCGCCCAGGAGGGGCCGGGTTAAGCCCCTGGCGGTTCATAAGACAAACCCCATGAAGATGCTTAAGATGGTAGTTCATTACGCGGACTCATCGAGGGCCTAAAGCCCAAGGGCGACTTAAGGCCCAAACAAGTGTAAACTGCCGTATGTGTATGACTTGTATTATAAGGCATGTACAGTTAGTCACCGAGCCGGACACGTTGTTTATGAGCCGGCCGGGACACCGTGAGCCACCGGGCGTCAACCTGTGTATATAAAGGGACGACCCGGCGGCGACTTAGCGGGGAAGAGATCGAAAGCTAGGTCAAGCATATTCGTTCCCTGGTAATCGAGACATAAGCAATACCACCTCAACTGGACTTGGCTTTTACCTTCACCGCTAGGGGCCGAACCAGTATAAACTCCTTGTGTCCTTTGTCCCGTTTAACCCCTTTAAGCTAACCCTGTTGCGATGGCTCCTTGAGTAAGTCCTACTGCTAGGACATCTGCCATGACAATTCCACGAGAGTTGGCGCCCACCGTGGGGCCAGCGCATGGTGGTTTCGAGTTCTTACAGGGCAACTTTGAAGGGATCAAAGGATACGCTGTAGGCCGGATGACCAAGAGTCGTCGCGGCAAGCTTTACATCGACGACGCAGGCCGGGGCCCCGAGGCCGGCTCAATCAAGTACTGGTACCGGGTCCCCTTCGGTGGGATTCACGTCTTCATTGGCAAGATCGGCGAACCGGGCCCTGAGCCGGACATCTGCACCGACATCGTCGAGACGGCTCAGCGTGCGCGACCCGCCCGGGTTCAACCCGCTGTGAAGCACGCCTTCGTTGGATTCATCCATGGGGCGGAATTTGAGGAAGGATCCGTGTCTGGCGGTGAGACGGCCATCTATTCTAATGGTGAGTCGTCCACGGGCGAGACTACTTCATTGTATCAACTGCAAGACGGCAGGCTTGGGGGCTGTTCCGATGGCGATAGTATTCCGGACCCCCATGAGTCGCCGAACCGGGTCACGATTTTCATGGCCGGTACACAGCCAGGGCAGAATTCTACGACTGTAGCAGCAATGATTTCTGGATCAGCAGCGGCAACGGTGGCCGGGGCAGGAGGCCCTGTGCGCCCGCCGGCTTAGGTCTTGTCTGACTTATTGGACACTTTGACAACATTGTTGATAGCAGAGGTTAATCCGGAAAATCAAGCTCAGCATAACGCGGAAGTTGCGAAAGTGCGAGATGGGATAGCTTATGCCAAGGAAGATCTGGCGGTTGAAGATGCAAGGATGACAACGGATCCAGGCTGATTCCTTCCGGCTCTCGTTGGATCAGAACGCTTCAAACGAAATCATGAGGAGAAGGCACCGGAGTCGTCTGCCTCCAGTTTACGAGGCGAGGAACCTCTTCAACACACCTGGTGCAGGGACTAGTGACCCGCCAAAGGTAAACCGGATGGTAGCCGCACCTAGGACTGGAGCGCCGGCTCAGCCACGCACAACGGATCCGCCTCGTCCGAATAATATCCCACCACAGCATGTGCCGACACCACCGGGTCATTATTCTAACCCTTTGGATAATATGATTGCTGCGGCAACACGACTGGCAGCTCTCCCAGTTGAAGGCGAGTCTCCAGCTGTGGTTGAAACACGGAGGGCTAGAGAACTTCTTCAAAAGGCACTGGTACAGCAGGAGGCTTATTCTTATAGTCGTGAGAGGATTCACTAGACCCCTCGCCCGAGCCGGAGTTATAGCAGACACATAGACTCACCGGCCATTTCAAGTAGTGATAGGCGTCGTAACCAGCCTCGTGGACATTACCCGGCGTGTGATGGTGCTCAGAATTTGGTGGACCAGGGCAGGGCACGCCGAGAGGCTGAGCTGGCGGCTCAGCAAGCCGCTCAACAGCATCTTCCTGTTTATCCGGCAACTTCGGTGGAGACAGGGGTAACCTCCAGAACCTTGGGAGTGCCGTGTTTGGTTCCGGCTTTGCTTAATGTGCGTTTGCCTAAGGATTTCAAGGGCCCTCGTAAAGTGCCTAATTACACAGCGGACTTACCCCCTGAGGCATGGGTTGAGAGTTATGAGATGGCGATGGAGCTGTTGGATGTTGACAAGGCGGCATGTGCTAAGTATTTTATGATGATGCTGGAGGGGACGGCCCGTACTTGGTTGAAAGGACTGCCAGCCAATTCCATTGGGTCATGGGCCGAGTTAAAAGCCCGGTTTATCCAGAATTTCAAAGATACGTGCAAGCAACCTATGTCAATTGTGGATCTGGACTCCTGTGTCCAAGAAGAGGGCGAGTCAACAACCCATTGGGTACGTCGGGTCTCGACTATCCTGCACTCATCGGATCGTATCAATGCCGGCTCAGCAGTCTTAATGTTAGAGAAGAATTGCCGTTTTGCGCCCCTTAAGCAGAAGCTAGGGCGACTCAAGCGCCATTGCAGCGACATGGGTGAGCTGATGGCGGCTCCAGTTAAATATGCCGACTCTGATAGTACCAAGGACCCTGAGTCTGACAATGAGAAGCCGGGAAAGGGAAAGAAGGGTAGCAACACCAAGGGGCAGCAGCATAACCCGGCGAATCAGGGGGGCAATGGTAAGCACAAGGCTCATAACAATTTGGATTTTGTGGCTAATACCAACACGCAGAATAATGGTCAGCGTCGTAAGGGTAGCCCCCCCCACGGGTTGGGGGGTCAGGTTTTGATCTCGAGCGGCAGCTGAATCAGCCCTGCCCGAGGCATGGTAGTCGGGAGAGGCCGTCCACTCACCTCTGGAAAGATTGCTTCATTATGAAGGAGTACAGAAATTCCAATCTTTTTCAAGACAATCATGGGCCGGGCGGCGGCTCAGGTTCCGGCTCTCACGGTCCGGGTTATGGTGGTGGCGGTTCTAATTCCGGTTCTCAAGGCCAAAGAAATCAGGGTGGTTACAACCAACAGAATAATCATGGGAATCAGCAGCAGCAATCTGGTTATCAGAGTAACCCGAACCTGTTGAATAGTGGGCAGTACAACATTTTCACTACAAATCTATGCAAGCGGGATCAGAAGCTACATAAGAGGGCAGTGAACGCCGTTGAGCTGGCGGTTCCCCATTACTTGCGATGGTCTGAGCAGCCCATTGTATGGAGTCGTGAGGATCACCCGCCCCGGGTTGATAATCCGGGTCACTTGGTGCTGGTGGTGGCACCTCAGGTCGGAGGATACAAATTCACCAAGGTACTCATGGACGGGGGTAGCAGCATCAATATTCTTTATTATGAAACTTTCCGTCGCATGGGATTAACTGATAAAAATCTTAAGCCGTCGAACATTGTTTTTCACGGTGTAGTGCCTGGTAAGTCGGCATACCCAGTTGGTAAAATAGCTCTGGAGGTGGCATTTGGAGATGAGTATGATTCCAGCTCTGAGACATTGACCTTTGAAGTGGTTAAGATCCAGAGCCCTTATCATGCTCTGTTTGGACGGCCGGCTTACGCTAAGTTCATGGCAAGGCCTTGTTATGTTTACTTACAGCTGAAGATGCCGGGTCACAAGGGCACTATAACAGTGCATGGGAGTCGCAAGATAGCCTTGGAGTGTGAAGAAGGTGATGCTGCATATGCTGAGTCTGTCTGCGCAACAGAGGAACTAAAGTTTTATAAAGACAATGTTGACCCGGCAGATATGACATCTTTGAAAAAGCCAACTACGGAGCATGATCCGGTCTAGAAGTTTAAGTCAGCAGATGACACTAAGCTGGTTGACTTTGTTCGTGGCAACTCATCCAAGCAGTTCAGCATCAGTGCTAATCTAGATCCGAAATAGGAAAGCGCGCTCATCGAGTTCATCCGTGAGAATCGGGACATCTTTGCATGGAAACCTTCTGACATGCCAGGTGTACCGAGGGAACTCGCTAAGCACACTCTTAATATTGATCCAAAATTTAAGCCGGTCAGGCAATTCCTTTGTCGTTTCAATGAAGAGAGGTGTAAGGCCATTGGAGAAGAAGTGGCCCGGCTGTTGGCGGCTGGGTTCATTGTTGAAGTTTTTCATCCTGAGTGGTTGGCTAACCTGGTGTTAGTACTTAAGAAGAATGGCACTTGGCGTATGTGTGTGGATTACACAGATTTAAACAAAGCTTGTCGGGCTGATCCTTTTGCTCTCCCCCGTATTGATCAGATTATTGATGCTACGGCGGGTTGTGAGCGTTTGAGCTTTTTGGATGCTTATTCTGGTTATCATTAGATCAAGATGGCAGTTAAGGACCAGGAGAAGACAGCTTTCATCACTCCATTTAGGGGCCTTCTGTTATGTGTCTATGCCTTTTGGGCTCAAGAGCGCCCAGGCGACTTACCAACGGTGTGTGCAAAATTGCCTTCATGATCAGATCGGGCGTAATGTTCATACTTATGTGGATGATATTGTGGTGAAGTCCAGGAAGAAAGAGACCCTGATTGATGATTTGAAGGAGACTTTTGACAATCTCCGGGTTTATAAGATGATGCTTAACCCGGCCAAGTGTGTTTTTGGGGTACCAGCTGGCAAGCTTTTGGGTTTCCTGGTTTCAGAACGGGGTATTGAAGCTAACCCGGAGAAGATAAAGGCTATCACCTCTTTGGCTAAACCAGCGTTTATTAATGATGTTCAGCGTTTGGCGGGTCGTATTGCGGCCTTAAGCCGGTTCATAAGCCGTTTGGGTGAGAAGGTCATCCCACTTTACCAGATGATGAAGAAGACAGATCACTTTGTTTGGAGTAATGCTGCTAATCAGGCATTTGAGGACTTGAAGAAATAGTTGGCTGAGCCGCCCATTCTTGCTGCTCCTATTGATAAAGAGCCTTTGTTGTTATATGTGGCTGCTAATAGCCGAGCTGTCAGTGTAGCCGTTGTGGTGGAAAGGAAGGAGCCAGGCAAGAAGTATCTGGTTCAACGGCCGGTTTACTACATCAGTGAGGTACTTATTGAGTCCAAGCAGAGGTATCCGCATTGGCAGAAGCTCGTCTATGGGGTATTCATGGCTAGTCGAAAGCTCAAGCAATATTTTCTGGGTCATCCAATCACTGTGGTAAGTTCTGCCCCCTTAGGGGATATCATCCAAAACAGAGAAGCCACAGGTCGGGTAGCCAAGTGGGCCATTGAGCTTGGGCCTCATGGTTTGAAGTATGTGCCTCGCACGGCTATCAAGTCGCAAGCACTTGTGGATTTTATCAATGATTGGGCAGAATTGCAGATGCCTGAGGAAAGGCCGGATAACACATATTGGACTATTCACTTTGACGGATCCAGACAGTTGGAAGGCTCGAGGGCTGGAGTCGTCTTGACTTCCCCACGAGGTGATAAATTCTCTTATGTTCTACGGTTAATGTTCCTTTGTACTAACAATGCAGCTGAGTATGAAGCCCTGCTCCATGGTCTTCGGATGGCTAAGGAAATGAACTTAAGCCGGGTGAGGTGTTTTGGCGACTCAGATTTAGTGGCTCAGCAAGTCTCTGGCACTTGGGATTCTAAGGATCCACTCATGGCGGCTTATCGCCGAGAGGTTGATGCTATTGCGGGTCACTTCAAGGGTTATCAAGTTAAACATGTTGATCGTAGGAAAAATGAGGCAGCTAATGCTTTAAGCCGGTTAGGGTCTCAGCGTAAGCCGGTGCCACCTAACACTTTCCTGGATATTCTGCATAACCCTTCTGTCAAGTTGCCTACAGAGGAGGATCTTGCTATTCCTGACCCGGAAGCACAACTGGTGGCGGCTCTTCATGCTATTCCTGATTGGACAGTTCCATATTTGGCTTATATGACACGGGGCGAGTTACCTGAGGATGAAACTTTGGCCAGGCAGATAACCTGGCAGTCCAAGTCAATGACTATTGTTCATGGAGAGTTGCATCATCGCAGTGTCACAGGGGCGTTTCAACGTTGTGTTTCTCCTGAAGAAGGCTGAGAGATTTTACGAGAGATTCATGAAGGAGATTGTGGTCATCATGCCGGTTCTAAATCTCTTGTAGCCAAGGCTTTCCGTCACGGATTTTATTGGCTGACGGCTCACGCTGATGCCGAGGATCTAGTCAGTAAATGTGATGGTTGTCAGAAATTCTCACGACGAGCTCATGTGCCGGCCCAAGAATTGAGGATGGTTTCGATTACTTGGCTATTTGCAGTATGGGGGCTTGATATGGTAGGGCCTTTCAAGAGGTCCAAGGATAAAAAGACACACCTCTTGGTGGCGGTTGACAAGTTTACAAAGTGGGTTGAGGCAGAGCCGGTCAGTAAATGTGACGCGGCAACGGCAGTTCAATTCATCAAAAAGGTGATTTTCCACTTTGGTTTTCCCCACAGTATTATAACTGATAATGGCACTAATCTATCCAAGGGTGCTATGAAAGAATTTTGTCAACGTGAGCATATCCGGCTTGATGTATTATCAGTGGCTCACCCCCAGTCTAATGGTCAAGCTGAGAGAGCCAATGAAGAGATCCTGAGAGGCATCAAGCCCCGGCTTATGGTTCCTTTGCAGAGGACGCCGGGTTGTTGGGTGGAGGAGTTACCCTTAGTGATATGGATTATCAATACTACCCCCAATAGATCTACGGGTTACACGCCTTTTTTCATGGTTTACGGAGCTGAGGCGGTTCTCCCTAGTGACATCCGTCATGACTCGCCCCGGGTGGCGGCTTATGTTGAAGCTGACAATGAAAAAGCACGTCAGGATGCACTTGACCTGTTAGATGAGGAGCGTGACCTTGCGGCGGCTCGTTCGGCGATTTACCAACAAGATCTGCGCCGTTATCACAGCCGCCGGGTTAAAACCAGAACCTTTCAAGAAGGTGACTTGGTACTCCGGCTTATCCAGGATCAATCTGATATGCACAAGCTATCCCCACCTTGGGAAGGGCCTTTTGTGGTCAGCAAAAATCTGAACAATGGATCATACTACCTTATCGATGCTCGAGACCGTAAGGACTCACGCACGTCGGAGGAGGAGACCCGCCGGCCGTGGAATATTGCTCATCTTCGGCCTTACTATACCTGAGCCACCGGCTCTCCTGATGTACATATTTTGACAATGTATATATTACAATCAACATAATAAAGCTGGCATCCCTGATAATTCAGGGCCTCTGTCATTTCATTTCTCAGAAATTGAGTCTTTATTGTTGGAAATATGCCCTAGAGGCAATAATAAAGTGGTTATTATTATATTTCCTTGTTCATGATAATTGTCTATTGTTCATGCTATAATTGTGTTATCCGAAAATCGTAATACATGTGTGAATACATAGACCACAATATGTCCCTAGTGAGCCTCTAGTTGACTAGCTCGTTGATCAATAGATGGTTACGGTTTCCTGACCATGGACATTGGATGTCGTTGATAACGGGATCACATCATTAGGAGAATGATGTGATGGACAAGACCCAATTATAAGCATAGCACTAGATCATGTAGTTCGTCTGCTAAAGCTTTTCTAATGTCAAGTATCATTTCCTTAGACCATGAGATTGTGCAACTCCCGGATACCGTAGGAATGCTTTGGGTGTATCAAAAGTCACAACGTAACTGGGTGACCATAAAGGTGCACTACAGGTATCTCCAAAAGTATCTGCTGGGTTGGCACGAATCGAGACTGGGATTTGTCACTCCGTATGACGGAGAGGTATCTCTGGGCCCACTTGGTAATGCATCATCATAATAAGCTCAATGTGACTAAAGAGTTAGCCACGGGATCATGCGTTACGGAACGAGTAAAGAGACTTGCCGGTAACGAGATTGAACAGGGTATAGGGATACCGACGATCGAATCTCGGGCAAGTATCATACCGGTAGACAAAGGGAATTATGTACGGGATTGATTGAATCCCCGACATTGTGGTTCATCCAATGAGATCATCGTGGAACATGCGGGAGCCAACATGGGTATCCAGATCCCGTTGTTGGTTATTGGCCAGAGAGATGTCTCGGTCATGTCTGCATAGTTCCCGAACCCGTAGGGTCTACACACTTAAGGTTCGGTGACGCTAGAGTTGTTATAGGAAATAGTATGTGGTTACCGAATGTTGTTCGGAGTCCCGGATGAGATCCCGGATGTCACGAGGAGTTCCGGAATGGTCCGGAGGTGAAGATTTATATATGGGAAGTCATCATACGGTCACCGGAAGTGTTCGGGGGTTTTTCGGTATTGTACCGGGACCACCGAAGGGGTTCCGGGGGTCCACTGGGAGGGTCCACCTGCCTCGGAGGGCCCTATGGGCTGTATGGGGGAGGGAACCAGCCCCTAAGTGGGCTGGGCGCCATCCCCCCTAGGGCCCATGCGCCTAGGGTTGGGGGAAACCCTAAAGGGGGCGCCCCCCTTGGCTTGGGGGGCAAGCCCCCTCCCCCTGGCCGCCGCCCCCCTCTAGATCTGATCTAGAGGGGCCGGCCCCCTTCCCCCTTGGCCCTATAAATAGAGGGGAGGAGGGAGGGCAGCAGCACCTCATCCAAGGCGCAGCCCTCCCCCTCTCCAACACCCCCTCCTCCTCCGTTGAGCTTGGCAAAGCCCTGTCGGAGAACTGCCAACTCCACCACCACGCCGTCGTGCTGCCGGAGTTGTCTTCCCCAACCTCTCCCTCCTCCTTGCTGGATCAAGGCGCGGGAGACGTCACCGGGCTGCACATGTGTTGAACGCGGAGGCGCCGTTGTTCGGTGCTTAGATCGGAATAGACCGCGATCTGAATCGCTGCGTGTACGACTCCTCCAACCGCGTTCTTGCAACACTTCCGCATCGCGATCTTCAAGGGTATGGAGATGCACTCCTCTCTCACTCGTTGCTAGTCTCTCCATAGATTGATCTTGGTGATGCGTAGGAAATTTTTTTGATTTACTACTACGTTCCCCAACAGTGGCATCATGAGCTAGGTCTATGCGTAGTTTCTATGCACGAGTAGAACACAAGTTGTTGTGGGCGTCGATTTTGTCAATTTACTTGCCATTACTAATCTTATCTTGATTCAGCGGCATCGTGGGATGAAGCGGCCCGGACCGACCTTACACGTACGCTTACGTGAGACAGGTTCCACCGACTGACATGCACTAGTTGCATAAGGTGGCTAGCGGGTGTCTGTCTCTCCCACTTTAGTCGGATCGGATTCGATGAAAAGGGTCCTTATGAAGGGTAAATAGAAATTGGCATATCACGTTGTGGTTGTGGCATAGGTAAGAAACGTTCTTGCTAGAAACCTATAGCAGCCATGTAAAAAAAATTGCAACAACAATTAGAGGACGTCTAACTTGTTCTTGGAGCATATGCCGTGTGATGTGATATGGCCAAAAGGATGTGATGAATGATATATGTGATGTATGAGATTGATCATGTTCTTGTAATAGGAATCACGACTTGCATGTCGATGAGTATGACAACCGGCAGGAGCCATAGGAGTTGTCTTAATTTATTGTATGACCTGCGTGTCAATGAAAACGCCATGTAATTACTTTACTTTATTGCTAACCGTTAGCCATAGCAGTAGAAGTAATAGTTGGCGAGACAACTTCATGAAGACACGATGATGGAGATCATGGTGTCATGCCGGTGACGATGATGATCATGGTGCCCCGAAGATGGAGATCAAAAGGAGCAAAATGATATTGGCCATATCATGTCACTATTTGATTGCATGTGATGTTTATCATCTTTTTACATCTTATTTGCTTAGAACGACGGTAGCATAAATAAGATGATCCCTCGCTAAAATTTCAAGAAAGTGTTTCCCCTAACTGTGCACCATTGCGAAGGTTCGTTGTTTCGAAGCACCACGTGATGACCGGGTGTGATAGATTCTAACGTTCGAATACAACGGGTGTAAGCTAGATTTACACATGCAAAACACTTAGGTTGACTTGACAAGCCTAGCATGTATAGACATGGCCTCGGAACACGGAAGACGGAAAGGTCGAACATGAGTCGTATAGAAGATACGATCAACATAGAGATGTTCACCGTTGATGACTAGTCCGTCTCACGTGATGATCGGACACGGCCTAGTCGATTCGGATCATGTATCACTTAGATGACTAGAGGGATGTCTATCTGAGTGGGAGTTCATTGAATAATTTGATTAGATGAACTTAATTATCATGAACTTAGTCTAAAATCTTTACAATATGTCTTGTAGATCAAATGGCCCACGCTAATGTTGCCTCAACTTCAACGCGTTCCTAGAGAAAACCAAGCTGAAAGACGATGGTAGCAACTACACGGACAGGGTCCGTAACCTGAGGATCATCCTCATAGCTGCCAAGAAAGCTTATGTCCTTGAAGCACCGCTAGGTGACGCACCTGTTTTCCCGGCAACTCAAGACGTTATGAACGCCTGGCAGTCGCGTAGTGATGATTACTCCCTGGTTCAGTGCGGCATGCTTTACAGCTTAGAACCGGGGCTCCAAAAGCGTTTTGACCAACACGGAGCATATGAGATGTTCCAAGAGCTGAAAATGGTTTTTCAAGCTCATGCCCGGGTCGAGAGATATGAAGTCTCTGACAAGTTCTACAGTTGTAAGATGGAGGAGAATAGTTCTGTCAGCGAGCATATACTCAAAATGTCTGGGTTGCACAACCGCTTGTCTCAGCTGGGAGTTAATCTCTCGGATGACGCGGTCGTTGACAGAATCCTTCAGTCGCTTCCACCTAGCTACAAGAGCTTTGTGATGGACTTCAATATGCAGGGGATGGGAAAAACCATTCTTGAGGTATATTCAATGCTGAAATCAGCGGAGGTGGAGATCAAAAAGGAACATCAAGTGTTGATGGTGAATAAAACCACTAAGTTCAAGAAAGGCAAGGGTAAAAAGAACTTCAAGAAGGACGGCAAGGGAGTTGCCGCGCCCGGTAAGCAAGGTACCGGGAAGAAGCCAAAGAATGGACCCAAGCCTGAGACTGAATGCTTTTATTGCAAGGGAAACGGTCACTGGAAGCGGAACTGCCCCAAGTACTTAGCGGATAAGAAGGCCGGCAATACCAAAGGTATATGTGATATACATGTTATTGATGTGTACCTTACCAGTGCTCGTAGTAGCTCCTGGGTATTTGATACCGGTGCGGTTGCTCATATTTGTAACTCAAAACAGGAGCTGCGGAATAAGCGGAGACTGGCGAAGGACGAGGTGACGATGCGCGTCGGGAATGGTTCCAAGGTCAATGTGATCGCCGTCGGCACGCTACCTCTACATCTGCCTACGGGATTAGTTTTAAACCTCAATAATTGTTATTTAGTACCAGCTTTGAGCATGAACATTGTATCAGGATCTCGTTTGATGCGAGATGGCTACTCATTTAAATCCGAGAATAATGGTTGTTCTATTTATATGAGAGATATGTTTTATGGTCATGCCCCGTTGGTCAATGGTTTATTTTTATTGAATCTCGAACGTGATGTTACACATATTCATAGTGTGAATGCCAAAAGATGTAAGGTTGATAATGATAGTCCCACATACTTGTGGCACTGCCGCCTTGGTCACATTGGTGTCAAACGCATGAAGAAACTCCATGCAGATGGACTTTTGGAGTCTCTTGATTATGAATCATTTGACACGTGCGAACCATGCCTCATGGGCAAAGTGACCAAGACTCCGTTCTCCGGAACAATGGAGTGAGCAACCAACTTATTGGAAATCATACATACTGATGTGTGCGGTCCAATGAGCGTTGAGGCTCGCGGTGGTTATCGTTATGTTCTCACCCTCACTGATGACTTAAGTAGATATGGGTATGTCTACTTAATGAAACACAAGTCTGAGACCTTCAAAAAGTTCAAGGAATTTCAGAGTGAGGTTGAGAATCAATGTGACAGGAAAATAAAGTTCTTACGATCAGATCGTGGAGGGGAATATTTGAGTCACGAGTTTGGCACGCACTTAAGGAAATGTGGAATTGTTTCACAACTCACGCCGCCTGGAACACCTCAGCGTAATGGTGTGTCCGAACGTCGTAATCGCACTCTATTGGATATGGTGCGATCTATGATGTCTCTTACCGATCTACCGCTATCATTTTGGGGTTATGCTTTAGAGACTGCCGCATTTACTTTAAATAGGGCTCCGTCGAAATCTGTTGAGACGACACCGTATGAATTATGGTTTGGGAAGAAACCTAAGCTGTCGTTTCTGAAAGTTTGGGGATGCGATGCTTATGTCAAGAAACTTCAACCTGAAAAGCTCAAACCCAAATCGGAAAAATGCGTCTTCATAGGATACCCTAAGGAAACTATTGGGTATACCTTCTACCTTAGATCCGAAGGCAAGATCTTTGTTGCCAAGAATGGATCCTTTCTGGAGAAAGAGTTTCTCTCGAAAGAAGTAAGTGGGACGAAAGTAGAACTTGATGAGGTACCCCCTCTTGAACCGGAGAGTAGCGCAGCTCAGGAAGATGTTTCTGTGGTGCCTGCATCGACTAGAGAGGAAGTTAATGATGATGATCATGAAACTTTAGATCAAGTTGCTACTGAACTTCGTAGGTCCACGAGGACACGTTCCGCACCAGAGTGGTACGGCAACCCAGTCCTGGAAGTCATGTTGTTAGACAACGGTGAACCTTCGAACTATGAAGAAGCAATGGCGGGCCCGGATTCCAACAAATGGCTTGAAGCCATGAAATCCGAGATAGGATCCATGTATGAAAACGAAGTATGGACTTTGACAGACTTGCCCGATGATCGGCAAGCCATAGAGAACAAATGGATCTTTAAGAAGAAGACAGACGCGGATGGTAATGTGACCATCTATAAGGCTCGACTTGTCGCTAAGGGTTATCGACAAGTTCAAGGGGTTGACTACGATGAGACCTTCTCACCCGTAGCGAAGCTGAAGTCTGTCTGAATCATGTTAGCAATTGCCGCATTCTATGATTATGAGATATGGCAAATGGACGTCAAAACGGCATTCCTTAATGGTTTCCTTAAGGAAGAATTGTATATGATGCAGCCGGAAGGTTTTGTCGACCCTAATAATGCTGACAAGGTATGAAAGCTCCAGCGCTCAATCTATGGGCTGGTGCAAGCATCTCGGAGTTGGAACATTCGCTTTGATGAGATGTTCAAAGCGTTTGGGTTTACACAGACTTATGGAGAAGCCTGTGTTTACAAGAAAGTGAGTGGGAGCTCTGTTGCATTTCTCATATTATATGTGGATGACATACTATTAATGGGATATGATATAGAATTCTTGGAAAGCATAAAGGCCTACTTGAATAAGTGTTTTTCAATGAAGGACCTTGGAGAAGCTGCTTACATATTAGGCATCAAGATCTATAGAGATAGATCGAGACGCCTCATTGGTCTTTCGCAAAGCACATACCTTGACAAGATATTGAAGAAGTTCAATATGGATCAGTCCAAGAAGGGGTTCTTGCCTGTATTACAAGGTGTGAGTTTGAGCACGGCTCAATGCCCAACCTCGGCAGAAGATAGAGAAAAGATGAGTGTCATCCCCTATGCCTCAGCCATAGGGTCTATTATGTATGCCATGCTGTGTACCAGACCTGATGTGAACCTCGCCGTAAGTTTGGTAGGAAGGTAACAAAGTAATCCCGGCATGGAACACTGGACAGCGGTCAAGAACATCCTGAAGTACCCGAAAAGGACTAAGGATATGTTTCTCGTTTATGGAGGTGACGAAGAGCTCGTCGTAAAGGGTTACGTCGATGCTAGCTTCGACACAGATCTGGATGACTCCAAGTCACAAACCGGATACGTGTATATTTTGAATGGTGGGGCAGTCAGCTGGTGCAGTTGCAAGCAAAGCGTCGTGGCGGGATCTACATGTGAAGCGGAGTACATAGCAGCCTCGGAGGTAGCACAGGAAGCAGTCTGGATGAAGGAGTTCATCACCGACCTAGGAGTTATTCCCAATGCGTCGGGCCCAATGACTCTCTTCTGTAACAACACTGGAGCTATTGCCCTTGCCAAGGAGCCCAGGTTTCACAAGAAGACCAGACATATCAAGCGTCGCTTCAACTCCATTCATGAACATGTTCAAGATGGAGACACAGATATTTGTAAAGTGCATACGGATCTGAATGTCGCAGATCCGTTGACTAAACCTCTTCCACGAGCAAAACATGATCAACACCAGAACTCTATGGGTGTTCGATTCATCACAATGTAACTAGATTATTGACTCTAGTGCAAGTGGGAGACTATTGGAAATATGCCATAGAGGCAATAATAAAGTGGTTATTATTATATTTCCTTGTTCATGATAATTGTCTATTGTTCATGCTATAATTGTGTTATCCGGAAATCGTAATACATGTGTGAATACATAGACCACAACATGTCCCTAGTGAGCCTCTAGTTGACTAGCTCGTTGATCAATAGATGGTTACGGTTTCCTGACCATGGACATTGGATGTCGTTGATAACGGGATCACATCATTAGGAGAATGATGTGATGGACAAGACCCAATCCTAAGCATAGCACTAGATCGTGTAGTTTGTCTGCTAAAGCTTTTCTAATGTCAAGTATCATTTCCTTAGACCATGAGATTGTGCAACTCCCGGATACCGTAGGAATGCTTTGGGTGTATCAAACATCACAACGTAACTAGGTGACCATAAAGGTGCACTACAGGTATCTCCGAAAGTGTCTGTTGGGTTGGCACGAATCGAGACTGGGATTTGTCACTCCGTATGACGGAGAGGTATCTCTGGGCCCACTCGGTAATGCATCATCATAATGAGCTCAATGTGACTAAAGAGTTAGCCACGGGATCATGCGTTACGGAACGAGTAAAGAGACTTGCCGGTAACGAGATTGAACAAGGTATAGGGATACCGACGATCGAATCTCGGGCAAGTATCATACCGGTAGACAAAGGGAATTGTGTACGGGATTGATTGAATCCCCGACATTGTGGTTCATCCGATGAGATCATAATGGAACTTGCGGGAGCCAACATGGGTATCTAGATCCCGCTGTTGGTTATTGGCCGGAGAGATGTCTCGGTCATGTCTGCATAGTTCCCGAACCCGTGGGGTCTACACACTTATGGTTCGGTGACGCTAGAGTTGTTATGGGAAATAGTATGTGGTTACCGAATGTTGTTCGGAGTCCCGGATGGGATCCCAGACGTCACGAGGAGTTCCGAAATGGTCCAGAGGTGAAGATTTATATATGGGAAGTCATCATACGGTCACTGGAAGTGTTCAGGGGTTTTCCGGTATTGTACCGGGACCACCGAAGGGGTTCCGGGGGTCCACCGGGAGGGTCCACCTGCCCCGGAGGGCCCTATGGGCTGTATGGGGGAGGGAACCAGCCCCTAAGTGGGCTGGGCGCCATCCCCCCCTAGGGCCCATGCGCCTAGGGTTGGGGGAAACCCTAAAGGGGGCGCCCCCCTTGGCTTGGGGGGCAAGCCCCCTCCCCCTGGCGACGCTCCCCCCCCCCCCCCCTGTAGGGTAACGCAGCAGAAAACAAAAAATTTCCGACCTACGCACCAGCTAGGACCACTATGGAGACTGCATACAAGGTTTGATCATTTTCGTTACCGACTCGTAGCGCCGCGAAAGTAGAGTCGATGACGATCGTGGTGCAGATCCCCGCAGCTAGGATTTACAACCTCCCAACCGCGAGGATGTATACCCTCGTCTTCCCTTCGGACAGCCCTCCGGGAGGCGGTCGAACAGTCCCCCGGACGGTGTCGCGGACAGCCCTTGGGAGGACCTTCGAACTCGAACGGTCCTCGGACAGCCCTTCGGGAGGACCACAGAACTCGGACCGTCACTTGGACAGCCCTTCGGGAGGCACTCACGAACAGCCCCTCGGGCACTAAGATCGAAACTACGACCTCTCTACAGAGTTGCACACATACGGTGTCAACTATCCGGCAGGGCCTTCGCGTCCAGAACTAGTTCCCACCGGAACCCAGACAGCCTTTCGGCTCTACGAAACTCTTTTCGTGGGAGGGAGAGAGAAGCCAGATCATTGCATGGCACTTGTATGTGAGAAGGGTGAGTCTTTAGGCAGCCCCCTCCACCCCTATTTATAGGCCAAGCCCAAGGGTGGCTTCTCCAAGAAGCCAAGGGGAAAAATACCAAAGGACCCTCAAGGTGGCTTCTCCAGAAGCCACCCAAAAAGCACTTTCACTATTACGACGACATTTTCAGCGTCCGTTCAAACTGAAAATATTTATGTGGGCTTAGAACTTTCCAGTACCCACTAAAATAATTTTCAACGCGTTCTGGAACAATTCCAGTTTAGTGATTTCATCTGCGAAAAGCATCTGAAGCGGTTCGGCAGCCGGAACATTTCCGGTTTTTCTTCCAGAAAATTCCCAGAAGTTTCCAGAATGATTCTGGCATCTCCAAGAATATCAGGCATGTGCCGAAACCATTTTGACTTAATGGTATCCCCTGAAACAACTTTTCAGTTTCACCGGAACTCATCCGGTGACTCTCTCTGCGGAACTTTTCCGCTGTCCGAAACTTTTTCGGTGTCCGAAACTTTTTCGGTGATTTTCTCTCAGACTCCCTGTCTAGTATTCAGCAGATAGATGACCCTTAAGCGTGTGACCCTATAGGTTCGGTGAAGTATAGACATGACCCGGAACCCCTTCCGATCAATGATACAACATCGGAGCCGTGGACACCCATATTGACCCCTATACCCACACGAATGAATATTCGAGTGAACCTCCAGTTGCCGTGTGCTATTCCTGTTGCTTCGCGATATGTTACAAATACCCGAGGTGAGACATGATGGCATTCCCGTGGATCAAAACTTGTCACTATGCTAGTTACCTCATTACCGGTATTGTTCTCTTTTCTCGTTACCGTGTTCCGGCATCCCCGTGATCAAATCACAAAGTGTCTGGCCAGACGAGTGTGGATACCGTAACACCGAGAGGGCCCAGAGATATCTCTCCATCGTCGGAGGAGCAATCCCAATCTTGAGCTATCAAGTTACTTAACATATTTTCCCATGAACCCGTAAGCCGCCGTAATAGCCATTCAGTTACGATGACGTTTAACAAACCCCAAAGTTCATGAATCAAGCATGAAGAAACTCGATACTCTCATAGTCTGAGGAATCATGCAAACATTAACCATCTCTGTGTTATTAACCATTAACTCATGACGAATGTATCTCATAGCATAACATCAATTCGGGTCGATTCAACACAAATGTCCTTCCTGACATTGTGCCCTCAAAGTTGCTGGCATAGACATGCCCATGATTGGAAAAACATAATCATCATGCAACACTTGAGCTAGTCTTAGAGGCACGACTAGGAATACATTTTACCGTTTATTATACCACACGTGCACATGGGTTTTCCCCAGAGCCTTTATGGATATACGGGCTCGGGAACCATAGCAGTTATAGCATGGAATATAAACTTAATTATGAACAGGGAGATAATTAATAACATTTATTATTTCCTCTAGGGCATATCTCCTACAGACTCCCACTTGCACTAGAGTCAATAATCTAGTTGATGCTAATGCACTTTACACCTGTGGCACACCGGTGTAAATATACTTCGCTTGTGGTATAGCCTGATGTCCAACGGATCTGACGACTTCAGCTCCGTGTGTATCTTTGCATATCCTCGCGTTTTCACGCCTTCACAAAATTCATATTTTGTGTGGACTTGGCTTGGTATGTATGTGAATCACAGGTCGAACCTGGATTCCTCAGACTGAGTTATGGAGCAACTACTTGCAGTAGTGTCCCATGATTCAACATCTTCTTTGTCGCTTTTAAAAGCGGCAACATACTTGCCTCTGTTATAGAATTCGCCACAGTAACTTGTTTGGAACAATTTCCAACTACCGTGCCACCATATTGTGTGTTACACAAAACCCTCAATTTAAATCAAAAATCGCTTGGAGCATGGATGAAGACTGTATTGATGTAACCTTTTACAACAAACTCTTCATGATCTCCGCTTGCGAGAAAACATGTCATTGGTGCTACTATAGTACTCAATGACCCTTTTTCACTGTTGTCCCATGGTCAGTTACTTTTGATCACTTTGGTATCTATACTCGCAACAACTTTGGGAGTATTGGACATATCTGGTTTGTTTTTACATACCATGGAATACATGATTAATCCAAACACAAGAGTGTGTGAAATCTCCATCATGTATTTTGCTCATCAGTGTTTTGGGACACCGAGTCTTGCAAAAACTCTTTCCATGTGACTTCGGCAAGAATCACTCCTTGACGTTTTTAATGCTAAAAGGTTTTAGCATCTTGTCAATATCTATCTTTGCTCAGACCCATTAGGTAAATCTATCTCCATAGATCATCATGCCTAATATAAACGCTATTTAGCCCAAGCACTTCATCGAAAAACTATTTTCAAATGAAGTCCTAATTCGTGTCAAGAAATTTATTTCCAATTAACAATGTGTCAAGCACACAACGTTTTTTAGAAATTTTATTATGCTCCCACTTACTTTCTTGAATCATAAGCATCTTCGTTACCCATTGATGAAGTCAAACCTCTTTGACCATTTCATC
Organism: Thinopyrum elongatum; assembly: GCA_011799875.1. Lineage (NCBI taxonomy): Eukaryota > Viridiplantae > Streptophyta > Magnoliopsida > Poales > Poaceae > Thinopyrum > Thinopyrum elongatum. Next base: position 57,563,153 of record CM022299.1, read on the forward strand.
AAAACACGAAGATTCCAACTCCATTTTGCTCTCTTCTGTCCATTGCTGGAACTCTAAAGTTTGCATACTTACTAGCATCCTCTGGAATGACAAAATACCTTGGACTGTAACACATGCAAGTCCTTGGTTTTATTTCCATCAGATGGAAATCCTTTTGTCATCCTTTGTTTCATATCTCATGATTTGAAATATGTATTAATTGCTAGCTCAACCCGAACCGACTTTAAGCATCGCTACGGTGAAACAACCTCATCGTAGTCAATTCCTTGAACTTGTATATTGCAACAAGTCGAGCTTTATGGATAAAACATTTTTACCCGTATCAGTTTTTAGTTCCATAAAATTCGTTAGACTCTAAGTCTTCCGAAAGGTGTATCAAGGTTTTAATCTTGAAACATTTATATGGAGACTATCTCGGATTGTATTGGCATTTAGCCAATTCCGGAGTCAGGGCCATCAACGCTTCCTTGTGTATCATAGGTATACTGTTGTCTAACAACAATATCTCGTTTGCGCACCTGAGAGGTTTGCACGAGCCTTGCCTACGTGGTTCAGCTGCAAGTTCGACTGAAGTCCATACATTTTATTGTAGAGACTTCCGTATCAGTCGCAGTAGGAAACTCCAGAATTACTTCCAAGGTCTCTTTCCTTTGACCTGATGACGAAGATACTATTTATCTCGTCGAGCTGCACTATTCTCCCACTCACCTTTTTGAAAGAACCATTTTCTTCAAAGAGCATACCGTTCTTTGTGGCAAACCTATTTGCCTCGGTATAGTGAGGGAGGAATACCCAATTTCTTGGGATAACCTACAAAGTAGCACTTGTCTGATTTGGAATAGGTTTGTAACCTTTTACACAAGCCCCATATTCCAAATGTTTAAGAAAAGATATAACATGGTTGGGCGTACCATACCATGGCATCATTTCAACAGACCTGATGGAGCTCTTTTCAGTGTAAAAGCCGTAGTCTCTAAAGCATTACTCTTTTAAAAGGGATAATGGCAAATTTATATATGTCATCTTTGATCTTACCATGTCATAAATGGTTTGATTACATCTTCACGGACTTTCCACATGCAATGGTGTTCCGGGAGGTGCAAGTTATGAAACTACTTTCACAACTCATCAGACATTCACTAAACTTGTAACTCAAATATTCCTTTCTGCAATCGAATTGTAGAAACATAATTTTCTTGTTACAATAACCATCTACTTCATTTTTGTAAACCTTTCGAATGAATTCAAAAGATCCAGACTTACGTCTCATCAAGTAAATATCCACATATCTACTTGAGTCATTTCTGAAGATAGATAAATCCACTACTAACAACATTTATCGGACTACACCCATCAAATGTATGATCACCAATAAGTTTGTTGTCCGTTCCTTATGGCCTGTGAATGGTATTTCAGTCACTTCACTTTTCGGAGGAAAGTTGCAAGTGTCAGATGATTCAAAATCAAAGGACTTCAAAAATCCATCATAATGGAATTTATCCATGCGGGTTTCTCCAATGTGACCAAATGTAGTGCCACACTTGTGTGGTATTCTCTTAGTCTTGCGACATTTAGCGTCAGTGTTATGGATGTATCATATTACTATCAATATTCATAACATACATCCCATCTGGATGGAAGCATGGCTCTAAATGTTATTCATAACACTGAACAACAATTGTTCTTTTATGAACAACCCTTTTGCAACAACATTGTGCAAGGGGCTAGAGTGTAAAACTCTAAAATGAATTATGAAAGTAAATCCAGAGGTAATATATTAATATCATTATTCATAACATACATCTCATTCTCAATGAAAGTATGGCCCTTATGTTATTCATAACTTCGAACATAAAAAGTTCTCTTATGAACAACCTTCTTGTAAGATACCTTATGCAATGGGCTGGAGTTTAAAACTCTAAATGAATTATGAAAATAAATATAGACAGTAATACACCGATGGAAGGTATAGTAACATTTACTATGTTCCCTGTGTATACCTAAACCTCATTCCTGGCTACTCTTTCAGGCCATAGTAGTTCTTACATCGAGTTGCAACAGAAAGCAATCGAGCGGGTATCTTTGTGATTAACTCACAATACCCAAGAATTAGTGATTAACAATTTAATCATAATTCCCAAGAACTATATCTTTGACCAGCCTTCTATACATCAAAAACTTGTATGACATTCATACATGAGCTGGATATTCCAGTCTTCTTTCTTTTTGCCTTTATACTTCTAACAGTTTAACTTTTAGTATTTCTCCTACTTCCAGAAGAAGCACCCAACTTAAGAGTGGCGTTAGCCCCGGACTTCCTAGGCGTGAAAGTTTCACTAACACCCTTCGGACACTTCCTTTCTCTTTAAGTTGTTGTTTTCTTCACCTTTCATCATATGACAGGCGTTCTTCTGGATCCCTCTCTTATCAGTCTAATGCATAGTAAACTCCTTTACTAATAGTTTGCTAACAAACATTGCTTTGGATATCTCATATCTTTTAGCCTTTGTCTGTCTCTGAAAATGATTTTCAGATTCCATGAATATCACATAACTATCCAAACTTTTGAAGTTCGGGTCTCATGGAAGTAAACATATTGCACTTGACTGAAAACAGAATTCTAGCTTTTGGGTCGAAGGACGTGAGTCACATGATCCATAGCATAAGTGAGAGAATACCGAAAGTATGCGATAGGACAAAGTCCTTCTCAGCACTTTTGAGGACAATCCTCACATTACGTTACCAACCGTAAAGTTTTAACCAGATATTTAACAGCTATTCAATATTAATAGGGAAGGTGGAAACACGAGCCATTATTCTACAACTATTATGCATATAACACTTAGACAGTGTTCACAGTTAATTGCACTGAGAATTAAACAAGATAATTCTACAGTGCGCTCCCACTCAAATCAATATCCCTCATAATTGATTGTGAGTGATTCAAGATCCGCATTTCAATTCAACGCCATTGATGGTAGCATCACTGATGACGAAAATCTCAATCGGTAGGCAAACTTGCCAATCACATCTCTATGTGACTCTTGTTCATCTTTCGATGGGCGTGTTCCGAGCTCAGGACGCTCCTCCAGAACGTCAAGACAACCAAGTGATCTTGCTGCGAGGTCTCAACTCACCCGCCTCACACATCCCTAATCGTTCGTACCCATGGTAGCATGTGATACCCCGAAAAGTTAGGTGCCGTGACGGTGCTACACTTGGGAGAACACTAACTACTTGATATTTTTTGTGAGAGATCACCCTAATAAAAGCGACTACCGCGCAATCAAGAAGGGTGCATCATAAGGGATAAACATCTCAGGCAATTCATAATAGCATGATATGGTATAGCCCTTTCTGACGGAGAAGTCTTGTATTTCTTCGTCTTCGGCATTCGCATCGGTGTTCACCTTCGCAAAGATTGCCACCACCTTGTCGATGCACCAGATAATATTGCTATCTCTATAGCTGATAAAATAATGCATTACACAAGGTCGACTCGCAGGTCATTTAAAGTGCAATCATATGGCTCCAACCATCATGCCAAATGATGACACGCAGGTCATGTTTAATCAATTTACATCATATAGACATCTCATACATAATCAAATTATTGTGAACACTGCTATACCACATCATATGCACATGCAAACCCTCCTACAAAACCAAGTTAGACGCCTCTAATCGGTTCATGCAAAAACTTGTTTTTCATGGCTTCTAAGGTTTCGAAACAAACCGAAGCTACCAACGTCCATCATCAAGTATGATAATTCAAGTCGCTAGATTAACTTTCCAGGGTGTATGAAAACCGAGATAATAAAATCTCGAGCCCCATACTAAACTTCGTCATACGCATGACCCCCGTGCAGATCATATCTGCATTGCCCTTTCGTCTGCGAAATTTCATCTTTCTTTTTAACTACGGTGGAATTCAATGAACTGTTAGCACTTCGTTGATCAATCAGGATCGCGGATTGCCAGAACATTGAAACTCCACCATGCTGTTATCAAGATCAGAAATATGCAAATTCCAGGGAAGCAACAAGAACCTCGGGTAACAGATTTCATCTGCTACCCGCACAAATAATTTTCAGTAATAGAACTCATCTACTACCTAATTATATTGTGCAACACCCATACATCACTATGTATTCTAGATCGCAACCTGCATCTACGCATAGCACGGCTCTTGATGCCACTGTAGGGTAACGCAGCAGAAAACAAAAAATTTCCGACCTACGCACCAGCCTAGGACCACTATGGAGACTGCATACAAGGTTTGATCATTTTCGTTACCGACTCGTAGCGCAGCGAAAGTAGAGTCGATGACGATCGGTGGTGCAGATCCCCGCAGCTAGGATTTACAACCTCCCAACCGCGAGGATGTATACCCTCGTCTTCCCTTCGGACAGCCCTCCGGGAGGCGGTCGAACAGTCCCCCGGACGGTGTCGCGGACAGCCCTTCGGGAGGACCTTCGAAACTCGAACGGTCACTCGGACAGCCCTTCGGGAGGACTCACAGAACTCGGACCGTCACTTGGACAGCCCTTCGGGAGGCACTCACGAACAGCCCCTCGGGCACTAAGATCGAAACTACGACCTCTCTACAGAGTTGCACACATACGGTGTCAACTATCCGGCAGGGCTTCGCCGTCCAGAACTAGTTCCCACCGGAACCCAGACAGCCTTTCGGCTCTACGAAACTCTTTTCGTGGGAGGGAGAGAGAAGCCAGATCATTGCATGGCACTTGTATGTGAGAAGGAGTGTGTCTTTAGGCAGCCCCCTCCACCCCTATTTATAGGCCAAGCCCAAGGGTGGCTTCTCCAAGAAGCCAAGGGGGAAAAATACCAAAGGACCCTCAAGGTGGCTTCTCCAAGAAGCCACCCAAAAAGCACTTTCACTATTCACGACGACATTTTTCAGCGTCCGTTCAAACTGAAAATATTTATGTGGGCTTAGAACATTTCCAGTACCCACTAAAATAATTTTCAACGCGTTCTGGAACAATTCCAGTTTAGTGATTTCATCTGCGAAAAGCATCTGAAGCGGTTCCGGCAGCCCCGGAATATTTCCGGTTTTTCTTCCAGAAAATTCCCAGAAGTTTCCAGAATGATTCTGGCATCCTCCAAGAATTATCAGGCATGTGCCGAAACCATTTTGACTTAATGGTATCCCCTGAAACAACTTTTCAGTTTCACCGGAACTCATCCGGTGACCTCTCTCTGCGGAACTTTTCCGCTGTCCGAAACTTTTCGGTGTCCGAAACTTTTTCGGTGATTTTCTCTCAGACTCCCTGTCTAGTATTCAGCAGATAGATGACCCTTAAGCGTGTGACCCTATAGGTTCGGTGAAGTATAGACATGACCTGGAACCCCTTCCGATCAATGATCAACATCGGAGCCGTGGACACCCATATTGACCCCTATACCCACACGAATGAATATTCGAGTGAACCTCCAGTTGCCGTGTGCTATTCCTGTTGCTTCGCGATATGTTACAAATACCCGAGGTGAGACATGTTGGCATTCCCATGGATCAACAACTTGTCCACTATGCTAGTTACCTCGTTACCGGTATTGTTCTCTTTTCTCGTTACCGTGTTCCGGCATCCCCGTGATCAAATCACAAAGTGTCTGGCCAGACGATGATGGATACCGTAACACCGAGAGGGCCCAGAGATATCTCTCCATCGTCGGAGGAGCAAATCCCAATCTTGAGCTATCAAGTTACTTAACATATTTTCCCATGAACCCGTAAGCCGCCGTAATAGCCATTCAGTTACGGATGACGTTTAACAAACCCCAAAGTTCATGAATCAAGCATGAAGAAACTCGATACTCTCATAGTCTGAGGAATCATGCAAACATTAACCATCTCTGTGTTATTAACCATTAACTCATGACGAATGTATCTCATAGCATAACATCAATTCGGGTCGATTCAACACAAATGTCCTTCCTGACATTGTGCCCTCAAAGTTGCTGGCATAGACATGCCCATGATTGGAAAAACATAATCATCATGCAACACTTGAGCTAGTCTTAGAGGCACGACTAGGAATACATTTTACCGTTTATTATACCACACGTGCACATGGGTTTTCCCCAGAGCCTTTATGGATATACGGGCTCGGGAACCATAGCAGTTATAGCATGGAATATAAACTTAATTATGAACAGGGAGATAATTAATAACATTTATTATTTCCTCTAGGGCATATCTCCTACACCCCCCCCCCCCTCTAGATCTGATCTAGAGGGGCCGGCCCCCTTCCCCCTTGGCCCTATAAATAGAGGGGAGGAGGGAGGGCAGCAGCACCTCATCCAAGGCGCAGCCCTCCCCCTCTCCAACACCCCCTCCTCCTCCGTTGAGCTTGGCGAAGCCCTGCCGGAGAACTGCCAACTCCACCACCACGCCGTCGTGTGGCCAGAGTTGTCTTCCCCAACCTCTCCCTCCTCCTTGCTGGATCAAGGCGCGGGAGACGTCACCGGGCTGCACGTGTGTTGAACGCGGAGGCGCCGTTGTTCGGTGCTTAGATCGGAATCGACCGCGATCTGAATCGCTGCGTGTATGACTCCTCCAACCGCGTTCTTGCAACGCTTCCGCATCGCGATCTTCAAGGGTATGAAGATGCACTCCTCTCTCTCTCGTTGCTAGTCTCTCCATAGATTGATCTTGGTGATGTGTAGGAATTTTTTTTGATTTACTACTACGTTCCCCAACATTTATTACTACTTTATATGATTATTTAAAGGCTTGATGCCGAGTTACAGGGGCCAAAGAGAGTTTGTTGCACAACACAACTCAAACATAGGTACCCAGTGAGCACAGCTCAGAAATATATCACTTGGGGGCTTCCTGCTCATCGAGCATAGCTATGACTACCCTTGTTGATTCAGCGTATACACCTGGAATATCATGTTACTTGGGGGCTCTTTGTTCAACGGACAAGAGTTTTTATGACCCTTGTAACAGGCTTAAAAGCCAGGCTTGGAAGCGAGGTGTATTCACCTAAAAACCCGGGTTATCCTGCCTTTTTAAGTCTGCCACTCCGCTCAGGTAATCCTGGAATGACCCACCGTACTTTTGACAAGTAAATCTTATACAGACCCTGAACTTGTCAAAGTTAAAACGACGATTGGTTGTGTGAGGTCCGGCTTATAAGATTTGTATGAAGGTTTAACTCAGTGGCTGTGTGGCCCTTGAAAGCACTTGCGTTTTAGGCCTGGCCGCCTATGAAAGCCTTGATTTTTTGTTGTTTGATTTGAGCATTTTGTTCTTTTTTCTGTGACTTATTAATACATGGTTAAAAGCCTATGAGGGTTATGATGCCTTATGGTTTATACATGAGACTACCCGGTGTTTATTAACCCGGCCTAGCTTTCGACTATAAGTCACCAGTATATGATGATATTAAATACTTGGAAGCGTTGTGCTCCGAGTTTCGGGATATTCCCCCTTGCTGCATACGGCATTGTAAGACGGCAGTATATGACAATTAAGAAGGGCATTATGTGCTCAATCTTTTTTGGGTTGACACCCTTACTGCACTGGTATGATAAACCAGTAGTATAATCGAATATTACAGTCACCAGTGGTTTACATAGGGTATTATGACCCGTCCTGCGGTAAACCACCAGGACACTTGCGATCTGTTTGTATGCAAGAACAGACTCAAGGTGATGGTATTATAAGCATAACATATTTTACTTTGGCGGATCAACAATTAATGTTTGCACAACAAAACATGCACGATGGCATGGCAGATCAAGAGTTTCAACTGGCCTATTACAAAGGCATCTGATGCCCCAAAGGAATAACTATCTTAGCAGTTTTGGCAGAAAAGTAGACATTAAGCCGGCCAACCGCTTATGATTCTTTGCCCTGCTGAGCTGAAAATTGTGGATCGTCCAGCGCCGGCTCATCTTCCCCCTCTTCACCCAATGGCTGGAAGTCAGTGGTTGCCCAGTCGATCCCAGTTAAAGCTCTGAATACAGCTTCATCACTTATAAGTGTCGATGGATCAATATCAGGGGCATAAGTGTGCTTACGGATCGGAGGAGTCAAGCCAAGAACATCGTGAGTCGTTGCTTTGATCTTCTTATTATTGGCATCGTAAACCGGCTGGTAATGTGTAAGATTAGTATCTGCAGCCAGTTTACTAGCTAGAGGACGCATTTCCCTCATAATGGCGGCGAAGTCATCTGCGCTGAAGGGTGACCCATCTTCTTTTATGCTCGGGCAGCCGTTTGCTAAGTCTGCCGGCTAAAGGTCAGCTAGCCACGCTTTGGCCTGGGTTAGCGCGGTCAGTGCACCGGCTCTCGCAGCTGAGTTCTTCAACTCTTCAATCCGCGCAGGCAGCATCGATAGCTTCTCCAATGTATCCTTGATAAGGGTTGGAGCCGGTTTGTTGTGAGTCGCTGTGCAGATAACCCGTTGTGTGCCAGTATATAACTGTTCTATGAGCGTATAGGCGGCTTTCAATTTTTTCCGCATATCTGAGCCAAGATGGGTAACCCGGGGTCCTGTTTTCATCAAGGACGTTTGTAAGCCGGAGCACATCGGTTAGCATATGTTAAAAAGATTAAGAGAAAGTTACCAAAAATGGCAGCATTCATGGCATTTATTTGCTGTTTTAAGCCGGCAAGCTCTACAGTTACCGGTTTAAGGGCTGCTTCAGCATCTTCAGCCCTCTTCAGCAGGGCTGCTTTCTCTGTATCCCAACCAGTTTGTTCAGCTTTGAAACTTTCCTTCAATTTTTCCATCGCTGCTAAGGCACTAGTCAATTCATCCTTGGCCTTGGAGGTCCCTGCTTGTTGAGACTTGATATTTTCTTTAAGGTCGGCGACTTGGGATTCTTTACTGCTAAGCTCAGTCTACAAGAGGTAAAACAGTAAATGAGAGGCAATGAATTTATTGGAAGTCCTAAGCGCAATACAGGTATCATACTTAGCACTTGGGGGCTAATGTCTAGTGCTTCTTAAAACTACTATGAAGTCCCAAGCACAATACAAGTATTATGCTTGGCACTTGGGGGCTAATGCATATTGCTCTTGTCAAAAATGAACTCATTCACTGACCCGGACAAATGGTAATGATCCGGCCTACGAAGGTTATAAATGGGATTATGAATCTCCTGCAAGACGATTAGTCTCGACTCAACAGATTTGTTAAAGCCGGCCCTTGGGGGCTACAGATGCAAAGTTGAAGTGCTGGTATTATAAAGTCCCAGTTCATATTGCAAATATAAACCGGCCCTTGGGGGCTACTGGAGTTGATCTATGCAGCTGTTGAAGTTTACAGCACATGTTATTCTATCATATCCAATAAACTTGACGGCGAAGGGGAAGAAGATTCATATAACAAGGAATTGCAGTGTTTACCTTATAGCGCTCTGTCATCAAGTTCACTAAGCCGGCTTCAAAGTCACGGTTAGTGTACAGACGGTTTAAGTAACTAGAGTGGAGGTCTTGAGCACTGAAATGAGTATAGCTCTCCAAGCCTGTTTTCCACTTGCCTTTATCTTCAGCACAAATTTCTTCTTTAGCGCTGTGCTTAGACAAGACAGTAGGTTGACCCGGAGCTGTGAATCCAAAGCCGGTGACAACAACGTCATCAGTTTTCTCCTCGGCAGGTTTGATTGGGCTGGGCGGCTTAGAGAGAGCCGGTTCAGTGTCCATATCATTTGGAGAAACTTCATGATCTTGTGGTGGAGGATCATTAAGGGTAGCATCAGCAATTGGGCTAGCAGGTTCTGGCTATTGTTTTTCCGGTTCAGATTGGTTAGAATCATCGACCGGCTTATTCATTTTAGCCTTCTTGCTGGGTTTTGCTTGGCCCCTGGGAATAAGAAACATAAAGAGGTCAGTATAAATGATAGATATAAGGTTTAAACAGTTGAATATATTTTTACCCAGGTACAGTCTTGAAAGCTGGGATCTGAGTTCCCGTTGACTCGCGAGAAGAAGAATGAGGAGTCCCCTGATAGTTTGAATCAGACGGGTTAAGAGGTTGTCGGAAACGACCCGCCTTGGGATAAAGTATATCAGCAGGAAAGACCTCTGGGCGGCATTTGCGAACCGGTGTATTCGGTAAGCCAGAGGAGGTGATTTGTCCACCACTATGCTGGGTGATTCGGCGAGCCTCGTATTGTTGTTTCTTCAAAAGAAAGTTGGGATCCAAGTGAGCTAGAGGGTGAGAAAAGCTTACTTTCCGGCTTGCTTGTCGAGTTTTCTGTGTTGGCAGAGGTTCTGAGCCGGAGGAAAGAATAGTTACCTCGGCGTCACCTGCACGGCTGGCCTCTGTGTCATCCTGATAACAATCATTGTTAATGAGATGTACAAAAAAGGAGCCAAGGGAGTCAAGTTCTACCTCTGACTCATTATCATTGTCATCATCAGTGTTTAAGTCGGTGGCCTTCTTGGTAGCTTTCTTGGTGGCTTTGGTTTTGGTCCGAGCCGGTTTGGCCGGCTTATCCTGCGTTTTCCTCTTCCAAAATGGATCGTCAGCCTATTAAGATTGAAAAGATTATAAGTAGGCATCAAAATATGAGTTAAGCAGAAGATGTGCAAATCTTACAGCTGGCGGCTTGTTGAAAGTGCAGAAAGGACTAAGTCTGGTTTTGTTGCACTCCTTTACAGGCTCATTCAGCAGTTTTTTGGTGGCTTCAGTAATTTCCGCATCAGACAGTTGAATGTCACAATGGCGCTGAGGGTCTTTTATGTCACCAGTGTATTCGCACATTAAGCCGGGGCGACGGCTTAATGGCAAGATACTCCAAGACAGCCAGCACCGGAAAAAATCAACACCGGTTAAGCCATTGGCCATAAAGACTCTGAGCTTTGAAAAGGCTGGTGCGTACTTGGACCGTTCCTTTGCATCAAGCCGTTGGGGGAGTGGATGTTTGTTGCTAAGTCGGTGGTCACGGTAACCCGGTAGAGGATTCTCACCGGCTGGAGATGTATCTTGACAATAGAACCAAGTTTGGTTCCAATCTTTGGGGTGACTGTGGAGCCTGGCATGGGGAAAGCTGACTTCTTTCCTTTTTTGAATTGAGACTCCACCAAGTTCTTGGCATGGCCTGTCGACAAACTCTGTTTGGCGGTTTAAGTAATAGAACTCCCTGAATAAGTCAACTGTGGGCTCTTCTTGAAGATAAGCTTCATAGAATACTTGGAAGTTGCAGATGTTAGATACGGAGTTGGGTCCAATGTCTTAAGCGTGCAATTGGAGGAAATGAAGCACGTCACGGAAAAACTTTGAGCCAGGTGGCCTGAACCCTCGGCCCAAGTGATCAGCAAAAACAATCACTTCTCCATCTTTTGGTTGAGGAGGAACTTCTTCACCAGGAGCTCTCCAATGGATGATCTCTTTTTTGGCTAAAGCGCTAGTGGCGACAAAGTTGTTCAGTTCTTCTTCGGTAATCCGAGATTTGACCCAATTGCAAGACGTATATGTCTTAGCCATTTCTTTTCAATGATCTGAGAGAAAGATTAGGCTGGTTCAAGATTACATGGTTAAGCCGGCTTATGGTTAAAAAGTAAACAATAATGAAGCATGAACAGGTGCTAAGCCGGAAATTGGCATTACAAAGTTACAAAGAACCATTGGCGGCTTAAGAGGGGACTAATGATACCTGGCGGGTAACTATTTCTGAGCTAAGCCACCCAGACAGATATTGAAAGTACAGATCTAAGGATGGAAAAATCGCTAAGTGCTGAGAAAAACAAGTTTCACAGATTGATGCTATGATTTTGGATCTTCGGCACTTTAGTTAATGAAAAAATATTCAGACCTAAAATACCAGTACTCGAGCAGTTCATGGGTCCAGATCGGTTTTCTTATGCAGAGGAGGTGTTCTAAATAGTAAAAAGGAGTGCTATGGTTACCACGGTATAGGAGGAGCACCAAGTTCAAATCAAAATCGCAAACTGCAGTGGAAAGCGAAGATGAACTCTGACGGACTCGTTGAAACCCTAACGGATCTATGGGAGAAGGAAGAAGGAGAACTAACCAGGGCTGTTGAACAGCGGAGGTGCGCGGACGAAATCTGGTCAGATCAGGTCAATGCAGCGGCCGTTGTTGGAGCAGAGGTGAAGGCCGACGGCGGCGGCAGAGCTCGAGTGCTAGCGCGTCACGAGCTGAAAGACAGAGACGAAGAGGCAAGGGGGGAAAGTGAAAGGGACCCCCGGTCCTATTTATAAGATAAAAGGATAAGTGACATGCGCGGGAATCGAGGAGGCCAAAATATGGATATGACGGCGCAGATGCCACGATTTTCGGAGATTCATTAAAAGAGAAGATTTATTAAGATTTGAGTTTTGTGCAGTATTAATGACAGGTGACGTCACGGCGGGTTACCATGATCCTAGAAGATGACGTCACGGCGAGTTACAAGGTTTCACAAGAGTAATGAGGAAGGAAAAAATTTTTCCTAAGTGTTGAAGATTGATATGAACAAGTTCAAATCAACCTGGGGCCTAATGTTGGGGATATAACTATTGGGTTTAACCCGCCCAGGAGAGGCCGGGTTAAGCCCCTGGCGGTTCATAAGACAAAGCCCATGAAGATGCTTAAGACAGTAGTTCATTACGCGGACTCATCGAGGGCCTGAAGCCCAAGGGCGACTTAAGGCCCAAACAAGTGTAAACCGCCGTATGTGTATGACTTGTATTATAAGGCACGTATAGTTAGTCACCGAGCCGGACATGTTGTTTATGAGCCGGCCGGGACTCCGTGCGCCACCGGGCGTCAACCTGTGTATATAAAGGGACGACCCGGCGGCGACTTAGGGGGGAAGAGATCGAAAGCTAGGTCAAGCATATTCGCTCCCTGGTAATCGAGACATAAGCAATACCACCTCAACTGGACTAGGCTTTTACCTTCACCACAAGGGGCTGAACCAGTATAAACTCCTTGTGTCCTTTATCCCGTTTAACCCCTTTAAGCTAACCCTGTTGCGATGGCGCCTCGACTAAGTCCTACTGCTAGGACATCTGCCGTGACAATTCCACGACAAGAAGGCCGGCTAGGGGTTTAGTAGCAGCAGAGGAGGCAGGAGTCGGTGAAGCTCGCCGGCGGCCGAGGTGGAAGGGGGCGGCTCGATCCGCGACCTGCGGTGCTCCCCGGCTCCAACGAAGGGCGCCAGGCGACGTGGATGACGACGGCGGAGCGGACAGACAGGGTCGAAAGCTTTGGGGCCGCCGTTGGCCACGGGGACGATGGAGGGCGGCGGCGACGCATTCGAGATAGAGAGAGAGAGAGAGAGAGGAGTGGGCGAGCTCGAGGGAGAGGGAGAGAGTAATGGAGAGGGAGGGAGAGTAGATAGGGATGGAGGGGAGGCCGAGGGGCTCCCTCTTATCCCCTCGGCGGCGCTGTAGCATCGCCATGTCGACCAGCGGTCGGCGAGCGCGCTCGTCCACGGGGACGATGACACGGGGAGGGAAGCAGGTGAGTTGGGCTGGGCCTCGCGGCCCAGTGCCAGGTAAGTGGCCTTGTGACCTTTTTCTTTTATTTCTTTTCTGTTTCTGTTTTTATCTCTGCTTTATTTCTGTTTTGTAATTCCTTTAGCACTATTTCAATTTTGTAAATTATGAGCCTTGTACATATAAATTCTAGGCAATATACCTTACTGCCAGAAAAAGGTTTAGGGGTAAATGGATTTCATTTGAATTTTTATTAAATGAAATGGGTTTAAATAATATTGTTTTGGTACTATTTCTTGAAGTTAAAGTCATTTAAATAATCTAGTTAATGTTTAACTTCTTTTTACAATTACTTTGGGAATATTTGTAACATTATGAACATTTTTGTTTTGCTGTTTGAAGAAATAATTATTTGACTTGCATTTCAAATTTGAACTTGAGGTAGAAATATTTCTTAATGGTTTTTCTTATGGCATCATGATGATAGATTGGCATGATTAAGAGGAGATCACTGTGGTTAAAACATGGGGTGTTACACAGATCTCCCCCGATGATGCCTCCAAGGAGCACAACGACGCCCTCGGGCGCCATCCCTGCCGGCCAACAAGCATCGGCCGGGCATTCACCCAGATTAGCACAACCACCACTCCCTCACACCAAGCCAAGGCCAGCAAGAACCTTGACTAGTCCGCGCACCCCTAACGTAGCAAGCATGCCAATGCTGCACAGGGCCATCACCTTCCTTGCCGCCAGCAAACACAGGCAAGCCAGAACAGACCGAGACGAGTCAGATCTAGCGGCCGCCCTCATGTACATTTTCGTCTACGAACGTGTCCGCTATCGCTTGCTTCCTGACACAAGAGGCACCATATATAATGATCAAAGGTAATACTAATAGTATGGTGAATAGAAGCATATATACACTTTACCAAATTTGAAAGGTTTCGCACCTAGCTTTTGCACCGCTAGCTTGCATGTAAGAAGAACAAATAAGCAAAGCACCGATAACTCCCAATGCGTGTCTGCAACCAATATTGGACAGGGTATGCAATCGGCTGCAGCTGGATTGCTCATTGGAGCACCGCAGTTGGTCACCTCATGCTAGTCAAGTCGGTCCTCACATCCATCCCCGTGTATCACTCCATCGTGATGCAGTTGCCCGTGTGGCTGATCGATGGGTTTGAGAAGAGAATTCGTGCCTTTTTTTGGAAGGGGACTGGCGGCGTCAGCGGTGGCCATTGTCTGGTGGCTTGGGAGCAAGTGTGCAAGCCATTCAAGTATGGCGGACTGGGCGTCCTGAATGTAGATTATGTGAATTGCACAATGTATTGCTCTCGTGCAAAGGCATGTATATATGATGTACAAGAGGTGGGCCACGACCTCAACTATACAAGGAACTAGGAGGTGGGCCCAATATACAGATATGCACAACACATATACTCAACACCCCCCCGCAGTCGAAGCGGCTCCGCGGCTGACGCAAAGACTGGACCAGAACTCCTCAAATGACGCGGTAGGCAAGCCCTTGGTCATGATATCTGCGAATTGTTGGGAAGTAGGGACGTGTAGAACACGAATATGACCGAGGGCCACCTGTTCCCAAACAAAATGAATATCCAACTCAATATGCTTGGTCCGACGATGATGTACCGGATTAGCGGAGAGGTAGACCGCTGAAACATTGTCACAGTAGACCACCGTAGCATGATCCACAGGACAAGAGAGCTCCTGAAGAAGCTGGCGAAGCCACGAACACTCAGCGACGACGTTGGCCACCGCACGATACTCAGCCTCAGCAACGGAGCGAGAGACCGTAGGCTGCCGCTTGGACGAACACGAGATGAGTGAGGGTCCAAGAAAGACACAATAGCACGAGGTAGAGCGACGAGTGTCAGGGCAGCCCGCCCAGTCTGCATCGGCGTAGGCGGTGAGGGCGGTGTCGGCGGAGGCAGAGAGCGTGATGCCAAGATCCATAGTGCCACAGACATAGCGGAGAATCA
Source organism: Thinopyrum elongatum (assembly GCA_011799875.1). Taxonomy (NCBI): domain Eukaryota; kingdom Viridiplantae; phylum Streptophyta; class Magnoliopsida; order Poales; family Poaceae; genus Thinopyrum; species Thinopyrum elongatum. Next base: position 57,578,578 of record CM022299.1, read on the forward strand.
GATTGACAGCGGCCCAGTGAACATCTCGAGGAGCATGCATATGAAGACACACCTGCTGCACGGCATACTGGATCTCCGGTCGAGTCAGAGTGAGGTACTGGAGAGCACCAACAATAGACAAGTAGAAAGCAGCATCCGAAGCAGGAGAACCATCCGTGGCAGAAAGCTTGGCCTTCGTATCAACAGGCGTAGCGGCGGGCTTGCAGTTAAGCATGCCGGCGCGCTCCAGGAGCTCGTGAGCGTACTTCCGCTGATGAAGGAAGAAGCCATCCGGACGGCGCACCACCTCGACACCGAGGAAGTAGTGCAAAGGACCCAAGTCCTTGATGGCGAACTCAGCGCAAAGACGAGCCATGAGCTGACTGAGGAGACCAGCCGTACATGCCGTCGGGATGATGTCGTCGACATAGAGCAGCAAGTAGGCCGTGTCAGAGCCCTGAAGATAGACGAAGAGCGAGGCGTCTGAGCGGGTAGAGCCACTACAAGAAATCTGTTAATACATGACGGATCTAGTCCATCACGGATCAGTGGAAAACTGTCATGGGTGCCCTTACATGACGGACCTGAAATCCGTCATGTATATCGCGTCATAATTTGACATCGTACCTTTCTTGACGGCTCTTGACCGTCATGGATCTGCACCAGGCCCGCCCAAGCCCAAACATCTCTGACGGGAACAATCCATCATGGACTGACGCCACGTAGGATTTTGATTGACCAATTCAAATGACATGTCTGCCTACGTGGATACTATTTTCCGTCACAAAAATCGTCATCGATTTGGGCACAATTTAAATTTGGCCGAGCGCATTAGCCCATTCATTTCTGTCTCATTAGCCCATTTATTTCTGCCTAATTTTGACCAAGCATGTTTTTAGCATAATGCGTCTCACAAATCCAAATGCCAATTTTGGCCCAAGAGGAAGCATATGGCAAGTGTCAGAACATTACATAGTTGATCCAGTTTGCAGCCATCCGTATGTAAATACAACATAGCAGTTTATAAAATCATCTATGAAATGACAACTTACAGCATAGATTGACAATATATCACAAAACAAGGTTAGGAACCAGTACAATCCATTTTACATCAACATAATATATAAACTATTGAGGTTGTTATTCTTGTTCTTGCCATCGGTCCTCCTGTGGCAACTATCATGTTATGGTTGATTGTGATGGCAGCACCAAGTAGCTCGCTACCTAATCTTACCTGGCATATTTACAAGAACCTTGTTAGATATTTGTACATATGAATAGATCATAGAAATAAGAGAATTACAACAAAAATAAAAATGAACTATATGCTGTCCAAAATTCTTAAATCTTGCAGTGCCTACGAATGAGAATAACATTGATCTAAACTAAGGAAGATTAACAAGTCAAATATACATAACCTCACTCACACAAACATGTAAAACAAGTTTGCACATAACTGAATTTATTAATTGAACTTTCACTTGATTGTAAAAGAATGCTTGGTAAATGAAGTACTTCATAAATAAGTATGCCATCATATATGCATTGTCAAAAAATAGCATGCTTCACACATTCTGGCCTGCAATAACTAGTTCAAATATACAAATAACCTCACTATCAAGTACAAAGAATTGCAATTTGTTCATAAAACAACAATATGAAAAAAAGCCAAAATAGGAACTTGAGGACGAATCAATCGAGTTAGGAGGTATATTAATATGTGAGAGATGATTCATCATCACTGCATGTATATTAATAGTGCAAGCATGTATATGCATCAGCAGCAAAACAACATATGCTAAGACGTGTGTTGTTCTAATGTCATGCTGCATGCATGATAAACAAAGTTATAGTGCGGACACCTAGTGCTATACAAATTCAGTTTCCCAGCAGCAAGGATGCCAGGAAGCACATGGTAATATGGTATACAGATTAATTGACCTTCAGTTTCAGGCCAACAACATCATTCAGAGTGCACTTATGAAACAGGGGTGTTCAGATTCATGACTTGTTGACCTGGCTCGACTTGGACGCTTCCATCAACTGCCTATTGTCTCGGCATATTTGCTGGTTTACACTGGCAGCCAACAATCGACATCACCGTCATACATTCACTTCTCTGCTATACCTATCAAATCAAACACTAAAAAATTACTAAGTGAAACAAGCTACGCTGTGCATATTATCCAAGAAAATTACCACAGCTGAACAACTGAAATATATATGTATAAGTGATATGCATATTAACCCAGAAAATTATGAACTACAAAATACTTCCTTTAATTTCCCTCACTGTCTAGGACACAATAGAACAAACTAGAGGTGCAACAGCTCATGCAAGAAAAAACAGAATTCCTACTTGCTAAATTACTCCATTATTCAGGCCCATGCAAGCTAGTAGTCTACATGAAACCGTGTATGGTTCAGCCATGAGCTCACAACAGAGGAGATAGGCAGAGGTACAAGTGCTTAACTATAAAGAACCTATAAAGCCTCAAGTTGACGTATAAGTGATAGTAACAAAACACACATCACAGAACTCCATGTACGGCAGGAGGAACAGTTAAGGCCATATAAATACACCAAAAAACGGCATCACTAACTAACAATATCCACGACACTGAGCCGCTGCGCATCGACCCGGTCAGAAAAAACTTCAAATGTTCATGTGTCAACAAGTTACACATGAAACTCAAAGTTTATGCTGCCAATTAATCTTAAAGCATTGACAATAGTAAACAATAATCATCTAGAGTACTAGCTGCATCATAAATAAAAATTATGGTTATATGCAGAACCAATTTGTTAACTGAACATGTCATATTCAAAGCATAATTAGTAAACATCAGATACATGCAGGCTAAGCACACAGTATGCTTCAGAAATTATGGGAGACCGAAGCAACATAAATACGAAGGAGCTTTAACTTCGGGAATAACAAGACATGATAGAGAATTGCATGATAACACCCTAATATACATCAGAACTGGTTTAGAAGTCTTCACGAGAGCACCAATTCAGTATCATAACATCAGTATAAAATAACTCACTTGTGCATATTATTGATAAAAGGACAAAAGGAAATCACATTTATGTAGCCAAGAATATGCTGTGCAGTAATGCATATAGAGGACCAAACTCATCCCAACAATCTGATACAGCACTATGATACTTACCTAGTAGGCTTCATTTTAGAAACTATCCTCCTGGTGATAGTGATAGTAGTTATATCGAAAAGGATCTAAAATCAGCTGTAAATGCCCATATCCATTGGGACAACATATGTACTAGATCAGGCACTGCACTATACATTGCAAGGAGCTGCCTACAATACATAAAAGTTATACTCCCTCCGTCCCAAAATTCTTGTCTTAAATTTGTCTAAATACGGATGTATCAAGTCACATTTTAGTATTAGATACATCCATATCTAGACAAATCTAAGACAAGAATTTTGGGATGGAGGGAGTATAAGTTTACATTCAAAAGCCGTCTAACTAGTGAAGTCACCAGGCTATGTAAAATAACATTCTGTTGTATATATGGGTGACGGGTTTTTTCCTTTTTATTGTGATTGATGGTGCAGACGTGTACTGAGAAATTCAAGTCATGTGTTCTTGTCATGATTCAGTTCAGAATAATGCCAAGATGCGGCTAAAAATTCAGAAGTTTATGCAATGTTCAGCTTCTCTAATGAGAAATGCATGCTTTGTGATGCCAACAAAAGAAATTGTTAAGCAAAAAGTGGTAGAGTGTAGTTAAGCAAAGCCGGGTGAGGGAGAGTACTACCCCCTGTGCGTGACTTTGTCATGAGATATTCAGTTCCTATAGCAGGAATTGTGTAGGAGAGGAAATGGCTCTCGTGGATAGCTTCAGCAATGCCTGAAATCAATAAGAGATGGTTAAGAACCTGCAGGTTTAATTCACATTACTGGATTTCTTAAGCTGTCGTACTAACAACCAGCAGTATTTCCATCCAGTGAAGATTGAAGTTGCAGCAATGGACAAATCCCAGAGCCAACATCCAGCAATGGAATCCAAACAAAAGTACAAATCTGGAACTCAAGTAAAAGCAAGCGATTTGCCGAGCTGCACTCACCAGTTGAAATCGATGCGGCCGGTGCGTCGTCATGCGTGAAGGACACGTCCGTGTTCCCCTCAGATTTGCCGCTGACCATTCGAGGAGAAGCGCGTGTGTGTGTCTCGCAACCGGATGGAGCTGGATCCGTGCCCGCCGCCGGCGACATCAGGGGGTTCCAAACCCGGCAGTCGGTCCCGCCGCCACCGTGGCCGCATCAGCTCGAGATGCAGGACTGAGCCGCCGCAGCTCAAGGGCGTGATCTGCACGAGAAGGGGCATGGAGTGAGGTAGACGGGGAGGGGTCTGGTGTGGGCTAGATGGGAGGTGCCTGGCGCATGGTGGTTCAACGCCGGCGCCGCCGGCGGCGACATGGAGAGACGCGAGGAGGGAAGGTGGAGTGGCGGCGGCGGCTGATGGTTGGTATGGGAGGAGACGAGAAAAGGGCGATTAGGGTTAGGCTGGTGTGGACTCTCTAGTTAAATGGGCTGGCTCGAAATTTTTCACTCCCCGCGCTCGGGACTTAAAATTGCCCTTCTCGCGCGCACGCTGTTCGTTTTACTCTTCACTTTTTTCTCCTATTGACTATTGCATTTGACTGACATGTAGGCCAATCAAAATAGCACGCACAGCAGGAGCCACCCGTGACGGTCCGAATGGTGTATAAAGAAAAAAAAGTTAGGCGCGACTAGGCCCATCTAGTTAATCCATGACGGTTTTCGTGACGATCCTTCAACGTCCGTCATAATGGGGTTATCGTCTTGTGGCCCATTCGCATCTTGCAGATCCATGACGGTTGCCATGACGGTTCAGGAGAACGTCATGAGAAATCCGTCACGGATTAACAGATTTCTTGTAGTGTTCTTGGAGATAGATAATGAGATTGTGGTGTTGTCGTTCTTTCATTATCGATATTAAGGTTAGTCCAAAGTGACATGCTTAATGTGTCACCATTTCTAGCGGAAAATGATGTGTGCTTGAGGTCGAGCACATGTCAAGCGAGGTGGAACGAAGACATAGACCGATTTGGAGTTAGGTGTCATCCCAAGTTCACTATTGCCAGATATGTGGATTTATTAGCTATTGCCAAATGCTCTCCGTCCCTAGCGGACACCTCGATATAGGACGTAGCGGACAGAGGGAAAGCCGAGTAGGAAGAACGAGTCCTCTTCCAAGGTGAAAATGGAAGCCCGTATGTTTGATTGTTCCCAATGTGTACCGATCAAATATTCAAATGTATGACATCATTTTGATCAATGTCTCGCTACATTATTTCGTTGTCCCCTAGCAGTGCACTCACGCCTTCTTTTTGATTCCGTAGCGTAGCACGGGCATCTTACTAGTTTAGAAGAAGAAAGATGTGTTCTGTCGCTGGCCACCTCCTCCATGTCTCAGCAAGTCCGGTCTTTCTCTCTCACAGTTTACGTACAATCCTCTGTTACTCAAGCACTGTCGTCATGCTCATCTCTCTGATCTGGTTGGTTTTAATTAGAAACACTAGATGTGAAAAAATTCCTTTCTATTTTTTATTGTTCTTGAAGGAGAAGGAATAAACAGATTAAACTTACCATGTACTACCTGCATCTCTCCCATCAATCATATTGATATGTTTATTGCTTTCTCTTGATTGATTTGTAGAATCAGATCATATGACATAGTGCAATTCATCTTCAGTATGTTCCTTCCTTGCAATATTATTTCACAGTGACATGAGATCGATCTAATACACAAGCGGTACCATTGTGTGACTGACATTGTCGTTCTTCTACTGCAGGTGTTCAAAACAGAAGGTTTCGTTTGATTGTTGCTCGACATCCATAGGAACATGCATTGCATCCAAAAAGAGGCAAGGAGCTCTAATTATTGTTTATTTGATGTTTTTTGTTTTTCTATTTGGAGATAGGTGCTGGAATAGTAACTGATGTTCAGTTTCAAGCATGTGCATGTATAATTACAATCAAATGATCTTCTATAAGGCTAAGCACTTGGGATATTATACCTTCAAACATATAGCATCTCTTGAGAAATGTAAGAATATTCCTTTTCTGTTCTTATAATATCACTATATGATTGTTTTGGTTTGATGACACTCATTAGTCTAAAGGGTTCCTCCTTACTGAGAGGATCAAGTATGGCCCGTTATTATTATCATTTGGAAGTGGTCTATGCTGGCTGGCAGCCTATTAAAAAATGTGTCACAAAATGGAGTGTATATGTTGTCCTACTCATGAACCATGGCATTTTGTACACCTTCGATTATTCTCTCAAAAATGGATCATGGTGGACAATGCAACCTAATACCCATTTGATGCATTACACCTCAAGGCTCACCAATTAAGATGAAATTTCTTAATTTTTTACTGTGATGCACTTCTAATAGTGAAGGAAATATGCCCTAGAGGCAATAATAAAGTTGTTATTTTATATTTCTTTATTCATGATAAAATTTTATTATTCATGCTAGAATTGTATTGATCGAAAACTTAAATACATGTGTGAATACATAAACAAACACCGTGTCCCTAGTGAGCCTCTACTTGACTAGCTCGTTGATCAAAGATGGTTAAGGTTTCCTAACCATGGACATGTGTTGTCATTTGATAACGGGATCACATCATTAGGAGAATGATGTGATGGACAAGACCCACCCGTTAGCTTAGCATAATGATTGTTCAGTTTTATTGCTATTGCTTTCTTCATGTCAAATACATATTCCTTCGACTATGAGATTATGCAACTCCCGGATACCGGAGGAATACTTTGTGTGCTATCAAACGTCACAATGTAACTGGGTGATCATAAAGATGCTCTACAGGTATCTCCGAAGGTGTTTTTTGAGTTGGCATAGATCGAGATTAGGATTTGTCACTCTGAGTTTCAGAGAGGTATCTCTGGGCCCTCTCGGTAATACACATCATAAGCTTGCAAGCAAATCACTAATGAGTTAGTCACGAGGTGATGTATTATGGAACGAGTAAAGAGACTTGCTGGTAACGAGATTGAACTAGGTATGAAGATACCGACGATCGAATCTCGGGCAAGTAACATACCGATTGACAAAGGGAATTATGTATGTTGTCATAACGGTTCGACCGATAAAAATCTTTGTAGAATATGTAGGAGCCAATATGAGCATCCAGGTTTCGCTATTGGTTATTGACCGGAGAGGTGTCTCGGTCATGTCTACATAGTTCTCGAACCCGTAGGGTCCGCACGCTTAACGTTCGATGACGATATAGTATTATATGAGTTATGTGATTTGGTGACCGAATGTTGTTCGGAGTCCTGGATGAGATCACGGACATGACGAGGAGTCTCGAAATGGTCGAGAGGTAAAGATTGATATATAGGATGATAGTATTCGGACACCGGAAGTGTTCCGGAGAGTACCGGGTACATATCGGATCACCGGAAGGGGCTCCGGTCACCCCCGTCAAAAGATATGGGCCTTATGGGCCAAGAGGGGAAACGCACCAGCCACAAGGGGCTGGTGCGCCCCCCATATGGGCCGGCCAAGGTGGAGAAGGAAAGGGGAAGGAGGAAATGAAAGAAAGGGAATAGAATTCCCCCTTCCCCCTCTTTCCTTCCCCCTCCGATATATAAGGCAGGGGGGCGCACGGCTTGGGAGGAGCCCAAGTAGGATTCGGTCCTACTTGGGGCGCCTCCTGGCCTCTCCCCTCCCCATCCCACCTATATATATGTGGTGGGGCGCCCCTAGCACACAACAGACAATTGCTTAGCCGTGTGCGGCGCCCCCTCCACTGTTTACTATCTCGGTCATATTTTCGTAGTGCTTAGGCGAAGCCCTGCGGATATCACTTCACCATCACCGTCACCACGCCGTCGTGCTGACGGAACTCATCTACTACCTCGACGTCTTGCTGGATCAAGAAGGCGAGGTACGTCACCGGACTGAACGTGTGCAGAAGTCGGAGGTACCATACGTTCGGTACTCGATCGGTGGAGCGCGAAGAAAGTTCGACTACATCAACCGTATTGTGAAACGCTTCCGCTTACGGTCTACGAGGGTACGTAGACACACTCTCCCCCTCGTTGTTATGCATCTCCATGGATAGATCATTGCGTGTGCGCAGAATTTTTTTGTTTTCCATGCAACGTTTCCCAACAGTGGTATCAGAGCCAGGTCTATGTGTAAATGATATGCACGAGTAAAACACAAATAAGTTGTGGGCGATGATGTTCATAATGCTTACCACCAATGTCTTATTTTGATTCGGCGGCATTGTGGGATGAAGTGGCCCGGACCAACATTACATGTCCACGTACATGAGACCGGTTCCACCGACTGACATGCAACTAGTTTTGCATAAAGGTGGCTGGCGGGTGTCTGTTTCTCCTACTTTAGTTGAATCGAATTTGACTGTGGCCGGTCCTTGAAGAAGGTTAAAACAACAAACTTGATAAATCACCGTTGTGGTTTTTGCCGTAGGTAAGAACGGTTCTTGCTAGAAACCCGTAGCAGCCACGTAAAACTTGCAACAACAAAGTAGAGGACGTCTAACTTGTTTTTGCAGGGCATGTTGTGATGTGATATGGTCAAGACATGATGTGATATATGTTGTATGAGATGATCATGTTTTTAAATTTATCGGCAACCGGTAGGAGCCTTATGGTTGTCTCTTTATTGTATGAAATGCAAACGCCATGTAATTGTTTTACTTTATCGCTATGCGTTTGCAATAGTTGTAGAAGCAATAGTTGGCGAGACGACCGCGACGCAACGATGGAGATCAAGGTGTCGAGCCGGTGACGATGGCGATCATGATGATGCTTTGGAGGTGGAGATCAAAAGCACGAGATGATGATGGCCATATCATGTCATATATTTTGATTGCATGTGATGTTTATCTTTTATTCATCTTATTTTGCTTAGAATGATGGTAGAATTATAAAATGACCCCTTCACTAAATTTCAAGATATAAGTTTTCTCCCCGAGTATGCACCGTTGTGAAAGTTCGTCGTTTCGAGACACCACGTGATGATAGGGTGTGATAGACTCTACGTTCACATACAACGGGTGTAAGACAGTTTTGCACATGCAGAATACTTGGGTTAAACTTGACGAGCCTAGCATGTACAGACATGGTCTCGGAACACTGGAGACCGAAAGGTCGAACGTGAGTCATATAGTAGATATGATCAACATAGAGATGTTCACCATTGATGACTACCCCATCTCACGTGATGATCGGACATGGGTTAGTTGATTTGGATCACGTATCACTTAGACAACTTGAGGGATGTTGATTTCAGTGGGTGTTCATTAGTAATTTGATTAATTGAACTTAATTTATCATGAACTTAGTCCTGATAGTATTTGCATATCTATGTTGTAGATCAGTAGCTCGCGTATAGCTCCCCTGTTTTATTTTTGATATGTTCCTAGAGAAAACTAAGTTGAAAGATGATAGTAGCAATGATACAGACTGGGTCCATGATCTGAGAATTATCCTCATTGCTGCACAGAAGAATTATGTCCTTGATGCACCACTAGGTGACAGACCTATTGCAGGAGCAGATGCAGACGTTACGAACATCTGGCAAGCTCGGTATGATGACTACTTAATAGTTTAGTGCACCATGCTTTACGGCTTAGAACCGGGACTTCAAAAATGTTTTGAACGCCACAGAGCATATGAGATGTTCCAAGAGCTGAAATTGGTATTTCAAACTCATGCCCGTGTTAAGAGGTATGAGACCTCTGACAAGTATTTTGCCTACAAGATGGAGGAGAATAGCTCAGCCTGTGAGCATGTGCTCAGAATGTCTGGGTACTACAATCACTTGAATCAAGTGGGAGTTAATCTTTCAGATAAGATAGTGATTGACAGAGTTCTCTAGTCACTATCACCAAGCTACTAGAACTTCATAATGAACTATAATATGCAAGGGATGTCGAAAACGATTCTCGAGCTCTTCGTGATGCTGAAATCGGCGAAGGTAGAAATCAAGAAAGAGCATCAAATGTTGATGGTTAACAATACAACTAGTTTCAAGAAAAAGGGCAAAAGGGAAAGAAAGGGAACTTCAAGAAGAATGGCAAACAAGTTGCCACTCCCGTGAAGAAGCCCAAAGCTAGACCTAAGCCTGAAACTGAGTGCTTCTATTGCAAAGGGAATGGTCACTAGAAGTGGAACTGCCCCAAATACTTGGCGGATAAGAAGGATGGCAAAGTGAACAAAGGTATATTTGATATACATGTTATTGATGTGTACTTTACTAGTGTTCGTAGTAACCCCTGGGTATTTGATACCGGTTCAGTTGCTAAGATTAGTAACTCGAAACAGGAGTTGCAGAATGAACAGAGACTAGTTAAGTGTGAGGTGACGATGTGTGTTGGAAGTGATTCCAAGGTTGATACGATCACCATCGCACACTCCTTCTATCTTCGGGATTAGTGTTGAACCCAAATAAATGTTATTTGGTGTTTGCGTTGAGCATGAATATGATTGGATCATGTTTATTGCAATACGGTAATTCATTTAAGTCAGAGAATAATTGTTGTTCTGATTACATGAATAAAACCTTCTATGGTCATACACCCAATGTGAATGGTTTATTGAATCTCGATCGTACTGATACACATATTCATAATATTGATGCCAAAAGATGCAAAGTTGATAATGATAGTGCAACATATTTGTGACACTGCCGTTTATGTCATATTGGTGTAAAGCGCATGAAGAAACTCCATGCGGATGGACTTTTGGAATCACTTGATTATGAATCATTTGATATTTGTGAACCATGCCTCATGGGCAAGATGACTAAAACTCCGTTCTCCGGAACAATGGAGCAAGCTAATGACTTATTGGAAATTATACATACCGATGTATGCGGTCCGATGAGTGTTGAAGCACACGGCTAGTATCGTTATTTTCTGACCTTCACAGATGATTTGAGTAGGTATGGGTATATCTACTTAATGAAACACAAGTCTGAAACATTTGAAAAGTTCAAAGAATTTCAGAGTGAAGTGGAGAATCATCGCAATAAGAAAATAAAGTTTCTACGATCTGATCGCGGAAGCGAATATTTGAGTTACGAGTTTGGCCTTCATTTAAAACAATGTGGAATTGTTTCACAACTCACGCCACCTTGAACACCACAGCGTAATGGTGTGTCCGAACGTCGTAACCGTACTTTATTGGATATGGTGCGATCTATGATGTCTCTTACCGATTTACCACTATTGTTTTGGGGTTATGCTTTAGAGACAGCCGCATTCATGTTATATAGGGCACCATCTAAATCTGTTGAGACGACAGTGTATGAACTGTGGTTTGTCAAGAAACCTAATATGTCGTTTCTTAAAGTTTGGGGAAGCGATACTCATGTCAAAAGGCTTCAGCCAGATAAGCTCGAACCCAATTCGGAGAAATGCGTCTTTATAGGATACCCTAAATAAACTATTGGGTACACCTTCTACCATAGATCCGAATGCAAGATCTTTGTTGCCAAGAATGGAACCTTTTTAGAGAAGGAGTTTCTCTCGAAAGAAGTGAGTGGGAGGAAAGTAGAACTTGATGAGGTAGTTGTACCTTCTCTCGAATTGGAAACACTACTAGGAAAAACCTTACCAGTAGTGTGGGTTTTTGCATACCAGTAGCGTGGGTGCCCGCGCTACTGCTACGGCGCTACAGCTAAATTTTAGCAGTAGCGCGTTTTCTATCCTGCGCTACAGATATTCTAAGTACTAGTAGCGCTGCTTTCTCCTCCCACGCTACTACTATTGTATTTACTAGTAGCGCTGCATTTCCACCCCACGCTACAGCTAACTAATTAGAAATTAAAAAAAATAAAATTCAAATGCAGTATTCATGGATGGAAATTCAGATGCATTTGCTTCACCAACAATGATTAGTAGTAGCATCAACATACCCTCTAATTCAGCATAGGAGTTGCAAGCAAGGGAAAATTACCACCAACACTAGCTAATAATCATCATAGTCATTACCACATTGTCTAATCATCATAGCTAGTCACAGTGTAGCGCATCATCATCTTCAAACTCATTCTAGCTAGCTAATCACTCCTTCTGCTCTCTCTCAGGTAAATAGCATAGAACATGTGTAGCACTCCTGCTTCATCATATTGGAGCATGCAGATGAACCTGTCTCCTAATTGTGGGCTGCGCTTCTGATTGCTGCCCCCTAATACTTCTCTGCGATCCTTCACAATTTTGCTCTAGTCTTTGACTATTAAGACTTGCTCGCTTCGAGAAATCCTGAATGCACTCATGTGCAATGTAGGATGTCTTGGCCGTAAGCTAACCATTCTCATGCGACCTTTAGCCTCGATACAATGAGGCACAACATTCATCGGGAGTCCCTGTTGAAAAACATCGTAGTAACATACTTAGCAATGAAGTTTAGCTTAAAAAATAATGTATGCAAAAGATGCACTGAGGACAAATAGTAATTAAAAATCTTACCATCTTTCCTAAATAGATGTGACCGTAGTTCAATACGCACACTAGTGGTCGCACGTTTTGAGTACTAATATCTCGAAGTCCAGGAAAATAACCTGTCTTGACGGTATCAAGATCCTCAAGCCATGAAACATAATGACCTATCTCCTCGCAGTTTAGTTCAGCCCCTTGACAGTAGTAGGTGCTGTCTACCAAGCGCTGGACATGTTTGCTTGAATGGAAATAAGCTGTCAATAGAAATTAGTTGTCAACTATTTTTAAATAAACAATATAAATTACTTAATAAATATGGTTGAGAAACTCACATAATGGTAGAACTGGAGGCGTCTGCACATCGACCCAGATGTCGATATTATCTTCAATATCATCTTCCGGACGAATATCAAAGGTGATAAGCATATCAGGCTCAAATGCATAAGCCTTGCACAGTGCTCTCCAATTTTTGCATTCAAAGTAGGTGTAGGTGTCTGCATTGTATAATTTTGCGGCAAAAGTATAACTATGCTCAGTCCTCAAGTTAACTCTCTTTACCTCCATAGTTTCCATAGGACTGAAACCAATCTTATCCAAGGCAAAAATTCTTGCATGGCAGGGGATACGCTAGTAGAATAGTAAAAAAATTAAAATTAAAAGTTGACGCAAAAGAAGCACAAGTCATGCTTAATTATGAAAAAAGACTTGTCGTTTTGACTTACTGTATCCACTTCGAAGTTCTCATCCAGCACGATGCTGAAGCGCCTACCATCTTCTAGGTGAGGCCTGTCGCATAGACTGCGCTCGTCTTCGCAGTATTCGCTCATACCGAATTCCCTTTCGCTATCGTCGTCAGGCATTTCCTATGTTCATAGTTGAAACAGACATGCATTCAATAAGCAAAACTAAATCATAAAACAAATTAGTATTCAAATTAGTATGCATTCAAGCAGGCCTCCTCCGCCGAGTCGACGACGAGGATGCGGGATAGGCATCGTCGACGTCGAGAACAAATGCTTAATTATGAAAACAAAATTAATAAACACTTAGCAAAATTCGGCATGACCTTTGCTAAAAGCAGGACATATCGAGCGCCTAAAATTTGCCAGAACGTAAATGAATCGACATTCTGGCAAAACATAGGCCACTCGGAAAAATATGGCATGTCCAAAATGTGACATGTTCAAAATATGACATGTCCACTGCAAATTTGCATATAACAAGAAAAATTGTTTTAACTAAAAAAATAACAACAATTGCTTTAACTAAAAAAAATTCCTAGAATTCTGTTAACTACACCTAAAACAACTAAAACACCTAGAATTCTGTTAAATACACCTAAAACACCTAAATTCTATTAACTACACCTAATTAAAAACCTAGATAAATTTCTGTCCTAATTTAAAAACCTAGCTAAATTTCTGTCCTAATTTCAAAACCTAGCTAATTTAAAAACTTAGGGTTCATACGAATTAACTAGGGTTCATACTACCTAATCTGTCCTAGCTAGGGTTCGATCATAACCTACATTATTCTAAGAACCTACATTTTTTCAACTAGATAGGGTTCAAAATAACTACTCTCTAATAACTATAACTAGGGAGGGAGGGAGGGAGGGAGGGAGGAGGAGGAAGGAGGGAGGAGTACCTCTCTGTGGAGGAGGGCCGGCGCGGGGGGGCGGCCGGCGGGGAAGGATGGCCGGCACGAGGAAGGGCGGCCGGCAAGGGAGGAGGGCCGGCGCGGGGGAGGTCGGCCGGCGAGGGAGGAGGGCCGGCGCGTGGGAGGGCGGCCATCGTAGGATGCGGGGGCGGCGGCCGGAGCGGGGGATTGAGGGAGTCTGTGAGTGTGAGCGTGTGAGTATGAGAGTGAGTGAGAGAAAGGGGCGCGCGCGCGGGCCGGCGCGGGGAGGAAGCAGAGGTGGGCTTAGCAGCAGCGTGGGGGAGGAGGCCAGCGCTACAGCTAAAGCTGCAACAGGGGCCGAGAGTGCGTGGCCCATTAACAGCAGCCCTGGCCGGGAAATACCGCGCTACTGCTAACGTGCGCTTGCAGCGCTTGTTTTGTCCGGCGCTACTGCTAAGTAGCAGTAGCGTGGGGTATATAACCAACGCTACTGCTAAATGTCTACCTATAAGCATTTTCCTAGTAGTGAAAGTAGCACATCAGAGAAAACCGTTCCCGTGATGCCTACACCAACTAGAGAGGAAGCTAATGATGATGATCATAAAACTTCGGATCAAGCTACTACAGAACTTCGTAGGTCAACCAGAACACGATCCACACCAGAGTGGTACAGGAATCCTGTACTGGAAATCATGTTACTAGACCAATGCGAACCTACGAACTATGAAGAAGCTATGATGAGCCCAGATTCCGACAGATGGCTTGAGGCCATGAAATCTGACATAGGATCCTTGTATGAGAACAAAGTGTGGAATTTGGTGGACTTGCCCGATGATCGGCAAGCCATTGAGAATAAATGGATCTTCAAGAAGAAGACGGACGCTGATAGTAATGTCACTATCTACAAAGCTCGACCTGTCGCAAAAGGTTTTCAACAAGTTCAAGGGGTTGACTATGATGAGACTTTCTCACCTGTAGCGATGCTTTAGTCTGTCCGAATCATGTTAGCAATTGCCGCATTTTATGATTATGAAATCTGGCAAATGGACGTCAAAATTGCATTTCTTAATGGATATTTTAAAGAAGAGTTGTATATGATGCAACCAGAAGGTTTCGTCAATCCTAAAGGTGCTAACAAAGTGTGCAAGCTCCAGCGATCCATCTATGGACTGGTGCAAGCAACTCGGAGTTGGAATATACGCTTTGATAAGGTGATCAAAGCATATGGTTTTATACAGACTTACGGTGAAGCCTGTATTTACAATAAAGTGAGTGGGAACTCTATAGCATTTCTGATATTATATGTGGATGACATATTGTTGATTGGAAATGATATAGAATTTCTGGATAGCATGAAAGGATACTTGAATAAGATTTTTTCAATGAAAGACCTCGGTTGAAGCTGCTTACATATTGGGCATCAAGATCTATAGAAATAGATCAAGATGCTTGATAAGACTTTCAATGAGTACATACATTGACAAGATTTTGAAGGAGTTCATAATGGATCAGCCAAAGGAAAAGTTCTTGGCTATATTGTAAGGTGTGAAATTGAATAAGACTCAAAGCCCGACCACAACAGAAGATAGAGAGAGAATGAAAGTCATCCCCTATGCCTCAGCCATAGGTTCTATAAAGTATGCCATGCTGTGTACCAGACCTATTGTGTACTTTGCCATGAGTTTGCCAAGGGAGTACAATAGTGATCCAGTAGTGGATCACTGGACAGCGGTCAAAATTATTCTTAGGTGCCTTAAGAGGACTAAGGAAATGTTTCTCGGTTATGGAGGTGATAAAGAGTTCGTCGTAAATGGTTACGTTGATGCAAGTTTTGACACTAATCCAGATGACTCTAAGTCTCAATCTGGATACATATTGAATGTGGGAGCAAATTAGTTAGAGTAGCTCCATGCAGAGCATTGTAGACATAGAAATTTGCAAAATACATAAGGATCTGAATGTGGCAGACCCGTTGACTAAACTTCTCTCACAAGCAAAACATGATCACACCTTAGTACTCTTTGGGTGTTAATCACATGGCGATGTGAACTAGATTATTGACTCTAGTTAACCCTTTGGGTGTTGGTCACATGGCGATGTGAACTATTGGTGTTAATCACATGGCGGTGTGAACTAGATTATTGACTCTAGTAAACCCTTTGGGTGTTGATCACATGGTGTTGTGAACTAGATTATTGACTCTAGTGCAAGTGGGAGACTGAAGGAAATATGCCCTAGAGGCAAAAATAAAGTTGTTATTTTATATTTCCTTATTCATGATAAAGGTTTATTATTCATACTAGAATTGTATTGATCGGAAACTTAAATACATGTGTGAATACATAAACAAACACCGTGTCCCTAGTGAGCCTCTACTTGACTAGCTCGTTGATCAAAGATGGTTAAGGTTTCCTAACCATGGACATGTGTTGTCATTTGATAACGGGATCACATCATTAGGAGAATGATGTGATGGACAAGACCCACCCGTTAGCTTAGCATAATGATCGTTCAGTTTTATTGCTATTGCTTTCTTCATGTCAAATATATATTCCTTCGACTATGAGATTATGCAACTCCCGGATACCGGAGGAATACTTGGTGTGCTATCAAACATCATAACGTAACTTGCTGATCATAAAGATGCTCTACAGGTATCTCCGAAGGTGTTTGTTGAGTTGGCATAGATCGAGATTAGGATTTGGCACTCCGAGTTTCGAAGAGGTATCTCTGGGCCCTCTCGGTAATACACATCATAAGCTTGCAAGCAAATGACTAAGGAGTTAGTCATGAGGTGATGTATTACGAAACAAGTAAAGAGACTTGCCGGTAACGATATTGAACTAGGTATGAAGATACCGACGATCGAATCTCGGGCAAGTAACATACCGATTGACAAAGGGAATTACGTATGTTGTCATAACGGTTCGACCGATAAAAATCTTCGTAGAATATGTAGGAGCCAATATGAGCATCCAGGTTCCGCTATTGGTTATTGACCGGAGAGGTGTCTCGGTCATGTCTACATAGTTCTCGAACCCGTAGGGTCCGCACGCTTAACGTTCGATGACGATATAGTATTATATGAGTTATGTGATTGGGTGACCGAATGTTGTTCGGAGTCCCGGATGAGATCACGGACATGACGAGGAGTCTCGAAATGGTCGAGAGGTAAAGATTGATATATAGGACGATAGTATGGACACAGGAAATGTTCCGGAGAGTACCTGGTACATATCGGATCACCGGAAGGGGTTCCGGGCACCCCCGGCAAAAGATATGGGCCTTATGGGCCAAGAGGGGAAAGGCACCAGCCACAAGGGGCTGGTGCGACCCCCATATGGGCCGGCTAAGGTGGAGAAGGAAAGGGGAAGGAGGAAAGGAAAGAAAGGGAATAGGATTCCCCCTTCCCCCTCTTTCCTTCCCCTTCCGATATATATGGCAGGGGGCGCACGGCTTGGGAGGAGCCCAAGTAAGATTCGGTCCTACTTGGGGCGCCTCCTGGCCTATCCCCTCCCCCTCCCACCTATATATATGTGGGGGGGCGCCCCTAGCACACAACAGACAATTGTCTAGCCGTGTGCGGCGCCCCCCTCCATTGTTTACTACCTCGGTCATATTTTCGTAGTGCTTAGGCGAAGCCCTGCGGAGATCACTTCACCATCACCGTCACCACGCCGTCGTGCTGACGGAACTCATCTACTACCTCGACATCTTGCTAGATCAAGAAGGCGAGGGACGTCACCGAGCTGAACGTGTGCAGAACTCGGAGGTACCGTACGTTCGGTACTCGATCGGTGGAGCGCGAAGAAAGTTCGACTACATCAACCGCGTTGTGAAACGCTTCCGCTTACGGTCTAAGAGGGTACGTTGACACACTCTCCCCCTCGTTGCTATGCATCTCCATGGATAGATCATTGCGTGTGCGTAGAAATTTTTTTGTTTTCCATGCAACGTTTCCCAACAAATAGACGATCCAAATATATTATAGTATTGAATTATTGTAAGTAAAATCTCATTAAACTATATGTTCCTTCTATTCTTTGTTAACGATGCAGTTTAATTAAGCAAATAGATATGTAGAGATGCTATGTAATAGACAATTTTTCATGGCTTCTGCGTTAAGAATCTGACTTCTCATATCATTCCATAAAGGTTAAAAAAACATATATTTCGTACTGAATATTCCATAAAAGGTTCTCATATCATTATTTCCCACTAAATTTTATTTCTATGCATGACTGCAAATTCCTGCAGCAACGCGCGGGGTATCATCTTGTAGTTGATAAAACAGACCGCCCCTTAAAACGGATATCAGAAGTGCCACCAGTGTTGAAACCTCTCCTCGATGTATTAGAAGAAGAGAACTAGAGCTTTGCGCGTCGATGTATTAGAAGAAGAGAACTAGAAGTGCAGAGAGTCTGGCGGCTTGCCGCGGTTACAACCATCCCCACGGCAGCGTATGGTGGGCAGCCATTAACACCAAGGGGCACCCAACAATGCCCTACGTGCTAGAAGTCCTATCTCCAGATGTCCGACAACCCTCTCACACCAGAAAGCTTCCATAGCTCAACCTCATTACTGATGTGACGAAAAAGCTCTCGAGCAACTACCGCTGGCCGCTGGAAGATGCGACCATTACACTCCTTCCATAGCATCCAGATGATAAGGAGGGCAAGTGAATCGAAACCCTTCCTCCGCTCGTTCAGGATCATCGCATGACTGGCCGCCCACCACTCCATGAGAGTTACATCCATGGTGGGCACCAACTGTCCGAGGTCGCAACGCGAGAGGGCAGGCCCAATGCTAGGTGGTCTGCAGTCTCAACCTCCAGCTCGCGTAACATGCACATGTCGTGCGACTGCAGGCCGTGCCGAAGGCATCAGTCCGCCGTCCAAATCCGACGCCTCATCGCTAGCCAGAAGTGAAGCTTGCACTTGGCCGAAGCACAAGCCATCCAAATGGCCCGAACGCGTGGGAACCTCTCGAGGCCAGCAAAGAACACCTGGTAAGCCGAGCTCGTAGAATATACCTCAGTCGGCGTCTACTTCCAAATTATGCGGTCCGGAATCTCAGAGAGGAGGTGCACCTCGAGAAGCAAGTCAGTGAGCATTAGGAATTGTGTTACCACTCTAACCGTCAACACCACTGTGATGTCCCTGATCCAAGCATGGTCCGCCAAGGCCTCATGAGCCGTTCGCGAGCGCCGCACACCGTTGTTCACCACTAGGAATAGCTTCGGGGCCTCGAACTGAATGGAACGCCCGTGGAGCCAAAAATTCGTCGAGAAAAGAGCCTTCTTACCATCCCCCATCATCACCTTAATGGACGAGTCAAAAACAGCCTGCACCTTAGGTTCCACGGCCGGCTGCAGGCCCGCCTAGTAGCAATCGGATGTGCTCTACATCCATAGCCACCGCGCCCGGAATGCATAGCCCAATAGCTTGAGGTTCAGTGTTGAGTATATGTGTTGTGCATATCTGTGTATTGAGCCCACCTCCTAATTCCTTGTATAGTTGAGGTCGTGGCCTATTTCTTGTATATCATATATACGTGCCTTTACACGAGAGCAATACATTGTGCAATTCACATAATCTACATGGTATCGGTTTTTAGGTTCTAAAACCCTAGCCTTCCGCTGCCGCCGCCGCCGCGCGCCTCCTCACGCGCCGCCGCCGCTGTTGCCGCCACCACGCCGCCGCCGCCCGTGCGCACCTCTCGCGCCGACTGCCGCCGCCCCTCCCTGTCACCGCGCCTCCCCTTCCTTCCCGCACCGTCCCGTTCCCGCCATGTCGTCCATCACCTCCTCCGCGTCCACCAACTCCAACCCGTTCGCCGACGCCAACCCTCCCGACGTCGACGCCATCCGCAACCTCAACATCTTCGAGCGGGTGCCGGTTCGTCTCTCCCAGGCGAACTCCTCCTACTACACGTGTAAGACGTATTTTTCCCTCGTGTTCCGGGAGTATCACCTCATCGACCACATAGACGGCACCGTCGACTCCAGCCTCGTCCCCGAGTTCCATGACTGGTCCACCATCGACACCACGATCATCCGCTGGTTCTTCCTCACCATCTCGCCGGACCTCTTCCAGACGGTCGTGCAGGACGGTGACGATGCCTGCGCCGTGTGGACCAAGCTGAACGGGCTCTTCACCGACAACCAGCTCCAGCGTCGTGTTTTTTTGCAGCAAGAGTTTTTTGGGTGTCACCAGGATAACACTTCCGTCGATGACTATTGTCGCCGCCTGAAGACTCTCGCTGACGAGCTCCGCGATATTGGCGCAAAGATCGATGATGACCTCCTCCTCAGCACGCTCACCGCCGGGCTCAACGAGGACTTCGGCAACGCCGCGGCGAACCTCACCCTCATCCCCAACCCGTCCTTCGCCAAGTTCGTTGCGTACCTCCGCCTGGAGGAGCGGCGGATGAAGCAGGTGAAGGCGCGGGCCATTCACACCGCCCTCGCTGCCGGCACCACCCGCGGCGGGCCCTCGGCGCCTCCAGCCGCCCCGGCCGCGCCCCCGCCGCCGTGCCACCCGGAGTCCTTCCCGGCGCCGCCGCCATACCCGGCGCCCCAGCAGCCGGGGCTGCTTCCGCTGCCCTATGGACCGCCTGCCCCTCCCGCCGAACGGCGCCGCGGGGGCCGGCGCGGTGGGGGCCGCCGCGGCGGTCAGCAGCAGCAGCCGCAGGGCGCCGGCCAGCCCTGTCAGCCGCAGCCGCAGCAGCAGCAGCAGTTCCAGGTGCCCCCTCCGTGGGCCTCCGGCTACAACCCGTGGACCGGTGTTGTTCATGCTTACACCATGCCGGTTCCACGGGCTCCTGCACCGACCCTTCCCGTGCCGCGCCCGCCGGCGCATCAGGCGTACTACGCGGCTCTGTAGCCGTATAGAGGATACCCACTGCCGCCGCTGAGCGGCGCCTACGGTCTCCCTGCGGCCCCGCCGCCGCCCTCGCCGGCCCTGCCGTCGGTGCCTTGGGATCCGGCGCTCCTTGCCGCGCTGCACACCGCGCCCACGCCGAACACCTACACTGGCGGCGGTGATTGGTACATGGACACCGGGGCTACGGCTCACATGTTTGCTCATCCTGGTAATCTTGCCTCCTTCACTCCTGTCACCACCGACCGCCGCATCATTGTCGGCGACGGTTCCGCACTCCCTATTACACATGTCGGGCACACTTCTATTTCCATGCCTATTACTTTGTCTAACATACTTGTGTCACCTCATCTTATTAAGAACCTTGTTTCCGTTCGTTGTTTAACTCGTGAAAATCCTGTTACTGTTGAATTTGACGAGCTTGGTTTTTGTGTCAAGGACGCTTGAACCAGGATGGTACTTCACCGATGTGACAGCCTCGACAAGTTCTATCCGGTGCATCTGTCGTCCACCTCCACCACTGCACCGCTTGCTCTCTCCGCCGGCGTCGATCTTTGGCACGCTCGTTTGGTTCATCCCAACCCCGTCACACTTCGTCATATTCTTAGGAGTTTCAGTTTCAGTTGTAATAAGATAGAGGATCACACCTGTCATGTCTGTCGTGTAGGCAAACATGTTCGCCTCCCATTTCATAACTCCACCACCATAGCTTCTTTTCCTTTTCAGTTGATTCATAGCGATGTGTGGACCTCTCCGGTTCCTAGTAACTCGGGCTACTTATATTATCTGGTTATCCTTGTTGATTATTCTCACTATGTGTGGACGTTTCCTTTACGACGAAAGTCGGATGCACTCTCCACTTTGACGGCTTTTTACTCCTATGTCAGCACGCAGTTTGGGCGTCCCATCCTTGCTCTTCAGACTGACAATGGAAAAGAGTTCGACAACCTTGCTTTCCACACTTTTCTGTCGCACCACGGCACAGATTTTCGTCTCACATGCCCGTATACTTCACAGCAGAATGGTCGAGCCGAACGCGTCCTTCGCACTCTGAACGACTGCGTTCGCACGCTCCTGTTCCATGCTAATATGTCGCCTCGTTTCTGGCTGGACGCACTCGCTACTGCTTCACTTCTCCTTATCCTTCGCCCCTGCCGTCCATGGTGGAACTATGCACCTCACCATCTTCTCTTTGGTACGCCCCCATCTTATGATGGCTTGCGTATTTTCGGGTGCCTTTGCTATCCTAGCACTGTCGACTCCGCTCCTCACAAACTCGCACCTCGTTCTGTCGCTTGCATCTTCATCGGCTACCCCTCTAACTCCAAGGGATATCGGTGCTACGATCCCGTCTCCCACTGTGTGTTCACTTCCTGGCACGTTTACTTTGATGAGCATGTGTTTCCGTTTCAGCAGGTACCCCCGACTGTTCCTCCCGCCACCGGTGACGCTGGCTCCTCGACGCCTCTCCCAGGGCGCTCGCGCGCCTCTCTTGGCCCGCCCCCCGCATGCGGCGCCTCCTACAGCCGCGGCACCCCCGGCACCCCTGGCAACCTCGGCGCCCCCGGCACCCGCGGAAACCGCGGCGCCTCCGGCACCCCCGGCATCCCCGGCGACCCCGACAACCATGGCGCCTGCCCCCCCCCCCCCCCGGCGCCTGTGGCCGGTCCGGTCACCCGCGCCCGTACGAGCGTTTTTCGCCCGAGCTCGCGCTACGCCTCGGATGACTATGTCCATGCAGCATCCACCTCTGAGTCGTCGCCGTTACCGTCCTCCGTTCGAGCCGCTCTTCATGACCCGCTCTGGATGGCTGCGATGCAAGAGGAGTTTGACGCCCTGTTGCGCAACCGGACGTGGCAGCTTGTTCCCCGTCCCCGGCACGCCAACGTGATTACCCGGAAGTGGGTCTTTAAACACAAGCTCCGTCCTGATGGTACCCTTGATCGCTACAAAGCGCGCTGGGTTGTTCGTGGCTTCCGACAGCATGCTGGCATCGACTTCACCGACACCTTTGCTCCGGTCGTCAAGCCCGGCACCATACGCACGGTTCTCCACCTTGCGGTCTCACGTGCTTGGCCGGTGCACCAGATGGACGTCTCCAACGCCTTCCTCCATGGTCACCTCAACAAGCAGGTCTTCTGGCAGCAGCCCACCGGGTTTGTTGACCCGGCACTTCCCGACCACGTGTGCCTGCTTTCGCGGTCCTTGTACGGACTCAAGCAGGCTCCGCGCGCTTGGTACCAGCGCATCGCGGCATTTCTCCACCAGCTTGGGTTCCGAATATGTGCAATGGAGATATGGCATCTATCAGGTCATGGAATCGTTTGTCAAGCATAGTGTATCCTTCTTTTTGTTGTTTGTTCAAAACATCAGCGCGAAAATATTAGCTCTTGTGCCCTCACTTCATCTATCTTCTCACCTAAAACGATATCGGACAATCAGTATTGCATGTATAATGGTCTATAGTATATTTAGGCAAAGGAAAAATTAACGAGAGTAGATGATCTGTAGTATTTTATCAAAGAATTTTTTTGACAAAAGTGTTAAACTACAATATTTGTTTGGCAAGTGGACAGAAGGACAAATATTCCTTAAACTAAAAGACAACTACTTAGGACCCCAATGCTCTAAACATACTTGAAAACATCTAGTGGTTTTTGCCTCGCGACACTGAAATAGTATTCAACATAAACAAATTGGTACCATTTTATAGGGGAAACTAAAACTGCCAAGAGACTATATAATGCACCGAAATCTGATTTATCGCGTCGTCTCCGGCTCCACTTCGAGCGATCATTCTCATCTCCGGCTATGGTGGGCCATCCCACGATGTGGTGCGTTTGGTTGACTATCTGACGCAATGAGCTTCGGGTAGAATTTCCCTCGCCATGTATCTAAACTAATCAAGATAAATGAAGATATACGTTTTAAAATGTTAGATAAAATGAGATAAAACGAGACACGAGAGACACGGATTTTTACGTGGAAACCCTTGCGGGAGAAAACCACGGACGCACGAAGGCGCAATCACTATGAGGAGGAGTATTACAAGGACGAGATGACAGGCCGTCATAGGTGCGACTACATGGGGTATATATGAGGGCAATACATGAGAGTCCTTGGAGGACAAGTAAACGAGTTGTACTCGTACGCGTCGGTACCAACGCAAAGGCTCACACCGTATGTACTACGTCTAGTCCAATACGGTAGAATTTGGACCATAATTTAACAATCTCCACCTTGAGCCAAATTCCCTCCAGTAGTCGAAGAAAGTGAATAACTCCATCCAAATCAGCATAAACACCTTGTGCGTCAAAGTCCATAGGACTAGTGAGAGATACCAACTAAGCCTGAGCAAAGCTCAAACTTATTGGTAGGAACTGGCTTTGTCATCATATCAGCAGGATTATCATGAGCACTTATCTTGCATACCTTCAAATCACCTTCAGCAACAACATCTCGAATATAGTGATATCTGACATCAATGTGCTTTGTTCTCTCATGATACATTGGATTCTTTGTAAGATATATAGCACTTTGACTATCACTAAATACGGTAGGGCAAGATGAATCTCCACAAAGCTCAGTATACAAACCTCTCAACCAGATAGCTTCTTTGCATGCCTCAGAAATAGTCATATACTCGGCATCAGTAGTGGAACAAGCCACAATAGACTGCAAAGTTGCTCTCCAACTCACAGCACAACCACCAATGGTGAAAACATAACCTGTGAGTGATCTTCTCCTATCCAAGTCACCAGCAAAATCAGAATCAACAAAACCAACAAGTCCATCTCCAGTTTTCCCAAACTGTAAATAAGCATTAGAAGTACCTCGCAGGTATCTGAAAATCCACTGAACTACTTTCCAATGCTCTTTTCCAGGATTAGCCATGTATCTACTGACAACACTCAATGCATATGATAAATCCGGACGAGAACAAACCATGGCATACATAAGTGAACCAACTGCACTTGAATTGGGAACTCTAGACATGTACTCAATATCTGCATCTGACTTAGGACATAAAGCTGACGATAATTTGAAGTGTGCAGCTAACGGAGTACTTATTGGCTTGGCATTATGCATATTAAAACGATGAAGAACTTTATCAATATATCCTCTCTGACTTAGATATACTTTTCCAGATGGTCTATCTCTGGATATTTCCATGCCAAGAATTTTCTTTGCTGCACCCAAATCCTTCATCTCAAATTCATTACTCAATTGCTTCTTTAGTTCATTAATCTCTGACATACTCTTTGCAGCAATTAGCATATCATCAACATAAAGGAGCAAATAAATAGTTGAACCGTTGACAGTTTTCAAATAAACACAACTATCATAATTAGACCTTTTGAAACCTTGAGAGAGCATAAAAGTGTCAAATCTCTTGTACCACTGTCTAGGGGATTGCTTCAATCCATAAAGAGATTTCTTTAACTTACAGACAAGCTTTTCTTTTTCAGGAATAACAAAACCTTCAGGTTGTTCCATATAAATATCCTCTTCTAATTCTCCATGTAAGAATGCAGTTTTAACATCCAATTGCTCAAGCTCAAAATCATGCATGGCAACAATACTGAGTAAAGTGCGAATAGAGCTATGCTTCACAACAGGAGAAAAGACTTCGTTATAGTCAATACCTGGAATCTGACTGTAACCTTTAGCAACTAACCTTACTTTATATCTTGTCTCATCATTAGGAGAAACACCTTCTTTCCTCTTGAAAACCCACTTGCAACAAATAGGTTTCTTCTCTCTAGGTAATTTTACTAAATCTCAAGTGCCATTCTTTTCAAGTGATTCCATCTCATCATGCATAGCGGTCATCCACTTATTACTATCACTAGAAATAATAGCCTCGGTATATGAAGAAGGCTCAGCATTACCTTCAATTTCTTCTGCAACAGACAAAGCGAAAGAAACAATATTGCACTCTTCAATTAACCTGTCAGGTTTATTAGTACCCCGCCTAACTCTGTCACGTGTAAGATTCCAATTGGGCGGAACAATAGGCTGATTTGGAGTGGGAGTGACATGTTCATCATCAACGACAGGTTCATCATGTGCAACAACATTTTCATTACCAGATGTATCACCTAAATCAATAACATGCTCCACCTGAACAGTAGGCTGCTCAATAGTAGGCTGCTGTTCACTCTCAACAGGAACATTAGTAGATGAAACATCATGTAACATAGCAGATTCATTAAAGATAACATTTCTGCTAATAACAACCTTCTGGGTTTCAGGATTCCACAATTTAAAACCTTTAACACCAGACTTATAACCAAGAAAGATGCACTTAACAGCCCTAGGCTCCAATTTTCCATTATCAACATGAGCATAAGCAGTACAACCAAAAATTCTCAACTGTGAATAATCAGCAGGTGAACCAGACAATACCTCAATTGGAGTTTTCTTATTAAGAGCAATAGATGGTGAACGGTTAATGAGATAACAAGTAGTGGAAGCGGCCTCAGCCCAAAAACGCCTATGCAAACCTGCATTGGACAACATGCAACGGGCTCTGGAAATAATGGTCCTGTTCATACGCTCAGCAACACCGTTTTGTTGAGGAGTATAAGGAATGGTGTAATGTCTGACAATGCCTTCAGACTTGCAATAATTCTTAAATTGCTTAGAACAGAATTCCATACCATTATCAGTGTGAAGTATTTTTACCTTCTTTTCAGTTTGTCTCTCAATCATAATCTTCCACTCCTTAAATGCTGAGAATGCTTCATATTTATGCTTCAAGAAATAAGGCCAAACTTTTCTCGAATAATCATCAATAATAGTCAGCATGTAACTAGCACCACCTAGTGACTTTCTGCGAGACGGTCCCCATAAATCAGAATGCACATAATCAAGAATACCTTCGGTTGTATGAGTTGAAGTGTTGAACTTCACTCTCTTGTGCTTGCCGAAGATGCAATGCTCACAAAATTTCAATTTAACAGGTTCATATCCATCAAGAAGACTCTCTTATTTAACTCTGCCAAACCAAGTTCACTCATATGTCCAAGACGCATATGCCAAAGGTTAGCAGCATCACAATCAGAATTCTTTGAAATAACTGGAGTAGCGTTACCTGAAACGGTAGAACCTCGAAGGTAATAAAGACCATTGGTCGAACTTAAGTCACCTTTCATCACAATAAGGGATCCTTTGGTGACTTTCAAAATGCTATCTCCACCTGAATACTTGTACCCCTTTGCATCAAGGGCACTCATAGAAATAAGATTTCTCTTCATCTTCGGAATATACCGAACATCTGTCAAAGTTCTGATTGTGCCATCAAACATCTTGATTCGAATAGAACCTATGCCTTCAATCTTGCACGGGGAATTATCAAAACCCAAAACGGAACCAGCAGCAGTAGTAGAATCAAAAATATTAATCCAATCTCTATGCGGGCACATATGAAAAGTACACGCAGTGTCAAGTACCCACTCATCATTGGTTTTAGCACATCCAGCAATAACGACAAGAGCATCATCGGAACTATCATCACGAGCAACATTAGCAGAATTTTCACCTGGTTTGTTACCTTTCCTCTTTTCTTTATTCTGCAACTTGAAACACTCAGAGATGTCATGTTCGTCTCTCTTGCAATATCTGCAATATTTCTTGTCTCTGGATTGCGACCGGCCCCTGTAGCCGTTCTTACTTTTGCCTCTGTTTCCATTATGTGAGTTCTTCTCCTTTGTCCTGCCACGAACAGATAATCCCTCGGCTTGGGATGAACTCGAACCATCATGAGGCACCATTAGTTTCATCTTCTCCTTAGAGTTCAAAGCTTCATAAACTTCATTAAGTGTGAGAGTATCACGACTGTATAATATGGTGTCTCTAAAATTGGTATAAGAACTTGGCAGTGAACAAAGTAACATTAAAGCAGTATCTTCCTCTTCATACTTAACCTCCATTGCAGCTAGATCAGATATGATCTCTTTAAATTCTGAAATATGATTCAAAACATTACCTCCCTCGGGTAACCTGTGCAGGAATAATTTTTGCTTCAGATACATCTTGCTGGTGAGATCTTTAGTCATGCAAATCCCTTTCAGCCTTAACCATAGAGCGGCGGCAGTTTTCTCGCTCAAAACTTCCTGCAAAATATTATTATGCAAATGGAGTTGAATTTGTGACAAAGCCTTACGATCTATTCTTTTCTCCGCATCAGTCCAGTCCTGAATCTGATTCTTCCCAAAACTATCCAGTGCTTCATCATAGTCGGCCTGTGCCAACAACGCCCGCATCTTGACTTGCTATAGGGTAAACCTTGTGTCACGATCTAGCAGCGGAACATCGTACTTCATGAATGCCATGAGTAGATTAAATCTGTGTTCACAAAGTAGTACAAGCCGGTAGAAAAATTCTGGACAGAATTAATTTGCGGTCAAACAGAGTAAATAGCACCTGGTATGTCTTTGGGTGGATATAGCAATCAGCGGTGAAAGAGCAAACTAGTACAGAGTACTAGCCGATCAGGTACGTAGCTTCAGGTGAGTAGTACTCCAAAAAATCAATCGGACCACGTAACCTGTGAAGCAGTACAAGCAGTACCACCGATGGAACTTGTCTTCACGTGGAGTAGAACACGGCGACTCGGCGGATCGCTGCTCCACGATTTGGCTTCGCGGTGAAAAGTACTGGCGGTTGCCTCGGAACTTGAAGCCTGTACGTAGACGGGAATACGTGGCCGTGATGGAACTCCTGTCGGTCTCGGCTTCGTACGGCGGCGGCAGCAGCAGATATCGATCCGACTTCGGATTGGTCGGATTGCCAGAGACGCGTGCGGCGGCACACGTAACATTAATTCTCTCGTCTCAAAAATCTCGTATCTGAAACTTGGCTCTTTATATCACTTGTTAGATAAAACGAGACACGAGAGACATGAATTTTTACGTGAAAACCCTTGCGGGAGAAAATCACGGACGCACGAAGGCGCAATCACTATAAGGAGGAGTATTACAAGCACGAGACGACAGGCCGTCATAGGTGCGACTACATGAGGTATATATGAGGGCAATACATGAGAGTCCTTGGAGTACAAGTAAACGAGTTGCACTCGTACGCGTCGGTACCAACGCAAAGGCCCACACCGTATGCACTACGTCTAGTTCAATACGGTACAATTTGGATCACAATTTAACATAAAAAATGTTTACAACAATTATGGAAGAAAAGAATCACACAGTTTTCCCTGTGATTCCAATCATATATAACTTGCACAATATCAAAATTTACTTGCAAAAGTTAAAAACTGATATATGAACTC
The DNA here is from genome assembly GCA_011799875.1 of Thinopyrum elongatum. Lineage (NCBI taxonomy): Eukaryota > Viridiplantae > Streptophyta > Magnoliopsida > Poales > Poaceae > Thinopyrum > Thinopyrum elongatum. Next base: position 57,607,851 of record CM022299.1, read on the forward strand.
ACATGATCAAGGAGATGGAAGGCACATGTTGAAGTCATGAAAAAACTATCTAAAGCAACATTGCACTCATTATCACATATCTGACCACACATCAGAAGGTTATTACTACTAATGCTACATACATTTCATCAATTAGCACTTCCAAATAGATCTCACACAACCACACAGGTATGTATTTTTTTGTAAAAGAGGTTATTTCAGATTGCGTTCAGTACACAATAATATATAGCGGACTGGGAAGTTAATTACTGGATACAACAAAGAGAAAAAGCTTATCTCTCTTCCTTTAATGTGTGACTCCAGAACTTCTCTACTTACAAATATATATAGCCATGCTTGATCATGCTCCTCTATACCTTGCACCAAATCATCCCAAGTAAAAAAATCTGACAAATGTCGCAATGAAAAAGGGTATGAATATTGACATGAGGGGATGGTACAGGTTTCTGCAAAGAATTAAATAGGAAGTCAAAATCCACAGGTGACAAGGTACTTTGCAGGTCCACAAACAATTCGTTGCTAAACATTTCACAAATCACATGTTTAGGAGACCACAATTTCAATCATGAACTGTACTCCAAAAACTTGACAATTTTTTTATCTGGTAGGAGAAACACATGACTTACGGGGGGTTGAGCATGGTTGGGGACAGTGACAGTGGATCAAGGTAGTTGACATCGGCGCGGCCGGGAACAAACAGGTCGCCCCTGGAAAACTCTGCATCTGCAATGCCCAGGATGACTCGTGGCGTTCCTGCCGCTGGTAGCCTCCATTGGAGGCACGGAAGAAAGGAACTCATGTTGGAGGTTGAGAACCAGAGCCTGCATAAAATGGAATGAGTGGACAAGCTCCGAACGGAAAACAAGGAATATATACTGCACTATCCTCTCAGTCTCCGATATCTTGCGTGCCCAGGTCTCGAAGGAGAGGTCGTGGGTAAAGCTCGAAGCATAATGTAATACAGCTATAGGGAGCAGTAGCAGTTGGAAAATTCGGCAGCAGCAAACACACGTGCGGTGCAGCAAGCTCGCCCTGTTGCAGATCGAGCACTCTCAACACCGCCTCTTCTTGCCAGCACACCCTTGTTAAACAAGCAGACACAGCAGCAACAGATGATCTTGTCCTGCGGTAGCCTCCGATCCCGCAGCTTTTTTCCAGCTACCACGCGAGGCGAGGAGGAGCGGCTGGGCCCATGTCGGCGAGAGAAGGAGAAAGGAGAAGAGACGGCCTGTTGGAACTACCGGGCACCAGGTGGTGTTGTGTATGGATGTCCCCGCTCCAAAATTCTGTCCGAGCACAGGGTGTTTTTTGCAAAAGTGCAAGTGGCACGATCTCAGCCATACATTCCAGATCGGATGGCATAGATGACATGAAGGCAGGCACACCATCATCACCAACTCGCGTTTTTATAGGAGTAGAGATATAAGGCTTCCTAGCTAGTAGTTCCCACCACACACGAACAGAGCTTCCAACTCAAACTAACACAAAACAATTGCTGAGATCTAAGGAGATGGAGAGGAAGGAGAGCCCCCACCTTTGGTGCAGCTGATGTTTGAGGAGGACGCAGATGGTGGCACACCGAGCTCTGGTCGACGACGGGGTGCGTGGCTTGGGGGCAGCGGAACGTATGGGGCCTTATTCATGCAACGGTGTGCAGAACTCAGTTCAACTGCGAAGATTACAGGGGGCCTCCGGTGCCGATGACTCGCGAAAGGCTTGGCTGGCAGCGGCACCTGGCCATCAACGCCACCATGGCTCCTGAAGGTGAGCTGTTTCAATTTTGTTGATTTGCAATGCTGGCTATATATTGTCAAACTGAATCCAAACTTAAGCCAATGGGTTGATTTATTTGTGCGAGTGGAATCGGACAAAGAAGACGAAGAGAAAGGGAAAATAGGGAGGAGGCGGAATGAAAGGAAACTGTGGTGGAGATGATAACGCGCCGGTAAATTTAATGTTAGGAAGGGAATAGACCGGCGGGCCAAAAGTACCAAGACCAAGCACGATCCAATTCCGTCGTAATTAACTGCATGCATCCGGGCAATAGTAATTTACTGCACCTTGGATCCCTTGCCGGTTTACCTTGCTAGGCAAAGCTAGCCTTGCCGACGGAGGCTAGCCGATTTGGCTCGCTCGCTCGATAGAACAAAAAGCTGGCAACCGCTGGCAACAAGGCAAGCTAGCTCTAGCTCAGGAACCAAATCCATCGCTTCCTTGCTTGGCCAGGCTAAGCAAGCGCTTGTCGGAGGCATGCATCGCTTGGATGAAATTGGCTGTGTGCTCGCTTTGCACTACTGGCTGGCCTCACGCGGACCAAAATTCTCCTTCGCTGCGATTGTGTCCTTCACGCGTTACTGGTTGGTCTCACGGGCGCAGATCGTGGCCCGTGCCTGGCCAATCAGAGATATAATGAGACTAATTAGTACGCCAGAAAAATAGAGGTATGATCGCGCATGGTGTAATATCAACGGACGACGAGCCTCGCTTGCACCGGACAAACAAAGTGGAGTAGTATTCTTTTTACTGAACTATAACATGCATGCGTGTGCGTTTCAAAAATCCGCTGATGTGGCATGAGTGCTGAGATGGCAAGCTGCATGTTGAGATGAGGTGGATAGCTCGCATGTCAAGACAAATAGGTTAGTGGGGATAAACTATTTAGGTATTATAGATAAGGCAAATACTAAGAAAAAACTATACAAGCATGCAATTTTGTACAAACTAGGAAAATTGTAATAAGTGTGACATTCTTGACTATTCTATTAAAATATAAGAGTGGCAAAATTATATGCACATAAATATGGCACAAGGTATAGTGTACGTAAAGGATAAATCACTTTCAGCCTTCAAAGTGACACGCGACACAAAAAGCGCAACCCTTGGGCTGGACACTAAGAGGACAATATACAGAGAAATTGAATACTAATGCAAAAATAACTCACACGTAGCATATGAATAAAACTTTTGACAGGTGCCGGTGCGGATGGTAAACCATTTGGCCTACAGAAATTAAGCTCCATCTGAGCTTTTGAAAAGTTCTATTGTTTATTTACACTAGCAAAAGGGCCCGTGTGTTGTAACGGGAGAAAAAAAAAATCATAATCTTTAATGGCGATGACCATATTTTGTTCACATCTCATCGCATGATTTTGAAAATTTGTTCACAAATACAAGAAAATGTTTCTTTTTTTAAATTTATTCACAAATTGAAGCAATGTTCACATTTTCGAAAAAATATCCTGGTTGTCAAAAAACTTGGTGATTCCTGGTTGTCAAAAAACTTGGTGATTCAAAGAATTATTCTGAATTTCCAGAAATATTTATTTAAAAACATAATATAATATTCTGATCCACCCCGACAGTTAATTCTTCAAAATTCACGTGGGTATATAGTCACAAAGACTCAGAAGCATTACTGTTTAACTACATACCTTTGATCATTCGTGATCATTTTTACAAATTTGGGAACATTGTTAAAAAATCGAGAACACTTTTTAGTATTTACAAACATTTTTCTAAAATTGTGAACTTTTTTTATATAGCGAACGGTTTTTAAGCATTTTCTTTTGAATTGGCAAACAATTCTAGAATAGACGAACATTTTTTTCAAAATTGGTGGATATGGAACATTTTTTTCAAAACATAATATAATGCTATGAAATTTTTAGTGCGAACAATTTTCTGAACATTTTTTAAAAAAATTATCGCGGTTTTTTTTGAAACATAATATAATGCTATGAAATTTTTAGTGCTTCTGTGAAGCTACTGGTGTGTGCACGCCTTGAACTAGCCAAGTCCATAACATTTAAAAATCTACTTGAGTGTGCAACGAAGACATGCAAAACTGCACAAGAAATCAGGACAAAAGTTTACACTAATCCGCTACCACCATCATGCATTCAGAAAAAAGGTGATGTGTACGTACACTGGATACACACACAATTTGGTCCATACAAATGTGATGCACACACGGTTTGCTCAAATTTCAGTCATATCATGGAAAGAAACGTACAAAGTGAAGCAGAGTTTAACCAAACTGAAGGTGATGTTCAGATCTGGGGGAGAGGTGAAGCTCACTCACCACCATGTTGGCCTGCTCCTCTCCTCTGGCCGCTCTACCTTCTGCACCTACAGGGAGGAAGAAGACGGGGATTAGAGAGAAACAGAGCAGGGAGGAAGGTAGGGTGGTGTTCTTACCACCTGGCGGTGCAGGGCGCTGCTGCTCCTGCTCATGGAAGGAAATCTACATGGAGTCCAACATCAAGGTTGGCTCTGTATGGGCGACTTCAACGAGGCGATGTACTCTGATGAACACTTTAGCATTCATGCAACGTCGGAGTGGCAAATGCGAGCGTTTCGGAAAGTTTTGGATTTTTGTTCCTTCCAAGGTCTTGGGTGGAGAGGTGTTCCCTTCACATGGGATAATAAGCAACAAGGTACTTCCAATGTAAAAGCTAGAATTGATCGTGCTTTAGCAAATGCAAGCTTTCTTACTTTGTTTGGGGTACTGGAGTGTTAAACACATTAGTTCAACAACATCTGGCCATTGTTTTGTTCTTGCTGAGTTGAGGAAGGTTCAGGCGCATAGGGGCAGGAGTGGCCTACGTCCGTTTCGCTACCAGAACGTATGGCGGTCTCATAGCGAGAATGATGCCCTAGTGAAAGCAACGTGGCCCCGCAAAAAAGGGATCGCCCCGCGTCGCTCCATCACGGGCGACTCGGGCGGCTCCGAAGCCTTGCCCTCCGGTGCCTCCTCCTCCCCTCGTTCTCTCCCTCGTCGCCTCTGGAGGGGGTTCTCGGCCTGCCACGCACCCGCCAGTGAAGGGGGCGATGGGGCCTTCGGCTGATCCCATACCTCGAGTGAGGGCCTGGATCTGAGGTGGCGGCCTTCATTGGTGAGGACAGCGTCCGTCGGCCGGCGGTGGGCGTTCGTCAGCACAGTAGGCCGGACTTCCTTGGCTGCTTGGGCAACGGGGTACCGGTGGACGACGTTTCTGGCGTGAGGCAGTTCCCCGTGCCCCTCTCGTTAGATATGAGGGCATGTGCAACGGTTTAGACGGCTCCTGTCTATAATCTCTGTCCATGTCAAATTTAGTCTGTACTACCGACATCTTCTACAATGCATCGTCTAGCTAGCTATCTGTATAAGCCCTAAAATTACGGGGAAACTTGAACCGTTCCTTGAAAGGAAACAAACGCTGGTTGCAGACATCCGTCGTACAACGGGAGGAATGATGTCTTTAAGGAGCAATTTTTAAGCGATTAGACGATCGGTAATCTTTTCCTAATAATAATAAAGCGATTATCGTTTCTGCCCGCTCACCGTTGTAATAAAATTATTTTTTTGCGTTGTAATAGCTTTTGCCCGTTCGTATCGTATAAGTAAAGGAAACATTTCGTTAAAAAACGAAAAAAACTAACGCCCACACGTATGGCATCTTGCACATCGCCCACACGTCTCCATCACCACACATTTTGCCACGTATGAATAGATGACATCAGCAGGAATCTTTTAGGTTTTCGGCTTAAAAATGTTTTATCTCTTAATTAAAAAATCGAATTAAAAATATGTTTTCACCATTAAATCCGTCTCGACGAGATCTTCAAAACTAGACCCCATGTTGATATGTTTCGATGAAAATTTTTTTTGCCTAAAAGTTGCCATGATGTTTACACTGTAGTTGCCATAGTGATTAAACTAAAGTTGCCATGTGGCAATTTTAGTTTGTAGAGCATGGCAATTTTAATTTTTTAATGATGACAATTCCAGTACTTTGACCATGAAAATTATTTTTTGTATGAACCATGATAATTTTAAGTGCATGTATCATGGCAATTTTAGTTTATGGTTCATGGCAAGTCTAGTTTCTTAATTCCCCATTTATAATATGTCAAAATTTACTTTTAAATATAGAAGAAAATAGCTGAAACATATCATGGCAACTTCAGTGTAAACATCATGGCAATTCATGTGCAATAGACATAGCAACTTTTAACCCAAAAAAATTCGTCGAAATATATTGATATGAGATCTAGTTTCGAAGATCTCGTCGCGAGGGATTTAATGGTGAAAACGGATCTTCAATCGGATTTTTCATTTAAGAGATAAAACATTTTAAAAACTGAAAATCCAAAAAGATTCTCATATGCATACATGCGGTGACGTGGCATAGTCTGTATTATAGGACGTGTGTGCGAGTTTGTCTCACACCACACGTGTGGGCGTTAGCGTTATCTAAAAAAAAGTAAACGTGATGAAACTCGCCATCCATCCGGACTTCCGGAGGGAGTCTGCCGCAGCGGCGGCCCAACTCATCCGGCCCACTAACTCTAACAAAGCACGCAAAAAATAGCGGCGAGTAAGTAGTATCGAACTCGCGTCCGCCACAAAATCTAATCAATCTAATGCCAATTGAGCTACTATAAATTCCTTTATTGGGAGGGTTCGCTGGTTCTAAAATAGTACCACATCGAGTCCTTGAGGACAATCACACTAATTTTTTTTTTAAATATATATACCGAGGCAAGGGCCGGCTGCAGAATGCACAAAACGGTACACGTGCATATAACCGCCGAGGAGCTGACCTCGGCGTCGACAACGACCATGAGACCGAGTGGGGCATAACCGGGTGCCTGGTAGGGTAGGGTGGTGTGAAAATCACAGTGTGTTGGCAGTTGTTTAGATGCTCACATATATACTCCCTCCGTCCCAAAATAATTCAGAGGTACTTTGTTATTTTTTCTTGCCTCTAACCTGACCATACCTGAATCATTTGTTAGTTAATAAAGTGCTCAACACGTCAATCTTATCAGCAAGGGAACAAGAAAAATAAGGTGGTGCCCGGACCGGAACCACGAACAGATCAAGCGAAATCAAATAGGGAGATGACATTGTAGACCTTGAGTTCATGTTCATAAGGTTTGCCAACATTGTCGCCACCATGAGCAATTTCCCAAAACATTCACAATCGGACGTGGAGAGTTCGGCAATTTAATATAAGTGTTTCATTACCTCTTAGAACTGCTCACCATGTGTTTGAGGTAACGTGTAATTTAATCTACTCTTGATATGTTAACGGCTAAGTGAATATGTTGGAATTTAGCTTATGTCAACATATGGATTACTTCTAACCCAATATTCTCTTTAACAACCATAATAATTGAATTTAATAATTCTCATGCAAAACCACCTTATCAAACCTGATGGATATTTGTAGTGTTGTTTGTCGATATCCCTTACATGATGTATTGTGTACAACTATATACAAATAATATATGTAATTGCAAAGACAAGTGTTTTTATGGTGTTGCAACCAATGAGCTAAGGATATGGAAAAAAAAAGTCTCCCGTTGCAACGCACGGGCATTTTTGCTAGTTATACAGACGGACAGTTTCTCTCTCATCCTTCTCTTTCATGCACCAAATAAAAAATCCTACGTGGAACTGTTTATAGGAGTGAATAGCATAAACTACCACAATTCACGTTAGGGTTCTAAAAAACTACCATAAATTTGTTTGTGACTGATAACTACCAGAATCGGCGTCGGCTGTTTCAAAAAACCAAATCGCCGAGTGCTTTGCACTTGATCGCGATTATGACAGGCCAGGCCCGCACCTAAACAAACCGTCTGTTTGACCGTTAACTGACATGTGGGGCCCACATGTCAGTGTCTCTTACACTCTAATAAGAATATCTCAAAATATATGGCCTAATTGTTTTACAGAATAGTCCCTGTAAATTTTTAAAAAAAGCAATCGGGTCCCTATAAGTTTAAAAGAAGCAATCGGGTCCCTGGGGAAGCCGCATTCGCCACGAGGAATGGCGCCGGCGGCTCTGCGGCGTCCAGGTCGCGCGCAACAGCGTAGCTGGCGGTGGATCAGCTCGAGGCGCCGGCGGCTCGGCGGTGGCAGGTCGCGGGAAGCGGCGTGGCCCGCGGTGGAGCAGCTCGACTCGTCGGCGGCCGGGTCGTGGGCAGCAGCGTGGTCGGTGGTGGAGAAGCTCGACGGGCCGGTCGATGGCGGCGCCGGCTCGAGGTGGTGGCGGTGTGGTCGGCCTCGGCAGGGAGACGGGGCTCGTCGGGCCCGTGCACCTCCTTCATGGCGGCGGTGTGGCCCACCTCGGCGCCGGCTCGAGGTGGTGGCGCCGGCGCGGAGGCGGGGCTCCTCCAGGTGGGCGATGGGCTCGGTCCAGGTGGAGTCCTTGCCGGCCGCGCCTGCTGCTCCTTGCCGGCCGCACCTGCTTCTCCCTGCTGCTCCCTGCTGCTATTCTTTGCCGGTCGCCGTTGTTGCTGCTCCCTGCCGGCTGGCAGAGAGAGAGAGAGAGAGGCAAGGGAGAGAAGGAGGAGGAGGAGGAGGAGGAGGAGGAAGAGATAACTGCCATGTGGGCCCTACATGTCAGTTAACAGTCAAACGAACAGTCAAACAGACGGTTCGTTTAGGTGTGGGCCCGACCTGTCATAAACCGGTTTAATTTCTTAGCCACGGGTGTTTTGGGTTTTTTGAAACAGTCGACGCCGACTCTGGTAGTTATCAGTCACAAACAAATTTGTGGTAGTTTTTTGGAACCCTAACGCGAATTGTGGTAGTTTTATGCTATTCACTCTGTTTATAGACAGCTGACTCAACCCCTTTGTATATGCCCTGAGGCGGACCAACCTAGCACGCGGCTCTTCCCATCGGGTGGTCCAGATTCCGACGTCCGTGCTTGGAAGTGTTGAAGGCGGGCTTGATGGGTGTCGGGGCGGGAGCTTGTCCAGGGGAAACCTCTGGCCGACGGCGGTGGCCACGTCGTCGATGGCGCTCCGGCGTCATTCCCCTCCTTGCTGGCGACGGCGAGGTCAACTCCACCCTGCTCCCTCCTCTCTCTTTGCCCGAGTGAAAACCCTAATTCCCTGTGAATGGGTGGCGCCGACGCCATGGCATCGTCACCTCCATGGAGGCGCCGTCTTGGGCATTGAGATGGAGGGTGTGTGCGCCGAGCGCGGATGGTTCCTATTGCCGGAGGTGGTGGCGGTGTGCCATCTACCGCGTCGGCGACAGCGGGTCTCGGCGGCGTGGCGCAGCGGGGTCTCGGCGATGGACGGGCGCAGGGTGGTGGCATTGTCTGGCGTCGTGGTGATGTCGACGGTAGATGTGATTAGCAGGATCATGTAGTGATTCCTCTTGAAGACGGGATGGCGGAAGATGGCGGCGGCGGATCCTAGAGTGTGCACATGCGGTGCACGTTATGGGATGCCTAGACCGGATTAGATAGTGACTGTTATGCGAACAGGGCACATCTGTATACTTGTAGGTGTGGCGATTTTGTTCGCCTAGAAAGTGGCTTTGGGTCGATCCTTGAATTCATTTTGTTAGGCTCTGATGAATAATTAATAAAGATGGATGTGTGCATCATGCTGATGCAGAGGCCGGGGATAATCCTTCTTTTCGAAAAAAAAGTGAAAGCAACATGGCAATCAGAGAATGGCCGTAATGGTTTGAAGGGCGTGGTGCAAGCACTCACGTCAGTCCAGTGTACACTCGGATCTTGGGGTGATCGCGAGTTCGGCAACCTCCATTCCATAGGCAGAGGACCAAATGCAGAGGAAAATGGCAGCTCTAATGCCAGCCCCAATCCATAGGCGGAGCAGCAAACAACATACAAAGAATTAAAGGAGAAAGGAAGAAGAGCAAACCCTGTATAATCGTAAGGAAGAAGATGACGCAGACCCTCATAAGGCTAAGAACAAGAGGGGCGGCTATCCTCATCCTAGAGACATCGACCCTAATCAGCCACCCGCACCACAGATGACAAATGCAAGTAGCTAACTTACTGGTTTGGGTAGTCGATCTTTTTTGACGTAAGGCAACTCACATTCGCATATTACTTCTTCTCTTTTTTTTGCTAAATGGAGCTTTCATTACTAGTGTAGTACGAGTGTCATCTGATCTAATTTACTCGGGAGTTCCCATCTCAGATACAAAATCAACACATTGGGCTTCATGACACCACACCCACTTTGAAACTACCCTGACGTATCCTACCTTCTTAATCTCCTTTTAGCTCGTCCAAAAATTGGTTACGAAGTAATGCGTCGGTAAAGAACTATGAAGCGCCCCCTCATAGATTTCCTTGCGCGGTCCAGATCGGCTACGTAGCCTTTATAAACTCATCCAATCTTAGTGTGATGATGCTCCATCATCACATGAATCCATCGTCTCACATCGGGTTCAGAGCTCATGCTCATATGTCTGGTCAGCCATGCATCAACAATAGCTAGAACATCTTGCATACATCCATGGTGTGTAGCACTGTATCAATAAAGCGCCGTCATGGATCAGCCGCAGCGTCCTAAGCGACATCTTAAGCCTTGCGTGCGGAGGAGATGGTGGCACTGGAACGAAGTTGAATGTTGCACTTAGTGGTGGAGACCAAGTGCTTTTTTACACTTGACAACTTAAGTTTGCAAGTTGTAGTCTTTTTTTTTTCCTTTTTTTAATTGGAAAGTCCTGGTAGAGAGTCGGTGGGATTTCTTATTCCGCGCGTGGGTCACTGGATAGCAACCACATGCATACCCTCCTAGGTGTTTGTAGACGGGCCCACTGTTCTTTCTCCGGTCGGTTTTGGGAAGGTTTGATTATAGAACCATCCCTCCAGCAATTTTTTTTACTGATTTTTCTTTGCTGATTTTAAAAGTGTTCTCCTGGTCTATTTCTTTTTATTTTAGAATTCATTAATATTTTTTGAAGCTCATTCATGAACATTTTTAAATTTGTGAACAGTTTTTTGGATTCACAAATATTTTGCAAAATCATGAAACTTTTGAAAATCCGCGTGTCTTTAATTCCAGAATAATTTTTTGAACATTTGTTTGAATTCACAAACATTTTTTTGGATTCACAAATATTTTTCAAAATAATGACCTTTTTTGAAAATTCATATGTTTTTAATTCGGGAATAGATTTTAGAAATTTGGGAACATTATGTTGAAGTGGTGGGCCCAGCCCAGCCCAATGAACGAGTATGATGGAAGAGGCCCGAGTCCGACCCGAGAGGTAGATTAGGGTTGGCCTGGGCATATATATACGCCAGCCGCCGCCTCCTCCGCGTCGTGTTTTCCCTGAGATCCCCAATCCAGCGAGCGAGAGAAATCCCCAATCCACGAAACCCTAACCAACCAGGAGAGGAGAGATCCGGCGAGATGTTCGTCCAGAAGACGACGACGGCCGCCGGCTTCGAGGGCTTTCCCTTCATCCCATCGCTCCAGGCGGAGGCGCTCGTCAGGGCCAGGGCGGAGGAGGCGTTGTCGATCGTCAAGGCGGTGACGCGGTGTGCGGCTCCAAGAGGAAGGCGGAGGAGGACGGCGGCGAGGTCACCGTCAAGGCCATGGCGGCGGCGGAGGAGGAGGCAGCTTTCACCACCGTCAAGGCCAAGGCGGAGGAGGAGGCGCCGGTCACCGTCAAGGCCAAGGAGGCCGTGGAGGTCAAGTTGGTGCTGACCAGGCCGACGTGGAAGGAGGTGGAGTACTCGTACTGCGACTCGGACGAAGAGGTCGACTCGGACGACGAAGACGCCGAGACGTTCCTGGCCAGGATCAGGTCTGAGTTCAACGCCCACGCCGAGAAGTTCAAGGCTGACAATCCCTGGTTGAAGTGGCGGGACTACGACCCTAAGGAGTACTCGGCCGACCCCAAGCAGGAGGAGGCTGGCGCCGTGGTTGATGGGCTTGTTTCCGTGTGAGATTGTAATTTGACGACTGGGATCAAGGAGGTTTACCAACCCTAAAATGCTTCCTTATATACCTCCTCCACGACTCCCTTTTCTTTTCTTTTGAGAAGATCCTCCACGACTCCTCGATCGGGCTCCTGGATAAGAGAAGGGATTAGCCCAGTTTGAGTTCTCTCCATCCTATGAAAACTGTCTATTTAAGTTTTGGATAGATGTTAGTGTCAGAACCATCTTCATGTAGTGATATATACCAAACAATCAATTGTATAGATCCTGCAAAAAACAGTTCACCCTTTTTTGTTATTCGAAACAATACTTAATGACTATGAAACAAAATATTCAAGTTCTTCAGCCGATGCGTTCATCCATGTGTTTGAATATATTCATCAACACGAAATAAGTCATGACATGTCTCTGAGGCCCATGTATTCTCTTTAATACAAAATTGAAAATAAAAATAATAAGACAAATATGAAACATAAATAAGTAATAAATGACAAACATATGACAAATAAAAGTGGAAGAAAAAGAAATGGAGGATGAAAAAGAAAAATGAAACAACAAGTGGAAGGAAAGACAAAATGGACGTACCAAGGAATAAATGGAAAATGAGGAAAAAAGAATAAAGACCTAGAATAACGATTAAAATAATAATAAAACGCCTAACGAGCAGTCCGTTTATAAGTCCAACAAGTTGCGCGTTTTAGATATGGTTGGTGGCAAACATTAACTGGGTGCAACTTCAGTGTCTATAAAGATGCATCATACTCTCGAAAAAGGGACCATAAAAAGAAACTAGAGAATACCGGTAAAAATGAGACAAACTATTTAAAATAATTTAACACAAAAGTACGTACATAAAATCATATGCTATATTAATAAAGAAATGTAAATTAACTAAAGAATGTTTTTGTAGAACAACGGAGGAGAGTACCTGTCCGAGAGTTCTTGCGGCTCGCACTTCACTACATCGAACTGCTGTGTGTTTTAGTTCAGCCATAACCTTGTACATATGGGCCTAGGGCAGTGTCGATGTTTTTCTGTCAGCGGTGTCATCCGAGTCCAACTACTTGTTCAGCTAGGGAGAGCACTCGGTGGATCGACATGGCTAAGCGTGAAGAGGGACTTTACCAAGGTCCAGGCCCTTCGAGAGGAGGTAAAATCCTACTCCCGCTTCTATTACTGATATTATGTCGGGGGGATTATCGAACTGGAGAAGATACGACACGAAGCCGAGCAGCTGAAAGCCGTGGCGCTGAAGAGCGCAAGGGAGCTTGCCGAGGAAAATAAACTCGGCTAGCAGCTCAAGCTCGAATCGCCGAGCTTGAGGAAGACCTTAAGAGCACAACCACAACATGCGACGCTCTAAAGGATTCCTGCGAAAAGGACACCGCCGAGCTCAAGAAGCTGAAGGTAGACTATCAGGAGGCCACTTCCCAAGCAAGGGCGGTCAAAGAGGAGCTTCGGCAGGCTATCGACATAGCTGCCGGTAAGCTGTACTTACTACAGTGTGTATTCGGACGCTAAGCGTGTCCTGTACTAACGCGAAAATGGCGTTTGTCAGGTGAGTTCTCGGACCTTCCTCTTAGCGTGGAGCAGACGTGCAAGCACTTTGGCAGTCATGAAGGTGCGACTGCCAAGAGCTCGTTCTGGCTGCAGTTCCAGGATCCTTCTCGGCCCTAGATGCTCGGCAACCAACTCAAGAAAATGGTCGAGCTGCATCGTCTGGCCAGGCCTGTCATGGCGGACCTCTGCATGGCCTTATGGCCGGACGCGTGGCTGCCGACGAACTTTCTTGGTCTGGCATAGCGGCTGCAACCTGCAAGGAGTTGTTCCTTAGTTTGGACTGTGGAAACGCTCGGCGTGCTTGGAGGGTGCACGAAGGTGTATGCGGCTGTGAAGACGCATTGGCCGGCCATGCAGATGAAGGAGATGGCGCATCATGGTCCAGAAGGGAAGAACCGACAGGCTCAGCAGTACTATGAGAAAGTGATGCCGACTGCACGAGTGTCCGAGGCCAAATGCACGAAGGACAAGATCCTAGACAGTCTCCAGTGATCGTCTGTATTCATTTTCCTCGGTATGCCGCGATGCTCCCTTTGTAAGACATATTAATGCTTGTTACTTGGGCGTATCCATTGCGCAGTAAACATTTGTCTTCTAAGACCATAGCCTAACAACAGGCTGAAGCAAATGCTAATTTCGTTTTTCATTCCATCCTTCCAGTTTATTTGGCAACACTAATGCAGAATCGGGCTTTAGTCCCGATTCGTAAGGACATTTAGTGCCGGTTCTACAACCGGCACTAAAGGGTGGGGACAAAAGATCCCCCCCCACGAGCCCGCGCCGGGGGGCTGGGGGCCTTGCACCAACCGGGACTAACAGCGTGTTTGGTTCGGTGAAATTAGAGATGGGGAATGGGAGTTGAGGGGTGTGGAGATTAAAAGTCCACTGTTTGATTAGAGGAAATGGGAGTTTAAGTGGGAAGGGGAATGGGAGTTGGGGAAGCCAATTCCCACCGATTTCTTCCCAGGGGGTACCCTGTTAATTCGTGAGCAGAGTTTTATCCCACGCCAATTCCCACCGTATACCAAACAAGGGAATGGGAGTAAAAATCTACTTCCCATGACTAATCCCTCCATAAACACCCATGTGCAAACTCCCATTCCCCTGCCCTAGTGTTTACCAAATAGGCGGTAAAAGGTTTAGCGGTTTATGGGTTTATTGTTTATTTTTTTCTTTTAATTTTGTGTTTTTCATTTAATTCTTTTTCATTTCAAACATATTTTACGCTACTACATACTGTACACGTTATGCATATATATAAATAGAATTTCTCGTAGAACCGATCATATATATATCATCGAATTTCTCATACGACCATTGACATACACACATATATATATATACAATTTGGCATATACAATTTCTCCTATAACTTGCAGATCATTACATGAAGGCATTACAGCTTGTAATGGTATTCTTCTTTGGGATCTCTGACTTGGTCGAGCAAAAATCCCGCAATCTCCTCTTGAAGTGCTCGTATGCGGTCCTCTGGTAGGAGCTTATCCCGCATCTCCACCATCTTTATTAAAAAAAAGAGATCAATGTGAATATATTAGTTGTGTATATATATATTAGATCATGATAAAAAAAATTGTGAATTGTGTTTACGTACCCAAAGATGTCTTGCATCTTTGCTCCTTTCGGTCATAAAGCGAATGTTCTCACAAACGTAGTATGCACATAAATTATTCCCCGGCGCTTGCCTCAAGGTCTTTACGAGAATAGAATTTAATCAGATAATAATTAATCAAGCATGATAATGGTATTGAAACTATAATTAAAGAGATGGTAGCTAGCTAGTACTACTTAATTAATTACCTTGGGTCGCACTCATTTCAGTTTTTGTTTCCATGGGCCTTGAACCTGTTTGATGAACTTTTCCCAAGCCCTACCCGCCGGCAAAGAAAATGAATAAAGGAGTTATTAATTAGTTGATATCGGAAAATGAACTAAAGAAGCCGACATAGTGCGATAATGATTGAAATTACCTGTCGACCATCCCCTTCACGATTGAGTATTCATTAGTATCTTTATATAGTGAGTCCAGTACTTGACCTTTTCCCTTGTCAACTTCAATGATTAACAAGATCCAGTGAAAACTGCATGCGCACACGTTTGTATAATTAAGCGGGCATGTGCATAACTCATCAACTACACTTATTAACATCTAGTAAGCAAAAACAGAATTTGTAGTACAAGACAGTGTCACTCACCCGAAGTTGTAAGGAAGTAGTATTTCTGGTTGGGTATTTAGTCGCTTCAAGAACTCTAGCAAGCTTCTCTCTGTGTCTTTTCGATCCCATTCACATGACCATGTCTCTTGATTAATGGTATTTGGGTCAATGAATCCACACTACAAGGACCCGGGTCTATTGCAACAAAATTGTTCATCGCAATACATGCCGATTTGTGGCGGTAAGTACCTATTGTCACGAAACAGCATTCGTTGGCAGCCGTTGCGACTGGACGCATGGTAATAGGTTATTGCCACAAAAAAGCAATTGTGGCAATAAAGTGAGCTATTGCAACAGCCATGTGGGAAGTCGCCACATGTTTTCCTGTGGCAACACTCATCTGATGCCACAATTTGCTTTGTGGAGATAGCTTTAATGCAACATGTAACAAATTATGGCGACTGATAGCTCATGGTGATAGACATTTGTGGCAACAACCTATGCCAACGACGCTCGTTTCGTGGTGCATACTGTTCCCTGGCAATAGTCAATTGTGGCAATAAACTATGGCAACAATCCTTGTTTTCGTGGCATTAGGCATTTTGCCACGAACCACTACACTTGTGGCATTAAGTTATGGCAACAAATATTCCAATCGTCATAATAGGAAATTGCAACATACTAGTTTTGGCGGTGATAAATAGGTATCACAACGGGTGAAATGTTTGTAGCGAGAAACTATTGCGACAATTTATATTTTTCTGGTGCTAACATGTGGCAACCAAAAGTGGGTTGTGGCAATAGCCTATTGCAACCTAAAAAAATACAGGCATTCAATTACAATATTCAAAACCATACGTATAATATGTAGATTCATAAAATTCATAATTCTCATAGCAAATATCCATCAAATGAAAATCAAATGTAATTTAGCCATCCTAATTAAGTGCCAAGACTAAATTGTCCATGATCTAGAGTCCAGTCGAGCTAGTTCTTTGGATCCTGCAATCAAGAAATAAAAAAAAATAGTTCTAGTTAATGAGTCCAACATAACATACGCCATACAATTATTCCAGCCCCATTGTTAAAAAGAACTGTCGCCAGACTAACTGGAGTAATACTGTATCAGCAAGCATGTAACTGAGGGATCAGAACAGTTTTACAAGTGTAAATGTCTAAAGCATAAGCACAAGTACATGTACTAAAATCTTTCACTATTGATTTAAGTCGTGGCTCAATCTATAGTTTCAGTTAAGTTCATGTTCCTAGCTAGCACATATTCATTTTTTTAAAGTTGTGACTCGATGCAACAACAATGCATGGTGAAAGAGAAGAAGCAGCTAGCTAATTATGAAGGCCAATGACATGCTCACTTGAAAGTGGACCATGAGTTTCAGTTTCTTTGTTTTCAACATCTTAGACGTGCTTTGTCCTAAATACGGAAAGAACAATTATAGGTGCGGCATCAATATTGACACTATAAAAGATGAAACAAGAATAACACGATCCAACGCATGAATAATCCCAGTTGATGTAGAAGCATGCTGAATGCACATCGTTGAATAACTATAGAATAACCAAAAGTCAGTGTACTCACGTAAACATCCTGGGACTCTGTGTTAGACCATGTTCCATTCTTTGTGTGGGTGAGTTCCCACAGAGCAATACAATCTGGCTCTTCTCCAGTTTTCAAGTTTCTCTACAAGTAATATAGCAATGAGATGCTTGAAACATGAAACCATAGTTAGCAGCGAGGCATCATATTTAGTTAGACTCATACCTTCTCAAAACTTAGTTGCGAGTAAGATTTTGATCCAATTCTGTGTTTTGTCTTCTGTTTCTTACGACTATCGGTGTTCTTTTGGCTGCGTTCCTATCAATTCATCGAAACAAAATATAACCAGACAGAAAAGCAATTTCATCTTAACACATAGTAGACAAAGAGTGATCTTAGAGATAACCTGAAATTTTGAATGCCAAAGTACTCAATCATCCATTCCCACTCTTCTGGTTGTAAATCTTCCAGCAGATTAGCCAATCTAGCTACATCTATTTTGTATGCCTTGTAAGTGGAGCTTAGAGTTGATCGCCAGCCTCTATATCGCTCTTCTGCAATTTTGAGAACTTTTTCTTCTGTTTCTGGTGTATCTTCCGAGTCCCATCTGTCCTGTAAAGCATACAACAAATGAATATACATAAGCAGTGCATTATGCATGGTGAAATAAGATAACACATGTGAAAAAGGTTGCATGCACTATGATATCAGCAACAATGAGTTGATGGATGGCAGGGTGAATGTCCGACCACATCCTCACTCCAATGAGCAGTCTTGAAGGTTTAACAATTTAACCCATACCAGGATTTTATGCATTATAACAAAGTAGTTAGCTTGCACGTGCAACGCACGTATAGCCTTTTGAAGAATTTTTATCTTTTATTCTTGTTAACAAACAATTAAAAAATCAAAAAATAAGAACATAAATTTATTACGAAATTGTATTAATACAGAACATAGTTGAGAAGTTTGTGCTCAAAATCTAGATGAATATATTTCTCATCATTAGTCAGTTGACAATATTCAAATGATAAGAAAAATTCTATATCTATTCTGTTTTCCTAATCTGATACGACTCTAGGGATGCTGGATTCATTATTATGTCAAGGTTTCAAGTTTCCTGAAAATCTTTACATCTTTTGGGTTGTATAGAAAAAAAAAGCAACAACAGAAATTCATGCAAACTTCGACTCAAGATAATCTATATGACCAATCTTCTTTCTGGATTCTCTACATTCCATTCTTTGAATTTTCTGAAAAAGGAAACCATGTGAGCTCGTGTGCTGAAAATCTACATACTATATATATTCGGCTATGGTAGTAACAGAACTTTTTAACTTCATTACATTCCGCAAATCACACATGTTGTTGCAGTTTTCATTACATATCATGTATCGAACATAGATTACTTGACATCGAGTGCTATTGTTCCCACTGATATAAGAAACATAAATCCCACTGTTCCTAGCTTGTGCATCCCACAACCACGCTAAAAATAAGTTGTTCTGGCCATCTTCTCTTAGATTTGGTCCTACTGCAGGTAGTAGAAGGATAGGCATTGGCAATGGTTCTTTTATGTCTAAAACCAAAAAGGAGGTTTATTTCTTGATAAAGCTGGTTCTCACTGCTAAAAAAAAAGATTCTTCAAAGCCCTTCCAAGTGTTTTATCATGCAAAGTAAGGGCAATGCTCCCTGCTACGAATTAAAGAGGACACAAATTTGCAAACCAAATAATCATCGCAAGTTTTCAGTGAATATAATTAAGCATTTTGCTAGAAAACATGGAAGCGGAAAAGGGCAAATACAAAAATTCTTGACCTTTCTATTCCCACATACATAGTTAACATCCATTGTTTGTGTGTGAAAACAAAGTACGAAGCATAGCAAGTACCTCATAGATGGGTGTGTTCTTTTACTCGGTTCAGAATAACATGAAGCTAGCGAACAGGTTCTTCCCAATTCTTAGAGCTCTAGTTAAAAGCATTCTCAGAAAAAAAAACATTATTAAAGGTTCGGAGCTATTGAATCAACATTGAACCAAAAATATCTTAAGCTACAAATATGTATCTAGAATATTCTATAAAGAAAGGTCCATAGCAGATTGAAAATGCATCTTGCAGACTGGCATAGAACAAATTACCTTTGGTGCCTTTCCACCAAGGCGAGTAGAACACTACTCAAGTTCTTTCCTTGCATCGTCACATCCTTTGATCGTAACATTCTGCATACAAAGGGATCATGCCGGATATACATATGTTTACTCACTTTTTTGCACTGAACAATTGTACAATCTAATTTACGGTTGTTGTTAGTACCATCTAAGATCTAAGTAAGATGTACAACACATATGATTGTTATTAGTAGTATCTATTTTATGACGTGCGTTAAAATCAAGTAATTGCATGGTAGTAGTGGCGCTACACTTTCCCCTCGATGTGGTTGCGAACCTGTGATGTTAACTTTGAGAACCAAACTGGTTTGATAACTGAAAAAAAAAAGCCAGGGAATATAAAGGTCAACTATTATACCGGAATAATTAACCTTGGGACCAATCCCTCTATTATTATTATGTTGTTGTTGCTTCTACAACTACTACTAATACATATGGTCTAAAATGTTGTGAAATGCATATTTCTGTCAAGCGTTAGTCCCACCAATTCAAGGATGTGAACGAATTACTTCCAATCTAAAAGCTAAATCAACGCAAAGCTTCCCAGTACAAAAAATAGTAAATTATCACAATCCACCTTGAGCCCGGAAATGTAGAATTGGTTAAAAAAATCAAGTAAAAGATTAAGTAGGTGTGTGCAATCCGAATTAAGATATGTTACCATAGGTGTAATCCAGAACTAATACTTAATCAGAAATAATTCCAATGCAATCCCTTGTTAACCTGCCCAAGCTGCCTCCGCACAGCCACTCTGTAACTCTTCAAGATATCACCGCCACTATGTGCTAGCTTTGCTTCCTTTCGGAGGATTCAAGAACAGATTCACATACATCTCGCATCATTTTAAGTGCAGCTGGCTTATCAGTCACATTATTAAAGCCTAACTTCTCAATGAGCTGCTACAAAGACAACACGCCGGCAATAGCAGATATTCTTCATACCATTGTTGCTTCACAAATAAAAGAAATATTGTTAGTTTTTGGTTTCATTAGTACTCATACACATACAGTTGCAGAATTATGTAGAGCAGATGTGAATACTAACATCTCATATTGAACTCCTCGTGGCCTTCTAGCTCTGGGTGTGACCATCACGATCACCCATCGTCTTCATCATCCGACATCTTCACAATAAAATCAGAGTAAGAAACATTGTAGTCATGAACTACATTATGCGAAATTATCAAAAACAAGAGATACTACATTAGCAATGCATGGCTCCTCCACGTTTAAAGGAGGCAAGCCAGACTTCTATCTTAATGCCCGGGGGAGGGGAGCCAGGCGACGCTCGCTGGATCGACTTCGCCGAACGTAGGCGCCGCAAAGGGAGGGCGCACTGGCCGGGGTTTGCGGCGGGCAGCACGGGGGCGGGGGCGCTGCCGAGGGATGTCGCCCTGTGACGCAGTGGACGGGGCGAGCGGGCGCGGCGGCGCTCGTGAGTCTCGTGCAGCGGACGAGGGCGGCGGCCACGGGCCGGGGTCTCCGGCAGCGGGCGAGGGCGACGGCCTCTGGCAGCTGGCGGTAGGACCGGGCGGCCGGGCGAGCGGGCGGGGTCGCGCGGATGTCGGGCAGCCGACGGGGCGTGCGGCGGCGAGTGGGCATGGCCGAGGACACGGAGACGCAGCCCGCGTCAGCGGGCGCGGAGGAGAGGGAGGAGGGCGAGATCGAGGACGACGACTCCTCGTCGGCGGCACCGCGCGGCGCGCTAGGCAACCGCCGCACCCGCTGGACGACGCTAGGATTTCTGGATGTTCTACGATGGGAGGAGATCGGGAGAAAGAACAACCTGAAACATTCTCCGTGTAGTTAACTCCGATGTGGTTCGCTGTGTTGACGCCGTCAGCACGGAGGAACAAGGGATGAGAGCTCAGATCCAATCGCCCGTGAACACCCCGTGTGATTTGGTTTAGAATAGTAATCATGGGTAGTTTTTTTTTTAGGGGTTAATCGTGGGTAGTTAGGAAGTGTTTTAGCGTCAAGGATAAATAGACTCTATTTTTTTTTGTGGGAACACAAAATATTGGCGCAAACTACAGTAAACCAAAATTATGTGGTGGAAAAGTAATTCTTTTTGGAGGGAATGTTTAGAATAATGAAATAAATTGGAAAAATAATATTTCAAAGCAATATGAGATATATATGCTGCTAAATTGTCTCACGACCGTCATCTTTCCTCCGAACTAGATCGGAAGATTCCTGATGAAATCGTCCCATGTCCATCATCTTCTCTAAGTCCGGCGGTAGGCAGCGTATGGGAAGCTCGCATCCATAGCCGGTGGAGAGGCTCGAGCTCGCGGGCAAAGGTCGGGAAGAGGGACAACGAAACTGCATGGTCAGCACAGAGGATGGAGGAAGTGGGTGACGGGAGCCATGGCCGACCAGGAGCGGCGTGCAAGGTCAGAGGGGCGGCTCGCCGGCTGGGGCTTGCCGCCCGGGTCAGGACGGCACAAGCTGCAGCCTGGTAGGGGTGGCCGTCGCGCGGAAGTAGGGGTCGCGACCGGTGCTAGCGCGTTGTCGCCGGACGACCCGGTTGTAGGTACAACCAGGTTTGCATTACAATTTCGAAAATCATTTCAGAAAGCAGTAAAAACATGGCCAGTTTTGAACTACAACTCACAGAAACCTCATGTGGCCCTCACTTTAAAACTACTAGGTTATACTCTTGCCTTGGAACACAAGTACAAATGGGATGGGTTGATGAGACAGTCGATCTATGTCAGTCTCGATCTCACATTTTGATCTTGAGATGGGGTGATCTCAACATCTTTCATCTTACCGGACAGTCCGTGGAGGGTTCCTCCGCGCCAGAGTAGGTCCAACATAATCATGTCATTTTTGTTTCAACGAAAACCATAAAGATTCAACTGTGTAAATTAACAACCAAACCAATTTCGTTTTGAGATCTTTTGTGTTAGGACCGTGTTGTTTCATCATGGATCTACAATTGTGTATCTTTGTTTACTCCCTAGTTGCCATGACAAAATTGAAACTTGGGATATATGTAAAATATTTGTGCACTTGCCCGTCAGATCCGTCCTGCAACGGATCCACACACGAGGGGGCGAAGGAGCCCTGCCACCGCCGCCGCTGGCCAAGCTTCACCCGGTCACGCCCTCTGCCAGTGGCAGGGGAGGGGAGGAGCGGACGGCAGGTCGCTGGGAGGTGTCTAGGGATCCCACCCGTCGTCGTTCGCAGCTCGCGCCACCTGGTGCTTGGGACCACGGATCTGGCGAGATCACCGCCGCCACCAAGACCCAGCACACCCCACCACCGGAGGCCACATCCGCGTCACCTGCCTCCCAACGTAGCCACTAGGAAGCCGGATCGCGCCGCCGAGACCCTCCGCATCGCGACGCCCTTGTTCGTCAGATCCGTCCTGCATCGGATCCACGCGCGAGGGGGGCGAAGGAGCCCTGCCGCCGCCGTCCTTGTTGGAATATCATGGTTTAGTTGCTATATCCAGTACTACTGGTATAATTGATGCTACTGTTATAGTTTAATTTAAAAAAATCATCAAATTTGAAAACAGTTCTTTGAATTTAAAAAAAATTAAACAATTTGAAAAAGTTCATTCGTTTCGAAAAAAAGTTCATCAAATTTAGAAAAAAGTTCAGAAATTAGAAAAAAAAATCATCAATTTTGAAAAAAGGTTCACGAATTTGAGTAAAAGTTCATGGATTTCGAAAAAAAGCTTCATCGGTTTTAAAAAAAGTTCATGAATTTGAAAGGAATCCGCGCATTTAGGAAAAAGGATAAAGAATGAAAAAACCAGAAAAACAGAATAAAAACGGCAGGAGAAAAAACCACGAAATGACAGAACAAATAAAAGAAGTAAAAAAACATGTATATCACAACCGATGGGATAGCCTAGTGGTTTGCGTTCTTTCCTTTCGTACGGAGATATCATCGGATCGATCCTGTCAGCTGCACTTTTTTTGTGAGTTTGACGAAAAGAAATACAAAAGTATACAGCTACGACCCAGGCGAGGCGGCAGGCTGCCCGGTGTCCGACGAGCGTTCGAATCCCTGCGCAGGCGAAGCCCTCCACATTTTTTTTGGTTACTATGCGATGGCCGGCCCCACTTGTCATCGCCCCTGGTCAGCCTGTGCACTCGGTTTTTTCGGTTTGATTCGGTTCGGTTTATACGGTTTTATACATAGATACGGTTCGGTTTCGGTAATAACCATTTACTTTCGGTTTGGTTTCGGTAATAACCAAAGTTGACGCGAACTTTCGAGCAAGACATGGTTTAGCCACATGAAAAAACAAATTTAGTACATGACGCACACTTAAAATTTGTTCAATACATGACACGCACATGAATTTCTGAAACAACTAAACATGTCCAGTACAACTGTACAAGCATAAGCATTAAGCAGAACTGCACAACAGCACAAGGCACAAGCACACATGGTTGACACTCGGACACCTGAAAAAAGATAAGCCGGGTGGTTTGCATTAAGTATCAGTGACCAGCAGCAGAACCAACACTGGGAAATAGCTATTCATATGCTTAAGAATGCCCAATACTGAATGAAAAACTCTATTAAAATCTTCAGTTTTTTTGCCAACTTAGGTGCCTGAAGAGTTTGATGTTGTCTTCTTTCCGCAGAGCAACGTGATTTCTGAAATTAGTGACAGCCATGCTTTCTCTTGTCAGTCGGTGTTAAGATTCAGAGTGGATATACGAGTAGAAAACATCAGTTGAGTTTGCTGCTTTACAAAACATCAGCTTCAAGCAGCTGTATATGTTAGAAAGCAAGGTATGGATTAGCTGGAGCTCTACAGATCGAACCAAAGAACGTAGTGGCTTACCATCCAACGTCGGCGTCGGCTCGTGTCTTGCTCCGTCGAGGCGTGCGCCGGTGCGCGCTACGGAGGGCGGAGGTCAGCGACGCCAAAGGGTAGAGCGAGTCGACGCGAACGGAGCTTCGCCTGCGGCGGGGAGCGGATGGATGCGCGTGCGCCGGACTCTGACCTAGCTAGGGCGTCGCCGCCATGCTCTGCTCTCTGCGGCTCTGCCTCTCTGCGGGAAGTGGTGGGCTGAGGCCGTGAGTCGCCCTAGGATTGAAGGAACAAAGAAGAAGGCCCGAGCGCGAGGCTGGGCTGGGCCTGGGAACCTGTGAATTTGCTATGCTGCTGGGTCTTTTCGGTTTTATTCCGTTTAACCGATTTTTTTCGGTTTTAAACCAAAAAAACCGAATTGAATATGGTTTCTTATTTTGCAAACTGAAACCATAACCAGAACCTGAAAAAACAGAAATTTTTGGTTCGGTTTGGTTTTTGGTTTTCGGTTCGGTTTTGTTGCCACCCGCGCCAGTCAGTCCCAGCGAGGCCACGGGCCCGCAGGTCAGCGGCTGCGGCTATAGAAGTCATCGGTCAGATTCAGCTCCAGATCTAGATCTGGCAATTTTCACACCAGGGCCCCTCTATTTTCGGTTTCCATCTGACAAGTCCCTGTTTTGGCAGAAAACACCCTAGTTTTAAAATGGCAACAACTTGGCTATTTCCAATCCAAATTTAACAAATTAAATATATATTCCTATCAAGAAAGTGTGTTCTATCCATTTATAAACTTTTTCCATTGTTTTGGTTAATTGAAATTGGTGCAATTAAAATATATTTTAATTACTCCTTAAAGCTTGCAAAAATCATAACTTAATATCTATAAATTCGAATAATATATTTTTCTGCTGTTTTACTTGTAACTAATGCAACGTCACACTGATGTTGCAATATATTTCCGAATATTACCAGAAATAGTTATTCTGTTGAAATACCTAGTCTCTATTACAACAAAATGGCTGCGCGACCTAGTCTCTATTACAACAAAATGGCTGCCTCGCGCAACGGAATTTGTTTGTCGCAATATCGCTACCATATTGCAATGCCGATGCAGTTTGTTGCAATAGTTAATCACTTTTTTGCAACAATATTTGTAATTAATGCAACGTCACACCGATTTGCAATATCTTTTTGAATATTGCCATGAATAGTTATTCTGTTGAAATACCTAGTCTCTATTACAACAAAATGACTGCCCTCGCGCAATGGAATTTGTTTGTCGCAATACCGCTACCATATTGCAACGCCGATACAGTTTGTTGCAATATGAGGCATGTATTGCAACAAAGTTAGTATTTATCGCGACGAAACTAAGTTATGGCAATATGTGCGGCCTATTACCACAACCGGAGAATTTATGGTAATATTGCGTTTTATTGCAACAAAACGTAGTTGTAGCAATAAATTTTGTTGCAATAGACCGGAATCCTTGTAGTGCCAATGCCATAGCGTCCAGCTCTTTTCATTTCATACATCTTCATTCTGCATAATACCATAGAAAAGAATATAGCGAGGATAATTACAGGTAATGAACGAGCACTACAGCTAGCTAGAGACTTAAATTACAGAAAGAAATCACTTACAGACAATAGCAACTGATGATAGATTTGTCGAGTGCGTCTTGATTGAATAACTGAAACATTTCTTGAAACTCAACCCACAAATCTTTTTCATGGAAGTAATGCTCTGCCTTGACTTTCACCATGAGGGACTCTCGATTGGTCTTTACTTCTCTCAGGTACCATTCATGCAATTCATACATGCTCGTTGATAGAAGCGGGATCTCCTCAGGCTTGACCAGAGGTTGGCCGTGGACATATTTCCATTGTAGTTCCTCCTCTGTAAACCCGGGAAGTTCCTCGATGCCTAGGAGTTGTTCAATAGTGATACCGGCCTCTTCAGCCTGCCTTCTATGATTGTCGGTTATTACCAGCTGATCGGCGGTACTCACATGTGTTTGTACAATGAGCGGGGGGATCGATTGCACTGCCTGTTCTCCCAGCTGGGGAATAGTTTTCCCGCTTTTTTGCCAACTGCTTTGCTCGAGCTCGAGCTCGACTCCTTATTTTTTTGTGCATGATATGACTTCTTGATAGAGCGCCCATAGTCTGAGTCCCTATGCTTGACAGCTGGTTGAGCATTATCAATAAAGTGTTGTATGACATGGTCGGGTACTTTCTCCTTTGGCGGCGGGGGCGGTTTCGGTCCAAAATGGGCCTTCACTTGGGCAGCCACTTCGGCGCTGTTTTCCCCTCAGTCAGGTGGTAAGGCAACTTCGGAAGAGGCTTGAGGATTGGACCATATTTGTATTTCTTGCCTCCTTTTGTACCGCTAGCCGCCGTACCTGCGGCGCCTCTCTTCCGTTGTTGCTGAGGCGGCGGAGCCCGTTGAGGCGGCGGAGACGGCTGACGCGGTGCCTAACTTAAAGGAGCAGTCGGCTGACGCGGTGCCGGACTTGGAGGAGGAGGAGTCGGCTGACGCGGTGCCGGACTTGTAGGAGGAGTGGGCTGACGCGGTGGCGGACTTGGAGGAGCAGAAGTCTGCTGACGCGGTGGCGGACTTGGAGGAGCGGGAGTCTACTGACGCGGTGGCGGACTTGGAGGAGGAGCCAGCTGACGCAGTGTCGGTGGCCTTGGAAAGACGATGCAATCCTTTTTCCATAGAATGATACGATGTATGGCCTCTCCCAGTGTGCTCTCTTCTTCACCTCCAGGAATGTCAAGCCCTAACTCATAATATCCTGACATCACTTCATCAACCCCGACACGAGCATAGCCAGCTGGAATCGGATTGCAATGGAAGATTGCTTCAGGGGGATTTGTTTTAAAACATGACGTTCTCTTCCCGGGTGTTCAGGATTCTTCAGGGCGCGCGTAAGCTCGTCGTTCTCTCTGTTGGGCGTGAACACCCCCGTTCGAGCCTCTTCTATTGCAATAAGTAAACTGTCGGTGGCTCGTTTAAGACATGCCCGCTCCAAAACCAGCCCTGTCTTTGGGTCCAACTTCCCCCCATGCGCATAAAACCAAGTCCTGCACCTGGGGGGCCAGCTCAATGTAACTAGAGTGACCCCTGCAGCAATCATCTCTTGCTCAGCGATATCCCACTTAGGCCGGGCCACCTTGTAGCCACCTGGCCCCAGATTATGGTGCCACTGCATTTTCGCAGCATTAATCTTGTTTATTCTGGACCGTTCCTGAGCTACTTCCGATTCCTTGAACTTCACGAAAGCGTCCCGGTGATCTCTTGCCTTCTCCAGTGTTCCCTTGAATTCTGGAGTCTGCTTTCCTGCTTTGATGTACGCGGCCCATATATTTTTCTTGTGGTTGTTGAATGCTATCGCCATCTTCTTAAGAGCACTGTTCTTGACTTTCTCTAGATCTGCGTCTGTCAAATGATCTGGTAGGGTGAAATGTGATATGAGCGATTCCCAAAGCAGATCTTTTGCTGTTTGGTCGACAAAAGTAACATCTGGATCTCCCTTTGCTGGCTTTTTCCATTCTTGAACGGAGATCGGGATTTGGTCCCTGACAATAACTCCGCATTGACGAATGAACTTGTTCGCATTCTTCTTAGGTTCAAGCGGTTCGCCATTAGGTTTGATGGCATCGATGTTGTACTTTACGGCAGCCTGCAACTTTTTGGCCGGGCCTCGAACTGTCCTGCTGCTTGTAGAAGATTTGCTCGATCTGGAGGGCTAAAAGATGAAAGATCGATTCGTTAATATATATACAAAATAATAAAAACATGTGATGATCACCAGATGCCTTGTATAAATATACCTCGCCGGTCTTTGTTATTTGAAGAACAACATTTCCTTGGTCGTCATTGTTCTGGACTTCATCTATTCGTTCGTCTTCATCAAATATCATACCCTCATCGGTATTGTTCAGATATTGCAAGCCGTCATCTTCTTCATTCTCATCTAGGCTCGGGAAGCGTATGATGTCGAACATAGTCTCTTCCCCTTCTCTGCCGGTATTGTCAATAGTTTTTATTTAACTAATCCAG
This sequence comes from Thinopyrum elongatum, assembly GCA_011799875.1. NCBI lineage: Eukaryota > Viridiplantae > Streptophyta > Magnoliopsida > Poales > Poaceae > Thinopyrum > Thinopyrum elongatum. The sequence goes on from CM022299.1 coordinate 57,635,877, forward strand.
AAGAAAGATAAAACAACTTAGTATTCAAATTAGAATGCATGCATGCAATCAATAAGGAAAAACTGAATCATAGTAGATAATATATATACATCTCGAATAATCCAGATAATATGCATCATCGAATATAATCTCGAATACATCGTCTTGAATATTATCGAATAATATAATCTCGAATATATCGTCTCGAATATTATCGAATATAATCTCGAATACATCTCGAGTATTATAAATAATACATCTCGAATATGATCATAAATAACATCACTAGCTAACATCACTCGCGGTGGACACCCAAAGAGAAGGAACGATCACGGGATCATAGCTCGGGTGAGATCCCTGAAGAACCTGCCAGGTATTGGAGAACCTGACGTCCAACGCAACCATGTAGCGACGGACGTGCTTGTCCTCCTCCCTAACACGGTGACGTACCACCTCCGCGGGGGACGCCAGCCTCCGCACCGAATGTTGCCCACGCGCCCGCCACCAAAGAAGTCCCGGGTCGACCCCGGGACCCAGGTTCCTCACCAAGATGCGCGCCCCTGAAGGTAGCACCTCCCAGTGCCAGCCCGACGGAGTCAAGTCCCGGACATGGCACCTCTGAAGCAAGACGTCGTCGCGAATGAGTCGACGACGAGGATGCGGGCCGAGCATCGTTGACGTCGAGAACAAATTCTATGCAAATTTAACATTTTTTAAATGCTTGATTTTGATTTTTGTAATTCTTTTTCACTTGATTTTGCAAATACATAACAAAATTTTGCAAATACAACATTAAGATATATATTAACATTAAAATATTATTAATACATGGTCAACTTTTTTCTATGCAACTTTTTCCTATAAAACTTTTTTCTATAAGTATAAAAAACTAAAAAACAGAAAATCTATGCAAATTCCACCGTTCGTCTACAATACATATATATATACATACATTGTGTAAAAAAACTAGTGAAAAAAAAACTAAAACATACATACATATAGTGAAAAAATAATCATCTAAAACATGTTTTTCATCAATATTTTCAAGATACAGCATTAAAATATACATACATACATACATACATACATACATGTGGTCAAATTTTTTCTATGCAAATTGTATACATACATACATATATTGTATACATACATCATACATTGTATTCATATATATATGCATATACTAAGCCATCTACAAACATCTAGTGAAAAAAAATCAATCTATGAAAAAAAAGATGAACAAAATTTGTGTGTGTGTGTGCACTATCGGTGGCGGCGCAGTGGCTTCGATTTGAGGGAGGAGAGGGGGGAGAGGGACTCACAGCGGGCGAGGTCGAGGCGACGGCGATGGAAACTGCGAGGCGAGGCGACGGTGAGGCGAGGCGAGGTCGTGGCGACGGCGACGGTGAGGCGAGGCGACGTCGACAGCGACGGCGAGGCAATGCGACGGCGACGATGAGACAAGGCGGCGCAGCAGCCTGGCGGCGTCCTCTGGTTCGGGTCGTCGAGAAGAATGGGTGATTTGAGGGAAATTTTCGAAGTGGCCGCTTATATACGAGGCACCTTTAGTCCCGATTGGAGCCATCAACCGGGACTAAAGGGGTGGTTTTGGCCAGCCACAGCGGCGGGAAGCCAAACCTTTAGTCGCGGTTGGTGGCTCCAACCACGACTAAAGGGGGGTCTTTAGTCGCGGTTGGAGCCACCAACCGCGACTAAAGGCCTGGTGCTCGCACAGGCGCGGTGCATTGCAAGTTTAGTCCCACCTTGCTTGGCGAGAGGCGCCAGCACCGGTTTATAAGCCCCGCCGCAGCCTCTCCATCGAGCTCCTCTCTAATGCAGGCCTTCTGGGCCTACCGTACCTGTGCTGCCCTATGGGGCCTACTGGGCCTTGCGGGCCTGCATCCTGGCCCAACTAGAGGTTGGGTTTCTAGTCGTATGCAGGCCGTGGCGGCCCAGTAGGCGGGCTTTTTTTTAATTTATTTGTTTTTTTTGTTTTCTGCTTTATTTATTTTCTTTTGTTTCTGAGTTGTTTTTTGCTTTATTTAGAGTTTCTTTGTGAATCTTTTTGCTTTAGGTCACAAAAATTATAAACTTTCTGTTAGTGCCAGTAGTTTTCAAATTTGGATAGTTTAAATTTGAATTATTTGAATTTTGTGTGAATCACTAGTTTGTGAATAACTTTACTTTAAAAATAGATTTTTCAGTGATTCTTTTTTCCGCTGTTTAATATTATTGTGTTTTATCATTATATTTAATTTGGTAATTCTTAGATTATTTTAAAAAATGAAATGCCTTTGTAACAGATGAGTTTTTGTCTGAAACCCTCATACTTCGAAAAAGATTATCCATTTTGTACATGAAGTGCATCTAGTTTTTGCCGTAACCCTCTCAACTTTTTAGCACATGCTATGTGGGTGAAATGATGATATCATGCCAACTTTCAATCTTTTCAGAGTTCATTTGTAGTGCTTTTCAATTTCAGGGTCGTTTAGCTCAAAAAAATCAGTAAATGCATGAAAAATAGCAAATGAAGTCAGAGAGGGTTGAAAATTGATGACGTGGCTTTCAATGGTGTATACTGAACGCACAAAAAGTCTGAAGTTGAAATAAAATTAAAAAAATGAAATGCCTTTGTAACATATGAGTTTTCGTCCGAAACCCTGATACTTCGAAAGTTATTGTCCATTTTGTACACGAAGTACATCCAGTTTTTGCTGTAACCCTCTCAACTTTTTAGCACATGCTATGTGGGTGAAATAATGATACCATGCCAACTTTCAACCTTTTCAGAGTTCATTTTGTTGTGCTTTTCAATTTCAGGGTCGTTTAGCTCAAAAAAATCAGTAAATGCATGAAAAATAGCAAATGAAGTCAGATAGGGTTGAAAATTGATGACGTGGCTTTGAATGATGCATATTGAACGCACAAAAAGTCTGGAGTTGAAATAAGTTTAAAAATGTAATGCCTTTGTAACAGATGAGTTTTCGTCCGAAACCCTGATACTTTGAAAGAGATTGTTCATTTTGTAGACGAAGTGCATCCATTTTTTGCTGTAACCTTCTCAACTTTTTAGCACATGCTATGTGGGTGAAATGATGATACCATGCCAACTTTCAACCTTTTCAGAGTTTATTTTGTTGTGCTTTTCAATTTCAGGGTCGTTTACCTTAAAAAAACCAGTAAATGCATGAAAACTAGCAAATGAAGTCAAAGAGGGTTGAAAATTGATGATGTGGCTTTGAATGGTGCATACTGAACGCACAAAAAGTCTGGAGTTGAAATAAGTTTAAAAAATGTAATGCCTTTGTAACAGATGAGTTTTCGTCTGAAACCCTGACACTTCGAAAGAGATTGTCCATTTTGTACACGAAGTGTATCCAGTTTTTGCCGTAACCCTCTCAACTTTTTAGCACATGCTATATGGGTGAAATGATGATACCATGCCAACTTTCAACCTTTTCAGAGTTCATTTTGTAGTGCTTTTCAATTTCAGGGTCGTTTAGCTCAAAAAATCAGTAAATGCATGAAAAATAGCAAATGAAGTCCGAAAGGGTTGAAAATTGATGGCGTGGCTTTGAATGGTGCATACTGAACGCACAAAAAGTCTGAAGTTTAAATAAGTTCAAAAAAATGGCTAGTCTTATAGACCAGTGTAGGTGAGATGGAGCAGAGCAAAAGAGTGACATGTGCATTGGTGGGGGTCGCCGTGAGAAGTCTAGCGGACTCGAGGGAGCGCCGGTTCACCTCGAGGGTGGCTCCCAGCCCAGAGAGAAATTAATCACACGGGAGGAGTTGTCACGTCAATAGTCAATGCTCGAGAGATGCAGAATGGTGCATACTGAACGCACAAAACACATAAGTACCCTAACTATTACAAAGATTCCCTCCGGTTTGTCCGAAGTGGGACTTTCTAGATATATAAGTACGGAAACTCACTAGAGAAGAAAGTGATGACAGTGAAGCCCGGTCACATCCCAGAGTGGGATCTTTGGGTATAAAACTTTTTCTTCGTGTGTGTCCCTTTGCGCCGTAACCATGGACAATCTTCATCATTTAACTGGATGCTCGGGTCAATATTCACTGTGAAGGGAGTAATTTCATGAAACTTTTCATAATCTTCTGATATGTCTGTCTTGTCCTCCACTCCCACAATGTTTCTTTTTCCTGAAAAAACTATGTGGCGCTTTGGCTCATTCTATGATGTATTCGCTTCCTTATTTTTTTTTTCCGGCTTGGTAGACATGTCCTTCACATAGAAAACCTGCGCCACATCATTGGTTAGGACGAATGGTTCGTCTGCGTACGCAAGATTGTTGAGATCCACTGTTGTCATTCCGTACTGCGGGTCTTCCTTTACCCCGCCTCCTGTCAGATTGACCCATTCGCACCGAAACAAAGGGACCTACAAACCACGTCCATAGTCAAGTTCCCATGTCTCCTCTATGTAACCATAATATGTTTCCTTTGGCCTATTGGTGTTTGTTGCATCAAAACGGACACCACTGTTTTGGTTGGTGCTCTTTTTATCTTGGGCGATCGTGTAAAATGTATTCCCATTTATCTCATACCATTTGAAAGTCAATATATTCGAAGATGGTAACTGGGACAGCAAGTACAGATCATCTGCAACAGCGTCGTCATGCATGAGACGTGTCTGCAACCAACCGGCGAAAGTCCCCATTTGTTCACGTGTAATCCAGTCGTCAGACTGCTCCGGGTGTTTGGAGCGTAGAATATTCTTGTGTTCCTCGATATACGGAGCCACCAAGGAGGAATTTTGTAGAACTGTGTAGTGTGCTTGCGCCCAAGAATGCCCGTCCATACATATTATTGCTTTCGGTCCTAGCGTGCCATTTCCACCCAGTCTGCCCTCATGCCGCGATTCAGGAACACCAATCGGCTTAAGGTCAGGAATAAAGTCAACACAAAATTCAATGACCTCCTCATTTTCATGGCCCTTGGAGATGCTTCCTTCTGTCCTAGCACGGTTATGAACATATTTCTTTAAGACTCCCATGAACCTCTCAAAAGAGAACATATTGTGTAGAAATACAGGACCCAGAATGGCAATCTCTTCGACTAGGTGAACTAGGACGTGCGTCATGATATTGAAGAAGGATGGTGGGAACACCAACTCGAAACTGACAAGACATTGCACCAAATTATTCTCTAACCTTGGTATGATTTCTGGATCGATTACCTTTTGAGAGATTGCATTGAGGAATGCACATAGCTTCACAATGGCTAATCGAACATTTTCCGGTAGAAGCCCCCTCAATGCAATCGGAAGCAGTTGCGTCATAATCACGTGGCAGTCATGAGACTTTAGGTTCTGGAACTTTTTCTCTGCCATATTTATTATTCCCTTTATATTCGACGAGAAGCCAGACGGGACCTTCATACTGAGCAGGCATTCAAAGAAGATTTTCTTCTCTTCTTTGGTAAGAGCGTAGCTGGCACGACCCTGATGGATGCCGTCTTTTCCGTGCATACGTTGTTGGTCCTCCCGTGCCTTCGGTGTATCTTTTCTCTTCCCATACACGCACAAGAAGCCTAGCAGGTTCACGCAAAGAATCTTCGTCACGTGCATCACGTCGATTGCAGAGCGGACCTTTAGGTCTTTCCAATAGGGTAGGTCCCAAAATATAGATTTCTTCTTCCACATGGGTGCATGTCCGTCAGCGTCATTCGGAACATATTGTCCGCCAGGACCCTTTCCAAAGATTACTTTTAAATCCTTGATCATATAAAGTACATCATCACCAGTATGGTGGCGAGGCTTCTTCCGGTGATCTGCCTCACCTTTGAAATGCTTGCCTTTCTTTCTTATGGCAGGGATGCCTGCTCGGAAGAAATCGACGATGTCCCAGTTACACATTCTTCTTACATTTATCCAAATATATAATGTCGGTATCATCTAAACAGTGCATGCATGCGCGGTATCCCTTGTTTGTCTGTCCTGAAAGGTTACTGAGAGCAGGCCAATCATTGATGGTCACAAACAGCAACGCATGTAGGTCAAATTCCTCATGTGCGTGCTCATCCCACGCACGTACACCTTTTTCATTCTACAGCTGTAAGAGTTCTTCAACTAATGGCCTTAGATACACATCAATGTCGTTGCCGGGTTGCTTAGGGCCTTGGATGAGCACTGGCATCATAATGAACTTTCGCTTCATGCACAACCAAGGAGGAAGGTTATGCATACATAGAGTCACAGGCCAGGTGCTATGATTGCTGCTCTGCTCCCCAAAAGGATTAATGCCATCTGCACTTAGACCAAACCATACGTTCCTTGCGTCATCTGCAAAGTCCCCCACTTTCTCTCGATTTTTCTCCACTGCGACCCGCCAGCGGGTACTCTCAATTTCCCGTCTTTCTTACGGTCTTCTCTGTGCGATCGCATCAACTTGTCATGCTCTTTGTTTTGGAACAAACGTTCCAACCATGGTATTATAGGAGTATATCACATCACCTTGGCAGGAATCTTCTTCCTGGGGCGCTCGCCCTCAACATCACCATGGTCATCACGGCTGATCTTATAGCGCAATGCACCGCATACCGGGCATGCATCCAAATCATCGTACTCACCACGGTAGAGGATGCAGTCATTAGGGCATGCATGTATCTTCTGCACCTCTAATCCTAGAGGGCAGACAGCCTTCTTTACTTCATACATACTGTCGGGCAATTCGTTGTCCTTTGGAAGCATCTTCTTTAACATTATCAGCAACTTTTCAAATCCCTTGTCAGATACACCATTCTCTGCCTTCCATTGCAGCAATTCCAGTGTGGTGCCCAACTTTTTCTTGTCATCTTCGCAATTTGGGTACAACAATTTCTTGTGATCCTCTGACATGCGCTGCAACTTCAGCCTCTCCTTTTCACTTGCGCAGTTTCTCTTTGCATCGGCAATGGCCCGACCAAGATCATCAGCGGGCTCATCTGATGCCTCTTCTTCAGCTTCTTCCCGCATTGCCGGCTCAGCTTCTTCCCCCATTGTTGTACCATCGTATTCAGGGAACCCATGGCTAGGATAGCTGTCGTCATCCTCTTCTTCTTCATTCTCTTCCATTAGGACCCCTCTTTCTCCGTGCTTGGTCCAACAGTTATAGCCGGACATGAAACCGGACTCAAACAGGTGGACGTGAATGGTTCTTGAGTTAGAGTAATTTCGATCATTCTTACATCCAGCACATGGATAATACATAAAACCATCCGCTCGCTTGTTAGCCTCAGCCGCAAGCAAAAAAGTACGCATGCCATTTATGAACTGGGGAGAGCATCGGTCATCGTACATCCATTGCCGGCTCATCTTCATTACACAACACCGAAAAGACCAAATTAATACAAGTTCATACATAAAGTTCATACACACTTATTCTCATAAAACAACATACACACTCTTTAGATAAAGCATTTAAATGCAACAACAAATGCGATCAAGATCGCAACTAAGGTAACAATTGATCCAACAACATAATGATACCAAGCCTCACTATCAATGGCATATTTTCTAATCTTTCTAATCATCAAGCGCATTTTATCCATCTTGATCTTGTGATCATCGACGACATCGACGAGATCTCTTCTTCAATTCTTTTCAGTTTTTCTTTCAAATACTCGTTTTCTTTTTCAACTAAATTTAACTTCTCGACAAGAGGGTCGGTTGCAATTTCCGGTTCACATACCTCCTAGATAAAAATATCTATGTCAACTTGATGGGCATAATTTGTCATAAACATGAAATTCAACAAATAGTTATAAAAGAGAATATACCACATCCGAATCATAAACCGGACGAGGGCCGACGGGGACGGATATCAAAACCATGCCACTATGTATAACAAACAACGTACGGGTAAGAAAATTATACAAGTAACTATCTAAATCACACAAACATGATTTTTTTTATATAAAAAGGATAAGAACAAGAGGCTCACCAAGGTGGTGTCGGCGACGGGACGGTGCGAGCGATCGACGGTGGTTAGGATGGGGACGGGAAGGCACTAAGTAAACCACACCTACATATGCAAACTAAGAAGTTAATTTGAGCTCAAATTGCATATAAATCAAATAAACTACCACATATAAATACTCCCAAACTAAAACCCACAAATCACTATACTTATAGAGAATTGCAAGAGCTTAATCTAGCAATGAGAGATGAAAGGACAAAGTTGCTAACCTTTGTGAACACTTGGATGGATGAGGTGCCTTCAAATCTTGACAAATTTTGGCAAAAATGGAGGATGAGCTCGAGCAAGAGGGGAAGAACAGAGGAGAGGAAAGGGGAAGAACAGAGAGCTCGCAGGCTGGACGAAGGGTTTATATAGGAGCATCTTTAGTCCCGGTTCATGACACAAACCGGGACTAAAGGTGAGCCTCTAGTCTCGGTTTGTCTCACGAACCGGGACTAAAGGTGCTAGTGGGGCCCCAGCCTGCCACCACCCCTTTAGTCCCGGTTCGTGTCACGAACCAGTACTAGAGGTTCAACACGAACCGGGACTAATGATTCCCGCCACCCTAGCCGTTGGAACCGGCACTAATGGTCACATTAGTACCGGTCCATTTACAAACCGGGACTAATGTGGCTCACGTAAAGTAGTTTTTCTACTAGTGCAACTCCCCTTTTAGAAACAAACCAAACCCATTATGTCTACTATGTTAACTATATATCTATCTATTCTGTTCTAGGCAAATGCATAAGAGGAATTTAATGGTTTGAATATTTGCACAGCTACACTAACATTGTCGCAGAGCAAGCACAAAAGTCTAGACTTAGTGCTTTCATTTAGTTTTGGTCTTCAAATTGGCAGTAGGTGCTAAGAATAGATTCCGAGGACAAGTATCGACACATAATGCAAAGTTTAGGTTTTTAAACAGTAAGAATATACGATTCATTATTTCCTTTCACAGGTCAAATACATAATTTTACGCATAAGCAATGATGATGTTGTGGTCAGATTTACGTAAATAGACAGTTGGTGTCTTATAGATATACTATACAACCATTGCAGGTCTGATTGATTAACAGACCAAATCATAATTTTACGCATAAGCAATGATGATGTTGTGGTCAGATTTACGTAAATAGACAGTTGGTGTCTTATAGATATACTATACAACCATGGCAGGTCTGATTGATTAACAGACCAAATCGTGGCCATTGGTCAGGTGGAGATTGTGCTTTTCCTCTTTTGTAACAAGATGATTATGTATCAATGTGACAGTCGAGACTTTACTATACCTATCATGTCAGTAGAACATTCTCTTTAGGAGATTTGTTTTATTCTGGTTGAGGTGCCCATCCTAACAGTAGAACATTCTCTTAAGAGATTGTTTTTTTTTTCTGTTCTGGCTGAGATATACTAAAGGCTGTGTACCTATGAAAAGAAAAGACACTTCAATTTGTTATGTAGTACTTGGTGCATGTCTCAACTGCAGTTTATAATGCCAACAAGTTTGTAGTGTTATACATGTGTACATATTTTAGTGGGCCATATTTTTGTTTACCATTGACCCTGTGTGACATTGCTCTTTACTGTTTTTGATTTATCCTGAGGTCATTTATCCTTTGTGTTTACTCTAATTTTCAGGCTAATTTTTCAGCAATTAATGTTTTTGGGATGTGATAGTAGTACTTATACTTGTGCTACCATTTTGTTCATAACTACTGTAGGTGTATCTCCCCGCGCATAACATATGTATGTACAAAATGATTCCTGTTTCCTATCTATTTGCTTTCCTAATGGTCAATTGTCTACGGTTTCTAACTTGGCACGATGGCCAATTAAAATCTCTTCCACCAGTTTTTGTTTGGTTCTGAGCTCAATTCTATTGAAAAACATGGCTTACAACCAAGGATGTATGTGATGGTTTGTTGAGTCATTAAATATGCAACTTTTTAGTCTGTCAAGGGCATCTATTCTTCTTTCCTCTCGCCATGTTGCATAGTTGTTTTGAATTTGGAATCGGTATTGAATTTGACGCGTTGAACCAACGGGGTAGACAAGGCTAGGTGCACCTTGTTTCTTCTTACAAGCTGTGTATCGTAGTACCCGACATTGACAATTGCATGTTTCAATTTACAATATTTCTCCTATCGCTTTACAAAAGACAATCTCGAGGACCATCTCGATTAACCGGATGAGGACATGATGGTCAGTCCCAACAATGAAGGTGTTACGAGACAGTTCCGAGTGATGATGAGAGGGCCACAATAACAAACGATTGGTCAAAGTTTGTCAAGGCGGCAGGGATGAAAGAGTATCAGATATGTGTCTTCGCCTTCAAAATTGAAAGGGGGAAACCACTATCCATAAGCTTTAAATCACAAGCTCATTGAAAAAACATTCTATGCCATGTATATCTTAGACAATTTACATCAGGTTCATATGAAGTGCCACCCATGAAGTTGATCGAAAGGCAGTTGAGTGGAGTTACTTATTAGTATACTGAATAGCTATGGCTTTTTAGTTTTACGGTCTCTACCGCCACTGTGTCAGCTGGCTTCTCCTTTCTTATTATGTTCGTACTCTTGGTACTTGCTCTCTCGTGTTGATGCTCTTAGTATTGAACTTAATGTCAAGTGGTTAACTTTTATGGTCTCATGAACACACTAATCTTGATATGGCCTTATAATCTCATGACCATGTTGAACTCGATGATGTCTTGCTTCTGGTACAAGTGAATGTTTCTTTCCTTAAACCCGAAAATTCGTTGTCCCGTTGAATATGTGCGCTAAACCATGATTCCTACTAACTTGATCATTAGAGTACATGTTTGACTACATCGTTGGGACCGGCACCCTCGCGCCAAGGCGCACTCTCGTTCTAGTATTTAGGAATGGAGGGAGTACATATCAACCGTGATTGATTTTGGATCCCTAGATCTCATATTCTCACTATTTTTTTATAAATAATAAAATATGCACACCATCCCATAATGTTGATGATGCCTGAGACAGGTTGCGGAGAAGTCATACCAATTTGGAGGAATAACATTTTAACACAAAAGCAGAGATGCAGGCGGAAGCGTCCATGTCCGTGATTATTATGGAAACACGATTTTAATGCAACAACATATTAGTACATTTATGTCTGTGGACGTGCCCGCTAGCTGCTTCCTAACACAAGAGGCACCATATGTAATCATCAAAGGTAATACTAATAGTACGGTGAATAGCAGCATACATTTTACCATATTTGAAAGGTTTAGCATCTGGCCTTTGCACTGCTAGCTTGCACATATAAAGGACAAATAATCAAAGCACCGATAACTCTTCAAGGAGAGGTTTCAGCTCTGCTGACACTTCGAGGTATCCGTTTTAAGGGGCGGTCTCTTTCACCAATAAGGAAAATAAGAAAAAACAATACAGGCATATATAATTTTGTACAGACTAGGAAAATTGAAATAAGTGTGACATTCTTGACTATTCTCTTAAAATATAAGAGTGGCAAAATAATATGCACACAAAGATGGCATATGGTATAGGGACGTAAAGGATAAATCACTTTCAATCTTTCAAGTGACATGCGGCACAAAAAGCACAACCCTTGGGCTGGACTCTAAGAGGACAATATAGAGAGAAATTGTATACTAATGCAAAAAAAAACACACATCTAGCATATGAATAAAACATTTGACAGGTGCCGGTGCGGATGGTATATACATCGCGTTGAAAACCATTTGTCATACAAAAATTAAGCTCCATCTGAGCTTCTGAAAAGTTATGTTGTTTATTTACATTACACGATGTACGTTGTCATAATGATCGCGATAAGTATGCAGCCAACAAAGCATAGCAAATACAACAATCTCTGTCGGCGATCCAGGACACACGGCTGCTGCTTCTTCTTCCTCCTATTACTTCTCTTCTTCCTCTTCTTCCATAGGTTCCCTCGAGGGCCATCATCGGGGAGAAAGAAGGAAGAACCACCCGAAGCCATGTTGAGGTACTTGGGGAAGACGCATGGGCAGCACATTGCATTGAGAAAGGGGTTCCATTCGACAGAAAACTTGGTCAGTGCCTCCACCGCCGCACATTTCATGTCGCTAACGACGGCCCAGCCATCGTCGTCTTCAGCATTCACCTTGGTCATCATGTAAAGAAGATCGTCATCGTGCATGCTCAGAATCGGGCCATAAAAAATCAATTTCTTCAATTCCAGCTCTTGTGTCCCATCATCCAGTAGGTCAGGCAACAAAGCGGAGTAGCTCTGATCAATCGAGATGTCGTTGACATGGACGGTGCATCGTTTCTGCCAGCCGTCCCAGGAGAGCCTCCTGTTCCACACGGTGGCTCTCCAGCCTTTCCCACAAGTCAGGAAATTCTTCTCGTCGCGTTTTATCTCGACGAACTTGATAAGACCATCGTCGCAGCTGGCTACGTCGCAGAAATACTCAGGGGCACAGTAATAATTGTCGTCCTCGCCTGGGAAGCCGACATTTGGCACGGGCAATGGGATTAAATCAATGACAGGACGCCCATTGAACAGGTTGCGGAGAAGGAGAATGCTATGCTCGATGTCAACCCAGCCCAGTGAGCTTGCTTCGCCCGTGATCTGCCTGGAGAAGCCGTGCCTGCAGCACAGCCGCTTCTGGGAGTCCGATAAGTGCGCATGGGACGCCTCCGCGGTCCTCCATGCCCGCGTTTTGGATGAGAAGACATGGGCGTAGAACCGCCAGACGTCGTTCTCGGCAGTCCAGTTGCAGTCGAGGAAGGCCACGGCATAGTGCTCGCGGTCGCAAGGCAGGAGGCCCAACTTTTGCCAGGCGAAGAACATGGGGCGGGGCTGCGGGAGCAGCCGCAGTGACTGTTGCTTCCCCGCAGGGCCGCGGGCTGTGTAGACGAAGTGGCTCGAGCCAAAGGTTAGTGTAAAAAGGACGAAGCCGGCCTCGGCGCAGAGCAGCCAGGCTTGGTACTTGTACTTGGCCAGGGCAGTTGACGGAGAAGTAGGAGATGCCCGGCGGATCGACGAGCCAGAAGGTCACCGCGACGGGCTGGCCCTCGCTCGTGTGGCTCTCGGCGGTGGTCGTATTCCGTTGGTCCGAGATGCGAGCCGCCCTGCAGAGTAGGGCCCAATCGGGAAACTCGGACTCGGAGCGTGCCGAGGTGGACATCGGAGTGGAGGGATGAAACGAAATGTTGGGATTCATCCAGGGATCTCAATCGCATCAAAATAGACCAATGCACGTACACAAAAGAACTTAATTTGTAGTATCCACGGTCACATAACTGACGAGCGTCACGTGTATATACACACGGCTGGCCAGGAGAGTTAGAGTCGGCCTAGACTAACTTGTACGCCAGGAGAGTACAAATCTAAACCGACATAGAAACCAAACTAGTAGTGATACATTTTTTTGCGGGTGAAGTGATACTTTGACCCCTAATCATCGGCTAATTTGATCACCATTAGCCTAATCTAACATGAACTCCTACTAAACAGTTGACTCGACCATGATTAAAGGGAAGATCATTTCCAACACGAAACGGCCATGGATCCGGACTCCGGAGATACCGAGGTCTACCAGAAATTCAGAATTCAGAGAGACGCAAATAGATGGGGCAGAATATGGGGAAAAGATTCCTGTGATTTTCAATGCGGGCTTGCTCGAGTCGGGCAGAGGGCCGGATCGCCGGGGCCGTCGTTGCGGGACGGGCTGCGGCTGCCCGCTGGCGGAGGGAGGAGGACTGGAGGAGAATGGGAAATCGTCGACGAATTTATATGGCAGGCAGGTTACTACTTGCGGCAAGTGAACTCCACGATTGTTTTTTGACCAATGTGGGTCCTTTTTTTTTTCGGGATAAAGGAAGATTTCATTAACTCAACGAGACTTCTCGGCCTCTGAAAGGTTTACAATGCAGTCTAATCCCGATCGCAACCAATCAGCTGTGCGCGGGGTACTACATCCATACGCGGCGAGCGCGTGACTGACATTATTTTGTGATCTACTAATATGAGAAAAGGAAATCTCCCTTGATTCAACAGCTACTATTCCACGTATCTCCTCGACTAGCGCTCGGACTTGTGAGCGATTCGCCGACTGTGCTGACAGCATCAAGATCGCTTCAGTACTATCCAACTCCACCAAGACGGGCATGTTTGTACGGTGCAAGGCCAGCTGCAGTCCCTCCCTGCATGCTTCCAACTCCGCTTGGAGGCTATTCTCACATGTAAACAACTGCCTGCATGCTGTGAAGATGAGCTCTCCTTTTTCATTTCTCAGGACCATACCACCCACCTGCTGCGCCTGTGGCCTGGACAAAACTTCCGTCGGTGTTGAGCTTTGTCCAGCCGGGTGGAGGGGGTACCCACTGAAGCGTTGGCTCCTTCACACCGCTTGCATGTATAGGCCGGCCAACTTCATGCACAACCATTTTACCTTTCACCAAGTCTGCATGTGGGAATTGGTGGATGCACAACAAAGAGGTGATGTACCCGTGAAGAAAACGCCTGGATGCTTCTGTGGGCGGAGGAGCCTTGTCGTGGGTAGTTTCATTGCGGATGTACCACGCCCACCACATGATACGAGTCGTGTCCGATAGAGGGTTTAGAAGCGTGAAGAGCCACTCCGGCCCATCATTCTCTATGGTGTCCACCTTGGGGATCGGACAATCTTTCTCCATGGCTCGCCAAAGGTCCCTGGCAAGTGGGCACCTGCACATCGCGTGGAAGCCGTCCTCTCGTTCCACACCACAGAGGGGACATATGTCAGTAAGATCGAGGTGGCGAGAAAACTTATTAGCCCAGGTAGCCAGCGAGTTGGTTACAATTCTCCATGCGAACACGCGTACCTTTGGGGGAGCAGGGCACCCCCATATGATCTTCCAGATGGCGCGATGACCATCCGGTGCCCTGCTCGTGGCAGTTGCTAATAGACGTTTGCGCTCGTCCATGGCTAGGCGGTAGGCGGATCGAACGGTGAAGATACCGTTCCTCTCAGGCGCCCATGCGATGATGTCGTCGGTGGCGCGAGGCGATGTACGGATGCTGCTGATAGAGTCGACGTCCGGAGGGAGGAAGTGGTGACGGAGAAGGTCCATACGCCAGTTGCCTGCCTCGTCAAGGAGCTCGGCAACTCTCCTAAGCTGGCAGGTTCCTTGCTGGGTAATGGGCTGGCGCGATGGCTCGGTAGGCAGCCAGCGATCACGCCAAATGCGGATGTTATGTCCATCACCGACACGCCACACGATGCCCTTCTTCAAGAGCTCAAGCTCGTGCTGGATGCCCTGCCAAGTAGGGGAGACGTTCCCCGAGAAGACAGTATCTTTAAGGCGACTCTCCGGATAGTAGCGAGCCTTAAGCACCTACGCACATAAACTATTAGGATTAGTGAGTAAACGCCACACCTGCCTGGCAAGCAGGACCTGGTTGAACAGGCGGAAGTCTCTGAAGCCTAGACCGCCCTTCATCTTATGTGCCAAAATTTTGGGCCAAGCCAGCCAATGTGTTTTCCTCTTCCCTTCCGAAGAGCCGTGATACGTCTCCAACGTATCTATAATTTTTTAATGTTCCATGCTATTATATTATCTGTTTTAGATGTTTTATATGCATTAATATGCTATTTTATATTATTTTTGGGACTAACCTATTAACCTAGAGCCCAGTGCTAGTTTCTATTTTTTCCTTGTTTTTGAGTTTTACAGAAAAAGAAGAGTCCAAATGGAATAAAACTTTCGCGATGATTTTTCTTGGACCAGAAGACACCCAGAAGACTTGGGGAGGGGGTCAGAAGACTCACGAGGAGTCCACAAGCCCTCAGGGCGCGCCCTAGGGGGGGCGCACCCCCTGGCTTATGGACCCCTCGGCAGTCCCCCAACCCTAATCTTTGCACTATAAATTCCAAAATATTCCCCCAACATCAGAAGCGTCCACCAAAATACTTTTTCGCCGCCGCAAGCCTCTGTTCCCGTGAGATCCCATAGCTAGTAGCTAGATGGCTTCTTCTCTCTCTTTGATCTTCAATACAATGTTCTCCTCGATGTTCTTGGAGTTCTATCCGATGTAATATTCTTTTGCGGTGTGTTTGTCGAGATCCGATGAATTGTGGATTGATGATCAGATTATCTATGAATATTATTTGAGTCTTCTCTGAACTCTTTTATGCATGATTAAATATCTTTGTATTTCTCTTCGAATTATCGGTTTGATTTGGCCAACTAGATTGGTTTTTCTTGCAATGGAAGAGGTGCTTAGTTTTGGGTTCAATCTTGCGGTGTCCTCACCCAGTGACAGAAGGGGTAGCGAGACACGTATTGTATTGTTGCCATCAAGAATAAAAAGATGGGGTTTATATCATATTTCTTGAGTTTATCCCTCACATCATGTCATCTTACTTAAAGCGTTACTCTGTTCTTATGAACTTAATACTCTAGATGCATACTGGATAGCGGTCGATGTGTGGAGTAATAGTAGTAGATGCAGAATCGTTTCGGTCTACTTGTCATGGGCGTGATGCCTATATTCATGATCATTGCCTTAGATATCGTCATAACTATGCGCTTTTCTATCAATTGCTCGACAGTAATTTGTTTACCCTCCGTATGTTTTCTTTCAAGAGAGAAGCCTCTAGTGAAACCTATGGCCCCCGGGTCTATTTTCCATCATATATTTTCAGATCTATAGACCAAAAAAACCAAAAAATACCTGCCTGCAATTTAATTATATTTACTTTAGTTTGCTCTTTTATTTATCTTTTATACCTATCTCTATTAGATCTCACTCTTGTTCGTGACCGTGAAGGGATTGACAACCCCTTTTTCGCGTTGTGTGCAAGTGTTTGTTAGTTTCTGCAGGTGCATAGATTGGAGACTTGCTTGTGACTTCTACTGGATTGATACCTTGGTTCTTAACTGAGAAAAATACTTATCTCTACTTTGTTGCATCACCCTTTTATCTTCAAGGGAAAAATCAACGCAAGCTCAAGAAGTAGCAGGAAGAATTTCTGGCGCCGTTGCCGGGGAGGTTCTACATCAAGCCTACCAAGTACCCATCATAAACTCTCATCTCTTGCACTTACATTATTTACCATTTGCCTCTCATTTTCCTCTCCCCCACTTCTAAAACGTTTTCAGAAAAATACAAAAATATTTGCCCTTTTATTCGCCCTTCTTTCATTCGTCTTCTTCGTTTGCTTTTCGTTTGCTTGTGTACTAGATCGCTTGTTTTGCTTTCATGGCTAGTCCTCCTACCATTGTTAGTACCCCTGAAAACGAGGTTCTTAATTTTAAACAAAGGGATGGAGAAAATTTAAAAGATGATTGGTATAGGATTTGCAATGCTCAAAATAGATCTACTCGTAAGCAATCTACTACCGTTCTCCTTCGCAATTTTTATGTGGGTGTTACTACTTGGTATAGATATGTGCTAGATACCATTACTGGAGTAAATTTCTTGGGTAGCCATACTTTGGATGCTTATAATGCTATGATAGATTTGGTAGGCTCACCACCACTCATGGTTAATAAAACGGTTTTAACTTTGGGACATGTGATGCAAAGGCTTGATATTATTGAGAATAATATTTCTACCATAGAACTTATTGAAAATTTGGATAAGAAGATCCATAATCACATTACTCAAATTGGATCGAAGGTAGGAATCACTTTAAAGAATCTAAAGGAAAAGGAACCTATAGTTAATGAGAAAATAGATCAAGGTTCTACTAGATTGGATAAGCTAGAAGATATTATTACCAACTTGGGTTCCGCTTTGCCTCTGTTAAAACTACTCCAAATTTCCATCCTACCAAAGCTACTAAGTTTATTTATGTTCCTAAAAATAAGGGTGAATCGTCTAGTAAAGGGAACGAAGATCTTAAGATGATAAGTGTTTACCCTAGCTTTATCAATATCATCAAAGAACCAATTGCTACAAGTGAATTTCTTGATTTCCTACCTAGGAGTGTGATTATCAATGAATCCAAAGAATCTCCTAGGGGTCATAAATGTGCGATTGAAGAATTGCATACCAAAGATGACAATACCTAGATCTATGTTTTATGCCTAGCTAGGGGCGTTAAACAATAGCGCTTGTTGGGAGGCAACCCAATTTTATTTTTTGTGTTTTTGTTTTTGGTTCTGTTTTTCAATAAATACACATTATTACTTCTGTAGTAATTGTGTTTTGGTGTTTTAATTAGTGTTTGAGCCAAGCAAGACCTTTGGGATGGTCTATGGTGATAGTTGATTTGATCTTGCTGAAAAACAGAAACTTTTGCGTTCATTGCCAAAATTTTAAAAAATCACAGAAACGTGCTTTTGATCTGAATGTTTTACACAATATTGATATATAAATTGCCCAGATTGTACTGATTTTTTAGAATTTTTGGAGTTACATAAGTATACGAAGTTTCCAGATTGCTACAGACTATTCTGTTTTTGACAGATTCTGTTTTCTATGTGTTGTTTGCTTATTTTGATGAATCTATGGGTAGTATCGGGGGGTATGAACCATGGATAAGTTGGAATACAGTAGATATTACACCAATATAAATTTATAATGAGTTCATAACAGTACCCAAGTGGTGATTTATTTTGTTATACTAACAGATCTCACGAGTTTTCTGTTGAGTTTTGTGTTGTGAAGTTTTCAAGTTTTGGGTAAAAATTTGATGGACTACGAAATAAGGAGTGGCAAGAGCTTAAGCTTGGGGATGCCCAAGGCACCCCAAGGTAATATTCAAGGACAACCAAGCATCTAAGCTTGGGGATGCCACGGATGGCATCCCCCCTTTCGTCTTCAATCCATCGGTAAATTTACTTGAGGCTATATTTTTATTCACCACATGATATGTGTTTTGCTTGGAGCGTCTTGTATGATATGAGTCTTTGCTTTTTAATTTGACACAATCATCCTTTATGTACACACCTTTTGAGAGGGACACGCATTAATCGTGAATTTATTAGAATACTCTATGTGCTTCACCTATATCTTTTGAGCTAGGCAGTTTGCTCTAGTGCTTCACTTATATCCTTTTAGAGCACGGTGGTGGTTTTATTTTATAGAAATTGTTGAACTCTCATGCTTCACTTATATTATTTTGAGAGTCTTTAAACGTCATGGTAATTTGTTTAGGTTATGAATTTAGTCCTAATATGATGGGCATTCAAGAGGGATATAATAAAAACTTTCATATAAAGAGCATTGAATACTATGAGAAGTTTGATTCCTTGCATTTGTTTTGAGATATAAAGATGGTGATATTAGAGTCATGCTAGTGAGTAATTGTGAATTGGTAGAAATACTGGTGTTAAAGTTTGTGATTCCCGTAGCATGCACGTATGGTGAACCGTTATGTGATGAAGTCGGAGCATGATTTATTTTTTGATTGTCATCCTTTGTGTGGAGGACTGGAACGCGCGATGGTTAACTCCTACCAACCTCTCCCCTAGGAGCATGCGTGTAGTACTTTATTTCGATGGCTAATAAGTTTTTGCAATAAGCACGTGAGTTCTTTATGACTAATGTTGAGTCCATGGATTATACGCACTCTCACCCTTCCACCATTGCTAGCCTCTCTAGTACCGCGCAACTTTCGCCAGTGCATTAAACCCACCATATATCTTCCTCAAAACAGCCACCATACCTACCTATTATGGCATTTCCGTAATCATTCTGAGATATATTGCCATGCAACTTCCACCGTTCCGTTTTATTATGACACATACCATCATTGTCATATTGCTTTGCATGATCATGTAGTTGGCATAGTATTTGTGGCAAGGCCACCGTTCATATTTTTTATACATGTCATCTTGATCATTGCACATCCCGGTACACCGCCGGAGGCATTGATATAGAGTCATATTTTGTTCTAGTATCGAGTTGTAATTCTTGAGTTGTAAGTAAATAAAAGTGTGATGATCATCATTATTAGAGCATTGTCCCATGTGAGGAAAGGATGATGGAAGCTATGGTTCCCTCACAAGTTGGGACGAGTTTCCGGACTTTATTAAAAATAAAAGAGGCCAAAAAAGCCCAAATAAAATAAAAGAGGCCAAATAAGTGCAAACAAAAAAATGAGAGAAAAAGAGAGAAGGGGCAATGTTACTATCCTTTTCCACACTTGTGCTTCGAAATAGCACCATGTTCTTCATGATAGAGAGTCTCCTATTTTGTCACTTTCATTTACTAGTGGGAATTTTTCATTATAGAACTTGGCCTGTATATTCCAATGATGGGATTTTTCAAATTGCCCTAGGTCTTCATGAGCAAGCAAGTTGGATGCACACCCACTTATTTCTTTTTGAGCTTTCATACACTTATAGCTTTAGTGCATCCATTGCATGGCAATCCCTATTCACTCGCATTGATATCAATTGATGGGCATCTCCATAGCCCATTAATTTGCCTAGTTTATGTGAGACTTTCTTCTTCTTTTTGTCTTCTCCACAACCATCATATTCTATTCCACTTATAATGCTATATCCATGGCTCACGCTCATGTATTGTGTGAAAGTTGAAAAAGTTTGAGAATATTAAAGTATGAAATAATTGCTTGACTAATACCGGGGTTGTGCATGATGAAATACTTTATGTGATGAAGATGAAGCATAGCCAGACTATATGATTTTATAGGGATAACTTTCTTTTGCCATGTTATTTTGAGAAGGCATGATTGCTTTATTAGTATGCTTGAAGTATTACTGTTTTTATGTCAATATTAAATTTTTATTTTCAATCTTATGGATCAGAATATTCATGCCACAATAAAGAAGATTACATGGATAAATATGTCAGGTAGCATTCCACATCAAAAATTCTGTTTTTATAATTACCTGCTCGAGGAGGAGCAGGAATTAAGCTTGGGGATGCTTGATACGTCTCCAACGTATCTATAATTTTTGATTGTTCCATGCTATTATATTATCTGTTTTGGATATTTTATATGCATTAATATGCTATTTTATATTATTTTTGGGACTAACCTATTAACCTAGAGCCCAGTGCTAGTTTCTGTTTTTTCCTTGTTTTTGAGTTTTACAGAAAAGGAATATTAAATGGAGTCCAAACGGAATAAAACTTCCGCGATGATTTTTCTTGGACCAGAAGACACCCAGAAGACTTGGGGAGGGGGTTAGAAGACTCACGAGGAGTCCACAAACCCTTAGGGCGCGCCCTAGGGGGGCGCCCCTGGCTTGTGGACCCCTCGGGAGTCCCCCAACCCTAATCTTTGCACTATAAATTCCAAAATATTCCTCCAGCATCAGAAGCATCCACCAAAATACTTTTTCGCCGCCGCAAGCCTCTGTTCCCGTGAGATCCCATCTTGGGGCCTTCTTTGGCACCCTGTTGGAGGAGGATTCGATCACGAAGTGCCTCTACATCAACCTTGCTGCCTTTCCGATGAAGCGTGAGTAGTTAACCACGGACCTACGGGTCCATAGCTAGTAGCTAGATGGCTTCTTCTCTCTCTTTGATCTTCAATACAATGTTCTCCTTGATGTTCTTGGAGTTCTATCCAAAGTAATATTCTTTTGCGGTGTGTTTGTCGAGATCCGATGAATTGTGGATTTAAGATCAGATTATCTATGAATATTATTTGAGTCTTCTCTGAACTCTTTTATGCATGATTAAATATCTTTGTATTTCTCTTCGAATTATCGGTTTGGTTTGGCCAACTAGATTGGTTTTTCTTGCAATGGAAGAGGTGCTTAGTTTTGGGTTCCATCTTGCGGTGTCCTCACACAGTGACAGAATGGGTAGCGAGGCACGTATTGTATTGTTGCGATCAAGGATAAAAAGATGGGGTTTATATCATATTGCTTGAGTTTATCCCTCTACATCATGTCATCTTACTTAAGGCGCTACTCTGTTCTTATGAACTTAATACTCTAGATGCATGCTGGATAGCGATCGATGAGTGGAGTAATAGTAGTAGATGCAGAATCATTTCGGTCTACTTGTCACGGACGTGATGCCTATATTCATGATCATTACCTTAGATATCATCATAACTATGCGCTTTTCTATCAATTGCTCGACAGTAATTTGTTTACCCACCGTATGTTTTCTTTCAAGAGAGAAGCCTCTAGTGAAACCTATGGCCCCCGGGTCTATTTTCCATCATATATTTTTGGATCTATAAAAAAAAAACCAAAAATATTTGCTGCAATTTATTTATATTTACTTTAGTTTGCTCTTTTATTTATCTTTTATACCTATCTCTATTAGATCTCACTCTTGTTCGTAACCATGAAGGATTGACAACCCCTTTTTCGTGTTGTGTGCAAGTGTTTGTTAGTTTGTGCAGGTGCATAGATTGGAGACTTGCTTGTGACTCCTACTGGATTGATACCTTGGTTCTTAACTGAGGAAAATACTTATCTCTACTTTGCTGCATCACTCTTTCCTCTTCAAGGGAAAAATCAACGCTAGCTCAAGAAGTAGCAAGCCCCACCAAAAGTTCCGCACCATCCTATTCAGATCATCACATACGGACATAGGGAGCTTGAAAACACCCATGATATAAGTTGGGATGGCCTGTGCAACAGCTTTTATCATCATTTTCTTACCAGCAAGAGAAAGGGTATCTCCCCATGCTATGATTCTTTTCAGTAGCCTGGATTGCAAATTCTAAAATTTACCTCGCGACATACGACCATCAGGTGTTGGAAGGCCCAAATACTTGTCCTCGAAGTCCAGAACGTTCACATGCAGTATATATCGGACCCTTTCCTGGTCCTCCATGGTACACGAAATGACAAAAAGTATACTGCATTTAGCTGGGTTAATGCATTGTCCTGTTGCCCATTCATACACTGTGGAACCTCATGTACCTTTTTTGCTTGCTCCTCCTTTGCCTTAAAACATAATAGGGTATCATCTGCAAAAAGCAAGTGTGACACGCCTGGAGCTCGTCGACACACTTTCAAAGGTGTATATTCCCCCTTTTCTTTGGCATCTTTCAACAAAGCAGACAAACCGTCAGCCACCAATAGGAACAAAAAAGGGGAGAGTGGTTCACCTTGCCGTAGCCCTCGCGACGGTGCAAAGGAATCCAAGAGGGTTCTATTAAATTTAACAGTGTATCTCAGCGAGGTGACGCACGTCATAATCCAGTCCATCCAACGGCGAGCGAACCCCATCTTTTGCATCATTCGCTCCAAGAAGATCTAGTCCACCCTGTCATACGCTTTAGACATATCCAACTTGTAAGCACAAAAGCTTTTGTTAGGGTCTTTTTCATGCTGAACAGAGTGAAAGCACTCAAATGCTATCAGGGCATTATCAGTGATCATCCGCCCGGGGACAAAGGCGCTTTGCTCCGGTGAAATTATCTCATCCAAAATGGGCCGCAGACGGTTAACCAGGCACTTAGATACTACCTTATAGATAACATTGCAAAGACTGATAGGCCTAAACTCCGTGAGCCTCTCGGGATTCTCAACCTTGGGGATGAGAATAATGGAGGTGTTGTTCACCCCTTCCAGCATTATTCCCGATCAAAAGAATTCCTTGACCCCGGCGATCACCTGTGTCCGCATGCAAGACCAGTTTCTTTGAAAGAACCTGGCAGGAAAAACGTCCGGACCCGGCGCCTTCAACGGTCCAATCTGAAAGAGCGCATCCGCAATTTCCTTATCCGACAACTCTGCACACAGACCAGTAACGCGTGTGTTAATTAAATTAATCGCTGGATCCACACAAAGGGTACTATCTGCCTTGAACAGATTAGAAAAATAGGACGTGGCCAGCTCGGCCATAGCTGCATGGCTCCGATGTGTTGTGCCTGTATCATCCACAAGTGATTTTATGCGGGTTTTTCGAGCGCGCCATATTGCTTTTCGGTGGAAGTATTTTGTATTCCAGTCCCCTTCGCGTAACCACACAACACGAGACCGCTGCATCCAGAACATCTCCTCCTGGTACAATAGTTCGTTCATCTTATCAGTAGCCTCTCGGATCTCCTTCCTATCTGCATTCAGAGACATAAGCTCTTCCAGACGTAAGCGAGACTTATTTATTTCTTTAATGACATTTCCAAAAAAATTACGGCTCCAATCTTGCAGTTTCTTCATCATAGTGCCCAAACCAGAAGCTATATCCCCCAGGTTCAACATAGACCCCAAGTCAACCCAAGTATTCATTATTACCTCCGGGAGGGTCGGGTCTCTCTCCCACATTACCTCATACTGACGGCACCTCCTACCTGACACCGGTGGCTGGTCCTCCATGACACACCGAAGCAAAATAGCTAGGTGGTCCGAACTAGGCATCACGAAGTGTTCCACCTTGGCATGTGTAAAGATGTCACGCCAAGAATTATTTGCAACAGCCCGGTCCAGTCTGACTTTGACATTCGCCCTTCCTCCACGACGATTGTCATAAGTGAAAGGCAGCCCTGCAAAACCAAGATCACCCAATCCACAAACTTCCACAGCATCATGAAAATCAATCATCTGACCTGCCGGCCACGGTGATTCGGACAAGTGTTCGAAGCTCCACATAGCCTCGTTGAAGTCTTCGACCACCACCCACGGCATGTCGGTTTGGCGGTGGAGATCCCGGAGGATGAACCACATGCGATGTCGGTCCTCCGTCCGCGGTTCTCCATAGACCCAGGTAAGCCGCCAAGGTGGCTCCCCCATTGCACCACTCACATAGGCATCAATATATCGTTCATTCATATCTTTTACATCAAGTTGTACCGATTCATGCAAGAAAAGAGCTAAGCCACCACTAAGACCATTGTTGTTGACTGCTTCGAAACCACTTAGACCTAAGCGAGATCGATATCTTTTCATCCTATCTTTCCTTCGCCTAGTTTCACAAAGAAAGACGATAGTAGGAGAATGAACCTGCACCAAGCTCACAAGATCCCGTATTGTACGAGAGTTCCCACACCCTCGGCAATTCTAGCTCAGAAGATTCAAGTTGCTAACATGGTTTTCCAAAATTTCTGTTCGAGGCACTTGTGCCGCCGGCATCGGGGATCATTGGATGTCTCTCGGGACTGCAATAGTCGAGGCCCTCAAGGGTGACTCCTGCCCCATCGCCTCCCCGGCATACACGCTAGACGGCTTCGGGCGGGTGGCTTCCTCAACGGATGCCCCTTGTTCACCCCCACCACCAGCAAGGATCACCGGGATAGTCGCTGGGCCAGCCCTCATGTGAGTTGAAGGATGCGATATTGCAGCCAGACTGTCGCGTGCGTCGCTGCTCTAAACCCGGCGAATAGGCGAAACATCCCTAGGGTTCCTGATTAGGCCACCGGGATCAAACTGCATGCCTGCCGGCCAGGACCTGCTGCGTCGGTTCCCTCCGAGGTTCAGGTCATCAGCATGGTGGCCTCCCTCCATGGGCACGCCAGGCACAGCCGCTGGGATGTCCATGACACGAAGGTCTGACAAAGCATCAAGCATGGCGGACAGGGCCGCACGGGCAGACGTAGCCGCAGGGGCGGACGGGGCCGGAACATATACGCGCCGTGGACGGTGTCCACGCATGGAGCAAAGGTCAGCCTCGCTGGCGATGGTAGCCAGTGGCGGCGGCAGCGGTGGAGGCGTGGTGTCGCCCCGCCTCCTCCAAACCCTCATACATAAACTTTCAACTGAAGAAAAATACATGCCTGTGTATATGTAAACTTTCAACTGGAGGCGTGTGTTGACACCAGATTTTGGCACGGTCAAGAACTTATTTAAGATGGCCTCAAATGGAGAAGTGATCTACATGAAAGAGTTCCGTATTGTTGATATAAACATCTTTGAAGTTTGGGCCATCGCCGTCCGATTTCATCTCGAAGGCCGAAACTATGCTCAAAGTACTAAGATCTTATATTCAGAGTACAGTTTGGCCGATTAAGCCCCGAAGACGACATCAAATGGAAAAACTTTCTACATGAATTGTCTTTGTCTCGTCGAAACGGTTGATTTTGATATAAAAATAATCCCAATCCGAGTTCTTATGCAAAAGTTAGAGGCAACACTTTGCGGACCGGTCCTGAGTGAAAAAAATGACGCGAGGGACCAGACACCCACCTAGGTGGTGTCTGATGGGTCGCGTGAGTTATTCGGCCTTTGCCGGCTGAATGAAGCTTGCCGGCCGAGTAAAAGGCTTGCCGGCAAAATGAAAAGCTTGCCGGCGCAAAAAGCTTGCCGGCGTGGACGCTTGCCGGGGTGGAAATCTTGCCGGTGTGGAAAGCTTGCCGGGGTGAAAACCTTGCCGGCGTGGAAGCTTGCCGGTGTGAAAGCTTCCCGGGTGGAAAGCTTGCCGGTGTGAAAGCTTGCCGGGGTGGAAAGCTTGCCGGTGTGAAAGCTTGCCAGGGTGGAAATCTTGCCGGTGTGGAAAGCTTGCCGGGGTGAACACCTTGCCGGCATGGAAAGCTTGCCGGAAAAGTGGAAGCTGTCAAAGTCAATCCGACCATAAGTTGGAGATGGGCTCGAAAGGTTATTCAGATGACCTCGGATGGAAAAGTGTTCTACACGGAAGTTGTGCGTATCGTCTAAACGGTCAACTTTGCTTTTGGAGTCATCATCGTCGGAGATAGTATACGGCCTGCAAAGTTGTTACAAGACTCGGACAGTTCAGAAAACTGCATAATTGAATCTGACCCACAGTTAAAGATGGGCCCTAAAAGTCATAAAGACGGCCTTAAAAGGAGAAGTGACCAGCGTCGTATTATGCAGATCATCGAGGCGGACAAGTTTGATGTTGAACTCGACCCCATCCGAGTTAGTATGCGATTTCTACAGCCCGCGCAAGAAACAGGACAGAAGTATAGGACCGTTTCGGGCTGAATCTGAGTTGGACTGAAACTAGAACTGTAGGACGTGAATTGATGTAATTTTCATGTAAGGAAAGCCTAGATGAATCCTTTACTTGTACGGGAAGTCCAGCCGCCTCTTATATATGTTAGAGGTGACGGCCGATTGAAACAACACACAATCGATCTATCAATATATCAATATATCACCTTTTACCTTTACCTTTATCTCTCTCCTTTGTTCTTCTTCTTCCTCGTTCTTCGTTCGTTCTTCTAGTTGCAGGGCGGCGATCCACGAGGCCCTAGGGGCGATCAGGTCGACCTAGGGCAACCCATAGCCGCCGCGCGCCCTGACGGGGTCCCTCCCTGGCGTGTGGGGTTTCGGGTCCTGAAAAGCACCCGCCGGATTGCTTGCGTACCGCGCTTTCGGACGGGTCTCCTTCGACGTGATCTGCGGTGCACCCTCAGCGTTGGAGGTACACAGTGACGTGTTCGTGTGCGAACACACTTTTTGGCGACTCCGCTGGGGAACGAAGCTTTGAACGGTCTCCAGCCCGTTCTTGCTACGAAGAGATTGTCATCTAGGGTTTGCAACCTACAAAGGTAATATGAATACCCAATTCTCTACTATAGATGCAAATAATTCATTTGGTGTTACTAGATCATTCAATGAGTATACTCTATTGGCCAACCCTAGTTTTTTCAATAATGCATCTAATTACGTGCAAAGGCCGATTCAAAGAAATTTACATGCTTCAACTTCTTATGATACTGGTAACATGCATCATATGTACTCCAACTCTCATGCATCGGCAACCCCAGAAATCGTTATGCCGATGAACAACATGATGAGTTTGGTCAATCAAGTTGAAACACCTCTTGTAGGAACTTCCAATAGCATGCGACAAAGTGTTTCACCTTTTTATTCATCGGCAACTAATTTGCAATATACTAGTTCAACCATGCCAATGGATGGGAGAATTGGCCGTGCTACTACTAGCTATTCGGCCAATTACTCTCAACCGTCATATGCTATACCTCATGTCAGTAATTTTTCAGCACCATACACAACTGTAGATGTTCATAATTCGGCTTCACACCTTCCTGGTCATAGCCGAATAAATGTAAATTTTACAGGAGCGGTTGTGCCCAATATTGTAGAAGATGAGGTAGTGGTGGCTGCATTGAAGAGTTTAGCCCAAAATAAGAGGATTAGTGCTCTTTGCCTTCAACAACATGAAAAGGGGCTATTTCCTGATTATGCGGCAATAAAAGCTAGAGTTTTGCAAGAAGATGAATCTTTGCCAATTGATAAAATTGGCGAGCAAAAATATGGTTTTACAACAATGCATGTGCCTTCACCTAGTACTACATCATATTATACACCCCCTACACAATTGTAAAATTTCGGCAACACTCATGTGTCATTGCCGAAAGAATCTAAAAGCATTGGGGGGCAATCATATCCGGAGTGGGCTGAAATTGAGAAAAAACTTAAAGCCAATTTTGCCGCTCGCCGCCAGAAAGAAACAAAAAAAGAATTGGCTCAAATAAAAGAAGCATTGCCAATTGGTAGAATCAATGTAAAGAAAGATGATTCAGAACATGAAAGTGCTTCGGTTGAAAAAGCCGAATCAAGAAGTATATATTCTGAATCCATCAAATGCAAAGAGGCAAGCATTATTGAGAAAGGGCATGGCAAGCATAGCAAAGCGACCATACTTGATTTTTCTAAAGTTAATAGAATCTACTTCCTGCCCTATGAGTTTCGTGCCAGAGAAATTGATGAACTTCAAGGACAAGAACAAGTAGCCGAACAAAGTTCGGCTGACAAAAATCTTCAGTGTAATGATGTACGGAATCAAGAAAAATATGATGAAGAGGCGTTGGGGAGCCATCCAAAGGCGGAGCAAGATATTGTTCAAGTCACACCACCATCATGCTCTCCCAACATATTTGAAGAGGTATGTTTAGCAAGTAATTTACCTATTTTCAAATTTGGTCAAAACTTTATTGTTGATGCATCGATTAGAAAAATCCTCATAAATAATTTTGAAAGACCAATGAAGAAGTGTAATTTACTTGCTAGCAATAAAATCGTTATAGAACATATCGGTCAACCCATTGCGCCATTTATAAAGACCGATAATGACTTATTGTTGCAGCCAAAGCTTTCCCCGTTGCTTTATTTAAAGTTCGTATCTACATGGGTAGCTTTGCTTGTTTCATACTTGGCTTACTCTTGGTCTCAATTGAGGCATGCATGTTCTAACTATTTTTGTTTCAGAAACATAAAGCCAAGGTTAGATTCTTTTCAAAAAACCAATGCTAGTACAATATCTTATCCAATGACATCGGTAAAAGAATGCAAAATAAAAATCATAGCCGAATGGGGTGATACAAAATTTGAACCATTCGTTTGCTTACCTCCAAAGCCGTTCGCACACCAAGATCGGCTAGAAAACAAAACGTATACCTTCGATTCAAACATGTGTGATCAAATCTTTGATGTGTTGTTGAAAAATAATTATATTAGAATTCTTGATCACCATGTCAAGCCATCTATTCAAGGACGAATTTATTATAAGTTGCATGATTCGTTCAAGCATAGTATTGAGGATTGCAACATGTTTCGTCAAATAGTTAAATCGGCCATTGATAAAGGACGATTGAAATTTGTTGAGACACCAAAAGATGACGAGTCTATTCCAATTGGTCCCGATGGTAAAAGGTTTTTGCATCAGCTGCTTCAAGCCGATCCATTTAAAGAGAAGGTAAAAACTGCAGGTGATGGGATCAAGCTTTCAAGTAAAGAAGTTGTTGAAGAGCATAATGAACATAATCTTGAGGGCGAGAATGCCATCGAAGCTAAAATGGAGATGCCAAGGACTGGGGGGCAGCAAGAAAATCCAATGATCGATGAAAGCAAACCAAAAGAAAACAAAGGCCGAAATAATCGCAAGTGTAAGAGATCAAAAATCACCTTCGCTGAACTATTGGATAAATATCAAAAGAAGAGTGAATAGAAGAATACTTATCGGCCAAATCATGCAAAGAAACCAAGATCACCCCCAAGGCGCAAATATGAGGATCGGTATTGGCAAAGTAAGAATTTTAATGCAACATATTCATATCCTTATTTTGGGCCGCCAATGCCAATGCCGTGGATGCCTCCCTATACTCATATAGATCCATATCCATCATGGGATAGGTATGATACAAGGGCATATTCTCCATCTTATTTTAGACCATCTCATCAATATTATGCATCTCCGAGAAGATCAACATTTGAACAATCACATGTTAAAGACCGTTTCAATCATAAAGAATCGGTCCAGAGCTCAAAGAAGAAGAAAGAGGTGGTCAAGCAAGTTTACCGTGTTAAAAGAGATGGTCGTAAGAGTGCAACTTCAGATTTGATCTCAAATGAAAAAGAGCCAATTAAAGTGTTGACATTGGCTACTAAAGGCAATGAGACAAAGCAACCAATTATTGAGAGTCAAAGTGCCAAATCTGAAGAAAAGAAGTTGAGAGTGCATAAGGCCAAAAAGGAATTGCCATTGGTCAAAACAGAATCACAGCCGAGATGCCCACTCGGCTTAACGTATTGGCAAAAGAAGAAATTACAAAATCTTAGTGCACAAGAGCTGAGACAGAAGAACATGGCATGGGTTCCTAAGAGGATCATTCATAACAAAAATGATGTGCATGCTTCTATTGCAACAAGTACAATAAAAGTGAAGAAAGAGAAGAATGGAAGCGGAAAACAATTAAGCCGAAAGTGTGCATCATTCCATGAAAATCTTCGGTTAGCACATCATCCATATTCGTCAAACATGCCATTGATGTCTTTGCCATGGAATTCATCCCCAGGTATGATTGGTTACCCTCCATGGGCTTATTTTGATCCATGGATGCAATATAATTTTTTATGTCATGAAAGGGTATTACCAAATCACTATACATTTGATTAGTTATAAGTTGTTGCTGATCCAGAGGGCCGAAATACTTGATTTGTCATTTCATTTGTTTATTTCGGCTATACATGCTTTGTTGGATGAAGTTTACATGGACCTTATGTTAACGGCCGATATTTACCTATCGCCCTAAGAATATGTCAAAGTATGGCCGATGTAGTATTCTAACATCGTCCTTAGTTCGATTGGAGAGTGAGACAAGTACTATGGAGATTATGTTTTGATAGTTGAATTCATAACAATGGCCACGGTGTTGGTGTTGTTTATATATCTCCATATAGTGCTGTTCTGTGAAGCCTCATGCCTCTTAAAATATTTATTGCACAATAATCAAAGCCGAATATGCAATGTTATTCGGTTTGGAACTTTTGCCATATGTGCTAAACATATTGAGGCTTTCGGTGATTCGTTATGAGTAGTGCAACAAATATCCAAGGGTTATCAATGTTTTGACGAATCACTTATAGTTTATCTCGAGGTATGTCTAGATGTAAATTTTACCTTGGGTTGCTTTAATACTGCTCATATATCTAGACATGACAACTGAAGAGCAAATGAGTTGGCACAGCAAGTATCTTGCTACTATGTTGATCATGGTGTATTGCATATATCTATCAATAGCCGATGCTTATTCTTGCCAACGTAGATAAGGCCGAACGAAAACCCACTGCTTCGGCTACTAATGAAGTGTTTATGCTGGCGAAAGCAAGGATTCGAGAAAGTTCATTGTTGATTATCTGCAAGATCCTAGCAGAAGGGTGGACAATATGGTTGATGGATGGTTTTGACATGCATCTCTATGGAACTTTATAGTCGGATTAATGAAGTTGAGAAAGTTTCACCCAAGCTTGCATCAAAATATTCACAAAAGCAATGGCCGATATAAACTTATCGTCCAAAGAACATGCAAAATGGCCGATGGAGTGTTGACATCGTCCTTAGAGCAAGCTATGTGCAAGTTATTTTTCGGCACACAAGCTTTGCCGAAAAACAGGGGGGCATGTGTTGACACCAGATTTTGGCACGGTCAAGAACTTATTTAAGATGGCCTCAAATGGAGAAGTGATCTACATGAAAGAGTTCCGTATTGTTGATATAAACATCTTTGAAGTTTGGGCTATCGCCGTCCGATTTCATCTCGAAGGCCGAAACTATGCTCAAAGTACTAAGATCTTATATTCAGAGTACAGTTTGGCCGATTAAGCCCCCAAGACGACCTCAAATGGAAAAACTTTATACACTAATTGTCTTCGTCTCGTTGAAACGGTCGATTTTGATATAAAAATCATCCCAATCCGAGTTCGTATGCAAAAGTTAGAGGCAACACTTTGCGGACCGGTCCTGAGTGAAAAAATGACGCGAGGGACCAGACACCCACCTAGGTGGTGTCTGATGGGTCGCGTGAGTTATTCAGCCTTTGCCGGCTGAATGAAGCTTGCCGGCCGTGTAAAAAATTTGCCGGCAAAATGAAAAGCTTGCCGGCGCGAAAAGCTTGTCGGCGTGGACACTTGCCGGGGTGGAAATCTTGCCGGTGTGGAAAGCTTGCCGGGGTGAAAACATTGCCGGCGTGGAAGCTTGCCGGTGTGAAAGCTTGCCGGGTGGAAACCTTGTCGGTGTGAAATCTTGCCAGGGTGGAAACCTTGCCGGTGTGAAAGCTTGCCGGGGTGGAAATCTTGCCGGTGTGGAAAGCTTGCCAGGGTGAAAACCTTGCCGGCGTGGAAAGCTTGCCGGAAAAGTGGAAGCTGTCAAAGTCAATCCGACCATAAGTTGGAGATGGGCTCGAAAGATTATTCAGATGACCTCGTATGTAAAAGTGTTCTACACGGAAGTTGTGCGTATCGTCGAAATGGTCAACTTTTCTTTTGGAGTCATCATCGTCGGAGATAGTATACGGCCTGCAAAGTTATTACAAGACTCGGACAGTTCAGAAAACTGCATAATTGAATCCGACCCACAGTTAAAGATGGGGCCTAAAAGTCATAAAGACGGCCTTAAAAGGAGAAGTGACCCACGCTGTATTATGAAGATCATCGAGGCGGACAAGTTTGATGTTGAACTCGACTCCATCCGAGTTAGTATGCGATTTCTACGGCCCGCGCAAGAAACAGGACAGAAGTATAGGACCGATTCGGGCTGAATCCGAGTTGGACTGAAACTAGAACTGTAGGACGTGAATTGATGTAATTTTCTTGTAAGGAAAGCCTAGATGAATCCTTTACTTGTACGGAAAGTCCATCCGCCTCTTATATATGTTAGGGGTGACGGCCGATTGAAACAACACACAATCGATCTATCAATATATCACCTTTTACCTTTACCTTTATCTCTCTCCCTTGTTCTTCTTCTTCCTCGTTCTTCGTTCGTTCTTCTAGTTGCAGGGCAGCAATCCACGAGGCCCTAGGGGCGATCAGGTCGACCTAGGGCAACCCATAGCCGCCGCGCGCCCTGACGGGGTCCCTCCCGGGCGTGTGGGGTTTTGGGTCCTGAAAAGCACCCGCCGGATTGCTTGCGTACCGCGCTTCCGGACGGGTCTCCTTCGACATGAGCTGCGGTGCATCACCCTCGACGTTGAAGGTACACGGTGACGTGTTCGTGTGCGAACAGCGTGGTAGCCAGTGGCGGTGGCGGCGACGGGGATATATGTAAATTTTCCCAAATGATGAGTGTTACCCGTGTACCATGAAGCAATCCGGTCCTGATGTTTTTTACAACTAAAGTTGTCATCCGAAAAGAAGAAACAAACCCTAAAAACACTGAAACTTGTCATCCGAAAAGAAAGTTGCCGTGCTTAACAACCAAAATTGTCATCCTAGCATCACTAAACTTGCCATAAAAAACGTTCGGAGTTGCCATGTGTTCGTGACACACGTGTGACACTTTTTTTTTAGAGTACGCAAAATGTGTACCATTGATTTATAGAAGGCAGAGGTTAGTTACAAGAATTACAATTGACGGCCAAACCACAACCGGTTGGCACATCGAGCACACCACTCCAACACACGCATTCTACTCCTCAACTAGATGTTGGACTCCTCTCCCTCCTGTCGACACCCATCTCAAGAGTTCCTAGTGTATCAGCTCAGCAGTGCCCCATTCGTTCGTGATAGCATGTGAAGCAAAAAACCCTGCCATTTCTCTGCTTCAACAAGTTCCAGCAAACTAGAATGCAGAAAGCATCAAAACCTTTGCGGTAGGTCTTGGAAATATGCTTCCTCGACCTTGCCCACCAATCCTCCAGATTATCTGCCACCGTTGGCAAGATGGACACATCTATGTCAAGTCTCGTACAGCTGAGGAACCAGACCTGTCAAGCGAAAACG
Organism: Thinopyrum elongatum; assembly: GCA_011799875.1. Lineage (NCBI taxonomy): Eukaryota > Viridiplantae > Streptophyta > Magnoliopsida > Poales > Poaceae > Thinopyrum > Thinopyrum elongatum. The sequence goes on from CM022299.1 coordinate 57,669,868, forward strand.
CACTGAAGTAGTATATGGTCCACAGTGTCCTCCTCCTGATCACACAGATAGCAGACTGAGGTCTGATCCTGCAGCCCATGTCTGAATCTATGGTCCGACGTCCATAGCCGATAGTGCAAGGCCAGCCATATAAATATCTTGCAAGTGAGCGGTGCCAAGCACCGCCATACTGCAGATGCACATTGAAATTTCATGCCCCCTTCGCACAACATCTTGTATGCAGAGCTAGCTGTATACATGCCCGAGGCATCCCATTGCCAGATCGGCTTGTCCTCCACAGCGGGAGTGAGATCCACCTCAATCAGTCTATCCCAGAGATGGACGAACTGAATCAACCCCTCAGTCGACATCTCTCCAACAATGTCCGAAGTCCAGGCGTGTAGCTACATCGCGTCCTTAACGGTTCTTTTGTTCACTACTTGTGTCCTGACCTTGTCCACAACCAGGGGAGCAATTTCAGCGATGCGAGCTCCATTTAGCCAGCAATCTCTCCAAAACAGCACACTGGATCCCTCCCCAAGTTGCCACTTGACCAAACTGTCAAACACTGTCAGCACTTGCTTGTTAGAGGTAAAATTCAGTCCTTGCCAAGGCCGCGAGCTGTCAGTACGTTTGAGCCATTCCCACCGTAGTCTAAGAGCAATCCCATGCTTGTGCAAATCTATCACACTAAGCCCTCCCAGGCCTTTAGGATGGCAAACCCGCTGCCAGGCTACAGCACACTTCCCTCCATGAATGGTGTCAGAACCAGCCCAAAAGAACGCTCGGCACCCCTTGTCCACCCTCTCAATCGCCCACTTGGGCGCTTCTGCCACCATTAAGTGATGTGTGGGGCGAGCTCGAACCACTTGATTGACCAGAATACACTACTAGGGATAACCCTAGTAGTAGCGCTTGTTTTATAGCTTTCAGTACCGCTTGTACAAGCGCTACCAGTAAGGCGCTACAGCTAACTGGTAGCAGTAGCGCTGGTTTTCCAGCGCTACTGCTATACCTAGTTAGCAGTAGCGCTCGTTAGGGAAAAGCACTACTGATAACAGTAAGTAGCAGTAGCGTTTCTTTTGAAAAGCGCTACTGCTAAATTTTCCTTTATTTTTGAAAATGCAGCTTATTGTCGCTGTATTTGTATAGGTTTTATATACAGTACTTTCATCATATGATTTTATGACCATGATTAGTTATTATATATAACAGTGGGTGAAATGAACGTGGATTAGATTCAAGTGGAGGCAACATGTGCTGCATGTCAAAACTACTACTAATCCAAACTTGATCTAGTTTGGATTAGTAGTACTTTCGATGTGCACCACATGTTGCCTCCACTTGAATCTAATCCATGTTCATTTCAAGTATGGATTAGTAGTACTTTCGATGTGCACCACATGTTGCCTCGACTTGAATCTAATCCATGTTCATTTCACCCACTAATATATATAATAACTCATCATGCTCATATAACAACTTAGCATCATGCATCATCATAATAATAAATAACTCATCATTGATATCATAATAACAAGTCCTACTCATCATCATCATACAACTTCTACTCATTATCATAATAACAAGTCCTACTCATCATCATCATACAACTTCTACTCGTTATCATAATAACAAGTCATACTCATCATCATCATAGTCATCTAACCAACCCTACTTAATTGTTCTTAGCACATGATCATGAGTATTAGCTAGGACCTAACTACCCTCTCTAAGGTAAAATAGCATAAAACAAGATAGGCCCTGACTCTCCATTATGGAGAATGGAGATTATCATGTCTCCAATTCTTGCGCTTCGCACAATGTTGCTTCCAAGTAGCTCCCTACGATTGTCCATACATTTTTCCAATCTTTGATTGTCATGTCTTCATCGGTTTTAGAAATCCGGTATGAACAGCAGTGAAGCCTAGGATGACCTGGCCGTAAGCTCATAACATCAAGGCGACCTTTCGGAAGCATCAGATCAGGCACACAATCCTTCAGGATTTTCTGTTGAAAAACATAGTAATAACTTCGTAATTAGCAATGTAGTTTAGTTTTAGAAGAATTTATGCAAAAGATGCACTGATGTCGTAATAGTAAAAAATCTTACCATGCCATATCCATGGATGTTACCGTAGTTCAACACGTGCACTAGTGGCACGTATTGACCATAATGTGCAGGAGTTTGATAATTGATATTGTAATTCTCAACATCATTAATAAATGAGATAAGATGATCTTTCTCCTGATAAGTTAATTCTGCGCCATCAGTGTAGTAAGTAGGTTCTGTCTACCATCTTCCGTACATTTTTTGAAGAATGAAAATAAGCTGTCAACTATTTTGAAATAAACAATATAAATTACTTAATAAATATGTTTGAGAAACTCACATAGAGGTAGAAGTGGAAGCGTATCAACAAGGACCCAAATGCCATCGTCATGATCACCAAGATCGAAGGTGACATACATACCCTCCTAAAAATCATATGCCTTGCACAGTGCTTCCCAATTCGAGCAACCAAAATGGGTTACGCACTCTGAATTGTATAGCTTTACAGCAAAATCATAACCATGATGGGTCCTGAGATGAATTATCTTTGTCTTCATATTTTCATGATCTTTGAAATCCAGATGCTCCAAGACATAGCGTCTTGCATGGCATGGGATAAGCTAGTCGAATTGTAAAAGACAAAAATTACACGTTGAAGAAGCATAAGTCATGCTTAATTACGAAAAAAGACTTGTCGTTGCATACCGTTTCAACATCGAAGGTTTCATCGAGCTGAACACTGAAGCGATGACCGTCTACCAGGTGAGGCCTGTCGCACAGACCCCGGTCGTCGCCGCACCAGTTGCACTTCGGGATCCTATCGTCGTCATCAGACATTTCCTATGTCCATAATTTAAAGATTAAACTTGTAAAATTCAATATATGTACTACAAAAACTAAATTAGATCATTATTATTCATCACGGGTTGACTGTCGGTCTATCGAGTCTTTTCTTGAAAACTGTCATCTCATCTCATGTGGTGTATATGGTGGACACTCCCTCACTGATTTTTCGACCGTCGGTGATGGTCGTTACTCCTCCTTCCCCTAGTGCATAACAAAGGTCTAGCACAAGGAGAAGAAGGAGAAACGACCCCCACGACAACAGTCGGGATTCTTCTTCTCTCATATATGGTGCAGACTTTCTCCCTCACTCATTTGTTGACTGCCATGTATGGAGCCCCGACAGACTTAAAGTCAACCCAAAATGTCGTTTAATTATCTTTCTACAAAATCCGGGCCACTCGATATTTCCTACATATTCTAGCACAAGTCATGCCAAAATTCACGGAAAAATCCGGCATGACCTTTGCTAAAAAGGACATATATCGAGCGCCTGAAATTTGCCGGAATGGAATTTAATCAACCCTCCGGCAAAACATAGGCCACTGTGAGGTGTTCCCTGCAAACATAGGCCACTCCTGTAGCTACTACTCTACTACAACTATCAAAACATCTACATCATCATCGACATGGGGATTTGGCTGGTCTCACCTCGAGGTCGGAGGTGGTCGGTGACGGGGACGACGGCGGGGATGATGCAGGGGCTCCTTGATTTCGACAAAAACAAAATATAAACAAAAACATTATTATCCTCATCTTAGGACTTAGTGAAACCCTATGTCTAAAACATCCTAGTTCTAGCCCTAACATTTACTAAAAATACCTTGTTCTAACCCTAAAAATTAAAAAGACCTATACATTTACAAAAAATACCCTAGTTCTAGCCCTAACATCTGTCCATCCATCCATCTATCTATATATCCTCATAAACCCTAGAAAAATGCGCTGGTTTTTTAACTACTGTTTACTTCTTGAATCATAGAAAAATGCCCTAATTTCACATAACTTAGCGTTTGAAACCCTATGTCTAACACAAAAACAAAATTTGTAAAACATAGTTCTAACCACCTAAAAAAATCTATTGTATTCAAAAGACCTACATTTACTAAAAAAAATCTCATATAGCATTCTAATACATTTTTGTACCTAAAAAATTCTATTACTAAATTCTTTTACTAAAAAAATTTATACCTAAATTTTTATACAGAGAGAGGTGGGAGGAGGAGGAGGAGGAGGGAGGAGTGAGGGCTTCGGGCGGCTGGGGGAGGGAGGAGAGAGGAGGGCAGTGGGAGGAGGGAGGAGAGCGGTCGAAGGAGGTGGGAGGAGAGCATCGGGCGCCGGTGGGAGGAGGGAGGAGAGAGGAGGGCCGCCGGAGGGAGGAGAGAGGAGGGCAGCGAGAGGAGGACGGAGGGAGGGAGGCAGATACCTTGGGGGCGACGGTGGGTGACGGCGGGCGACGGTGGGCGAGGGCTGGCAACGGTGCGCGGGGAGAGAGAGCGAGTGAGAGTGTGAGGGGAAAGGGGGAGAGTGAGGACGCGGGGTGTGGATATGGTGCCTGTAGTAGTAGCGTTGGTTGTTAACAACCGCTACTGCTAAGCTCCATAGCACTAGCGCTTTAAGGGAACCAGCGCTACTGCTATGATCAATAGCAGTAGCGCTTTTAGAGAACCAGCGCTACTACTAAGGCTAAGCATGTAAAAAAAGTATCAAAAAAAGCATTGGTCATCAATGATCTTTTTATGTAGAATCTAAATTGTCAGTATGAATCTTCGCCGGTTTAGGAACCGGCGAGGATTCATATTGCCACATCCTACACATAGAGTACAATGAAGACCAAGTGGTTATGATAGTTTGAGAAGCACCATATTTAAGGTGGTAAACATTCTATTCGCGGAGCGAGGTGGGACTAAACTTGGGTCTTAGGAGGGGATTGAATTTAGCAGTAGCGCTTTTTATGTATGAGCGCTACTAGTATACCTAGCCTGCCGGCAACACGGTCTGGCAATTATAGTAGTAGCGTGTTGTTTAACTACCGCGCTACTGCTATGTGCATAGTAGCAGCGCTCGTTCTGTTCACGCGCTACTGCTAATTAGCAGCAGCGCGTCCTTTTAAAAAGCGCTACTGGTAAGCTGCTGTGTATAAGGTTTTCCCTAGTAGTGATAAGACGACCCGGCCTAGTAACCAGACCCCTCTGCCAACCTGGAACGATCTTCAGAACATCATCCACAATTGGTTGCCATTCAGAACGGGTGAGTTGTTTGATACCCAATTGAAGCCCGAGATATTTGAAAGGAAACTTCTCCATTTTCCACGGTAACGCTCGCCTCACCAGTTCCTCGTCTTCCTCTTCCGCACGAACCATAATGGCCGACGATTTCGCATAGTTAATCCTCAGACCCGAGGCCTTTCCGAAGATCGTGATTGCCTCTTTGACAAACATCAGGTCAGATCTCGATGGTCTAATAAACAACACAACATCATCCGCATAAAGCGAGAGATGCTACATAGGTAAGCATCCGGGAATCTTACTGAGCACCTGATAATCTTGATCTTTGAGCATCATAGCCGTGAGCACATCCATAGCAATCACGAAGAGGAGCGGGGATAGGGGTTCCCCCTGTCATAGGCCACATACATGCATAATTTTCTCCCCAATGCTGCCATTAACCACCACTCTAGAGCTCGCCGTTCTTAGCATAGTGGCAATCCACGATCTCCATGTGCTCGAGAAACCCTTGGCACGAAGAACTTCGAATAGGAATGGCCAGGACAAAGAGTCAAAGGCGCGGGATATGTCCAGTTTCAGCAGCACACCTTTGGTCCTCCGCTTATGCAATTTCCTCGCCATTTGTCTCACCAGCAAGAAGTTGTCATGGATGTTGCGTCCCTTTATGAATGTCGACTGGTTCACGCTCACCAACTCACCCATGCGCCAGCGCAACCGAGATGCCAGAAGCTTTGAGGCGATCTTGGGCAAACTATGGACATGGCCCAGAGGTCTAAAATCATTGATCTGGCTAGCGTCCATCTTCTTAGGTATGAGCGAGATCAGAGCCTGATTGAGCCTATCAAACCCCCTCCCATTGCCAAGCAGTAACTTGTGTAAAGCGGCAATCACATCTCCCTTCACTATCGGCCACGTTTTCTGAAAAAACATGCCTGTAAACCCATCCGGAAAGGGCGCACGATCAGCAGGCATCTCCTTAATAACCTTCCATATCTCCTCCTCCCGAAACATCTGATCCTGATCCGAGAGGTCAATTGGCTCCATGCCCAGGAAATCCAAATCCAAAGTGTGTTGCCTGGGTGCGGTCTTCCCAAGCAGCTCGTTGTAGGCTTCATGAAACGCCTCCTCCTTGCCTTTTTGGTCAGTAATGGTCTGACCCTTCACCGATATCGCCGGGATGAAGTTCCTTAATTTCCTCCCATTAGCCACCAGATGAAACAAATTGGTGTTAGCATCACCAGCCTGCAACCATCTCATCCTTGACCGCTGCCTCGCAATCGTCCTCTCCAGCGATGCCAACCCAAGCACCAGACGTTTCAGAGAGCTCCGGAGCCATCGCTCTTGCTCAGAAAGCACCCTTGATTCTTACGCGCGGTCAAACCTTAAGATCACCAAGTTTGCAACTGCCATATGCATCTTAATGTTACCAATCTCCTTCTGACCCCAAGCTGTCAGGTGCTTAGCACAGTTCCTCAAAAGAGAGTCCAGTCGCACAAAGGGATCCGTGATAGCCTCGTCGCACACCCATCCTTCCTGCACTGCCTCCATGAAGCCATCTATCTTAACCCAGAACATCTCAAAGCGGAATCGCTTGCGATGCAGAAGACGATCCTCCAAAGAAAGGAAAAGAGGGCAGTGATCTGAAGTAGAGGTGGATAGAGCCTGAAGTAAACATTCAGGATATGCTAGCTCCCAATCCATAAAGATGAGCACCCGGTCAATCTTGGTCATGGTTGGGTTCTCTCTCGTTGCTCCACGTAAATCTACGCCCATGCAGAAAAAGCTCTTTCAGCGCATTGTCATCCACAAACCTCTTGAACTTCCCCATCATCCTTCTGTCCAGGAGGGAATTGTTCTTGTCCCCTGCACATAGGATCATGTTAAAATCCCCAATGACCATCCACGGTCCCGGGCATAGTTGTCTTCTCTCCGACAGCTCATTGAGAAAAGCGATCTTTTGAGCATCCTCTTGGGGGCCATAAACCACCGAAACCCACCATGGCTCCCCTACCAAAGGTGTCACATAGCCGGTAAGGAAGTTCGTGTCGTTAACTAGATTGGAAAGCCTCACCCTTGAGGAGTCCCAAGCAATAAAAATACCACCCCGAGTCGCCAAGGCAGGGAGATAAGCAAAACCATCATAAGATGGCCCAAGACATTGCATTATCACAAACTGATCTACAAGTTCGAGTTTAGTCTCTAAGATACACCAAATAGCGACCATCATCGTATCCGCCAGCTCTCTAAGAGCATCTCTCCTAGCCGGACTGTTAAGTCCACACACATTCCAACACACCAACTCCAACGGGGTGTACGACATTTGGAACGACAGACTCCAATGTCAGTACAAACCCACACACCCGCACTAGGCCGACGTGGGCACCAGCTTGTCAAATTTTCCAGAGAGGTTGATCGGCACTGCCTTCCCAAATATGGCCGCAATGGCACGTAGCTGCGACTCTTGAAGAGGGGAGTCAAACATGTTACGGAGGATGTCCAAAGCTCCTTCCGAGACCGCTAGATCATCATGGGCAATGCCTAATGTTTTAAGTAGCACAGTCTCTGCCGCCGTGGCCTTAGACTTGGACCTGATCGTGCTACAAACCGACCTTGTCTTGCGTCGGGGTGTGAAAGGATCCTGCCCCGCCCGGACTCCTTTCATTGTTTCAATCTCCTTGAGCAGCGGTGGGGCCAGCTTCTTCAGGAGCCCAGCACAGAAGGACTTGATGTTGCCTATCGCTATCTGTTCTTTATTCGAAAGCCTTTCATCCTGGAACTGTGCCACCACAATAGCGTCGTGCCCATCCTGCTGCATGGCGCTGGACGTGGTCATGTCACGATCGCATGCAGCTGCAGTATGAGCCACAGAAGGCTCCAAAGAAGAACCGGCGAAAACAGGATCCAAAGCTGCTTCCACCACCTCCCCTGCCCGCGCACCCTCCAAATCAGTGCTCGGCAGCCGCGCATCCGACAACACGTTGGCCAGAGCAAGCACATCTGACACTTATTAGGGTCCTAAACTTTTCACAAGTCTGGGAGGTCAAATACGTAAATTTTCAACATCAACTTTTATGTGAAACGCACCTGTAGGGATGCACTCACATATACTTTACCCCCATTAGCATCTCCGATCGACTAAGCCAACAGTTCTTGAGATTGACGAAGTTATCATAGATGTTTCATTGTCGTCGTTTACCCTGAAATAATAAAGCTGTCAAATCCAAGAATAAATCCAATATTAAATTGCTATTAAATGTAATTCATAAATTCTCCGTGGATTAATTTAGCTTCATTTCTAGTCATTTCTCATACGTAAAACATCTAAACCTATATTTATGTTATTATACTAAAAAGGTATGCAGTTTTCAAAGTTTAAAGTAAACATATGTTAATAAAAAGAGTCTAATACTATTTGGAACGGTGGAGAGAGTACTAGAATTAATTTTAAATTGAGCTTTTGAAGGATTTTTAGAATACATAAAGTTATTATGTTCAAGTTAAACTTCAAAATTTGTGTACCATTATTTACGAATATGCCTACAAGTATTTTACTTGGAGACAGTAGTAACATATATAGTTGTTTTGAAATCCAAATTTTAATTGAATCAAGATTAAAGTAATTCAAAAATTGTAATGGGTTCGTTTTAACTTCACATGTAGTCTTTTCTCATATGTAGAAACCCCTAAAACTATATTTATGCCATACTTAGAAATATTGTTATACTAGGGTTAAGACACTTATTCTGGGACGGATGGAGTAATGAATTGTAGTTTTTGAATTCAAAGTAAGCATATTAAAAATTAAAATTGTATATAGGCAGAATCAAATATTTTTCAATTTAATGTATAGTATATTATTTGAATCAGTGGAAAGTGGACTATAACTGAATTTAAATTGAGCTTTTGATGGATTTTAGAATATATATGTATTATGTTGAAATTAAACCTCATAATTAGAAAATCAGGCAAAATAAATGTGTCATTACTTACAAATATGACCAGAAGTTGCTGGGAAGACAGCAGCACGGTATATAGCAACCATAACACGAGCATTGCGTTCGAACAATACTGGCTCCAAACCTTTAAACAACATATAGGCAGCAGAACAATTAGAACATGCATTTCTTTTGACAAAGTGCTTAGACTAAGGATATCGATTAAGATACTGACTAATAAGCAATAATGATCGGTATCAATGTTTCTAAGCCGACTTAGAAGTATGTCATCTTCACAAGATGCAGGATCACAAGCAAAAATACTTCTGTTCACAAGCAAGACGCATCAGTTTCTCTATACGTTAGCGGCGCACACCAACAGAACGCTGCTACAACGTGTAGACAATATTGTAACGATGGAACAGGTTCTCGCCGTGCTCTCTGTAATCCGCCAAGGTGAAGGTCTGCTTCCCAAACTTGCTGGAAGCCGCAAAGGCTGCAGCGCCCCGCCACGCGTCCAGGATGGGGTCGGCGGCTCTCACCAGCTTCAGCGGCGCGAGGTAGGGCCGGAACTGCCGGATCCTGGATTCGAGCCGAGGGATCATCCCGGGGAACAGGGAGCTGCCACCTGTGACGAGGATGGACTGGCAGAGGCGCTCCTTGACGGACTCGTCCTCCAGTAGCCTCCTGAGGGAGATGCTGACCATCTCATCGATGCCGGCCTGGTCGACTCCTATCATGCCGGGCTGGAATAGTACTTCGGGGCAGCGGAACCGCTCGATCCCAATGGCGATTCTGAAATCCTCTGCGGTGAGAGGCCGTACTTTATGAGGGTCTGGAGCTGGTTCAACAGCGTCATGTTTGTTCACAAATGTAGGATCCACCTCCTGCACGGGGAAGCGTCATGTTATTATGATACAATTAGTTTTAGAGTTTTTTACTTCACCAAAGAAACGTAGATATGAGAAAATGGATATCATGAATAGGAAAGCATGAGAGTGGGGCCTTACCTGGATTTTTGATGCGATTCGAGCAAGCTCTGATTCATCATCATCTTTCCCATCATCATCTTCCTCATTCTCTTTGCTCATCTTTTTGTAGACCAACCAATCTTCATCTCTCATTCCAAAAGTGTCCTCGCCTTTCCCTCGGTCAAATGCAGCAGTGGTAAGTAACCGCATTCTTTCTTTCTGGGCGGCATTTAGACGCTCGCCACGGCCTACAGCACCAGATGAATTATTGTTGCCGTTAACCTTTTGTCGCTTCCTCTGATCGACTTTCTCAGAAAGTTCTAAATATCGGGCACGGAGCTCGTCGAAGTATAACTCTGGGTTCTCCCTGTGTAGTTAAGAGTGACAACATATTACAGAAGAAACAATAGAAAACCTCAAGCACAACTACAACAGCTTAGGGAGTACCCTATCCGTATCAACCAGGTTGTAGAACCTATCAGCCCGTAACTTTGATCTCTAAGACAGGTTGCAGAAAAGTCATACCAATTTGGAGGAAGAGCATCTTTAACACAAGACACCACATATTGTCAAGTAAAACTGACAGTACATAGTGAATAGCAGCACCCACTTCCCAGATTCTGCCTTTCTAGTGATGTTCTCTTATAGAAACAAAGGCTTTAAGAAACTTCTAATGCATTGAGGCGAATGCAGCTCTGAGCTCAGCGATATGTGGTTGCTAGGGGGAGCTCTCCTAGAGAAAAATGACATGGTTCCACTCACCCCACCTGGGTTTGAGTCTCCCACCTAGTAGTTAGATGAAAAGTTAGGGGCTTTCTTCTCCCTTAGTCTTTTTTTTTAATGTGGTTACTAGTTTGCTATTATGATAAACACTAGTTTTTCCTTCAAAATTGGTAAAAAAAAAATGTGTTACAAAATACAGAAATGTACTTTCCTCCTACAGTTTAAAATTTGATGAACATGGAACGTCTCGAAAGAACAAAAAAAATGTCAAATGGCTTTAAGGTAGTAACTATTTCATCAACAAGACACAATGGCATGTGACTTCATATAGGAGGACTTTACCATCTACTCCTTCCGTTCACAAATATAAGATGTTCTAACTTTTTTCTGACTCGGATGTATAGACACATTTTAGTGTGTTTGTTCACTCATTTCAGTCCGCATTTAGTCCATATTTGAATATCCAGAACATCTTGTATTTGTGAACAGAGGGAGTAATAAATTGCAGACCGAGAATGTTGCCACTTACGTGCGCCTCTCTTCTTCTTGCTTCTCCCTCAATGCTGCCTCCTCGGCACGCCTCTGCTTGGCACGCAGCTTGCCCTCTGTCGTGGTTTTAAGTAGTATCTGTTTCTTCTTTTCCTTTAACTGGATAAGAGCAAAAGTGAAACACAGACACAGAGCAATGTTAACCATGGGAGATTACGTTTATCCTAACATTAAGAAGGTGCAAGATGATCCCAAAAGCACATTAATGGAATCTCATTGTTGACTACATAACAAGTCACAGACGATAGCTTAACTAAACACATACCTGCTCTGGTGTCAACATGTCATCAGGGACAGATACAAGTGGGTACTTATCAGCTCCTGAAGCATCTGAGTTCTCCTCATTGCCATTGGACTCCCCCTTCGCTTTTCTTAGAGACTGTGTTGCTTTCAGAATATCAGACTTAATTTCCTGCTGGGAAAGGTATCCAGATCTACCCAGAATAGACGTTGTTTGCGATTCATCAGCTCCATCAAGGTGATCCATCAGATCCTCCAGGCCAGAGAGTTTTTCTTCCAGATCTGCTATCTTCTGAGACCTCTTTGCAGCAGCCATGTCTCGCAAACGTTGACCAGCCTTTTCCTTATAAGCCGCCTTCCTCGCTAGCTCTTCCTCAGATGGCGGTTCATCTCTGGGTGGGGGTACCCATGGTAGCTGCCAGTACCTAGTCTTCTCTTCAGCTTCTTCCTTGTTATTCTGCAAACTGAAGTGATCAATTCATGGTGTTGCAAGAATGTATATAATTGCTATAAACATACTTCTAGAAAGAAATTCTAAGAAAATGATAAGCAACTGGAGTGAAAAGAATGTCCTTTCTATACGAAAAACACATCGGAAATAGGAATTTGGTAATTCTGAAAATTGACAAGCGAACAAAGAAATAGGTACAAATATCTTACTTTGAATATCTGCAACTCTGACATATAATCAGCAGCTATATAACAATGTTCCTTCTTCAGCTCTTCAGCCTTTTCCCATGTAAAGTTTGCCCTATGCAAATGTAAAATGACTACTGTTAGACATGGAAATGGTACGGATTAGGGAAAACAAATAATACAAAGTACTTCGGAAAAATGTGCTCATACATACACGTGATAGGGATATTTAAGAGAGAGGAGCTGCCTCAGGAAATCAGTAATGTGAGATCCACCAACATTTGTTCGGCAGCATGCCCCCAGCACAGGCTGCCCTTTTAAGAACTGAAAACAGATCCAACATGGCTTTTAGTCCATAGATCAACAACTTAATTTGAAATATACAGATAGATAAACACAAGTGCTGGGACTTTTTCTTGAACATGGTCTCTGAAACAGTCAACAAGCCAAACTAATATACAGCACATTCCGTCCAAACGAAGAATTTGTTGTGCATTCATTTTGTTAGTATTTCAGGGGGGGCATGTCAAGGAACAGAATCTCACTGTGATTAATGCATCAAAGTATGGTGTCTAACATGGAGGAGTATATAAGCAGATCCTCATGGAGAGAGTGCCAGAATAATATTGTTCACTCAAGCTCTCCACAGTAACCCAATAGGTGAAGGCATCTTTTTGACTGAAGTTGTGGAGCTGGGAGCAGAAAAGGGGACAGCGCATGCCTGGACAGCAACACATAATCTACGGTAGCATCTGTTTCTTTTTATTCATTTTATTCAACATATGATCTACTGTAAAATGTCCCTGTTTATCCAGTTAGAAACTTAAAATTCAAACACAGTCAATGGTATTTCCTCCTAAACCTATGTAATTGTACTCATTTCATGGTATCTGACAAAAGGAGACACATGAAATGACTTGTATGTTGCACACAGTTGGAGAAAGCCGTATCTTGAAGAAACAAACTTACTGGAACAACGTGGCATGTTCCAAATTCACACGAAATAGCCAACCCATCTTCTCCACAGTTTCCAAGCTTCTGATTGTACTTGTAGCTAAATACATCATCGATACCAAAAGCTGAAATGCAAATAGTAAGAGAAAACATTAGTACTTATGCTTCTATCGACTGTGCTAATGCACTACTATACTAACAGATGCGGTTCATAAGTCATAACAAAAGCACATAAAGATTACAAAAGACATTACCAACGGATGGCACACCATATGTCTCGAAAAGAAGTTCAGACATTCGTGCTCGAGAAAAGGATGGATTGCACTCACACTCTGTCATAAGAATGGGATGGCCCACCTGACCGGTATTAAAACAAATAATAGTTAGATTTCAAAAGTATGAAACAATTATTTGTTTATATGAAAAAACTTTAAGTTGTGAAATAATTGTTTATAGAGAAAAAACTAAGTTGTGAAGTTTAAAGATACACGTAAAATATAAGTTACTCATCTTTCAAGTCAATAACTATCCTAGAACTATGAGACTAAATGAACTGATGTGTAGGGTTTTCAGTTTTCACTTTACAGATTCATTGCACGAGAATAGCAAACTACTAGCTTCGGAATACCAACTCTTCCTGCGTTATTCCTTAGCATTCATTGCTAAGTGGAAAAACTGGTGAAATGAGATAATCGTCCATGCTTGTCATTTACCGAAAATTGAGTTGCATACTTCACTGTTTCTGTTCACCTTGCTTATGCTCAGAGGCTAAAGACTAAAGTTCTTTCCCAAAGCCCTTACGACGTTGTTTGACTTCCACTCACTAGAAAAATGTTTCCTACTCCCTAGTCCCCACTACACATACTACACTGGTAACTAGAATTGTAAATTGACATGCATAACCAACCCCTGGTTCCTTCTTTTCTTATTCAACAGGACTAACTACGTAAAAGTTACTTATTTATCAGGTGCAAAGTAAAAGACAAGCCACCAAACCAAGGAAGAAAAGAAAAATAAGACTAAAGGAAATTATTCAAGAGACATGTGTTGACACAGGTAAATTTACCTCTGATGTGGCACCTAATCGGTCAAAAGCATAATCGAGAATCTGCAACATGCAAATAATACCAGATCAAAAAGGTTAAATAAGTACAGTGATTTGTCTGTTACAAAAGTACATTTTGAAGTTCTTTATCAACTCAAAATCACAAGGGGCACACATTGAATTTTTCCTTAAGCATTGAATATGCATCTTTCTGATATTTTTACACTCATAGGAACTCTTTACAATATGATCAGTATCAAGCATATAGTCAAGACCTAAGGGTTGCAGATTCCTAAAAAATGCAAAGATGACAGGCCACATTGACTGCCCAGTTCATCCATTTGAAGCCTAAAAACACATAATAAACCATTTGCTGATCTCGCTGACAAATAAAAAAATTGGAAGATAATGTCGTAGGAGTGACCCACATATTCCATGTACTCGAACTGATAGACGACATCATCATCGAACGCTGAGCGAATTGATGTCCGTGTGCAGTCAAAGTACTTCATTAGAGCTGGATCAGTGTCTCCTACAACTGTCACAGTTTCACCTGTTGAATCAGAAACAAACTGCAATCAGTTAAAATATGAGAATTTGCTCCAATCCTCTTACAAGTCCATCAACTGACATTCAAAATAAAGTGATGCCCATTTTGTACATTCAGAAAACCATGAACATTGCAGCGCAGTCACACAATTGTAAATATATTTCTACAGACATCTGACTTGAAAACGATTTCAGAATTACTGACAGTCAAGTAAACAAAAGTATCATCAAAAATAAAAAAACACTAAACGTATATATATATATCAACTAAAAGGATACGCCCAATTTCGGTGCATCACGACAAAACCAAGTCTCATGAACAGCACCCAATCACCAACGGAATGCCACGATGAACTTCTGAAACCGCGAGCGCCATTGCGCAAACGAACCACAAAGACGTAAAAATCCAAACACATTCGCATCAGGTCGAGATTTCTAAGCCTCCCGCGCGTGTTGCGTACCTGAGCTGCGGTGGCGCGGCCTCTGCACGATGTTGCGGAAGGAGACGCGCGGCTCCGCCTCGCCAGCCCACCTGCAAGCAACGGAGCAAACCAGGCGGCGCGTTAGGGTTAGGGTTTCGGGGAGTTCCGGGGGCGGCGGCGGGGGGGAGAGAGGGGGCTCCTACCCGATGCGGAAGGTGGAGGCGCCGTTGTCGATGACGATGGGGGCGGAGTCCGGGAAGCGCGCGAAGTCGGTCTCCCGCGGCGCGCGGCAGACCGACGACATCTCGCCGGGCGGCGGCGAGAGGGGTCGCCGGAGGCGGAGGGGATTGGGGAGGGAGGGGGTTTGGTAACTTGGGGCTGCGTCCTCCTCTCCGCGAACTCGCGCTGTGCTGTGGAAGCAGAGAGGCAAAAGGGCCATTCACGGAAAACCCCCTCTGCTCTCGCGTAATTATTGGTTATGAATTTATGAAACGTTTTAACTAACGGTTTTGTGAACATCATGTGCCTGAAATTTTTTTGTGGCACCAGTCACCTTTTGCAAAAGCACAGCGCAAGGCTAAAGACGGCGTCAGGAGCACCAGCGACAAGAGCCGGCCACGGCGAGGCCACCCCGTGTATGAGCAGGGGTCGGCGGGAGCGAATTCGAAACATAACCGGTTTTTGTGTGTGTGTGTGTGTGGTGGGGGGGGGGGGGGAGGGAGGTCGCAGAAGTTGGTTCATCGGGGCGGGGTTTAGGGGGTGGCCTGGGCGGTGGGGGTCGAGGGGGGACGGGGCAGTGATGAGGCCCGTATATGGTGGAGGCCCGCGGTTAGGGTTGGGTCGGAGGGGATTGTGTGAGGCCTGCTGGATTGGATCTTGTGTTGAGGAAAATGGTGGGAGGAGGGAGATGACCTTTGAGTTGTTGGATACATATCTAACGAACATGATTGAATGTGACGGACGTAAATTATTATTTTCAGAAATATAGGCACTCCCTTTAACTAAACAAATCAAGCTTTTTTTTCTTCTGAAAAGGCCAAATGCATATCTTAAAGTCAACCGACTGTTACAAGGTCATCTTTAAAGATATTAAAAATTACACGATAGTCATTGGAAAATTGATGTCGTGAACGAAACTCGTGAAGGAAATATGCCCTAGAGGCAATAATAAAGTTGTTATTTTATATTTCCTTATTCATGATAAAGGTTTATTATTCATGCTAGAATTGTATTGATCGGAAACTTAAATACATGTGTGAATACATAAACAAATACCATGTCCCTAGTAAGCCTCTACTAGACTAGCTCATTGATCAAAGATGGTTAAGGTTTCCTAACCATAGACATGTGTTGTCATTTGATAATGGGATCACATCATTAGGAGAATAATGTGATGGACAAGACCCATTCATTAGCTTAGCATATGATCGTTAAGTTTATTGCTATTGCTTTCTTGATGACAAATACATATTCCTTCGACTATGAGATTATGCAACTCCCGGATACCGGAGGAATACCTTGTGTGCTATCAAATGTCACAACGTAACTGGGTGATCATAAAGATGCTCTACAGGTATCTCCGAAGTTGTCTGTTGAGTTGGCATGGATCGAGATTAGGATTTGTCACTCCGTGTATCGGAGAGGTATCTCTGGGCCCTCTCGGTAATACACATCATAAGAAGCCTTGCAAGAAAAGTGACTAAGGAGTTAGTTACAAGATGTTGTATTACGGAACAAGTAAAGAGACTTGCCAGTAACGAGATTGAACTAGGTATGAAGATACCGACGATCGAATCTTGGGCAAGTAGCATACCGACAGACAAAGGGAATTACGTATGTTGTCATAAGGTTTGACCGATAACGATCTTCGTAGAATATGTAGGAACCAATATGGGCATCCAGGTTCCGCTATTGGTTATTGACTGGATAGGTGTCTCGGTCATGTCTACATAGTTCTCGAACCCGTAGGGTCCGCACGCTTAACGTTCATTGACGATATAGTGTTATATGAGTTATATGGAATTGGTGACCGAATGTTGTTCGGAGTCCCGGATGAGATCACGGACATGACGAGGAGCTCCGGAATGGTCTGGAGGTAAAGATTAATATATAGGACGATGATATTCGGACACCGGAAGAGTTTCGGAGTACACCGAGTAGTCATCGGATCGCCGGAAGGGGTTCCGGACACCCCCGGAAGGTCTATGGGCCTAATGGGCCAAGGGGGGGGGGGACATACCAGCCGACAAGGGGGCTAGCGCACCCCTCTCCCTTGCCGACCGGCCCTAGGGGAAGGAAAGAGGAGGGGTGGCCCCTCCTGCCTTCCTCCCGCACTCAATTAAGGAAGGGGCGCAGCTTGGGGAAGACCCCAAGTAGGATTCGGCCCTACTTGGGGCGCCTCCTGGCTGCTCCCCTCTCCCCCCACCTATATATATGTGGGAGGGGGTGCCACACATAACCATGACAATCTCTTAGCCATGTGCGGCGCCCCCCTCCACAGTTTTGTCCCTCGGTCATATTTTCGTAGTGCTTAGGCGAAGCACTGCGGAGATAGCATCACCACCACCGTCACCACGCCGTCGTGCTGCCGGAACTCATCCACTACTTCGCCGTCTTTCTAGATCAAGAAGGCGAGGACGTCACCGAGCTGAACGTGTGCTGAACGCGGAGGTGTCGTACGATCGGTACTCGATTGGTTGGATCACGAAGAAGTTCGACTACATCAACCGCGTTAACAAACGCTTCCGCTTACGGTCTACGAGGGTACGTAGACACAGTCTCCCCTCTCGTTGTTATGCATCTCCATGGATAGATCTTGCGTGCGCGTAGAAATTTTTTTGTTTTCCATGCAACGTTTCCCAACAGTGGCATCGAGCCAGGTCTATGCGTAGATGATATGCACGAGTAGAACACAAAGAGTTGTGGGCGGTGATAGTCATACTGCTTACCACCAACGTCTTATTTTGATTCAGCGGTATTGTGGGATGAAGCGGCCCGGACCAACCTTACATGTCCACGCACATGAGACCGGTTCCACCGACTGACATGCAACTAGTTTTGCATAAAGGTGGCTGGCGGGTGTCTGTTTCTCCTACTTTAGTTGAATCGAATTTGACTATGTCTGGTCCATGTAGAAGGTTAAAACAGCAAACTTGATAATCACCATTGTGGTTTTTGCGTAGTTAAGAACGGTTCTTGCTAGAAGCCCGTAGCAGCCACGTAAAACTTGCAACAATAAAGTAGAGGACGTCTAACTTGTTTTTGTAGGGCATGTTGTGATGTGATATGGTCAAGATATGATGTGATATATTGTTGATATATGAGATGATCATGTTTTGTAATATCGACAACTGGCAGGAGCCTTAGTGTTGTCTCTTAATTATTGTATGAAATGCAAGCGCCATGTAATTGCTTTACTTTATCGCTATGCGTTAGCAATAGTTGTAGAAGCAATAGTTGGCGAGACGACCCCGACGCAACGATGGAGATTAAGGTGTCGAGCCGGTGATGATGGAGATTGCTACTTCTTGAGCTTGTGTTGGTTTTACCCTTGAAGAGGAAAGGGTGATGCAGCAAAGTAGAGATAAATATGTCCCTCAGTTAAGAACCAAGGTATCAAATCCAGTAGGAGATACAAGCAAGTCTACAATCTATGCACCTGCACAAACAATCAAACACTTGCACCCAACGCGATAAAGGGGTTGTCAATCCCTTCACGGTCACTTGCAAGGATGAGATCTGATAGAGATAGATACAAGAGATTACTAAAACGTAAAACAAAATAAAAGTAAATAAATTGCAGCAAGGTATTTTTGGGTTTTTCGGTTTATAGATCTGAAAATATATGATTGAAAATAGACCCGGGGCCAGGGACGGAGCCAGGAATTTTGTATAGGGGGGGCGAGTTGCAGACTTGAGCTCTTATAGGCAGTTGGGCATCGGTTAACCATAAAAAAAGTTTGTGCTTGCAAAAACCTAAGCCTGAACTAGTGTTTTCATTAGTGTGAACACTACAAAAAACTATTAAAATGTGCATTTTTGGCAAGACAAATTTAGTTTCCAAATTGATTGCATTACGAATTTGGTAGACAATACAATATCTATCTATTGATTCCAAATTCAGTTTTCATGTTGATCAATTAACAATCATTCATTTTAACCCACAAAAATCAGATATTTGAAGCTGATGTTAATTAAATTATGAGAGTGGGCGTACCATACACGCAAAGAGGATGTCAGATTCCGTGCATCATCTCCTCTGTGGTCGTTCATGGTGGTGGTGTTTCTCCTAATATCCTTTATAGTGGCTGAGGAAATGATCAATTGGGATTTCTAGGCTTGAACGGTTGGAAGCAAGTGCCCTAGGAAACGTTTTCCATTCTTCTCTTCCTCTTCGTATCTACACACAATAGCCTATATTTCCTACTGTAATTAACTTCTCATGTTCGTAGGTTTTTTATGGAACAACCACACAAATTAGAGCAGATTAAAGATCAGGAGATGAAGTAAGGGACTAACCGTGCAGGTAATCAGCCGTGGCGGATCTCGATCAACCCCCCTATGATCTTCGCTTGGAGACTGAAGCTAATCTTGCGGGTAGGCGGAGATTGGAGGCGACGACAGATGGGAAGATCGCACGAGCCGCAATCTGCGTGCGTTCAGTTGCAGCGATATAAAATCGTGTCGATCGCCAGGATTGTAGCAGACTGCGTTGGTGCTCCTGGTCGCAAGCCCTTGACCGGTGGACTATGTTCTCTTTGACCTTGATGGTGGGCCCTTTCTTTTGCTGGGTTGTGATCTGTTGTTTGTTGTACATGGGCTGCCCGAGGGGTTTCACGGTGTTACACGAGACAAGTGGACAGGGGGGGCGAATCAAGTCAAAAGGCCGGCTAATAAACGGATCTAACTAATCGCTATTGAGGAGGACAACTTCGTTGGGGGGGGGGGGTCTAGCCCCCCCTCGTCCCCCCTTGTCTCCGTCCCTGATCGCATCATCGCAGGGACGGAGCCAGGAATTTTGTATAGGGGGGGCGAGTTGCAGACTTGAGCTCTTATAGGCAGTTGGGCATCGGTTAACCATAAAAAAAGTTTGTGCTTGCAAAAACCTAAGCCTGAACTAGTGTTTTCATTAGTGTGAACACTACAAAAAACTATTAAAATGTGCATTTTTGGCAAGACAAATTTAGTTTCCAAATTGATTGCATTACGAATTTGGTAGACAATACAATATCTATCTATGGATTCCAAATTCAGTTTTCATGTTGATCAATTAACAATCATTCATTTTAACCCACAAAAATCAGATATTTGAAGCTGATGTTAATTAAATTATGAGAGTGGACGTACCATACACGCAAAGAGGATGTCAGATTCCATGCATCATCTCCTCTGTGGTCGTTCATGGTGGTGGTGTTTCTCCTAATATCCTTTATAGTGGCTGAGGAAATGATCAATTGGGATTTCTAGGCTTGAACGGTTGGAAGCAAGTGCCCTAGGAAACGTTTTCCATTCTTCTCTTCCTCTTCGTATCTACACACAACAGCCTATATTTCCTACTGTAATTAACTTCTCATGTTCGTAGGTTTTTTATGGAACAACCACACAAATTAGAGCAGATTAAAGATCAGGAGATGAAGTAAGGGACTAACCGTGCAGGTAATCAGCCGTGGCGGATCTCGATCAACCCCCCTATGATCTTCGCTTGGAGACTGAAGCTAATCTTGCGGGTAGGCGGAGATTGGAGGCGACGACAGATGGGAAGATCGCACGAGCCGCAATCTGCGTGCGTTCAGTTGCAGCGATATAAAATCGTGTCGATCGCCAGGATTGTAGCAGACTGCGTTGGTGCTCCTGGTCGCAAGCCCTTGACCGGTGGACTATGTTCTCTTTGACCTCAATGGTGGGCCCTTTCTTTTGCTGGGTTGTGATCTGTTGTTTGTTGTACATGGGCTGCCCGAGGGGTTTCACGGTGTTACACGAGACAAGTGGACAGGGGGGGCGAATCAAGTCAAAAGGCCGGCTAATAAACGGATATAACTAATCGCTATTGAGGAGGACAACTTCGTTGGGGGGGGGGGGGGTCTAGCCCCCCCTCGTCCCCCCTTGTCTCCGTCCCTGATCGCATCATCGCAGGGACGGAGCCAGGAATTTTGTATGGGGGGGGTGAGTTGCAGACTTGAGCTCTTATAGGCAGTTGGGCATCGGTTAACCATAAAAAAAGTTTGTGCTTGCAAAAACCTAAGCCTGAACTAGTGTTTTCATTAGTGTGAACACTACAAAAAACTATTAAAATGTGCATTTTTGGCAAGACAAATTTAGTTTCCAAATTGATTGCATTACGAATTTGGTAGACAATACAATATCTATCTATTGATTCCAAATTCAGTTTTCATGTTGATCAATTAACAATCATTCATTTTAACCCACAAAAATCAGATATTTGAAGCTGATGTTAATTAAATTATGAGAGTGGGCGTACCATACACGCAAAGAGGATGTCAGATTCCGTGCATCATCTCCTCTGTGGTCGCTCATGGTCGTGGTGTTTCTCCTAATATCCTTTATAGTGGCTGAGGAAATGATCAATTGGGATTTCTAGGCTTGAATGGTTGGAAGCAAGTGCCCTAGGAAACGTTTTCCATTCTTCTCTTCCTCTTCGTATCTACACACAACAGCCTATATTTCCTACTGTAATTAACTTCTCATGTTCGTAGGTTTTTTATGGAACAACCACACAAATTAGAGCAGATTAAAGATCAGGAGATGAAGTAAGGGACTAACCGTGCAGGTAATCAGCCGTGGCGGATCCCGATCAACCCCCCTATGATCTTCGCTTGGAGACTGAAGCTAATCTTGCGGGTAGGCGGAGATTGGAGGCGACGACAGATGGGAAGATCGCACGAGCCGC
This sequence comes from Thinopyrum elongatum, assembly GCA_011799875.1. Lineage (NCBI taxonomy): Eukaryota > Viridiplantae > Streptophyta > Magnoliopsida > Poales > Poaceae > Thinopyrum > Thinopyrum elongatum. The sequence continues at coordinate 57,691,902 of CM022299.1, forward strand.
AATCTGCGTGCGTTCAGTTGCAGCGATATAAAATCGTGTCGATCGCCAGGATTGTAGCAGACTGCGTTGGTGCTCCTGGTCGCAAGCCCTTGACCGGTGGACCATGTTCTCTTTGACCTCGATGGTGGGCCCTTTCTTTTGCTGGGTTGTGATCTGTTGTTTGTTGTACATGGGCTGCCCGAGGGGTTTCACGGTGTTACACGAGACAAGTGGACAGGGGGGGCGAATCAAGTCAAAAGGCCGGCTAATAAACGGATATAACTAATCGCTATTGAGGAGGACAACTTCGTTGGGGGGGGGTCTAGCCCCCCCTCGTCCCCCCTTGTCTCCGTCCCTGATCGCATCATCGCAGGGACGGAGCCAGGAATTTTGTATAGGGGGGGCGAGTTGCAGACTTGAGCTCTTATAGGCAGTTGGGCATCGGTTAACCATAAAAAAGTTTGTGCTTGCAAAAACCTAAGCCTGAACTAGTGTTTTCATTAGTGTGAACACTACAAAAAACTATTAAAATGTGCATTTTTGGCAAGACAAATTTAGTTTCCAAATTGATTGCATTACGAATTTGGTAGACAATACAATATCTATCTATTGATTCCAAATTCAGTTTTCATGTTGATCAATTAACAATCATTCATTTTAACCCACAAAAATCAGATATTTGAAGCTGATGTTAATTAAATTATGAGAGTGGACGTACCATACACGCAAAGAGGATGTCAGATTCCGTGCATCATCTCCTCTGTGGTCGTTCATGGTGGTGGTGTTTCTCCTAATATCCTTTATAGTGGCTGAGGAAATGATCAATTGGGATTTCTAGGCTTGAACGGTTGGAAGCAAGTGCCCTAGGAAACGTTTTCCATTCTTCTCTTCCTCTTCGTATCTACACACAACAGCCTATATTTCCTACTGTAATTAACTTCTCATGTTCGTAGTTTTTTTATGGAACAACCACACAAATTAGAGCAGATTAAAGATCAGGAGATGAAGTAAGGGACTAACCGTGCAGGTAATCAGCCGTGGCGGATCTCGATCAACCCCCCTATGATCTTCGCTTGGAGACTGAAGCTAATCTTGCGGGTAGGCGGAGATTGGAGGCGACGACAGATGGGAAGATCGCACGAGCCGCAATCTGCGTGCGTTCAGTTGCAGCGATATAAAATCGTGTCGATCGCCAGGATTGTAGCAGACTGCGTTGGTGCTCCTGGTCGCAAGCCCTTGACCGGTGGACTATGTTCTCTTTGACCTTGATGGTGGGCCCTTTCTTTTGCTGGGTTGTGATCTGTTGTTTGTTGTACATGGGCTGCCCGAGGGGTTTCACGGTGTTACACGAGACAAGTGGACAGGGGGGGGCGAATCAAGTCAAAAGGCCGGCTAATAAACGGATCTAACTAATCGCTATTGAGGAGGACAACTTCGTTGGGGGGGGGGTCTAGCCCCCCCTCGTCCCCCCTTGTCTCCGTCCCTGATCGCATCATCGCAGGGACGGAGCCAGGAATTTTGTATAGGGGGGGCGAGTTGCAGACTTGAGCTCTTATAGGCAGTTGGGCATCGGTTAACCATAAAAAAAGTTTGTGCTTGCAAAAACCTAAGCCTGAACTAGTGTTTTCATTAGTGTGAACACTACAAAAAACTATTAAAATGTGCATTTTTGGCAAGACAAATTTAGTTTCCAAATTGATTGCATTACGAATTTGGTAGACAATACAATATCTATCTATGGATTCCAAATTCAGTTTTCATGTTGATCAATTAACAATCATTCATTTTAACCCACAAAAATCAGATATTTGAAGCTGATGTTAATTAAATTATGAGAGTGGACGTACCATACACGCAAAGAGGATGTCAGATTCCGTGCATCATCTCCTCTGTGGTCGTTCATGGTGGTGGTGTTTCTCCTAATATCCTTTATAGTGGCTGAGGAAATGATCAATTGGGATTTCTAGGCTTGAACGGTTGGAAGCAAGTGCCCTAGGAAACGTTTTCCATTCTTCTCTTCCTCTTCGTATCTACACACAACAGCCTATATTTCCTACTGTAATTAACTTCTCATGTTCGTAGGTTTTTTATGGAACAACCACACAAATTAGAGCAGATTAAAGATCAGGAGATGAAGTAAGGGACTAACCGTGCAGGTAATCAGCCGTGGCGGATCTCGATCAACCCCCCTATGATCTTCGCTTGGAGACTGAAGCTAATCTTGCGAGTAGGCGGAGATTGGAGGCGACGACAGATGGGAAGATCGCACGAGCCGCAATCTGCGTGCGTTCAGTTGCAGCGATATAAAATCGTGTCGATCGCCAGGATTGTAGCAGACTGCGTTGGTGCTCCTGGTCGCAAGCCCTTGACCGGTGGACTATGTTCTCTTTGACCTCGATGGTGGGCCCTTTCTTTTGCTGGGTTGTGATCTGTTGTTTGTTGTACATGGGCTGCCCGAGGGGTTTCACGGTGTTACACGAGACAAGTGGACAGGGGGGGGGCGAATCAAGTCAAAAGGCCGGCTAATAAACGGATCTAACTAATCGCTATTGAGGAGGACAACTTCGTTGGGGGGGGGGTCTAGCCCCCCCTCGTCCCCCCTTGTCTCCGTCCCTGCCCGGGGCCATATGTTTCACTAAAGGCTTCTCTCTTGAAGGCAAATAATATGGTGGGTGAACAAATTAGTGTCGAGCAATTGATAGAAAAGCGCAAAGTTATGACGATATCCAAGGCAATGATTATGCATATAGGCATCACGTCCGTTTCAAGTAGACCGAAACGATTCTGCATCTACTACTATTACTCCACACATTGACCGCTATCCAGCATGCATCTAGAGTATTAAGTTCATAAAGAACGGAGTAACGCCTTAAGTAAGATGACATGATGTAGAGGGATAAACTCAAGCAATATGATGAAAACCCCATCTTTTTACCCTTGATGGCAACAATACAATACGTGCCTCGCTACCCCTACTTTGTCACTGGGTGAGGACACTGCAAGATTGAACCCAAAACTAAGCACCTCTCCCATTGCAAGAAAAACCAATCTAGTTGGCCAAACCAAACCGATAATTCGAAGAGAAATACAAAGATATCAAATCATGCATATAAGAATTCAGAGAAGATTCAAATAATATTCATAGATAATCTGATCATAAATCCACAATTCATCGGATCTCGACAAACACACCGCAAAAGAATATTACATCGGATAGATCTCCAAGAACATCGAGGAGAACATGGTATTGAGAATCAAAGAGAGAGAGAGAGAGAGAGAGAGAGAGAGAGAGAGAGAGAGAGAGAGAGAGAAGAAGCCATCTAGCTACTAGCTATGGACCCGTAGGTCTGAGGTAAACTACTCACGCTTCATCGAAAGGGCAATAGAGTTGATGTAGAAGCCCTCCATGATCGAATCCCCCTCCGGCAGAATGTCGGAAAAGGCCTCGAGATGGGATCTCATGGGTACAGAAGGTTACGGTGGCGGAAAAGTATTTTGGTGGACGCTTCTGGTCGTTTGGGAATATTTGGGAATTTATAGGCCAAAGATTAGGGTTGGAGGACTCCCGTGGGGCCCACAAGCCAGGGGGCGCCCCCCTAGGGCGCGTCCTGAGGGCTTGTAGAGCCCTCGGCACTCTTCTGCCTTCCTCTCCAAGTCCTACGTGTGTCTTCTGGTCCAATAAAAATCATCATAAAGTTTTATTCCATTTGGACTCCGTTTGATATTTCTTTTCTGTAAAACTCAAAAACAAGGAAAAATAGAAACTGGCATTGGGCTCTAGATTAATAAGTTAGTCCCAAAAATAATATAAAATAGCATATTAATGCATATAAAACATCCAAAACAAATAATATAATAACATGGAACAATCAAAAATTATAGATACGTTGGAGACGTATCAAGCATCCCCAAGCTTAATTCCTGCTCGTCCTCGAGTGATAAAAACAGAATTTTTGATGTGGAATGCTACCTAACATATTTATCCATGTAATTTTCTTTATTGTGGCATGAATATTCAGATCCATAAGATTCAAAACAAAAGTTTAATATGGACATAAAAACAATAATACTTCAAGCATACTAATAAAGCAATCATGTCTTCTCAAAATAACATGGCCAAAGAAAGTTATCCCTAACAAATCATATAGTCTGGCTATGCTCCATCTTCATCACACAAAGTATTAAATCATGCACAACCCCGATGACAAGCCAAGCAAATGTTTCATACTTTTGATGTTCTCAAACTTTTTCAACTTTCACGCAATACATGAGCGTGAGCCATGGATATAGCACTATAGGTGGAACAGAATATGGTGGTTGTGGAGAAGACAAAAAGAAGGAGATAGTCTCACATCAACTAGGCGTATCAACGGGCTATGGAGATGCCCATCAATAGATATCAATGTGAGTGAGTAGAGATTGCCATGCAACGGATGCACTAGAGCTATAAGTTTATGAAAGCTTAAAAAGAAACTAAGTGGGTGTGCATCCAACTCGCTTGCTCACGAATACCTAGGGCAATTTGAGGAAGCCCATCATTGGAATATACAAGACAAGTTCTATAATGTAAAATTCCCACTAGTATATGAAAGTGACAACATAGGAGACTCTCTATCATGAAGATCATGGTGCTACTTTGAAGCACAAGTGTGGTAAAAGGATAGTAGCATTGCCCCTTCTCTCTTTTCTCTCATTTTTTTATTTGGGCTTCTTTGGCCTCTTTTATTTTTTGTAAAGTCCAGAGACTCATCCCAACTTATGAGGGAATCATAGCTTCCATCATCCTTTCCTCACATGTGACAATGCTCTAATAATGATGATCATCACACTTTTATTTACTTACAACTCAAGAATTACAACTCGATACTTAGAACAAAAATATGACTCTATATGAATGCCTCCAGAGGTGTACCGGGATGTGCAATGATCAAGAGAGACATGTATAAAAAATATGAACGGTGGCCTTGCCACAAATAATATGTCAACTACATGATCATGCAAAGCAATATGACAATGATGGAGCGTGTCATAATAAAACGAAACGGTGGAAGTTGCATGGCAATATATCTCGGAATGGCTATGGAAATGCCATAATAGGTAGGTATGGTGGCTGTTTTGAGGAAGGGTATATGGTGGGTTTAATGCATCGGCGAAAGTTGCGCGGTACTAGAGAGGCTAGCAATGGTGGAAGGGTGAGAGTGCGTATAATCCATGGACTCAACATTAGTCATAAAGAACTCACATACTTATTGCAAAAGTCTATTAGCTATCGAAACAAAGTACTACACGCATGCTCCTAATGGGATAGATTGGTAGGAAAATACCATCGCTCGTCCCCGACCGCCACTCATAAGGAAGACAATCAATAAATAAATCATGCTTCGACTTCATCACATAACGGTTCACCATACGTGCATGCTACAAGAATCACAAACTTTAACACAAGTATTTCTAACAATCCACAATTACTCACTAGCATGACTCTAATATCACCATCTTTATATCTCAAAACAATCATAAGGAATCAAACTTCTCATAGTATTCAATGCTCTTTATATGGAAGTTTTTATTATATCCCTCTTGGATGCCCATCATATTAGGACTAAATTCATAACCTATGCAAATTACCATGCTGTTTAGAGAGACTCTCAAAATAATATAAGTGGAGCAAGTTCAACAATTTCTATAAATAAAGCTACCGCCGTGCTCTAAAAAGATATAAGTGAAGCACTAGAGCAAAATTGCCTAGCTCAAAAGATATAAGTGAAGCACATAGAGTATTTTAATAAATTCACGATTCATGCGTGTCCCTCTCAAAAGGTGTGTACAGCAAGGATGATTGTGGCAAACTAAAAAGCAAAGACTCATATCATACAAGACGCTCCAAGCAAAACACATATCATGTGGTGAATAAAAATATAGCCTCAAGTAAATTTACCGATAGACGAAGACGAAAGAGGGGATGCCATCCGGGGCATCCCCAAGCTTAGATGCTTGGTTGTCCTTTAATATTACCTTGGGGTGCCTTGGGAATCCCCAAGCTTAGGCTCTTGCTACTCCTTATTCCATAGTCCATCAAATCTTTACCCAAAACTTGAAAACTTCACAACACAAAACTCAACAGAAAACTCATGAGATCCGTTAGTATAAAAAAATAAATCACCACTTTTTTGTACTGTTGTGAACTCATTATTTATTTATATTGGTGTAATATCTACTGTATTTCAATTTCTCCATGGTTCATACCCCCCGATACTACCCATAGATTCATTAAAATAAGCAAAAAACACATAGAAAACAGAATCTGTCAAAAACAGAACAGTCTGCGAAGATCTGAATTTTTCTAATAATTATGTAACTCCAAAAATTGTGAAAAATTAGGACAACAGAGGAAATTTGTATATCAATCTTGTGTAAAACAATCATGGTTTTTCCACGCTCCAGTGAATTTAAACAATTCTGTTACTGGACGCAAAAGTTTCTGTTTTTCAGCAAGATCAAATCAACTATCACCGTAAGCCATCCCAAAGGTCTTACTTGGCTCAAACACTAATTAAAACACCAAAACACAATTACTACAGAGGTAATAATGTGTATTTATTGAAAAACAGAACCAAAAACATAAAAATAAAATTGGGTTGCCTCCCAACAAGCGCTATTGTTTAACGCCCCTAGCTAGGCATAAAACATAGATATAGGTATTGTCATCTTTGGTATTCTTTTCCATAGATGTGTTCTCGTCAGGAGGTTTTGCAAAGATAACTTGGAACACATTATCCATAGAAATTTTGGCATCATTGAGCTGCCCATCTATGTATCCCCTTTGATTTCTGGCTACAATCCAAGAATACTGTTGATTGACATCGTTGAAAACTTGTTGGGTCATATCCAAAATGGGGATTTTCTTTTTAAGGTTTTCATCAAAAATTTGATTATTTCCAAACAAATGTCTCAAAGTATAATCACTATTGTAAAGGATCTCATCTATCACCAGTTTTTCACAGCTCATACCATAATGATCAAAAATTTCCCTAGCTTCCCGTACTATGTGATCAAATTCATTCTTAAGAACTTGGGTAGCTATCTTTTTAGCCTTAGGATCCTTTATAATGGGTAACTCATAAAACAATCTTTGCAAGGTAGGATGGGTATGAATAAATCTATTTTCAAATTTCAGAACTAGTGCTGAAATAGCTTCCGCATAAGTTTTAGTCCTTTTAAGTATGGGAGTATCATCGAGAGGCAAATTGCCTACGCATTTGAAAAATTCTTGTATATGTTCTTTTCCCATAAAATTCCCTTGCCCCAAAACAAAAGTTTTAGCATCCAGATTGCCTGTTCATCCAATTTTAGGAGTTAGGCCATCATCTGTTTCTGCCATACCAAAGTCACTCCTGATGATGAGTTCAAGCAAACAAAAGATCGGACGGAAGAAGGGCGAATAAAAAGGCAAATCTTTTTGTATTTTTCTGAAAATCGTTTTAGAAGTGGGGGAGAGGAAAACGAGAGGCAAATGGAAAATAATGTAATGCAAGAGATGAGAGTTTATGGTGGGTACTTGTAGGCTTGATGTAGATCTCCCCGGCAACGGCGCCAGAAATTCTTCCTGCTACTTCTTAAGCTTGCGTTGGTTTTTCCCTTGAAGAGGAAAGGGTGATGCAGCAAAGTAGAGATAAGTATTTCCCTCAATTAAGAACCAAGGTATCAAATCCAGGAGGAGATACAAGCAAGTCCCCAATCTATGCACCTGCACAAACAATCAAACACTTGCACCCAACGCGATAAAGGGGTTGTTAATCCCTTCATGATCACTTGCAAGGATGAGATCTGATAGAGATAGATATAAGAGATTACTAAAACATAAAAGAAAATAAAAGTAATTAAATTGCAGCAAGGTATTTTTGGGTTTTTTGGTTTATAGATCTGAAAATATATGATGGAAAATAGACCCGGGGCCATAGGTTTCACTAGAGGCTTCTCTCTTGAAGGCAAATAATACGGTGGGTGAACAAATTACTATCGAGCAATTGAAAAAAAATCGCAAAGTTATGACAATATCCAAGGCAATGATTATGCACATAGGCATCATGTCCATCTCAAGTAGACTGAAATGATTCTGCATCTACTACTATTACTCCACACATCGACCGCTATCCATCATGCATCTAGAGTATTAAGTTCATAAAGAACGGAGTAACGCCTTAAGTAAGATGACATGATGTAGAGGGATAAACTCAAGCAATATGATGAAACCCCCATCTTTTTACCATTGATGGCAACAATACATTACGTGCCTCGCTACCCCTACTTTGTCACTGGGTGAGGACACCGCAAGATTGAACCCAAAACTAAGCACCTCTCCCATTGCAAGAAAAACCAATCTAGTTGGCCAAACCAAACCGATAATTCGACGAGAAATACAAAGATATAAAATCATGCATATAAGAATTTAGAGAAGATTCAAATAATATTCATAGATAATTTGATCATAAATCCACAATTCATCGGATCTCAACAAACACACCGCAAAAGAATATTACATCGGATAGATCTTCAAGATCATCGAGGAGAACATGGCATTAAGAATCAAAGAGAGAGAGAGAGAAGAAGCCATCTAGCTACTAGCTATGGACCCGTAGGTCTGAGGTAAACTACTCACGCTTCATCGGAAGGGCAATAGAGTTGATGTAGAAGCCCTCCGTGATCGAATCCCCCTCCGGCAGGATGCCGGAAAAGGCCCCAAGATGGGATCTCACGGGTACAGAAGGTTACGACGGCGGAAAAGTATTTTGGTGGACGCTTCTGGTCGTTTAGGAATATTTGGGAATTTATAGGCCAAAGATTAGGGTTGGAGGACTCCCGTGGGGCCCACAAGCCAGGGGTGCCCCCCCTAGGGCGTGCCCTGAGGGCTTGTGGAGCCCTCGGGACTCTTCTGCCTTCCTCTCCAAGTCCTACGTGTGTCTTCTGGTCCAAGAAAAATCATCGTAAAGTTTTATTCCATTTGGACTCCGTTTGATATTCCTTTTCTGTAAAACTCAAAAACAAGGAAAAAACAGAAACTAACACTGGGCTCTAGGTTAATAAGTTAGTCCCAAAAATAATATAAAATAGCATATTAATGCATATAAAACATCCAAAACAGATAATATAATATCATGGAACAATAAAAAATTACAGATACATTGGAGACGTATCAGAGATCATGACGATGCTTTGGAGATGGAGATCAAAAGCACAAGATGATGATGGCCATATCATGTCACATATTTTTGATTGCATGTGATGTTTATCCTTTATGCATCTTATTTTGCTTAGCACGGCGGTAGCATTATAAGATGATCCCTTCACTAAATTTCAAGATAAAAGTGTTCTCCCCTAGTATGCACCATTGCCAAAGTTCGTCGTTTCGAAGCACCTCGTGATGATCGGGTGTGATAGACTCTACGTTCACATACAACGGGTGTAAGACAGTTTTGCACACGCAGAATACTTGGGTTAAACTTGACGAGCCTAGCATGTACAGACATGGTCTCGAAACACTGGAGACTGAAAGGTCGAACGTGAGTCATATAGTAGATATGATCAACATAGAGATGTTCACCATTGATGACTACCCCATCTCACGTGATGATCGGACATGGGTTAGTTGATTTGGATCATGTATCACTTAGATAACTTGAGGGATGTTTTTTAAAGTGGGAGTTCATTAGTAATTTGATTAATTGAACTTAATTTATCATGAACTTAGTCTTAATAGTTTTTGCATATCTATGTTGTAGATCAATAGCTCGCGATGTAGCTCCCCTATTTTTGATATGTTCCTAGCGAAAACTAAGTTGAAAGATGATGGTAGCAATAATGCGGAATGGGTCCGTGATCTGAGGATTATCCTCATTGCTGCACAGAAGAATTATGTCCTTGATGCACCGCTAGGTGACAGACCTGTTGCGGGAGCAGATGCAGACGTTATGAACGTTTGGCAAGCTCGATATGATGACTACTTAATAGTTTAGTGCACCATGCTTTACGGCTTAGAACCAGGACTTCAAAACGTTTTGAACGCCACGGAGCATATGAGATGTTCCAAGAGCTGAAATTGGTATTTCAGACTCATGCTTGTGTCGAGACGTATGAGACCTCTGACAAGTACTTTGCCTACAAGATGGAGGAGAATAGCTCAGCCAGTGAGCATGTGCTCCAGGTACTACAATCGCTTGAATCAAGTGGGAGTTAATCTTCCAGATAAGATAGTGATTGACAGAGTTCTCTAGTCACTATCACCAAGTTACTAGAACTTCGTGATGAACTATAATATGCAAGGGATGACGAAAACGATTCCCGAGCTCTTCACGATGCTGAAATCGGCGAAGGTAGAAATCAAGAAAGAGCATCAAGTGTTGATGGTTAACGAGACCACTAGTTTCAAGAAAAAGGGCAAGGGAAAGAAAGGTAACTTCAAGAAGAATGTCAAGCAAGTTGCCGCTCCCGTGAAGAAGCCCAAAACTGGACCTGATGTTTGCTTGAACTACGTCGGTATTTCCCCAAAGAGGAAGGGATGATGCAGCACAGCAACGGTAGGTATTTCCCTCAGTGATGAGACCAAGGTTATCGAACCAGTAGGAGAACCAAGCAACACTACGTAAACAGCACCAGCACACAGAACAAATACCTGCAACCCGACGTGTTAAAGGGGTTGTCAATCCCTTTCGGGTAACGGCGCCAGAAATTGGCACGTGGACGGGAGAAAGTTGTAATAGATTGATAGATGCAAATAAAAGCAAATAAAATTCAGCGAGGTATTTTTGGGTTTTTGATAATATAGATCTGAAAATAAAAGTGGCAAATAAATGAAAAGGCAAATAGCAAAATAGATCTGAAAATATATGGTGAGAAAATAGACCCGGGGGCCGTAGATTTCACTAGTGGCTTCTCTCGAGAAAAATAGCATACGGTGGGTAAACAAATTACTTTTGGGCAATTGATAGAACTTCAAATAATTATGACGATATCCAGGCAATGATCATTATATAGGCATCACGTCCAAGATTAGTAGACCGACTCCTGCCTGCATCTACTACTATTACACCACACATCGACCGCTATCCAGCATGCATCTAGTGTATTAAGTTCATGGAAAAACGGAGTAACGCAATAAGAACGATGACGTGATGTAGACAAGGTCTATTTATGTAGAAATAGACCCCATCTTGTTATCCTTAATGGCAACGATACATACGTGTCGGTTCCCCTTCTGTCACTGGGATCAAGCACCGTAAGATCGAACCCATCACAAAGCACCTCTTCCCATTACAAGATAAATAGATCAAGTTGGCCAAACAAAACTCAAATATAGGAGAAGAAATACGAGGCTATAAGCAATCATGCATATAAGAGATCAAAGAAGACTCAAATAACTTTCATGGATAAAAACATAGATCCGATCATAAACTCAAAGTTCATCGGATCCCAACAAACACACAGCAAAAAGAGTTACATCAAATAGATCTCAAAGAGACCATTGTATTGAGAATCAAATGAGAGAGAGAAAGCCATCTAGCTACTGCCTACGGACCCATAGGTCTACAATGAACTACTCACGCATCATCGGAGAGGCACCAATGAGGATGATGAACCCCTCCATGATGGTGTCTAGATTGGATCTGTGGTTTCTGGAACTTGCGGCGGCTGGAATTGATTTTCGTCGACTCCCCTAGGGTTTCTGGAATATTGGGGTATTTATAGAGCAAAGAGGCGGTGCAGGAGGTCTCCGAGATGGGCACAACCCACCAGGGCGCGCCTGGGGGCCCAGTCATGCCCTGGTGTCTTGTGCTCACCTCGGGCCCCCTCTTCGGTACTTCTTTGGCCCACTAGATGTCTTCTGGTCCAAAAAAAATCTCCAAAAAGTTTCGCTGCGTTTGTACTCTGTTTGGTATTCATTTCCTGCGAAGTAAAAAACAAGCAGAAAACAGCAACTGGCACTAGGCACTATGTCAATAGGTTAGTCCCAAAAAATGATATAAAGTTGATATAAAATGATTGTAAAACATCCAAAAATGATAATATAACAGCATGGAACAATCAAAAATTATAGATACGTTGGAGACGTATCAGCATCCCCAAGCTTAATTCCTGCTCGTCCTCGTGTAGGTAAATGATAAAAACAGAATTTTTGATGTGGAATGCTGCCTAACATGTTCATCACATATTCTTTTCTTTGTAGCATGGACATTTGGACTTTTATATGGTTCAAAGCAATAGTCTAGTTTTGACATGAGGACTTTAATACTCAAGCATATCAACAAGCAACCATGTCTTTCAAAATATCAACACTAAAGCAAGTTATCCCTAGCCCATTATGCTCAATCATTGATCCATTCATGAAACACACTCGAATATTAGCTACACCCAATGCTCAAGTATGATCATAGTGCCCCTTAGTTGGTGCTTTATAAGAGAAGATGGAGACTCAAGTAAAAATTGCATTAAGTAAAAGAAAGGCCCTTCACGGAGGGAAGTAGGGATTTGTAGAGGTGCCAGAGCTCAAAGCTTAAATTGAGAGATAAAAACATTTTGAGAGGCATACTTTTCCCACCAACGAAAATGACTTAGAGTTCCCAATACTTTCCATGGAATTTATTATTTGACAACATAAAGTAAATTCATTTTTCATTTCGGGACTGGGCATCCCTAATACCTTTGTCGTACTCTCGTGCAATGACAAGTGAATAAACACTCATCGTGAGAATAACACATCTAGCATGGAAAAATATCGGCCACCCCTCACCGCCTCACGAGCGGTACGAGCACACAAAAGAGAAATTTATTTTGAAAATTAGAGATGGCACATACAAATTTGCTTAGAACGGCACGGAAATACCGCATATAGGTAGGTATAGTGGACTCATATGGCAAAACTGGTTTAAAGGGTTTTGGATGCACAAGTAGTGATCATACTTAGTGCAAATGAAGGCTAGGAAAAAGATTGAGAAGCGTCCAACCAAGAAACAAAAAATCTCGTAAGCAAGCATTAAGCATAATTAACACTGAATAATGCACCACAAGTAGGATATAATTTCATTGCATAACTATTAACTTTCATGCTTGCATAGGGAATCACAAACCTTAACACCAATATTCTTACTAAAGCATAATTACTCATCAACATGACTCATATATCACTATCATTATATCTCAAAACTATTACTAAGAATCAAGTTTATTTTGTCCAATGATCTTCATGAAAGTTTTTATTATATCCTTCTTGGATATCTATCACTTTGGGACTAGTTTCATATGTTGCTTTTAATAAGCTCAAACAAATATAAGTGAAGAACATGAGCATAATATTTCTTTCTCTCAAATTAATCTAAGTGAAGCAAGAGAGAATTTCTTTAAAATTTTACTAACTCCCAAATAAATCTAAGTGAAGCATGAGAGCATTTTTTCAAAAATAATAAAGCACACCATGCTCAAAAAGATATAAGTGAAGCACTAGAGCAATTCCATAGCTCATAAAAATTTGAGTGAAGCATAGGAGCAAGCATAGCATAATTTTTGGCTGTCCCAAAAAGGTGTGTCTAGCAAGGATTCAAGACTTAAAATAAAAAGCAAAACAAGCAAAGACTCATATCATACAAGACGCTCCAAGCAAAACTCATAATATGTGACGAATAAAAATATAGCTCCAAGTAAAATACCGATGGTCGTTAGAAGAAAGAGGGGATGCCACTCGGGGGCATCCCCAAGCTTAGTTTCTTGATACTTCTTGAATATTACCTTGGGGTGCCTCGGGCATCCCCAAGCTTAGCCTTTTGCTAATCCTTATTCCTTCATCCATAGTAATCTCACCCAAAACTTGAAAACTTCAATCACACAAAACTCAACAAAACCTTCGTGAGATCCGTTAGTATAAGAAAACCAATCTTTACTTTAAGTACTGTAGAAAACCCATTCAAATGTTGTTCTTGCATTATATCTACTGTATTCTAACTTTTCTATGGCAAAAACTCTTCAAAGGAAACCATAGATTCATCAAAATAAGCACACAATGCAAAGAAAACAGAATCTGTCAAAAACAGAACAGTCTGCAAAGATACGAATTGTTCTCATACTTATGTAACTCCAAAAATTCTGAACAATTAGGACAACAGAGGAAATTTGTATATCAATATTGTGTAAAAAATTCAGAATTTTTTGTCTCTGATGTGAATTTTCAAAAAAAATTACTTGACGCAAAAGTTTCTGTTTTCCAACAAGATCAAACCAACTATCACCCAAATCATCCCAAAGGCTTTGCTTGGCACAAACACTAATTTAAACTACAAAAACACATATAACCAGAGGCATAATTGGGTATTTTATTGAAAACAGCAAGAAAACCAAAAAGCAAAAAGATATAAGTTGGGTTGCCTCCCAACGAGCGCTATCGTTTTACGCCCCTAGCTAGGCATAACGCAAAAAGGATCTAAGTGTTGTCATCTTTGTTTCGGGATCCATAAGATGGCCAAATGATTGATTCATATGGTAGCTTAATTCTAGTTCTAGGTAAGTGTTCCATACCCTTCCTTAGTGGAAATTGAAATTTAATATTGCCTTCTTTCATATCAATCACGGCACCAATAGTACGTAAAAACGGTCTACCAAGTATAATTGGGCAAGACAGATTGCAATCAATATCAAGAACAATAAAATCTATGGGCACATAATTCCTATTTGCAAGAATAAGAACATCATTAATTCTTCCCATAGGCTTTTTAATAGTAGAATCCGCCAAGTGCAAATTTAAAGAGCACTCTTCAATATCGGTAAGACCAAGCACATCACATAAAGATTTCGGAATTGTAGAAACACTAGCACCCAAGTCACATAAAGCAAAACACTCATAATTTTTAATATTGACTTTGATAGTAGGTTCCCATTCATCATGTAATTTTCTAGGAATTGAAACTTCTAATTCCAACTTTTCTTCAAAAGCTTTCATCATAGCATCAACAATATGTTTAGTAAAAGCTTTATTTTGTTCATAAGCATGAGGTGAATTTATGATTGCAACAAAGAAATACAATCAACCAAAGAGCAACTATCATAATTAAAGTCTTTGTAATCCAAAAGAGTGGGTACATCACTAGTTAAAGTCTTGACCTCTTCAAACCCACTTTTATCAAATTTTTCAACAAGATTTTCACCCTCCAAATTATCAGGACGCCTTATAGCTAAAGTTGACTCTTCTCCAGTCCCTTTTTCATCAATCTTAATTTTACTAAACAAGGAATCAATAGAAGAAACACCAATCATTTTAAGATCTTCATCACTTTTATGAAAGCAATCACTGGAAAACAATTTTTTTCTAAAAATTCTCGTCTAGCTCTAAGCATAGCGGTTCTTTTCTTACTTTCATCCATAGAAATATAAAGAGCTTTAATTGATTCTTCAACCTTAGGCACAAAAATTTTCATCTTGAGTTTTTCTACATCATGAGAAATTCTATCAATGCTTCTAGACATATCATCAATCTTATTCAGCTTTTCTTCTATTGTAGCATTGAAAACTTTTTGAGTATTGATAAATTCTTTAATATTATTCTCAAGATCAGAGGTGTTCCTATTATTATTATAAGAAGGATTACCATAGGAATTACCATAATTATTAGAGGAATTACTAGGAAAAGGCCTAGGATTAAAATTACCTCTATAAGCATTGTTATTGAAATTATTTCGCGAGATAAAATTCACATCTATGGCATCACTATTTTGCTCAATCAAAGTAGACAAAGGCATATCATTAAAATCAATAGGAGCATTTTTATTAGCAACCAATTTCATAAGAGCATCAACTTTTTCACTCAAAGAAGACATTTCTTCAACCGAATTAACTTTTTTACTAGTAGGAGCTCTTTCGGTATGCCATTGTGAATAATTTGCCATAATGTTATCAAGCAATTTAGTAGCTTCACCCAAAGTAATTTCCATAAAAGTACCCCCCGCGGCGGAATCTAAAATATTACGAGAAACAAAATCCAATGTCGCATAAAAAATTTGTATGATCATCCAAAGATTTAACCCATGAGTTGGGCAATTCCTTAGCATCATTTTCATCCTTTCCCAAGATTGTGCAACTTGCTCATGCTCAAGTTGCTTGAAATTCATAATCTGGGTTCTAAGGGAAATAATTTTTGCGGGCGGAAAATACTTAGTGATAAAAGCATCTTTGCACTTATTCCAAGAATCGATACTATTGCGAGGCAAAGAAGAAAACCAAATTTTTGCGCGATCTCGTAAAGAAAACGGAAATAATTTCAACTTCACAATATCATTGTCCACATCTTTTTTCTGTTGCATATCGCATAAATCCACGAATGTGTTAAGATGGGACGCGGCATCCTCACTTGGAGTACCGGAAAATTGATCTTTCATAACAAGATTCAACAACGCGGCATTAATATCACAATACTCCGCGCTAGTGGCGGGAGGAGCAATCGGAGTGCTAATAAAATCATTGTTGTTGGTATTTGAGAAATCACACAACTTGGTGTTCTCTTGAGTCATTGTGACTACGCAACAAGATTGCACTCAAAAACAGATCTGACGAGAAAACGGCGAACGAAAAAGAGGGCGAATAAAACGGCAAATTTTTGTGAAGTGGGGGAGAGGAAACCGAGAGGCAAATGGCAAATAATGTAAATTGCAAGGAGATGAGATTTGTGATTAGGAACCTGGTAGATGTTGATGATGTCTCCCCGGCAACGGCGCCAGAAATTCCTTTTGATGTTTGCTTGAACTATGTCGGTATTTCCCCAAAGGGGAAGGGATGATGCAGCACAGCAACGGTAGGTATTTCCCTTAGTGATGAGACCAAGGTTATCGAACCAGTAGGAGAACCAAGCAACACTACGTAAACAACACCTGCACACAAAGAACAAATACTTGCAACCCGACGTGTTAAAGGGGTTGTCAATCCCTTTCGGGTAACGGCGCCAGAAATTGGCACGTGGACGGGAGAAAGTTGTAATAGATTGATAGATGCAAATAAAATTCAGCGAGGTATTTTTGGGTTTTTGATAATATAGATCTGAAAATAAAAGTGGCAAATAAATGAAAAGGCAAATAGCAAAATAGATCTGAAAATATATGGTGAGAAAATAGACCCGGGGGCCGTAGATTTCACTAGTGGCTTCTCTCGAGAAAAATAGCATACGGTGGGTAAACAAATTACTGTTGGGCAATTGATAGAACTTCAAATAATTATGACGATATCCAGGCAATGATCATTATATAGGCATCACGTCCAAGATTAGTAGACCGACTCCTGCCTGCATCTACTACTATTACACCACACATCGACCGCTATCCAGCATGCATCTAGTGTATTAAGTTCATGGAAAAACGGAGTAATGCAATAAGAACGATGACGTGATGTAGACAAGGTCTATTTATGTAGAAATAGACCCCATCTTGTTATCCTTAATGGCAACGATACATACGTGTCGGTTCCCCTTCTGTCACTAGGATCAAGCACCGTAAGATCGAACCCATCACAAAGCACCTCTTCCCATTACAAGATAAATAGATCAAGTTGGCCAAACAAAACTCAAATATCGGAGAAGAAATACGAGGCTATAAGCAATCATGCATATAAGAGATCAAAGAAGACTCAAATAACTTTCATGGATAAAAACATAGATCCGATCATAAACTCAAAGTTCATCGGATCCCAACAAACACACAGCAAAAAGAGTTACATCAAATAGATCTCCAAGAGACCATTGTATTGAGAATCAAACGAGAGAGAGAAAGCCATCTAGCTACTGCCTACGGACCCGTAGGTCTACAATGAACTACTCACGCATCATCGGAGAGGCACCAATGAGGATGATGAACCCCTCCATGATGGTGTCTAGATTGGATCTGTGGTTTCTGGAACTTGCGGCGGCTGGAATTGATTTTCGTCGACTCCCCTAGGGTTTCTGGAATATTGGGGTATTTATAGAGCAAAGAGGCGGTGCAGGAGGTCTCCGAGATGGGCACAACCCACCAGGGCGCGCCTAGGGGCCCAGGCGTGCCCTGGTGTCTTGTGCTCACCTCGGGCCCCCTCTTCGGTACTTCTTTGGCCCACTGGATGTCTTCTGGTCGAAAAAAATCTCCAAAAAGTTTCGCTGCGTTTGGACTCCATTTGGTATTCATTTCCTGCGAAGTAAAAAACAAGCAGAAAACAGCAACTGGCACTGGGCACTATGTCAATAGGTTAGTGCCAAAAAATGATATAAAGTTGATATAAAATGATTGTAAAACATCCAAAAATGATAATATAACAGCATGGACCAATAAAAAATTATAGATACGTTGGAGACGTATCAGGACCCAAGCCTGAAACTAGGTGCTTCTACTGCAAAGGAAATGGTCACTTGAAGCGGAACAACCCCAAATACTTGGCGGATAAGAAGGATGGCAAAGTGAACAAAGGTATATTTGATATACATGTTATTGATGTGTTCCTTACTAATGCTCATAGTAGCACCTGTGTATTTGATAGCGGTTAGTTGCTATGATTAGTAACTCGAAACAGGAGTTGCAAAATAAACGAAGATTAGCTAAGGACGAGGTGACGATGCGCATCGGGAATGGTTCCAAGGTTGATGTGATCGTCGTCGGCATGCTACCTCTACATCTACCTTCGGGATTAGTTTTAGACCTCAATAATTGTTATTTGGTGCCAGCGTTGAGCATGAACATTATATCTGGATCTTGTTTATTGCGAGACAGTTATTCATTTAAATCGGAGAATAATGGTTGTTCTATTTATATGAGTAATATCTTTTATGGTCATGCACCCTTGATGAATGGTCTATTCTTGTTGAATCTCGATAGTAGTGATACACATATTCATAATATTGATGCCAAAAGATGCAAAGTTGATAATGATAGTGCAACATACTTGTGGCACTGCCGTTTAGGTCATATTGGTGTAAAGCGCATGAAGAAACTCCATACAGATGGACTTTTGGAATCACTTGATTATGAATCATTTGATACTTGCGAACCATGCCTCATGGGCAAGATGACTAAAACTCTGTTCCCCGGAACAATGGAGCGAGCTAATGACTTATTGGAAATAATACATACCGATGTATGCGGTCCGATGAGTGTTGAAGCACGCGGCGGGTATCGTTATTTTCTGACCTTCACAGATGACTTGAGTAGGTATGGGTATGTGACGCCCCCGATTCAATCGTACACTAATCATACATGCAAACGTGTACGATCAAGGTCAGGGACTCACGGGAAGATATCACAACACAACTCTAAAAAAACAAATAAGTCATACAAGCATCATATTACAAGCCAGGGGCCTCGAGGGCTCGAATACAAGTGCTCGATCATAAATGAGTCAGCGGAAGCAACAATATCTGAGTACAGAAATTAAGTTAAACAAGGTGCATAAGATGGCTAGCACAAACTGGGGATACAGATCGAAAGAGGCGCAGGCCTACTGCCTCCTAAACTACTCCTAGTCGGCGGCGGCATGCACATAGTAGTAGGCACCCTCGATGTAGTAGGGGACGTCATCGACGGTGGCGTCTGGCTCTGGGGCTCCAGCAACTGGTTGCGACGTCCGAGAAATATGGAAAAGGGGGAAAAGAGGGAGCAAAGCAAATGTGAGTACTCATCCAAAGTACTCGCAAGCAAGGATCTACACTACATATGCATTGGTATCAATGAAATGGGTAGTATCTGTGGACTGAACTGCAGAATGCCAGAATAAGAGGGGGATAGCTAGTCCTATCGAAGACTACGCTTCTGGCAGCCTCCATCTTGAAGCATGGAGAAGAGAGTAGCAAGTAGTGACAAGTAACATCGCATAGCATAATCCTACCTGGCGATCCTCCCCTCGTCACCCTATGGGAAAGCGATCACCAGGTTGTCTCTGGAACTTATCTGGGTGTGTTTTATTAAGTATCCGGTTGTAGTTGTCATGAGGTCATAATACAACTCCGGGTCATCCTTTTACCGAGGGACACAGCTATTTGAATAGATAAACTTCCCTGCAGGGGTGCACCACATTGCCCAACACACTCGATCCCTCTGGCCGGGCACACTTTCCTGGGTCATACCCGGCCTTGAAAGATCAACACGTCGCAGCCCTACCTAGGCTCAACAGAGAGGTCAGCACGCCGGTCTAAATCCTAAGTGCGCAGGGGTCTGGGCCCATCGCCCATTGCACACCTGCACGTTGTGAACGCGGTCGGAAGCAGACCTAGCCCCCTTAATACAAGCGCAGGCATTCCAATCCAATCCGGCGCGCGCCGCTCAACCGATGACGTCAAGAAGGCTTCGGCTGATACCATGACGTCGAGAGCCCATAATTGTTCCCACGTAGTTGGTTAGTGCATATAGGCTCGTAGCCAGACTTAGATCAAATACCCAATCTTGTTAAGCGTGTTAATTGATATAACCGCGAACGCCGACCAGGGACCAGGCCCACCTCTCACCTAGGTGGTCTCAACCTACCCTGTCGCTCCGCCACAACGATCCACTCAGAGGGCCATCGGGACAAATGTCCTTTCAGCCCCCAATCCGTGAATCACCCGCGGGTACTCTACGAGCCGACCCGACTTTAGTCACCACATGTATCATGTATAATATAAATAGTATATACCCGTGATCACCTCCCGAGTGATCACGGCCCGATAGTATAGCATGGCAGACAGACAAGAATGTAGGGCCACTGATGAAATACTAGCATCCTATACTAAGCATTTAGGATTGCAGGTAAAGGTATCAACAACAGTAGCAACAAGGATAGGCTATGCAGCAGTATAGGATCAAACCGATGAAATAGTAACACTACTCTAATGCAAGCAGTAGAGGGAAAGAGTAGGCGATATCGGGATGAACAAGGGGGGTTGGCTTGCCTGGAAGCTCGGTCGAGAAGGAGGGGTCGTCAACACCGTAGTCGATCAGGTCAGCAACGGCGTCAGTCTCGTAGTCTACCGGAGAGAAGAGGGGGAAGAAACAATGAATACAATGCAAACAGATGCATGATGATGCATGACATGACATTAAGTGATGCTAGAGGTGCCCTAACGCGGTACTAGGTGCTACTGGAGAAGGGGGAAAACATCCGGGAAAGTATTTCCGGTGTTTGACATTTTCGGACAGGTGAAACGGAGGGGGACGGTTGCAGGTTCGCTATGCTAGGGACGTGTGGTGAATGAACTGACAGCGTAATCGGATTCGTCTCGTCGTTCTGAGCAACTTTCATGTACAAAGTATTTTCATCCGAGTTACAGATTATTTTATATTAAATTTTAAAGTTTTAACCATTTTCTGAATTTAATTTAATTCGAAAATAAATGTGAAATGCTAGGTGCACCCAACTCTGGTACACAGAAGTGTACCAGAGGGGCTGACATGTGGGACCAGGGGGACCCAGTTGACTAGTCAACGTTTGACTGGTCAACAGGGGGTGGGGCCCCCTGTCATACACAGATCTAAATAACTATCAGTTTATTAGTTAATTAGCAGGTTAATTAAGGTTAAGTTAATTAAGCAGACTTAATTAAGTTGATTAATTTTTTTTTATTCTCTTTTTTTTGTCCTGGGGTGTGGGTTCCATATGTCATAGTCCCAGGAGGTTAACGGGGCAGTTAACCGGGCGTCTGGGCAGGGGTTAACGGGCAGTGGCGCCCTGCGGGCACACGCCCAGATCGACAGAAGGGGGCGCCGGCCATGGCCGCGGCAAAGCTGTGCGGGCGCCGGGCGCACGCCCAGGCCAGCCGCGGCTGGGCGAGCGGCGCCGGCTGTGACGCCCGGATAATTAAGCTACAGTAAACCTCTGCTAATGATGCCACATCACTTCGATTACTGTTGCTAATCTCGCATTAGTTCAAAACCGATTCAAATTCAAATTCAAACTCAAGCAAACAGTAAAAGTTTTCAAATGTCAAAGCTAAAATGTTCAGAGTGTGACAAATTAATCCATAGGTACTACAGGTGAAGACACCACACTTTTATGAAATATTGAAATGCACTAGAGTAATTAAAACGGTATTTGAAGATACTTATTAAATACTTTTGTTAAATAAATAAATTGTAAACTAGCTAAAATATTGTGTGGACATTTTATTACGGTGGGTTACTTTGCATTAGTAATTTAGGTGTAAGATTTGTAATTTTCTGAAACTAGTTTAATAACAAACATTTAGAACAGAGTTAGAAATAAATTGAAAACAAAATAAAAACACAAAATAAAACAAGAAACCCCCCAGGCCTCCTTGGCCTACTGGGCCGAAAGGCCCAGCCGGCCTACTCCCCTCCCCTGGCCAATATGGCCACCACTCCCTACTCCCCCAACCCAGCTACCCCCATCCTCGGTCCACTTTTCCCCCCAGCCCGATCCAGATCGGATCGGGAGGGAGGAGCGCCCCGCGCCCGCCGCTGCCTGGAGCTCGGCGCCCCGGCCGACGCCGCCCGGCGCGCCTCCCCGCGCCGAATTGCCCCGCCTCACCGCCTCCTCGTCCAACCTCCTCCGTGAGCTCCCCATCCCACCGCCGCTCGCCCCCCTGCGCCTGGTCGCCGCCACCCCCCCACTCACCGCCTGGTCGACGCGCCCACGCACGCCAGCCCGCCGCGGTCACCGCCCCTCCTGGGGAGCCCGCCGCGCTCGCACGGCGTCCACCCCGCGCTCGGCACGGCCCGGCCGCGCCCCAGGCTCCTACGGGTCGTGCCCACGGCCACGGCCCGGCCAGCCCCCTCCGCTGCCCCCCCGGCCGGCCGGCCACCCCTGGCCGGCCCTCGGGCCGCCGGCCGCGCCTCCGCACGCGTGCCCGAGCCCCGCTCGCCGCCGTCCGCCCTGCGCGCTGCCCGGACATGTCCGACGCCCGTATGGGCATAGCCGGATGTGTCCGGCCTGGCCCTATGACACTTGGGGCCCACGCCCCTGTTTAAAAAAAAGAAAAAAAAGTTAAAATTAAAATTAATTATTTAATTAATTAGATTAATTAACTTTGTTAGATAGACTAAGTGTGATTAATTAACTTAGTCAGAGATTCAATGTCTCTGTGTATGACAACCGGGACCCACCTGTCATGTTGACCAGTCAACAGTCAATGTTGACTGATGATGTCAGCATGACATCACTGCTGATGTAGTAATTGATTATCTGAATTAAATAATTCCAATTGATTATGAAAACTTTGAAAATGCATAGAAAATAAACCGTAACACGGATCGAAAAACTTTATACATGAAAGTTGATCAGAACGACGAGACGAAGCTGACCGTGCCCTCTGTTTCTGTGACGGGACCCTCTACGGAGGTGAACCCACAACTTTTAGCCCGTTTCCAGTAGATGAATAGTGCATACCTACCGGTTCATAATTCCAACTTAAATCCTAAAATATCTAACATGACTTAGACATGCTTTTAGGAAACCCTGCACTGCACGTTAGTATAGCCTGCTCTGTGTTGCATATGTTTGCTGTGTATTTATCTGTTTCCTCCCACTCTTCCCTCTCGATAGACCCCGACACCGACGTAGTCCCTGAGACCAACGCAGCTCCGAAGATCGACTACGCCTCTGACGACCCTGCCTTTGCCGCCGAGCAACCAAGCAAGCACCCCCCTTTTGAACATGCCTATATCGCCTATTCTTTCTCCCTCCTGCTTGCATTATAATTTGCTACTGCTTTACCTATTTTGATGCATAGCCCGTTTATTGTAACCTGCTATTGATACCTACCTGCTTATCCTAAACTGCTTAGTATAGGCTGGGTAGAGACCCACCAGAGACCCTACTTTGTCCCCAGTTGCCCCGCTGGATTATCAAATGACTCGATCAGCAGGATTGACAACCAGGCCCCGGCACCGCACATCACCCCCCTTAGTTGTACGACACTGCAGCGTTACTATCGAGTGCCGAGGGTGATACCTCATTTAGCACTTCTGATGTTAACTCTGTAGAGTAGTATTCGGTCGTGGTCATCGAGGGTGATTCCTCCTTCACCACTTCCGATAACGACGCCGTCGTACAACACATCAAGTGTGAACCCATCGAGGGTGATTCCTCCGAGTCCACCTTGACGGATACATCGAGTAGGAATCCAACGAGGGTGATACCTCGGATTCCCCTGATGTTATGGACACACGGATACTTGGACTGTACAACTGTTACTTGAAAGGGCGGGTCGACCCTGAGGGGTACCCGCGAGTGATGTGAAGACGGGTTGACCTGGAGGGTACCGGAGAAATGAATACGAGGCGTGGCTGGGCATTCTTAGCCCTTGTCGCAAGTCCTCGAGACGGGGCGACGGGGTCACATCGCTCGTGAGTCTCTGCTCATTACCGCAACCCCAATGTACTAACGATTTGGATATGTGATCTGAGTGGGCCTTTGGCCCGATAGCACTAACCATCACGTGGGAAAAGTTATGGGCACTCTGCATCGTATGCATCAGCCGAAAGCTCTGTCAGACGTCCAGTTCAGCATGGCAGCACGGACGGACCGGCGCCATCCTGTAGTGGTGGTGCCTGGCTTCACCGTGTGCGCAAGAACCCGGAGTGCACAGGGCGATGGCCCAAGACCCCTGAGTGCTTAGGATGTAGACCGGCGGGGACCTCTCTGCTGAGCTCTAGGTAGGGCTGCGGTGTGTCATTTGGCCGAGGCCGGGCATGACCCAGAATAGTGTGTCCGGCCGGAGTTAAGCGAGCGTGGTGGGTAAGTTGGTGCACCCCTGCAGGGAAGAACTAATCTATGCATAGCCGGATCCTCGGTAACGGACGCTCGGAGTTGTATCCCGATCGATACAACCAGAACTAGATACTTGTGATGAGAAATGGATAGTATGGCTCTGGGATTGCTTTCTCGCAGGGAGTCGAGGAAGGATCTCTGGGCGAGGTTGATAACACTACTACTACTTTATATTGTACTAATCTACACTCTTCTAATGCTGCAAGACCGCCGAAGATGCTAGACTTCGATAGGTCTTCTCTCTATTCTGGCATCTCTGCAGCCCAGTCCACATATACAGCCTCTCTTTGATAATGTTGCATATGTAGTGTAGATCCTTGCTTGCTGAGTACTTCGGATGAGTACTCACGGTTGCTTTGCTTTCTTTTTCCCCCATATCCTTTTGGTGCAACCAGATGACGGAGCCCCTGAGACAGCTGCCCCCGCCGACGATCGCTACTACTACCCTGAGGGTGGATACTACTACGAGCTTGCCGACGACCAGGAGTAGGATCGGAGGGTCCCAGGCAGGAGGCCTGCGCCTTTCGATCGTAGTGTTTTCTTTTGCCCCGCCTTCTTAAAGGCATATCTGTGTTTTCTTTTATATCTGTACTCAGATATCTGATGCTTCCGCTGACGCTTGTATGCGAGCTTTAGTTTTCGAGCCCTTGAGGCCCCTGGCTTGTAATATGAGGCTTGTATGACTTTATTTATGTTTTAGAGTTGTGTTGTGTTACCTTCAAGTGAGTCCTTAGGCTTGATCGTGTGCATTTGCGTGTATGATTAGTGCACGATTGAGCCGGGGGCGTCACAGGTTGGTATTAGAGCCGACTGCCTGTAGGAACCCCCTTCCCAACTCCTTGGCTGAAGTTGAGTCTAGTGGTCCAAAACTGTTTTACTAACATGGATGTGCGGCTTACGGGCCCACGCCGCCAATTGGGTGGTATTAGGATCTTTTATTCCTCGTCTTTACTCTGGGAATCTGATCTCTCTTCTATTCGGGTTAAATAATTTTGCTAACTCTAACTCTAGGTTCTCGTAAATACCTTCTCCCGGAGAGCCCCTCACTCCAGATGATTGCTTGGTGTACCAGAAGATTCTCAAGATCCTCTCTAATGTTTTCCTGAGACCCTTGTGCCCTTCGCAGTTGTGATCCCTCCCATCGATAAATCCTTATGGGCAACTACCTACATTTGTCGTTCATACCTTCATACCCAGTTGTTCATATGTCTCACAAAATTCTTCGAAATGCAAATTTGATCTCCCGAAGATCCTTTGCAGCCTAGTGCTCCCGAAAGTCTTGTCTGCCTGCATTATGGTTAAATCCATATGTCTCACAATATTCATTAGCATTCCTTGTCATTGTCATTCCGAGTCTATTGATTCAATATGAACGAGGATAATCCCTATCATTTGTTGATTCCTAGAATTCATTCCTCCGGGTCAGACGTCATTCCAGACATGAGCTGATTCTCGGCAAATTACACCTTGATAGATTGTCCATCTAGTTCTAATTAACTTACCCGTCTTTTGATCAGAGTTCTGCCTCTGATCGTTCATTCTGAAAGTCATGATTTCTTTGTATTTAAACATCAAATTATTCAGTTGTTTTTACAATCTGATGCCTTTGGCAAATGGTATCCTCTGCTTACTTTCGAGCTTGTGATTATTTACTTCTGGAGTTTGCGGTATAGGTTCCTAAGATGCCCCAGTGGGTTGAATCTATGTTTTCCCTAATCTGTGTGAACTCGAAGGTTATGCGAGTCATACTCTTCTAGTGCTTCACCAGATAAATCTTCCACACTACAATTTCTTCGAAAACGAGGAGTGAATGACAGGTGATGCATTGAAGAAGTGGGAGTCGACCTTGAACCCTTGTGTTCATGCCCATGGACCCGATGTAAAGCTTATCATGGAAGGTTCTCATAAAAATAATTACCCCTAGTTATAAGTTCAACTTGTATCGGTGGTTTGATCATTTATAGTCGTGGTTCCGACCATATTTTCTCGTTGATTCCATTTCCCGGACAAGTTAAAATACTTGTCTTCTGCAGATCATTTCACCTGTTCAACCTCTATTCAGATGTATCTTCAAGTATTGCCCCATGTTATCTCAAGGATATTGTGACATTGCACTACCTCTTGTGAATTCTTATTGGGATGATACTCCATCACATCATTCGTAGCCTGATCGGCTATATCATTATC
Organism: Thinopyrum elongatum; assembly: GCA_011799875.1. Taxonomy (NCBI): domain Eukaryota; kingdom Viridiplantae; phylum Streptophyta; class Magnoliopsida; order Poales; family Poaceae; genus Thinopyrum; species Thinopyrum elongatum. The sequence continues at coordinate 57,718,812 of CM022299.1, forward strand.
GTGCTAATTCTAAATGTGCTACCTGGTCCTTATGCCGGAACAACTTTCGACGGTGAGCTAAGCTTACGTCGATTTCCTTGTCTTATCGTTCCACCTCGAACAACAAGCTTGATTCTGAGTTGGTGTCGTATCCATAGACCCAATAATCTTTCACTGCATCAGTCCTTTTGCTTGATGCAGTCGTTGTTCGATTGCTTCTTCGTGGAGCCTCTCGACAAAATTTGTCGTGATCATCATCAACATCTTGACTCCTTCCTGGATATCAATTGAATTCATGATGAGAAATACCATCCTTGCCCTCGATGATTTGTGTTATCAACGACCACTTATTGCCTTCCGTTCAACACAAACTTGTTCGTGTTTTGTGTTATACCTTGAGTTCCTTGCTATCCAACATTTGTTCTTCTTTACCTTGGAGTATTACCATCTTTTATGTCAAGAATGTCGTGAGAATCCCACCACCTCTTAAGAATTCTTGATACAAGTGGTACTTCTTGCCATCTCCATCCATTCCTTGGTCCCCGTGTTGTTTCTAACCGAAAAACCGACAATTAACCTATGATATGCGAATTCAAAACTTCTAGCAACCCTATAGCTTTGAAGTTAATGGTCGACATTTCATTCTTAGACCATTGGTTATCGAATCACCATTCTAACATTGATCATGCTACCTAAGCCCATATTTCGGGTGCACCTTTCAACCAATGCTTAATTGAGTATGTTTTCCTCGAGTATACCTCATTATATCATTTTATCTGACAAATGTTATCTCCTTGTTCACGTAATTGTGGAAATCCATCTTTTGGAAATCTCGATGAATTGTCGCTGAGTCCATCAGCCACCTCCTCACCCTTTCCCTGGTTTAATGCTGAACTCTTGTTTCAGAACTCGCTTCCATAGTTCATTTCCCGAAGATCTTACAATGTCATCTCGTCAATTTGTGTTGCACCTTTTCTTCTCAGGCATCCTGAGTCTGAGGTATCCTGACCCCAATCAGATCTGAAACTCGATCAAATATGATGGTTGGAACATTTTCCAAGAGTCATAACATTGGTCCTTATATGACCCAGTAAGGTGATGTCATGCCTAGCACACCTGGCCGGAGGACATGTTGTTATAGTTTCCTTTTTAGCAAGGTTAACCATTCTTCCATGAGGAAATTGTAAGACTTATTCTATAAGTTGTTCCTGATGAATCCTTTGTGTATCCAAGTCCGACCTTTGCTTCAAGACCATGTCAATGCTATCTCGAAGCATGTCTATGGTACTCTGATCTTCGATAAGAACATTTAAAGCACCATGCTAAATTTTCTTTATCAATTATTCAAACACCATTGTTTGGGTAATGTCATGAAATTCCTCTCCCCTTATCTAAATGGTTTTCTACTTTCTATCCTGTCATGGATAGCATGCTCTACTTGTCCTTGGGAAGGATATACCCCTGAAATATGTGTTAAACACATTTTCCTTTCCATTGTTCTATTTAATCTGATAATCGCATTTTCCTTTCCATTGTTTTGTTTAACCTTTCTTGTAATCTACTTAACTGAGCAGTGATAATTCCCTGCTTAGGAAAGCACCTCGTTGTACCACTCTGTCAGTAAGACCCTGTTGCTTTTGTTGATAGCATTCCGGTAACCACCGATGGACGAGAACTTTGCCTATTGGTCCGCCTCGTTCAACGAGCAGGAAAATGGTTCTCTTCGTCCCTCGCCCTTGGTATCGACGTTGTTGCCAACATAACTGAAAGGCTATCCTGTGACATACCTTGCTAACTTAACCGTGCAAGATGTCAGCGCCCATCCTACTTTTAACCCACATGGTGGGCCCATAATCCACAGTTCCACAGGATCAAAACCTGACTCTCCTGTACACCCCCTGTTTCCAAATTTATTCCTCATGCGTGGCTTCGTATGTAATTCACGAGCCACCTTTCGAGAGGATCATCAATTCTGGTATCAGACACAATACTTATTCCCATTGCCCTGAACCCCTTTCACACTCTGTTTCAGGCAACGAACGATTGCCTATCCGCTTGAAATTTCTTATTGCACCTTCTTACCTTGCTCTTGATGACTTTCTGGAATTTCAACGCGAGAGATGCATGTATGCCTCGTTCACTGAGATAGCCCCCAGGTACCTAACTTGTGTTGAGCTCCGTCCTTCCCGAGTCCCCCCCCCTTATCTTTTCCGTAAGTACGATGGAGACCCCGAAGAAATGATGACGACTTCATCATGATGACCTGAAGCAGAGGACTGAAGACATCAACGTAATGGGTCGACCTCTTCGAGAAGAGCAACCAAGACCGAGAAGATTCGTTAGAATTTTGTAACCAGAACTTTCCCCCTTATTCCACCTCTTAAATCTCGGGACAAGATTTCTTGTGGTGGAGGAGAATTGTGATGCCCGGATAATTAAGCTACAGTAAACCTCTGCTAATGATGCCACGTCACTTCGATTACTGTTGCTAATCTCGCGTTAGTTCGAAACCGATTCAAATTCATATTCAAACTCAAGCAAACAGTAAAAGTTTTCAAATGTCAAAGCTAAAATGTTCGGAGTGTGACAAATTAATCCATAGGTACTACTGGTGAAGACACCACACTTTTATGAAATATTTACATGCACTAGAGTAATTGAAACGGTATTTGAAGATACTTATTAAATACTTTTGATAAATAAATAAATTGTAAACTAGCTAAAATATTGTGTGGACATTTTATTACGGTGGGTTACTTTGCATTAGTAATTTAGGTGTAAGATTTGTAATTTTCTGAAACTAATTTAATAACAAACATTTAGAATAGAGTTAGAAATAAATTGAAAACAAAACAAAAACATAAAATAAAACAAGAACCCCCCCAGGCCTCCCTGGCCTACTGGGCCGAAAGGCCCAGCCGGCCCACTCCCCTCCCCTCGCCAATATGGCCACCCCCCACTCCCCGAGCCCAGCTACCCCCATCCCCAGTCCACTTTTCCCCCCATAACACGATGCACGCCCCACGCACGCCTCCCCGCGCGACCTGCCCCGCCCTCGCGCCCTCCTCGTCCAACCTCCTCCGTGAGCTCCCCTTCCCCCCGCCGCTCGCCCCCCCGCGCCCGGTCGCCGCCACCCCCCCACTCACCGCCTGGCCAAAGCACCCGCGCGCGCCAGCCCGCCGCGGTCACCGCCCCCTCCAGGCGCGCCCGCACGGCGTCCACCCCGCACTCGGTACGGCCCGGCCGCGCCCCTGGCTGCTACGGGTCGTGCCCACGGCCACAGCCCGGCCAGCCACCTCCTCTCCCCCCCCGGCCGGCCGGCCACCCCTGGCCGACCCTCTGGTAGCCGGCCGCGCCTCAGCGCGCATGCCCGAGCCCCGCTCGCCGCCGTCCGCCCTGCGCGCTGCCTGGACATTTCCGGCGCCCGTATGGGCATAACCGGATGTGTCCGGCCTGGCCCTATGACACTTGGGGCCCACGCTCCTGTTTAAAAAAAAGAAAAAAATAGTTAAAATTAAAATTAATTATTTAATTAGTTAATTAATTAGATTAATTAACCCTGTTAGATAGACTAAGTGTGATTAGTTAACTTAGTCAGAGATTCAATGTCTCTGTGTATGACAACCGGGACCCACCTGTCATGTTGACCAGTCAACAGTCAATGTTGACTGATGATGTGAAGACGGGTTGACCTATTCTGATGCAGTAATTGATTATCTGAATTAAATAATTCCAATTGATTATTAAAACTTTGAAAATGCATAGAAAATAAACCGTAACTCGGATTGAAAAACTTTATACATGAAAGTTGATCAGAACGACGAGACGAAGCTGACCGTGCCCTCTATTTTCGTGACGGGACCCTCTACGGAGGTGAACCCACAGCTTTTAGCCCATTTCCGGTAGATGAATAGTGCATACCTACCGGTTCATAATTCCAACTTAAATCCTAAAATATCTAACATGACTTAGACATGCTTTTAGGCAACCCTGCAATGCACGTTAGTATAGCCTGCTCTGTGTTGCATATGTTTGCTATGTATTTATCTGTTTCCTCCCCCTCTTCCCTCTCGATAGACCCCGACACCGACGTAGTCCCTGAGACCGACGCAGCTCCAGAGATCGACTACGCCTCTGACGACCCTGCCTTTGCCGCCGAGCAACCAGGCAAGCACCCCCCTTTTGAACATGCCTCTATCGCCTATTCTTTCTCCCTCCTGCTTGCATTAGAATTTGCTACTGCTTTACCTATTCTGATGCATAGCCTGTTTATTGTAACCTACTGTTGATACCTACCAGCTTATCCTAAACTGCTTAGTATAGGCTAGGTAGAGACCCACCAGAGACCCTACTTTGTCCCCAGTTGCCCCGCTGGATTATTAGATGACTCGATCATTAGGATCGACAACCAGGCCCCGGCACCGCACATCACCCCCCTTAGTTGTACAACACTGCAGCGTTACTATCGAGTGCCGAGGGTGATACTCGTTTAGCACTTCTAATGTTAACTCTGTAGAGTAGCTATTCGGTCGTGGTCATCGAGGGTGATTCCTCCTTCACCACTTCCGATAACGACGCCGTCGTACAACACCTCAAGTGTGAACCCATCGAGGGTGATTCCTCCGAGTCCACCTTGACGGATACATCGAGTAGGAATCCAACGAGGGTGATACCACGGATTCCCCTGATGTTATGGACACACGGATACTTGGACTGTACAAATGTTACTTGAAAAGGCGGGTCGACCCAGAGGGGTACCCGCGAGTGATGTGAAGACGGGTTGACCTGGAGGGTACCCGCGAAATGAATACGAAGCGTGGCCGGGCATTCTTAGCCCTTGTCGCAAGTCCTCAAGACGGGGCGACGGGGTCACATCGCTCGTGAGTCTCTGCTCATTACCGCACCCCCAATGTACTAATGATTTGGATATGTGATCTGAGTGGGCCTTTGGCCCGATAGCACTAACCATCACGTGGGAAAAGTTATGGGCACTCTGCATCGTATGAATCAGCCGAAAGCTCTGTCAGACGTCCAGTTCAGCATGGCGGCACGGACGGACCGGCGCCATCCTGTAGTGGTGGTGCCTGGCATCACCGTGTGTGCAACGACCCGGAGTGCACAGGGCGATGGCCCAAGACCCCTGAGTGCTTAGGATGTAGACCGGCGGGGACCTCTCTGCTGAGCTCTAGGTAGGGATGCAGTGTGTCGTTTGGCCGAGGCCGGGCATGACCCAGAATAGTGTGTCCGGCCGGAGTTAAGCGAGCGTGGTGGGTAAGTTGGTGCACCCCTGCAGGGAAGAACTAATCTATGCATAACCGGATCCTCGGTAAAGGACGCTCGGAGTTGTATCCCGATCGATACAACTAGAACTGGATACTTGTGATGAGAAATGGATAGTATGGCTCTGGGATTGCTTTCTCGCAGGGAGTCGAGGAAGGATCTCTGGGCGAGGTTGATAACACTACTACTACTTTATACTGTACTAATCTACACTCTTCTAATGCTGCAAGACCGCTGAAGATGCTAGTCTTCGATAGGACTAGATCTTCTCTCTATTCTGGCATCTATGCAGCCCAGTCCACATATACAGCCTCTCTTTGATAATGTTGCATATGTAGTGTAGATCCTTGCTTGCTGAGTACTTCGGATGAGTACTCACGGTTGCTTTGCTTTCTTTTTCCCCCATATCCTTTTGGTGCAACCAGATGACGGAGCCCCTGAGACAGCTGCCCCCGCCGACGATAGCTACTACTACCCTGAGGGTGGATACTACTACGAGCTTGCCGACGACCAGGAGTAGGATCGGAGGGTCCCAGGCAGGAGGCCTGCACCTTTCGATCGTAGTGTTTTCTTTTGCCCCGCCTTCTTAAAGGCCTATCTGTGTTTTCTTTTATATCTGTACTCAGATATCTGATGCTTCCGCTGACGCTTGTATGCGAGCTTTTGTATTCGAGCCCTCAATGCCCCTGGCTTGTAATATGTGGCTTGTATGACTTTATTTATGTTTTAGAGTTGTGTTGTGATATCTTCAAGTGAGTCCTTAGGCTTGATCGTGTGCATTTGCGTGTATGATTAGTGCATGATTGAGCCGGGGGCGTCACACTGGCGAGGCGGGCCAGGGACGGCGCGGGCTCACGGGAGGGAAGCGGAGTGGCGGGCGCGCAGGGCGGCGAGGCGGCGGGCGCACGCCGCGGCGGGCAGGAGGCAGGCGCGGCAAGGCAGCATGCAGCAGCAGCGGCACCAGCAACGGGCGGAGGCGGGGCGGCCAGCTGCGGCGCCAGCAGTTGGCAGCAGCGCGGTGGCCGGCGTTGGGAGCGGAGCTCCGGCGGGCGCTGGGGGGAAAGCGCCAGCGAGCGACGGGGAGGTGTGGCGAGGCATGGAGCGGCCTGGGTGGTTGGCAACGGGCAGCAGGGACGGCAGGCGTAACGCGGCCGTGGTAGCAAGCGACGGCAGGCCGCAGGTCGCAGAAAAGCAGCAACAGCAACGGCAGACAGAGTAGTGCAGTAGCGGCGGCGGTGCAACAACAAAACCGGCAGGCAACAGCGGGCAGCGCGGGGTTGCGTGGGCGTGCACGCGCGTGGTGAGGCAACGCAGGAAGGGCGAGGATGGCACGGTGACGTTCTGGACAGGGAGGGAAGAGGGGAGGCGGAGGCCGACGGCCTCACCAGCGGCTGCAGGTGTTCGGTCATCGAGGCTCGAGAAAGCTGCTCGGGGAGGAGGTCGGAGAAGCGAGATCCGGCGATGGGGCAGCGACTCGGTGACGAGGTAGCTCCGGGCGATGGCGTCGATGGGGGTTTGTCCCCGATCCAGATCTGGATCGGGGGAGGGGGAGAGAGAACGAGGGAGTGGGGGGGGGGGGGAAGTGGTGCGGTCAGGGGAGTTAGGGTTTCCCCAGGAGGGTTATGGAGGAGTGGGGAGGGGGCCGGCTGGGCCAACTGGCCAGCTGGGCCCAGTGGTGTTTTCTATTTCTTTTGTTTTTTGCAATTTCCTTTTTTTGTTTTCTCTTTTATTTATTTTGTTTCTTTTCTGTTTTCCTTTTAGTTTCCTTCTTATTTTAGTTTTATAAAAATTACTGCTAGTACTTAAATTTGTATTTATAAATAATTATATAACTGCCACAATAATTATGGCACCCAAATAAAATAGTTTAATATTTTATTAACTATAAAAAGCAATTAATTAATTGTTTTTATGACTATTTTATTTATTTTGGAGCAATTAGACATTTTATAAAAGAGTGGTTTCACCACCATTATTACTTGTGATTTATTTGTCACATTTAGAACATTTTGGTTTTAAAGTTTGAAAACTTTTATCGTTTGACTTTAATTCAAATTTGAATTTGGATCGGTTCTGAACTAACACGAGATTAGCAACAGTAATCGTGGTGATGTGGCAACATTAAGAGGGAATTACTGTAGCTTAATTATCCGGGCGTTACAATTCTCCTCCACTACAAGAAATCTCGTCCCGAGATTTTAGGAGGTAAAAGGAAAAGTGCGGGGTATTCTTCGCGTAGCCGATCCTCACGTTCCCAAGTGGCTTCGTCTTCAGAGTGATGCGACCACTGGACCTTGAGGAACTTGATCGCCTTCTAACATGTGCAGCGTTCAGCTTGGTCGAGAATGCGAACTGGATGCTCTTTATAAGAGAGGTCCTGTTGCAACTCGAGCACTTCGTGATCCACTGCTCGGATTGGGTCCTTGAAGCAGCGGCGGAGTTGTGACACATGGAACACATCGTGAACCTGAGAAAGGTTCGGCGGAAGCTCCAGTTGGTATGCCACCTTTCCACGCCTTTCCAAAATAGTGAAAGGACCAATATAGCAAGGAGCTAGCTTGCCTTGATCCCGAAGCGGTGAGCACCCTTCATTAGTGTGACTCGAAGATAAGCCTTTTCGCCAGGTTGATAGACCATGTCTTTATGATGACAGTCATACTGACTCTTCTGACGTGACTGAGCAGTCTTCAGATTCTCGCGAATGATGCAGACTTGTTGTTCGGCGTGTTGGATAATATCCAGACCGAAGAGTGGACGTTCCCCAGTTTTGACCAGTTTAGAGGGGTTCGACACTTTCGTCCATATAACACTTTGAAGGGGGCCATCTTCAGACTAGCTTGATAGCTATTGTTATAAGAGAACTCAGCATACGGGAGAGATTCCTCCTATTTCTTGCCGAAGGAAATAACATAAGCTCGAAGCATGCCTTCGAGAACTTGGTTAACGCGTTCAACTTGCCCTTGTGACTGAGGGTGAAAAGCTGTGCTGAAAGACAGATGAGTTCCCATATCTTCTTGGAAACTTCCATAGAATCTTGAAGTGAATAAGCTGCCACGGTCCGAACTGATAACCAGTGGAATACCGTGTAGTGAAACAATTCTGGACATGTAGAGGGTTGCCAGCTGACTAGCAGTGATCGTTTCTTTGATAGCCAGAAAGTGTGCAACTTTGGAAAGCCGGTCAATGACGACAAGAATAGCATCATTACCTTTCTGCGATTTGGGAAATCCAGTGACGAAGTCCATTTCAACATGGTCCCATTTCCATTCAGGAACAGTGATAGGTTTCAGAGTTCCAGCAGGCCTTTGATGTTCGGCTTTGATATGGCGACAAACGTCATATTCAGCAACATAACGAGCAATGTCTTGCTTCATATTAGACCACCAAAATTTTCGACGGACATCTTGGAACATCTTGGTGCTACCAGGATGAATAGACAAAGGCGTATCATGAGCTTCTTTCATAACCTTCTGAGTCATAACTAGGTTGTCTTTCGTAGGGACCACTAGGCGACCTTTAAAGAACAAGGTATCATCATCTCCAAGAGTGAAGCATGAGGGCCTCCCTTCTGCGAGGTAGCGTTTAATCTTGTGGGCTTGAGAGTCATACTTCTGCAGTGTCTTGATGCTGCCCAAAAGATCTGGTTCGACAGCCAGGGTATTGAGGGAACCCTGGGGAACAACACGGAGGTTCATCTTGCGGAACTCTGGAGGAGGGGGAGCGAGTGCTCCAGGAGGAACAATATGGAGGTTCAGCCTTCTGAATTCTTCAACAAGCGAGGGCTGAACTTTGTGAACCTGGAGGTGGTTGCAATATGACTTATGGCTCAAGGCACCAGCCATTACATTAGCCTTGCCTGGGGTATAGGAAATACCCAAGTCAAAGTCTGCAACAATCTCCATCCATCTCTGCTGATGGAGGTTCATGTCTGGCTGAGTAAACAGATACTTTAGACTTTGGTGGTCGGTGAAGATCTCGCAACGATTACCGAGAAGGTAATGTCGCCACTGTTTCAGTGCATGTATGACAACAGCAAGCTCAAGGTCATGAACTGGGTAGTTCTCTTCGTGGGGGCGCAATTGATGAGAGGCATAAGCAATCACTCTGCGCTCTTGCATTAGGACACAGCCTAGTCCTTGTCGTGAAGCATCACAATATATGACGAAGTCCTTCTTAGTATCTGGAGGAGCGAGCACTGGAGCGGAAGTCAGCTTGTCCTTGAGTGCCTGGAAACTTTCCTGACACTTATCTGTCCATTGGAACTTGATGCCCTTATGCAACAGGTTAGTCAGAGGCCTGGCAATCTTGGAGAAGTTCCTGACGAATCAACGGCAATAGCTGGCGAGTCCGAGAAAACTTCTGACTTGCTTGACATTCTTTGGAGGAGTCCAATCGAGAATAGCCTGAATGCGCTCGGGGTTGACGGCAATACCATCCTTAGAGATGACATGCCCAAGATAGGTTACTTCGGGTAGCCAAAATTCACACTTGGAGAACTTCGCATAGAGTTGATGCTCTCGAAGCTTTTCCAGAACAAGACGAAGATGTTCAGCATGTTCTTCTTTATTCTTGGAATATACTAAGATGTCATCCAGATAGACCACGACAAACTTGTCGAGGTATCCCATGAAGATATAGTTCATCAGATGAGAGAAGGTTGCTGGAGCATTGGTCAAGCCGAATGACATGACAGTGTACTCGTATGAACCATATCGAGTCACGAAGGCGGTCTTTGGGATATCCTCTTCACAAACACGGATCTGGTGGTAGCCCAACCTCAAGTCGAGTTTAGAGAATGCTGATGATCCAGCCAGTTGATCATATAGATCATTGATCCGAGGGAGGGGATATTTGTTCTGAATGGTAGCTTGGTTGATAGGGCGGTAGTCTTGGACCAATCGGTTTGTCTCATCCTTCTTCTTAACAAAGAGAGAAGGTGCTCCCCAAGCAGAGGAACTAGGGCGAATGAATCCACTACGATGAGATTTGTCGATTTCCTCCTTAAGCTCAAGGAGTTCATGAGGTGGCATCTTGTATGGGCGTTTGGCAATAGGAGTGGTGCCTGGTTTCAAGTCAATCACGAACTCGACAGCTCGAGCCGGAGGTATTCCTGGAAGTTCTTCGGGGAAGACATCTTCGAACTCACGAACAACTGGAATCTTCTCAATGCCCTCAAGAGGTGATGCGTTCAATGCATTCAAAGCATAAAGCCTTGCCTCGGCAGTCTGAACCAGACATGCAGCGTAGCTTACAATTTCATCAGAAGGGTGAAGCAGATGGACGGTCTTAGTGGCGTAAACTATCGAAGCGGTATGCGCTTTCAACCAATCCATACCCAGAATAAGGTCAATGTTGGAAGACTTCAACATGATGGGGGAGGCGTGAAATTCCAACCCTTCTATTTCAATGGTGACATTGGGGCTAACCATAGAGGCTTGACATGGGCCCGCAGGGGTGTGTACAACTAGCGGAGTGCTCATCTCTTCGTATTTAATGCCATGCGTGAATGCAAAATCTTCTGACATGAATGAATGCGATGCTCCTAAATCGAATAAAACAGAAGCAGGTACTGAATTAACAAGAAGTGTACCCATCACAGTAGCAGGCTGGTCTTGAGCTTCGTTCAGATCAATGTTGTTGGCATGAACACGACCATAAGGCTTGACACTGTTGTTGCGGGGCTGATTGTTTCCACGGCTAGCTGCAGGAAGTGCCAGTTGATTCTGATTCTGATAGCCGTCCCTGGCACGGTGACCTGGATGGCCACACTTGAAGCATAGCCCATCATTGGGAGTGGGGGCAGGAGCTCGGGGCGGTGGAGCTGGAAACCTTGGCTGCCTAGGTGGTGGAGGCAGACATGGTGCCGCATAAGTCTGTCTTGGAGCAGGTGCAGTAGGACGGTACATGCCGTTCGGAATCCAGATCCTACGCTTCTGCAAGGGCGGACCCGAAGATGATCCCGTTTCACGGTTGCGCCTGAGAGAGCCCTAGTGTTCCTGCAGACCAGTCTCGACATTGATAGCCTTGTTCACCAAGGTGGCGAAATCGGCAAAGTCATGCACTAGCAGTGCAAGCTTGATGTCAGCTTGTAGTCCATCACGGAACTTCTCCTGTCTACGGGCATCAGTTGCAATGTCCTCTTCAGCATAGCGGGATAAATCCAGAAACTCCCGCTGATAAGCTTCCACAGTTTTGTTGCCCTGGGTGAGGCTGCGGAACTCACGCTTCTTCCAGTCCATGACTCCCTGAGGAATGAAGCGGGCACGAAAAGCGGTTTGGAAGTCTGGCCAGGTGATGATTGTTCCAGCTGGTAGAGTACGCCTATGGCTATCCCACCATTGAGCAGCGGGTCCCTTCAGGAAGAAGAAAGCAAAGGTGACATAGCTGGCAGGGGCTACATCAGCAGACTCCATCTCATAGGTGATGTCACGGAGCCAGTCATCAGCATCCAGAGGCTGAGTTGAGCTGCGGTAGATGGTTGGGTTGAGGCGCATGAAATCCTGCAGAGTCACTTGGGCTGGCTGCTGGTTCATATTGGGGCGAGGAAACTGATCCATCATATTCTCCATGAACTGGCGGTTCAGCTCGAACTGTTGGATCATACCAGCCATGTACTCAGGCAGTGGTGGGGCATTGCCACCTTGACCACGACCATCTGGTCTAACCATCCTGCTAATACATAACAGGGGTAGCTCAGCATTGAGAAATTTGCAAAGACAAGAATCATTCATGATGAAACATGCATAATGCAAGGAGCACGATAGATACTACATAGTAGTCGGCATATCTTACAAAAGGGATCATGCATAGAGTTCAGTACACAGAGTTCAGCACATAGACTAAAGACATCATAGGCGGCACGCAGGCTCGCGGCGAATGCATCTAATACTAATAAGCAAGACTACCTCATTCCCAGGAGGAACTATGGAGGTAGGTGTAGCCTGACAGCTGGTAGTGTCGCGACGGGAAGTCCTCAACGTCAGCAACCTGGGGTCCATGGATACTCTGGTGCAGAACCCGACGTCCAAGTGGCAAAAGAGGACCAAGTGCAGGAGTGTAGCCTCCCACCTCTGGCCAACCGACACCATGGGGCATCACGGTCCTGGCTGGGCAGATCGTAGAATGCGGCAGCTCTCCAGATCGGACAAAGGGGTGCAACAGCGTCAGAGCACTGTAAAGGTGCTGACGGGTGGTGTACAGCTCGTGGCAAAGAGCTCGGTTAGCTCGATCTAGCCCATCAGCATGCAGAACAAAGTTCTGATGGTGGAAGGGCTCTCGGGTGACGGTGGAGTAGGCAGCAGTGTAGTATCCTTCCTCACCATCGTCGGATGCGATAGCAATGTGCCTGAAAGGGGAAGTGTCCAACGCCTGATAGTCTCCACGAAGATGTGTCAGAGCAGCGTAAGCAGCATCGTGGACTTCCATATCAATGGTCACTCCAACACCATGAGCGGTGTGCAACACAGTAGTGGAGTCATACTCCCGAGAGTAGAGGTGGACGATGGCACGGTACTGCTCCTGGTTAAAGTCCTGGTACTGCTCGTACACGGTGTACTCAGGGTGCCAGCGATAACCCAGATAGGTCATCATCTCAGCTAGCACAGTAGGTGATCCTGAGACTCCAATGGCCATCGTGTGGCGCACGACCTGCCTCCACTACAAGAAATATGTCAACTTGTGACCTTCTCTCAGTGACCCCGGCTGAATTGGTCGTAAATCCACGGCCATTTCGCTTGGAAGGGCTCAAACCTTGAAATTGCCTTACACCAAATGGTCATAAAGCAGACAAGAGTGGTCGACGACCTTATTTCTACCCAATTACGACCAATATAAATGGTCATGAGGTTGTGAACGTGGATGCATTGGTACTTAAGGTGTCGCTCAAGGTGGGCTTGGGCCTCGGTGGAACGAGGCCACATCCTTTAAAAAAAACCGTGTGCCATGTAGGCCTCGGCCCATCCAGGAAGAAATGTGGGATGCCCTCATATTACTAAAGAAAACATATATTCGGCCCAACGAAAATGGGAAAATAACAAGTTTTTCATTATTACCATTTGGTAAGGATGGTCAGTTATCTGAAAAAAAAGTTTTCATTATTGTCTAAAAAAACAGGTTTTTCATTGTATAACTCTAAAAAGGTTTTTTCTTACAGAAAAATCTCGAAACCAATTAAACAATATAAAATTATAAGAATAGGAAAATAATGAACTCCTTCGTGACTCTTGCTATATGGTTTAGCAATTAGAAAACTAAACGTGTAATTCAAAAAAATGTTAATGTTAATACATATTTCAAAAAATGTAATCATGTGTTTAAAAAACTAAATGTGTGTATTTGAAAAGGTTTAATTGCTATAAAAAATGATAATCATAAATAATATTAGATATGTATAAAAAAAGTTTCATGTTGTATGCAAAAATAGTCATCAGTACGTATATATGGAAATTTTACAATATATATATATGGAAAAGTAGATACAAAACAAGATTTTCCAAAAATGTTAATCATTTATTTAAATTTTCTAACCATATCAACAATGTTTTATATGTATACAAAAATGTCAATGTGTAAAAACAAATATAAACATCAAAACGTATGTATGAAAAGATTTTTTTTTGTTTGGAATATATGAAAATATGTTAATCATGTATTTAAATGTTAAACATATATAAATAATATGTACAATGTGTCTTAAAAAAGTAACATGTTGTTCAAAATATTAGACATCAAAATATTTATTAAAAATGTTAATGATGTAACTAAAAATCGTTTAATATCTATAAAAAATGTTTCTAGTGTACACAAATTTGTTCATAAAATGTGGTCTAATATTCTTGAAAAATGGAGAAGTTTTTTTTTACAACAAATATTTGTTAGGTTCTTCACATAAAAACTCATTTTGGGAACTCGAAAAATAGAAAATGAATATGCGGAAATTTGTCTTTTTCACGAGAGGTGGATCAAAAACTTTTTACACCCAACCATTTGGTCAATTGTACATTAAATATGGCCTAGTATTTTAGAAATTTCATTTGGTCCAATTTTGCAACAAATATATGGTAGGTTCTTCACAAAAAAACCTCATTTTGGGCACTAAAAAAATGGAAAATTGATTTTTTGTCCAAAGAAAATAAAAACTCCCTTAGGAAACATTGTTCGTCATAGCAAGATGCACCCTTGTGCACTATATGAGATCATTTGAACAAATTATGCCATGAATTTTTCATGCCCGTTTCAAAATGCGGTCAAAACGGCGGGCATGACCGTTCCTAGCTAGTGGTTGAATCTTGGAAAACTTTTGGTGTTTATCTGATTAAATAGATACTTTTGTACCTAAAAATGATTTTTGGAAAAAATAAATAGTAAACTCTGAGGCAGCTGCAGTTCAAATTTGACCCGCTTCCTGCTGAATCGGCGGAAATTTGTCTTTTACATGAGAGGTGGATAAAAGCTATTGACACCCAACCATTTGGTCAATTGTGCATTAAATATGGCCTAGTATTTTAGAAATTTGATTTGGTCCACTTTTGCAACAATTATTTGGTAGGTTCTTCACAAAAAAACTCATTTTGGGCGCTCGAAAAATGGAAAATGATTTTTTTGTCCAAAGAAAATGAAAACTTCCTTAGGCAACATTGTTTGCCATTCCAATATCCACCCTTGTGCACATTATGAGATCATTTAAACAAACTATGCCATGAATGCTACCATAAGATTGATTATTTGGCTTGAAAGCCATGAATCTTCACACATGATAGCTCATTTCTGAGAACACTTTTTTAAAATAATTATTGTATTATAAGTTTATTATTTTTCCTGGTAACTTGGTCACATATAATGACACAATGCGAAGGTTTTCCAATTTTTTGATTTTTTTTAATTTTTCATGCCCGCTTCAAAATGCGGTCAAAACGGCGGGCATGACCGTTGCTAGCTAGTGGGTGAATCTTGGAAAACTTTTGATGTTTCTCTGATTAAATAGATACTTATGTACCTAGAAATGATTTTTGGAAAAAATAAAGAGCAAACTATGAGGCAGCTGCAGTTCAAATTTGACCCGCTTCCTCCTAAATCGGCGGAATTTTGTCTTTTTCATCAGAGGTGTATAAAAACTTTTGACAACCAATTATTTTGTCAATTATACATTAAATATGGCCTAATATATTATAAAAATGACCTGGTCCCATTTTGCAACAATTATTTGATAGGTTCTTCACAAAAAAACCTTATTTTAGGCACTCGAAAAATGGAAAATGATTTTTTCGTCCAAAGAAAATGAAAACTTCCTTAGGCAACATTGTTTGCCATTCCAATATGCACCCTTGTGCACAATATGAGATTATTTGAACAAACTATGCCATGAATGTGGCAATAAGATTGATCATTTGACTTGAAAGTCATTGATCTCCACACATGATAGCTCGTTTGTGAGAACACTTTTTAAAAATAATTATCGTATTACAAGTTTATTATTTTTCCTGGTAACTTGGCCACATATAATGACACAATGCGAAGGTTTTCCAATTTTTTGATTTTTTTTGAATTTTTTATGCCCGTTTCAAAACGCGATCAAAACGGCGGGCATGACCGTTCCTAGCTGGTGGTTGAATCTTGGAAATTTTTTGGTGTTTCTATGATTAAATAGATACTTTTGTACCTAAAAATGATTTTTGGGAAAAATAAATAGCAAACTATGAGGCAGCTATAGTTCAAATTTGACCCGCTTCCTACTGAATCGTCGGAAATTTGTCTTTTTCACGAGAGGTGGATCAAAACTTTTGACACCCAACCATTTGGTCAATTGTGCATTAAATATGGCCTAGTATTTTAGAAAATTGATTTGGTCCATTTTTGCAACAATTATTTGGTAGGTTCTTCACAAAAAAACCTCATTTTGGGCACTCAAAAAATGGAAAATGATTTTTTCGTCCAAAGAAAATGAAAACTTCCTTAGACAACATTGTTTGTAATTCCAAGATGCAAATGGGCATGAAACCCGTTAGGCGCATGTAGTTTAAATTTGATCCGCTTCCTACCGAATCGGCAGAAACCCGTTTAAATGACGAAAAATAGCTAGAAGGATCGGAAATGCATACAAATTGGTGATCATCCATAAAATGTGGTCTAACTTAAGTGAAATTTTTAGTGATGCCATTTTGGAAAATAGATTTTGTAGCTGCTTCACAAAACCCCTTGTTTTTACCACTAAGAAATGATTTTAAATATTTTAATCTGTAGGTTTTTCACAATACAGAGGCTAGGATTCTGGAGCTTTGGATGTAGGAGGAGTAGATGGCTAGGATTTGATCTAGGGTAGGGATCCGTGGACTCGCATGTGATTGGCTAGCTGCCTTTCCATCTCCTGCCAAAGAAATGAGAAAAAAAAGACAGCAACCCCATACTCCCTCTCTTCTCGCGAGACAGCAACCCTAACCCCATACTCCCATCTCCTTTTCCTGGACTCCCCGCCGCCGCCGCCACCAACGGTGGCCGATCCCTGCGAATTCCGGCGGCAATCTATGGCTCCCTGCGCACCACCGTGACCCCTTCCCTTCGCTCCATCCTCCCCTTGGACCAGCTCCGGCACGCGCGTCCCCATCCACCAGATCCGCCGCCCCCTCCGTCAACCAGAGCCGGTTGGCTCGCTGAGTGCGCGTGCTTCAATGCGCGCCGCACCGTCGAGCTGGCTGGACTGCGGCGGTGTGTGATCTCAGCTACTCCAGCGCGCCGCCCGCCAAGGCTTCTTCTTCCAAGGATCTGGTGAGCGCCCCCCCGCCCCCCTCCGCTCGGCCGAGATCAGGGAACATCTCGCTTCGATCTGCTGTTCCGCCCTGCTTGATGTATTTTTGCTTTGGTGCGCGCAGTCGGAGGAGGACCTGGCGCTCAAGGAGCAGCTCAAGCTCTTCAATCCCCACAACCCGCATTGGCACCGACGCCGGCGCGGGCCTCCTACCCGCAAGCGGTGAGCAAGCGCGCCACAAGGGGGCGTCCGCCCAGGGAGGATGGCGACCCCGAGCTTGTCCGTCGGGGATTCCCAACCTCTACCACTACCAGCGCATGTAGCTCACGCCCCTCCCCTTGTGTCTATTCTCAGAGTGTGTGTGTGTGTGTGTGGATACTGTGCTGAATGCATAGGGTTTCTGCATCTGCATTTGTCTGGGCAGGAATGGGGAAGAGGAGGAGGTGGTGAAGGCGCTCTGCCATTACCAGGCAGTCAAGAGGAACGCTGATGCAAGCATATTGTCTGGGCTAGAGCATATTTGTTTCAGAAAGGCAGCAAGCATGATTATTAGTATTTCAGTGACGCTGATGCTCATTGTTGTTGTTGTCGTTTTTAGCTGAAACCCACAAATACAGTTAGAATTTGCCTTGAGATATCTGTGTGTGAGTGTCAATACAACTTCTTCAAGGGAATTATCCGGGCCTAACTTATGTAGATGTAGATGCATATTACTACTACTCAACAA
The DNA here is from genome assembly GCA_011799875.1 of Thinopyrum elongatum. Lineage (NCBI taxonomy): Eukaryota > Viridiplantae > Streptophyta > Magnoliopsida > Poales > Poaceae > Thinopyrum > Thinopyrum elongatum. Next base: position 57,736,538 of record CM022299.1, read on the forward strand.
CCTTCAACTAGCCACCATTACTGTATAAAAGAATTCATGAACTGGGATTTTGTTTAAGTAGCTACGGAATCTGCTTGCTTGGTTATGGCAGACATACATGTCTTACAAAGTCGTTATTCTTGTTTGAAGCTAAGCTAGGCTACTGCAGTTCCAGCAAAAAGCAAGGGAGCCGCTCTTTTTTTTCTTCACTAATAAATTCTTGTTTGAATGCATATCCTGGGGGTGGTTAAGCTGGGAGCCTTTCCTCCCCATAAAAATACTTTGCTCTTAATTATGAGCAGTGCCCTTATATAATTAGCTGCTAGGAGTGTTTATATACTTGATCACCACACCTCTACTGTTCTGGTTACTTTTGCTTTCTTCTATGAAGTTGTCCAGGGCATAACAGTTTTATGTGTGGCTTGTTATTGTGTTACCAGCCTACTTTCTTGTACTGACTCTACCATCAGTGACACACCTCTTGGCGATTTTTGTATTACCGATGGCTTAATATTTAAACTATTTAGCTTGATTTGAAATTGAAATCATAGGGTTCTTTTAATCTCATTTTGAATTGTTTGTAGTTGCTCCAGGTCCTTCTCTAGCTGTGTTTATAACTGTCTTTGTTCCTTTTTTGATAACAGGACCAGTTTGACACGATTGACTTGTCGGACAACGAGATTGTCAAGCTTGAGAACTTCCCTTTCATGAATCGCCCAGGGAGCCTGCACATGATTACAACTTATAATGAGAGGGAGCAGGTGACGCCCAGCCCCCAGGGAGCTCCGCATCCAAGTCTCGGCCGTCCTCCGCGGCAAGGAGATAATCCAAAGGAGCAAGCAGCGCTGCTGGTTCCTTCGAGGATGCGTGCTCCTGGTCGAGTCTTGTGGAGAAGCAGGGCGAATCGGGCATCGTCTCACTTGTGCCGCTGTGGTAAGAACAGAACACCACTCTCACTTGATGTGCATGTATTAGTACAGCAAAGCATTCTTACATGGTGATTGTTAGTGACACAACAATTATCTTGCAACATAGCTTGCCAAATTGCTTGCTTGCTTACTATATAACTTGTACTGCTAAACATGTTATCCTACTCCATGATGTTGTATCATTTGCAAATACTCCTGGACATCAGCTCCCATTAGCTATAATCTGTACCTCTAAAAGAGGAGTATAAACTAGACTAATCTGTACTGTATTATGCTTGAGACTTGATCCAAACCGTATTAATTGTTGCCAGTGATGTTATTATCTACTCTAATGGCTGATGAATCTGTACCTGTCATACCATGTGGAATGACTAATGAATCTGTACCCGAATACCATGTGTAATGACTATTATTTTTGCATCGTTTGAACATTTTTTTCTGCTATATAGTTTCTCACTCATGATTGATCTACAGCCAGGTGAATGAGGTTTTCAAATGTTGAAGGAGGAGGACAATAGGAACTTCTGTTATGTCTTATCATCTAAATTTCTGTTTTAATTTTCTTTGTCGTAGAATAGTTTTGTTTGGCACTTACTGTTCCTGGGATGTAAAGATATGTATTGCTGGATTGAATGGTTGTAATATTATAACATTGCACGTTGCTTTGAAAATGTATCAGAACTAGGCTAGGCCCAAGATAGCTTGTGGTGTGATGTGTTGTAATGTCAATGGCATAATAATTTTTATTGGATTGGATCAATTTTTTCGGAACTGGGCTAGGCCCAAGTTATATTGGACAATTATTTTTGAGGGAAAAACATGAGAGGCCTAGCAAAGAAATGGCCCAGAAAAATACATGATCAAAAAGAAAATCTTCTGTTAAAAGGGCCACGCAAAGAAATTAATAAGGCTGAATTGTTGGGCTGGGCCCATGTAGCTAATAAAAGCACAGGAAAAAAATACATTAAATAGGCTGAATTGTTGGGCTCGTGCCATGTAAAACACCGAATTGGACCGGGCTGATTCTTATCCACGTCAGCTTGCCACGTTGGATCCTACGTGGCCTGGGGAGGCTGCCAGTGACCAAAAATTTGGTCGTAGAACCAACGACCTTTTACATATCACAAAGAAGGTCGTTAATTTCCATTAACGACCGTCAGCTTTTGACCATCTGTTTTTGGTCACAAAAAGGTCGCAAATGAAAAACATTGACCTTTCAGCGACCAATAGTGATGGTTGTAAGTTGACATATTTCTTGTAGTGCTCGTGGGTTCCATCTGAAATCAAAGATGTTTCAATGGAGTCAAATGACAGTGTGGGTATTATTCAAAATACTATTCTAAGGAATAACTATGGCTTATCCAACTTTGGGGTGAATGTGGTCACGGGATCCTAATGTTAGAGTTAGTAAATTCGTTTAACCTGAGTGGAAGAGAGATCAGAGTCCCAGAGTATAGACGAGGAGTAAAAGATCCTAGTACCACCCAAATGGCGATGTGGGCCCGTAAGACACACAGCCATGTTAGTAAAAGTTTTGTAGTGACTAGGCTCGACTTCGGCCAAGGAGTGTGGAAGGGGGATTCCTACAGGCAGTCGGCTCTGATACCAACTTGTGACGCCCCCGATTCAATCGTATCATACACGCAAACGTGTACGATCAAGATCAGGGACTCACGGGAAGATATCACAACACAACTCTAAAAAAACAAATAAGTCATAGAAGCATCATATTACAAGCCAGGGGCCTCGAGGGCTCGAATACAAGTGCTCGACCATAAACGAGTCAGCGGAAGCAACAATATCTGAGTACAGACATTAAGTTAAACAAGGTGCCATAAGATGGTTAGCACAAACTGGGGATAGAGATCGAAAGAGGCGCAGGCCTCCTGACTGGGATGCTCCTGAACTACTCCTGGTCGTCGGCGGCCTGCACGTAGTAGTAGGCACCCTCGGTGTAGTAGGGGACGTCGTCGACGGTGGCGTCTGGCTCCGGGGCTCCAGCAACTGGTTGCGACATCTGAGAAGAATGGAAAAGGGGGAAAAGAGGGAACAAAGCAACCGTGAGTACTCATCCAAAGTACTCGCAAGCAAGGATCTACACTATATATGCATTGGTATCAATGAAATGGGTAGTATCTGTGGACTGAACTGCAGAATGCCAGAATAAGAGGGGGATAGCTAGTCCTATCAAAGACTACGCTTCTGGCAGCCTCCATCTCGAAGCATGGAGAAGAGAGTAGCAAGTAGTGACAAGTAACATCGCATAGCATAATGCTACCCGGCGATCCTCCCCTCGTCGCCCTGTGGGAAAGCGATCACCGGGTTGTGTCTGGAACTTATCTGGGTGTGTTTTATTAAGTATCCGGTTCTAGTTGTCATGAGGTCGGAATACAACTCTGAGTCATCCTTTTACCGAGGGACACGGCTATTCGAATAGATAAACTTCCCTGCAGGGGTGCACCACATTGCCCAACACGCTCGATCCCTCCGGCCGGGCACACTTTCCTGGGTAATACCCGGCCTCGGAAGATCAACACGCCGCAACCCTACCTAGGCTCAACAGAGAGGTCAGCAAGCCGGTCTAAATCCTAAGCGCGCAGGGGTCTGGGCCCATCGCCAATTGCACACCTGCACGTTGCGAACGTGGCCGGAAGCAGACCTAGCCCCCTTAATACAAGCGCAGGCGTTCCAGTCCAATCCGGCGCGCGCCGCTCAACCGCTGATGTCAATAAGGCTTCAGCTGATACCACGACGTCGAGAGCCCATAACTGTTCCCACGTAGTTGGTTAGTGCGTATAGGCTCGTAGCCAGACTCAGATCAAATACCCACTAAACGTGTTAATTGATATAACCGCGAACGCTGACCAGGGACCAGGCCCACCTCTCACCTAGGTGGTCTCAACCTGCCCTGTCGCTCCGCCACAAAGATCCACTTAGAGGGTCGTCGGGACAAATGTCCTTTCAGCCCCCAATCCATGAATCACCCACGGGTACTCTATGAGCCGACCCGACTTTAGTCACCACATGTATCATGTATAATATAAATAGTATATACCCATGATCACCTCCCGAGTGATCACGGTCCGATAGTATAGCATGGCAGACAGACAAGAATGTAGGGCCACTGATGAAATACTAGCATCCTATACTAAGCATTTAGGATTGCAGGTAAAGGTATCAACAACAGTAGCAACAAGGACAGGCTATGCAGCAGTATAGGATCAAACCGATGAAACAGTAACACTACTCTAATGCAAGCAGTAGAGGGAAAGAGTAGGTGATATCGGGATGAACAAGGGGGGTTGGCTTGCCTAGAAGCTCGGTCGAGAAGGAGGGGTCGTCAACACCGTAGTCGATCGGGTCAGCAGCGGCGTCAGTCTCGTAGTCTACCGGAGAGAAGAGGGGGAAGAAACAATGAATACAATGCAAACAGATGCATGACATGACATTAAGCGATGCTAGAGGTGCCTAACGCGGTACTAGGTGCTACTGGCGAAGGGGGAAAACATCCGGGAAAGTATTTCCGGTGTTTGGCATTTTCGGACAGGTGAAACGGAGGGGGACGGTTGCAGGTTTGCTATGCTAAGGACGTGTGGTGAACGAACGGACTGCGTGTTCGGATTCGTCTCATCGTTCTGAGCAACTTTCATGTACAAAGTACTTTCATCCGAGTTACAGATTATTTTATATTAAATTTTAAAGTTTTAACCATTTTCTGAATTTAATTTAATTCAGAAATAAATGTGAAATGCTAGGTGCACCCAACTCTGTTACATAGAAGTGTACCAGAGGGGCTGACATGTGGGACCAGGGGGACCCAGTTGACCAGTCAACGTTTGACTGGTCAACAGGAGGTGGGGCCCCCCTGTCATACACAGATCTAACTAACTATCAGTTTATTAGTTAATTAGCAGGTTAATTAAGGTTAAGTTAATTAATTTTTATTTTTATTCTCTTTTTTTTTGTCCTGGGGCGTGGGGCCCATATGTCATAGTCCCAGGAGGTTAATGGGGCGGTTAACCGGGCGTCTGGGCAGGGGTTAACGGGCAGTGGCACCCTGCGGGCACATGCCCAGATCGACAGGAGGGGGCGCCGGCCATGGCCGTAGCAAGGCTGTGCGGGCGCCAGGCGCACGCCCAGGCCAGCTGCGGCTGGGCGAGCGGCGTCGGCGAGGCGGGCTAGGGACGACGCGGGCTCGCGGGAGGGAAGCGGAGCGGCAGGCGCGAGGGGGCGGCGAGATGGCGGGCGCGCGCCGCGGCGGGCAGGAGGCGGGCGCGGCATGGCAGCATGCGGCAGCAGCGGCGCCAGCAACGGGCGGAGGCGGGGCGGCCAGCAGCGGCGCCAACAGTAGGCAGCAGCGCGGTGGCGGGCCCTGGGAGCGGAGCTCCGGCGTTCGCTGGGGGGAAAGCGCTAGCGAGCGACGGGGATGTGCGGCGAGGCATGGAGCGGCCTGGGTGGTAGGCAACGGGCAGCGGGGACGGCAGGCGCGACGCGGGCGCGGTAGCGAGCGACGGCAGGCCGCAGGTCGCAGAGAAGCAGCAACAGCAACGGCAGACAGAGCAGTGCAATAGCGGCGGCGGTGCAACAACAAAACCGGCAGGCAACAGCGGGCGGCGTGGGGTTGCGCGTGCGCGCACGCGCGCGGTGAGGCAACACAGGGAGGGCGAGGACGGCGCGGTGATGTTCTGGACAGGGAGGGGAAGAGGGGAGGCGGAGGCCGACGGCCTCACCAGCGGCTGCAAGTGTTCGATCGTCGAGGCTCGAGGAAGCTGCTCGGGGAGGAGGTCGGAGAAGCGAGATCCGGCGACGGGGTGGCGACTCGGTGACGAGGTAGCTCCGGGCGATGGCGTCGATGGGGGTTTGTCCCCGATCCAGATCTGGATCGGGGGAGGGGGAGAGAGAACGAGGGAGTGGGGGGAAGTGGTGCGGTCAGGGGAGTTAGGGTTTCCCCAGGGGGGTTATGGAGGAGTGGGGAGGGGGCCGGCTGGGCCAGCTGGGCCCAGTGGTGTTTTCTATTTCTTTTGTTTTTTGCAATTTCCTTTTTTTGTTTTCTCTTTTATTTATTTTGTTTCTTTTTTGTTTTCCTTTTAGTTTCCTTTTTATTTTAGTTTTATAAAAATTACCGCTAGTACTTAAATTTGTATTTATAAATAATTATATAACTGCCACAATAATTATGGCACCCAAATAAAAAGTTTAATATTTTATTAATTATAAAAAGCAATTAATTAATTGTTTTTGCGGCTGTTTTATTTATTTTGGAGCAATTAGACATTTTATAAAAGAGTGGTTTCACCACCATTATTACTTGTGATTTATTTGTCACATTTAGAACATTTTGGTTTTAAAGTTTGAAAACTTTTATCGTTTGACTTTAATTCAAATTTGAATTTGGATCAGTTCTGAACTAACACGAGATTAGCAACAGTAATCGTGGTGATGTGGCAACATTAATAGGGAATTACTGTAGCTTAATTATCCGGGCATTACAGGGTATATCTACTTGATGAAACACAAGTCTGAAACATTTGAAAAGTTCAAAGAATTTCAGAGTGAAGTGGAGAATCATCATAACAAGAAAATAAAGTTTCTACGATCTGATCGCGGAGGCGAATATTTGAGTTACGAGTTTGGCCTTCATTTAAAACAATGTGGAATTGTTTCACAACTCACGCCACCTGAAACACCATAGCGTAATGGTGTGTCTGAACGTCGTAACCGTACTTTATTAGGTATGGTGCGATCTATGATGTCTCTTACCGATTTACCACTATCATTTTGGGGTTATGCATTAGAGACAGCCGCATTCTCGCTAAATAGGGCACCGTCTAAATTCATTGAGACGACACCGTATGAACTGTGGTTTGGCAAGAAACCTAAGCTGTCGTTTCTTAAATTTTGGGGTTGCGACACTTATGTCAAAAGGCTTCAGCCTGATAAGCTCGAACCCAAATCGGAGAAGTGCGTCTTCATAGGATACCCTAAGGAAAAAATTGGGTACATCTTCTACCACAGATCCGAAGGCAAGATCTTTGTTGCCAAGAATGGATCCTTTCTAGAGAAGAAGTTTCTCTCGAAAGAAGTGAGTGGGAGGAAAGTAGAACTTGATGAGGTAAATGTACCTTCTCTCGAATTGGAAAGTAGCATATCAGAGAAAACCGTTCCCGTGATGCCTACACCAACTAGAGAGGAAGCTAATGATGATGATCATGAAACTTCAGATCAAGTTACTACTGGACCACGTAGGTCGACCAGAGCACGTTCCGCACCAGAGTGGTACGGTAATCCTGTCCTGGAAGTTATGTTATTAGACCATGGCGAACCTACGAACTATGAAGAAGTTATGATGAGCCCAGATTCCGATAAATGGCTTGAGGCCATGAAATCTCAGATAGGATCCATGTATGAGAACAAAGTATGGACTTTGGTGGACTTGCCTGATGATCAGCAAGCCATTGAGAATAAATGGATCTTCAAGAAGAAGACTGGCGCTGATGGTAATGTTACTGTCTACAAAGTTCGACTTGTCGCAAAAGGTTTTCGACAAGTTCAAGGGGTTTACTACGATGAGACTTTCTCACCCGTTGCGATGCTTAAGTCTGTCTGAATCATGTTAGCAATTGCCGCATTTTATAATTATGAAATCTGGCAAATGGACGTCAAACCTGCATTCCTTAATGGATTTCTCAAAGAAGAGTTGTATATGATGCAACCAGAAGGTTTTGTCGATCCTGAAGGTGCTAACAAATTGTGCAAGCTCCAGCGATCCATCTATGAACTAGTGCAAGCATTTCGGAGTTGGAATATACGCTTTGATGAGGTGACCAAAGCATATGGTTTTATACAGACTTACAGTGAAGCCTCTATTTACAAGAAAGTGAGTGGGAGCTCTGTAGCATTTCTGATATTATATGTGGATGACATATTGTTGATTGGAAATGATATAGAATTTCTGGATAGCATAAAAGGATACTTGAATAAGAATTTTTCAATGAAAGACCTTGGTGAAGCTACTTACATATTGGGCATCAAGATCTATAGGGATAGATCGAGACGCTTAAATAGGACTTTCACAAAGTACATACCTTGGCAAAAGTTTTGAAGAAGTTCAAAATGGATCAGTCAAAGAAAGGGTTCTTGCCTGTGTTGCAAGGTGTAAAGTTGAGTAAGACTCAAAGCCCGACCACGGCAGAAGATAGAGAGAGAATGAAAGTCATTCCCTATGCCTCAGCCATAGGTTCTATAAAGTATGCCATGCTGTGTACCAGACCTGTTGTGTGCCTTGCCATGAGTCTGGTAAGGGGGTACAATAGTGATCCAGGAGTGGATCACTGGACAGCGGTCAAAATTATCCTTAGTTACCTAAAAGGACTAAGGAAATGTTTCTCGATTATGGAGGTGATAAAGAGTTCGTCATAAAGGGTTACGTCGATGCAAGTTTTGACACCGATTCGGATGACTCTGAGTCTCATTCTGGATACGTATTGAAAGTGGGAGCAATTAGCTAGAGTAGCTCCATGCAAAGCATTGTAGATACAGAAATTTGCAAAATACATACGGATCTGAATGTGGCAGACCCGTTGACTAAACTTCTCTCACAAGCAAAACATGATCACACCTTAGTACTCTTTGGGTGTTAATCACATGGCGATGTGAACTAGATTATTGACTCTAGTAAACTCTTTGGGTGTTGGTCACATGGCGATGTGAACTATGGGTGTTAATCACATGGTGATGTGAACTAGATTATTGACTCTAGTGCAAGTGGGAGACTGAAGGAAATATGCCCTAAAGGCAATAATAAAGTTGTTATTTTATATTTCCTTATTCATGATAAAGGTTTATTATTCATGCTAGAATTGTATTGATCGGAAACTTAAATACATGTGTGAATACATAAACAAATACTGTGTCCCTAGTAAGCCTCTACTAGACTAGCTCATTGATCAAAGATGGTTAAGGTTTCCTAACCATAGACATGTGTTGTCATTTGATAACGGGATCACATCATTAGGAGAATGATGTGATGGACAAGACCCATCCGTTAGCTTAGCATATGATCGTTCAGTTTATTGCTATTGCTTTCTTGATGACAAATACATATTCCTTCGACTATGAGATTATGAAACTCCCGGGTACCAGAGGAATACCTTATGTGCTATCAAATGTCACAACGTAATTGGGTGATCATAAAGATGCTCTACAGGTATCTCCGAAGGTGTCTGTTGAGTTGGCATGGATCGAGATTAGGATTTGTCACTCCGTGTATCGGAGAGGTATCTCTGGGCCCTCTCGGTAATACACATCATAAGAAGCCTTGCAAGAAAAGTGACTAAGGAGTTAGTTACAAGATGATGTATTACGGAACGAGTAAAGAGACTTGCCGGTAACGAGATTGAACTAGGTATGAAGATACCGACGATCGAATCTCGGGCAAGTAACACACCGACAGACAAAGGGAATTACCTATGTTGTCATAAGGTTCGACCGATAAAGATCTTCGTAGAATATGTAGGAACCAATATGGGCATCCAGGTTCCGCTATTAGTTATTGACCGGATAGGTGTTTCGGTCATGTCTACATAGTTCTCGAACCCGTAGAGTCTGCACGCTTAATGTTTGTTGACGATATAGTGTTATATGGAATTGGTGACCGAATGTTGTTCGGAGTCCCGGATGAGATCACGGACATGATGAGGAGCTCCGAAATGGTGTGGAGGTAAAGATTGATATATAGGACGATGATATTCGAACACCGGAAGAGTTTCGGAGTACACCGGGTAGTCATCGGATCGCCGGAAGGGGTTCCGGACACCCCCGGGAGGTCTATGGGCCTAATGGGCCAAGGGAGGGGGGGGGGGACAGACCAGCCCACAAGGGGGCTGGCGCGCCCCTCTCCCTTGCCGGCTGGCCCTAGGGGAAGGAAATGGGAGGGGTGGCCCCTCCTGCCTTTCCCTCCTCATGAGAGAAAGGAAAGGGGGCGCCACCTCCCCCTGCCTTCCTCCCGCACTCAAATAAGGAAGGGGGGCGCAGCTTGGGGAAAACCCCAAGTAGGATTTGGCCCTACTTGGGGCGCCTCCTGGCTGCTCCCCTCTCCCTTACCTATATATATGTGGGAGGGGGGTGCCACAGATAGCCACGACAATCTCTTAGCCGTGTGCGGCGCCCCCCTCCACAGTTTTGTCCCTCGGTCATATTTTCGTAGTGCTTAGGTGAAGCCCTGTGGAGATAGCATCACCACCACCGTCACCACGCCGTCGTGCTGCTGGAACTCATCCACTACTTCGCCGTCTTGCTGGATCAAGAAGGCGAGGACGTCACCGAGCTGAATGTGTGCTGAACGCGGAGGTGCCGTACGTTCGGTACTCGATCGGTTGGATTGCGAAGAAGTTCGACTACATCAACCGCGTTAACAAACGCTTCCGCTTACGGTCTACGAGGGTACGTATACACACTCGCCCCTCTTGTTGCTATGCATCTCCATGGATAGATCTTGCGTGTGCGTAGAATTTTTTTTGTTTTCCATGCAACGTTTCCCAACAACTCGATGTCGCCTCTGGGTCTTCGAAACACCAATGGAGCTAGGCAAACGTGGTTGACGAAGCAACGGAGAAGTAGCCGGTCGGAGCCACAACGTGTGAGGGACAACTATCTGGGATAACAAATAATCGTCCTGGAGAAAAATACGATGAAGAGGCCTGGACGACCACCCTTTATCTGGCCAAACTGATCCGTGGAGACATAAACTCATAAGCTCCACAACCATGCCGAAAAATGGTTGAATGTTGTCGCTTAGAGAAGGAGTCAGAGGACCAAGACACGAAGGGGTGCTATCCACTCAACCGAAAGACACCTTCGAAGATCACCTGCATAACACGAAGACACGACCAGATCCACTACTCTAGAAGGGCAGCAACGAGACGATCCTCCACCCTCCTCTATGCCACTGATGAGGGACTAGAAGTTGAAGAAACCTTAGTCTTGATATGCACGACATCATCCATCCTTGGGGAACATAACTATAATCATAGGAGACCTAACTACATTCCGGGTCTCCACCCCCTCCCACCGCCGAAGCGACAAGTGAAGGAGAAGGGACCATACCTAACTGGCGGAGAGTGGCGGCGGCTAGAGTTTTTGGAGAGGGGTGTGAATTAAAAAAGAACAACCCCGTGGCTCACGTGCAAAAACAAGCTTTTCACATGCACTTTTTCCAAAAGTTACCAAACCAAGCTTTCAAATTTTAAACCATGCGATGAAATTGTTAACACCAAACTCTATCTTTGACTGAGCCTGCTAAGGATTATTTTGGCATTGGGGTGAATTCTGCCAATCCCTCTGTGTTTAACAACTTTTTGAAAAAATATCCACTTAATTTATGAATAGACATACATTTTCCCAAAACTACCCACTTTCAATGCAATTTATAAACATGAGTTTTTTTAATTCTTATCCATATGTTTCAATGTTCCTTATATAAACATCCATGTCGTCTTAGTATCTTCCTTATGACATCACTAACCCCGGGTTAGTGAAACACAAGCTATTTCGACATTTAGGATTCCCAAACGAACACTGAGATTAAAGGTGTAGTTTGAATTGTCAACAGAGCTAAAGTGTGTAAAATGGACGCATCTTTTACTCATGAAAGATTCAACATCAAACTTGATGGGTCATATTATTTGAATAACGAGGTTCACTTTTCGTACACTTAATTTTTGATTTAATGGTTTAATTACGTGCCAAGCAGGGAATTGCACAATATAAATGCTTTTCCGGTCACAGAAATATGGAGTTAATGATATGAGTCACCGTTCCGTCGCCGAAAGCCTTGAGAAAGAGTAGTACTTTTATGAGAGGCATGTTTGCGCCAAAAAGCTGAGTGAGGAATTTTTTTGGGGGTCTCACACTCGAAGGAGCCTGATTTTTGAAAAGTAGAATAAAGAACTGTAATTTTGTCATGAAACTAAAACATGCATTATACATCCATATTTACACGCAACTCCGGCCGGTCATCCAGAAACTGCGCAAGCTGCTGCAGGGGATGATGCTTCTGCTCCTGCTCCTGCTTCTTGCTCCTCCTCCTGTTATCCTTCTTCTTTCTCCTCCTCCTCATCTTCTTCTTCTCCTTCCGCCGGTTCGCTCGAAAGTCGGGGTCGGGATCAGATACGTATTGCGGCAATTCTCCAAATACATCAGCATTGTCCATTGGATTGCCTATGTCTCCTCTTCTTTCTTCTTCGTCTTCTTCACAGTAGCCATAGCGGGCTTCACCGTAGTAGGACTGGGCGCACCAAGTTCCGATGCCATTTCCTTATTCCAACAAGAGCTCAGTTAAAACGGATCTTGCTGGGCCGACGGCCGGGAAGGGAAGACCAAATGGTTCAGATGTATTCGCAAAAGCAGTATGCTAGTAAAACAGGCTACCTTGGTCACTCCCCTCTTCATCAGAAAAGACTTGCCCTCCTTCTCCATAGAAGGGCAAGGCATACCCGTCAAGGGACTCGGCGCACCAATAATCTGGGAACCGATTTCCTGATTCCAACAGGAGCTGAATTAGGACTAATCTTGCTGGACCGACAGCCCAGGAGGGAAGATCGAATGATCTAAGCACTATGCTAGTAAAACTTCTCTCAAAAAAAAAAAAAACTCTATATGCTAGTAAAATAAGTTTACCTTGCATGTAGTCACTCTCATCTTCATCAGAAAAGTTCTGATTACTACTACCAATACTGTCTGTCGGCAGTATTATCAGCTGCTGTTTCAGCCTCCATGCTTGCACCTGATCAACCACAAAATGAAACACAAACTCATTGGACTGCTTGTAGTTTATCGCCGGGTAGTAAGTCAATCACGTGTGGAGAAATTATGTACCTAGGTCCATGATGATGTCCCCGTCGAGATACTTGGGGAAGGCGCATTGGCAGTACATCGTGACGGTGTAGCCCATCTCGGTAGAAACCGGGACCAACGCCTCCATCACCGCGCGTCTCATGTCGACGGAGACAACCCAGGCCGTGCCGTCGCCAGTTCCACCACCACCCCTGGCCAACATGTAAAGAAGGTCATCGTCGTGCACGCCAAGCGTTGGGATGAGGAACTCCAGGTTCCTCAGCTCCAGCTCCTGGGTCTCCTCGTCCAGCAGCTCCGGCAGCAGAGCGGAGTAGCTCTGGTCGACTGAGACGTCGTCGACGTCAACGGTGCATCGCCTGCGCCAGTCGTCCCAACATGCCCTCCTGCACCACGTGGTGGCTCTCCAGCTTTTGCCCGTGGTCTTGCAGTCGGGGTCGGCGAAGTCGATCTCGACGAACTTGATCAGGTCGCCGGAGCAGATGACGTCGCAGAAGTACTCCGGGGAGTAGCAAGGGTTGTCGTACTCGTCGGTGATGCGGACCCTCGACGCCGGGAACGGGATGAATTTGACGACGGGACGTTTGTCGAACAGGTTGCGGGCAAGGAGGATGCCGCACACGAGGTCGACCCAGCCGACCGAGCTCCTTCCCACGGCGACCTGCTTGCAGCTCGAGTACCCGTGGCGGTCGAACAGAGCCTGGTCGGACTCAGACAGGTGGAGCGGCGCCGCCTTGCGTCGCGTCCACGAGTTCGTCTCCGACGAGAAGACGAACACGTAGTACTGCCGGGTCCGGCCGTGGGACTCGTCGCACTCGTGGTGGAGGAAGGCCACGGCGTACCGCCCGCCGTCGCCGCTGGGCAGTAGGCCGAGCTGCTGGGCCTTGAAGTCCTGGAGCGCGGCGTGGCCGCCGATGTCGTCGACCTCGGGGTCCGGGCACGGGAGCAGGTGCAGCGACGGCCTCTTATCCCCGTTCCCGGCGGCGGAGTAGACGAAGAGGTGGAGGGACCTCCACTCGGGGAAGTTGAGGGCGAGGCAGAGGAGCACGAGGGACCCCTCGGCGCAGAGGACGACGGGCGGGGTGTTGTCGTAGAAATCGGAGGCATCGAGGCCGGGGCAATGGACGGTGAGGTGGGAGAGGCCTGGCGGGTCGGCCGGCCAGAAGGACACCGCCACGGGCTGGCCCTCCGGCGTGTGGCACTCGGCGGTGGTCGCGTTCCGGCGGTCCGACAGCCGCGCCGTCCTGTTGAGCAACGCCCAGTCGGGCGAGGCGGCGCCGGCGACGTGTGGTGTTGGGCCGATCAGGTCGGAGGTGCGGAACGGGACAGTGGAGGGCGACGTCATGGTGGTTCTCGAGATTGTGGCGATGAGATCTGCGCGGCAGGCGGGTATATGGGTAGGATTTGGGAGTTCGAATCAGATTGCTCTACGAATTCGGTTCATCCTGGATTGCTGTGCCTTCGAGAAATCTCATGGCGGGCGGATCAGATTCATTATTTGTATTTGGGCCATGCAAACTTAAACGGAAGAAAGAGAAAGGGGGAGGAAGAGAGAGAGGTGGATCCCGCATGACCGCTCCCGCGACCATGCCAGCGACTGCCTCACCTACCACCACCACGGCCGCCGCGAACCTCGCCGCCGCCTCCACCGCTACCACCCCTCCAGCAGCCCGCCTCCTGCCGGCGGGCTCGCCCCGCTCCCCACCGTCTGAGATCCCACGAGCCGAGCCTCTCCATGGAGTCGTCTCCCAGATCTACCGGAGTGCGGATCGGGGCAAGAGAGGGGTTCCGGATGCCGCTCCCATTAGTCTACTAGGCATTCCCGGAGATGCTGCAGCCGCCCAGCTCCATCTCTCCGGCCGCCCAGAGGGAGACGAGGGGGAGAAGGTGGAGGGAGACGGCGATGCATATCCGCGACGACGCCCTCTCCTGGTCCCTGTGCTCCTGCGAATGGAGGGAAGCGGAAGTGGAGGCGGAGGGGGACTTAGATCCATATTCGTACCACCGCAGGTCTGCTCAGATGTGCAAAGCTCATGTGGATCAAGAGTTGTTGAATCTGGCCTAGCGAATCTATTTCGAGGGCGATTTCGAGGAGAAACGCAGGATGCCGCATCCATCAGAGCCTCCGGTTGCATTTGTCCAATGGGCGAAGGGAGAAGCGAAACTGGGCGATCCCCGCCGTGCAGCGAAGTGGGAATGCTTGACGGGTCTCATGCCCATCAGCGTGCCACCGGAGCCGAAGCAGGTGGATCCCCTGCCATACCTGTCTCCCAAGCCAGCAGAGGATTGATCTCTACTCTGCATCATACACCTGCGGCGCTGATTGATGGGCATTTCTGCTTCCTGAAGGATAATATTTGGGAGCTAGATGAGATGAGGCTCCCATCTTCAAACAAACTCTCTGCTTACCATCGAGGGCATTCCTGTGATCGTCATGCTTCATCTCCTGTTCTGAATTTCAGCATTGGGGGGTCGTGTGAGATGCAGGTGCAGGCGCTTCAGGCAGGTCAGACTGTGCCGTTCAACCCTGGTGATCAACAGGAACGTCCGATTTGCTGCGTCTCTGACTTTGCTGCGGAATCAATCGAGAGACCCTGGGCTGCAGCACAGATTGAAGAGGAAGATCCAATTGAGGCTGCTGGTGCTGCTATCAGTCCCACTCTATTGGTGATGCAACAAGGAGGGGGGGGGGGTTCAAATTCCTTCAGAAAGCGCGAAGAGCTGGGAAAAGGTTGTGAAAAAGTGCTGACGGAGTTGCCACCGAGGCAAGCTCGCCGCTGCGCTGTCATGGTGACTCGGTAGAGGATTTTCGCAGCCAACTCTGGGGGTCTATATATACCCCTCCTCCTGAAAACCCTAAGGACAACCCCAACTTCCCCCCTCCTCCCACCGCTGCCGCCGTGGAGGAGAAGCTTCACGCCATGGCGGATAGTGGTCGTGGCCGTGGGAGAGGCAAAAACAAAGGAGGGAGGGGTGAGAATGGCAACAACTGGCGGCAGGAGCCGCCCCTGCAGGCCCAGATGGGAGGGCCACCGCAATTCTTTGGCTACGGATTCCAGGGAGGCCTTCCTCCATGGGGATTCCTTGGACAATTCCCACCCCCATTTCATCAGCCGCAGTGGGGAGGGGGGCCAATTGCGCAGTGGTATGGGCCGCCTCCACCTCAGATGGGTCAGCAGGCTCAGCAAAATCCAAATGCCCTTAAGGATCACTCGGCCGGAGCATCTGATACCCAGGCTAGTGGTAGATCTGAGAACAAGAACCAGCAGAAGAAGAAGCAGGATGTCCAAAAGTTTGTGCCGGCTCCTACCTCTGGTTTGATGGCTTATTTTGATGTGGTTTGCTACAATTGTGGAGATCCAGGACATCACTTGGACAAGTGTACTAAGCCCAAGAATTGTTTCATCTGCAAGATGGTTACCCACAAGGTGGACAATTGCCCAGTCAGAAGAAAGCCACACACTTCTGCTAGATATGTGGGGAGCGCTGCTCCTGGATTGGGTTTCTACCATGTTTATGCTCCTGATGCTAATGCTCAATACCATGGATCCCTGAAAAATGTTGGCATTGTCCTTGTTGAAACAGGAGAGGTGTCCAAGCAAGAACTTGCCAGTGAGTTCGCTGGCATCTACAAAACAAACTGGCCATGGCCTATCAATGCTCTAGATGATTGGACCTTCCTGGTCAAATTTCCACCTGAGATTAATGTGGTTCAGGTGGCTGGATACCCCTGCTTTGGCCTAAAAAAATACAACTTCACAGTAAATAAGGAGGTCTGGAAAGGCAATGTGGAAGCTGAGGATGACCTCCATGAAACCTGGATCAAGATAAGGATGAACCCAAAGTGGTGTGAATGGTCTATGCTTGATCAAATCACATCCACTTTGGGGGTGCTTGTTGATGTTGATTGGCAACACAACTTTAAGTCCTTCTATAAAACTGTCAGAGTCAAAATCTCTTGCAAGGACCCCACCAAAATCCCTACAGAGAAACTCTTTGGTGTTCATGATAAAATCTACAGACTGTTGATTGAAGTGGAACCACCTATGCCTGTCACTGAACCAGCCACATCCACCAATCCTTCTTCTGGGACCTATGTGTCTGCTGCTGAACATGGAAACAACACCTCTGAAGATGTTGAATCCAACAGGAGCTCTAGGGCTGGATCTGATCATGGTCCTGTTGCTGGCTTAGGGACCTCTAACAACAGGGGGCAGTCTTTGGGTCACAACCATCTGCTTGAGAATATCACTCCCACCTCAGTCCTGAAAAGCCACCTACCTGAATCCCCATACTCACCTCAAGTCAGCAATCTGGAGAAGCTTCTGAATTTTGTACAAGGGGATGCTGTTGGGTTTAATTTGCTCAGGGAAATGGAGCTGTTGGAGGATGATGACCTGATGGATTTGGAAGGCTCTGTGGATTTCCAGGAGGATCAAGAAGACCTTTGCTCTCAAGATGCTAACCTCCCTAAAACTGTGGATGAACAATATGATACTGACTTCCTTGCTATGCCCAAAGACAAGAACCCTACTAAATGGGGCCCTGTCCATGCTACCAGAGCTAGCTCTAGGGTGGCAGGTGACAAAAGAACTATCATTGAAAAAGCAAAGCAGCTCAAGGAGGTTTAGAATCTGGAAGTTCACAAACCTCTGGGTATGAAACATAAATCCTTTTCCTGCTTTAATGATCTATCTTTTAATGCCATTGCATCTAAGATTGGTGTAGATATTAACTCTCTTACTGATGATAGTGGTACTAGTGCTCCTTCTGCTGCTGATATATCCTAGGACAGAACTGTAGGTTCTGTTCCAGGAAAAATATCAATAAACAGCAACCCTAGTGTAGATTGCTCTAACTCTCCTGCTGAGTCCAATGAGGGGCTTTGGTCTCTTATTTACAAACATAGACGGGGCAAGCACCCCAGGAACAAAAGTTCCCCATGAATGCCCTCTTTTGGAATGTTAGGGGCATTGTAGCCCCTGGTAGGAAAACTTTAATAGTGGACACTATTAATAAAACTCATGCAACTGTCTTGGGCTTCCAGGAAACCAAAAAAAGAAGAATTCTCTAATCCTTCTTAAATCCCTTATTGGTAATAGAGACTTTGCATGGCATACACTTCCATCTAAAGGATCTGCTGGAGGCATCCTGATGGGAGTGGACTTAGACATTTTTTATGTTGTTTCTTGGTCCCATTTAGATTTCTCTGTTAGTTGTTTAGTCAAAATGAAAACTAATGGGCACACCTTTAGGATTATTACTATTTATGGCTCTCCTTATGATGAAGGAAAGGGAGCCTTTATCTCTGAACTACATACTTTATTTTTAGATGTTCATACCCCTACCCTGATTGGAGGGGACTTCAATCTAGTTAGGAATGCTAGTGATAAAAACAATGGTGCTATTAATCACAAGTGGAGTGATAATTTCAATGCCTGGATTGAGATCTGGAGCCTACTTGAAATTAATCTTTCCTGTAGAAAATTTACCTGGGCAAATAACCAAGTAGATTTGATTATGTCCACCATTAACAGAATCTTCTGTGACACAGAATTAGATGGCATTTTCCCTCCTTCTACTTGTAGGGCTATGCCCAGATGCGGCAGTGATCACACACCTCTGCTTTGGGATTCTGGGGTTAACCAACTCCCCAAAAACAATAGTTTTAAGTTTGAAAAATGGTGGCTCCTTAGAGAAGATTTCTCTGAATTAGTCAGGAAAATCTGGTCAGAACCCACTGGCAGCAGTTGTCCTCTTGAAAGCTGGCAGATTAAGGTTAGGAAATTTAGGAAAAATACTAAAGGCTGGAACTCCAATGAGGAAGCCAAATTAAAGAGATATAAGAGGATTCTTCTGCATGAATTTGACTCTCTAGATATTAAGGCTGAAACTGCTAGAATGAACTTTGGTCATGGAGAACTAAACGAAATCTGGCTCCAAGAGGAGGTCAAAGCCAAACAAAGATCTAGGGATAGGGATATCAAGGAAGGTGACAGAAACACTAGTTACTTTCATGCTGTAGCTAATCAGAGGAGGAGGAAACCCCTCATTCACTCCCTTGATGGTCCTGATGGTCCTGTCACTGATATTAATGACATGTTGAAAGTAGCTAGTGACTTTTATAAAGACCTTTTCAAAAAAGAAAACCCTTCAGGTTTCTCTCTCAAGAAGGACTTTTTCACTGTTCCTTAAAAAGTTTCCCAAGCTGAAAATGAGATGCTTGAAGCTCCATTTTCAGAAATAGAGGTCAAAGAAGCTGTTTTCAGTTCTTATCCAGATGGATCCCCTGGCCCTGATGGGATTCCTTTTTATTTTTTACCAACATTTCTGGGACTTGATCAAAGAGGATTTGATGAACCTCTTTCGAATTTTTCATAGAGGAGAGCTTGATATCTTTAGATTGAATTTTGCAATGCTCTCTCTTATTCCAAAAGAAACTGAAGCCACCTCTATGAAAACATTCAGGCCTATTAGTTTGATTAATTGTAGTTTTAAAATCTTCTCTAAAGTGCTGACCACTAGGCTCTCTAAGGTTTTGCAGAGATTGATTGCTAGCAACCAATCTACATTCCTGAAAGGGAGGTATATTCTTGAGAGTGTAGTCACGACACATGAGGTGCTCCATTCATTCCACTCTGGGAATAAAAAAGGTCTGGTTCTCAAATTAGATTATGAGAAGGCCTTTGATAAAGTAGATCTAAACTTCCTCATGGAGCTCCTGGAGCTTAGGGGCTTTGGAAAAAATGGTCTCAATGGATCCACCAACTTACTCACGGGGGGTCTGTTGGAGTCAAGTTGAATAGTAGTGACAATGATTTCTTCCTAGCTGGTAAAGGTCTTCGACAAGGTGATCCCATTTCACCTCTTCTTTTCAATCTGGTAGTTGTTGTCCTCACCAAAATGTTAGCTAAAGCTGCAAACCATGGCCTAATTGCTGGCCTATGCCCTGAGGTGTGTCCCGGAGGTATCATCTGCCCGCAATACGCCGATGACACCATCCTTTTTTCTTGATAATGATTTAGATCATGCTAGCAACCTGAAAACTATTTTAACTTGTTTTGAACAAGTTTCAGGCATGAGGATTAACTACTACAAAAGTGAGCTCATTCCCATCAATATGGATGACCAGGAATTTGCTGGCTTTCTTGCTATTTTAGTTTGCAGTGGGGGCAAATTCCCCATCAAATATTTAGGTATCCCTGTCCACTATGACAAATTGAGGAGAGAAGACATCAAACACCTTTTAGAAAAAATTATTAAGAGAATTGCTGGGTGGAGAGGGAAACTCCTCTCCTACAGAGGTAGGCTGATTCTTATTCAAGCCTGCCTTGCTAGCATCCCTGTGTATCTTCTTTCCTTTTTCAAATTCCCCAAATGGGCTGTTAGTCTCATCAACTCACAGATGTCCAACTGTCTGTGGAATGACTTTGAGGGACACAGAAAGCTTCACCTAGCCAACTGGGACTTGGTATCCATGAAAAAAGACTTTGGAGGTCTGGGAATCCCCAATCTGCAAGAGATTAATATCTGCTTGCTGGGGTCTTGGATCAAAAGATACTATGATGTGGACAAAAAACCCTGGAAGATGCTTATTGACCACAAGTATTTGGCCAATAAACCTAATATCTTCGCTGCCACCTCTAACCAGAAATCTTCTAGATTCTGGAAGGGGCTTAAGTCTATTGTTCATGCTGTGAAATTTGGTTACAGATGGAGCATTGGGGATGGGAGCAAAATTAGGTTTTGGGAAGATACATGGTTTGGCACTTCCCCTCTAGCAGTCCAATTTTGGCCTGTCTACTCGGTTTGCAATGAGCAAAACAAATGTGTTAATGAGGTTTGGGATGGCCAACACCTCAAGCTCTCGTTTAGAAGGAACTTTGATGGTAAGCTCATGGAACAATGGTTCCAGCTGGAAGAGATTGCTGGCAGTATTGTCCTTTCTAATGAACCAGGCTCTCTGATTTGGCAACTGGAAAATAAAGGACAATACTCTTCTAGCTCTCTCTACCATGTTATCAATTTTAGAGGGGTCCAACCTGTGTTTGTCCCAGCTGTCTGGAAACTTAGGGTTCCCCCTAAAATTCATGTCTTTCTTTGGTTACTTTCGAACAATAAATTGATGACCAGGGATAATCTTAGGAAAAGACATATTATCAAGCCTCTTGATTGTGTCTACTGTTCTGAGCAAGAATCATGTTCCCACCTTTTCTTTGAGTGCATAGTAGCCAAAAACTTATGGCTCTTTATTATAGATCATTTTAATACTCAGATTGGTCTGTCTTTTGAATCTGTAGCAAGATTCTGGATAGCTAACAAAAAACATTCTGCCTTGAACACTGTTAGTTCAGCTGTCCTTTGGTGTCTCTGGAAAAAATAGGAATTCTATGATTTTTGATAACACCACTTGGATTTCTGTTCCTCAGGTCTTGCGATTGATCCTGAACACAGTCAGGAACTGGGCCATCCTATCTGCAGGACCAGACAAGGAGAAACGGATGGCCTTTGTGGCGCATCTTACAAACTACATCCAGAGGCCTTTGAGGATCACAAGTGGCTGATAACTCACTCTCCTGCACTGGGCTTGGATCCATGGGAAAAGCTGAAGATCACTGAGGACGATGGAGGCCCCTTGTCGCCAAAGAAGAGAGACCTCAATAACAAAGCTGCTCCAACCAGCCCGGTGTCTACTCTTATCACTTGCTGGTCGCCACAGGCTGACGTCGCTCCCCCTTTGAAGACCATGAAGGCATCGCTAGGAGCTACCTACGTCCAATAGTTTATCTTTAATAGCTGCTTAGACTGTCCCCCCTGGGTGGCTCCTTCCATGTAATAGTTCTATTTTCTCTAGCTAGCCCGAGATTATGTTTTTACTGCTTTTTGAACTGCTCTCTCTAAGAGCTGTTGTATCAGACTTGGGCTGTGTTTGGTTTCATTCTGAGTAATGGAACCGGGGAGGTGCTCCCTGTTCTTCTAAAAACTTAAATGGAGTTGATAAAAATCCGACGTCGTATTTTATGGATTTGGGGCGAATGTCTTATGGACGGTTGATTTCAAAACACGAATCTTAAAGCTAGTAGATTAGCCAAGTCAGCTTTTTCTTTTCGTTCGGACAACCAAAGATATGTTTGGTTTGAGGAATAAGCTAGGGTGGTTGAGGCTAAGGGTATTCCATCCAGCTGGCTAGGGATGTTGTATTTTCTGTTTGGTTGGATGGGTGGCGTTGTCCCATGTTTTGCTTGGTTGAAAGGATGAAACATAGTTAAGGATAGCCATCGGAGTGTCTGGTTCGAGTGACAATGAAGGATAAGTTTATGGTAACCTTTTTGACTTGAGGTGATGAGATTACCATCATAATTTGCACTTTTTCAATGAAACAAAGAAAAATATTATATGTACAGTCATAATTTCAAAAAATATATAATACCTCACAGCAGACCAAAACAAAACCGTAGTACAAACTTAGAACTTTATCACATATAAATAGTTCAAACATTCCATATATAATAGGACAACCCCCACACCTGCAAGGGGGGAAAACGCGACTGCAGCTTGGGGGAATGGATGTCAGCCAGTTGCATGTCCACCGCTAAACCTTCAACTGCATGTGTCACGACCAGTCTGCAACTGCAATGGGTACAACGCGACTGCAACTGTGAATATGTTTCCTATTTTTTTAATTCTTTTTATATTTAGTTTTCTTTTCCCCCTTTTGTTTTAGAGCATAAAAAGGAAAAGGGAAAGGGAAAATAAAATACCCACACGAATCTCTGCGTAAGATCAATGATATAGGCATTAGAAGTGCAATACTTATGGCGCATCAATACTTATGGCGCATCTAGATGTGCTTTAGCAAAACTGTTTGTTTTATCCTTTTTTTCATTTTTATTTTTCATTTCCTATTTTATCATTTTTATTTCTTCTATTGTATATCTCGTTAATTTTTTCTTTTCCTTTTCGGTTAGTAGAAATGTATTTTCTTGTGTGTATATTAAAAAAATACATGTTTAAGTTTTTCCAAAATACATAGTGAACATTTCTCCAATATGTGGTGAACATTTTTTCAATACTCGATGAACAATTTTTAGAAGTGTTCATGCAATTTTAATAAATATTAACACATTTTAGAAAGTGATTATGTATTTAAAAATATTCATATATTTTCAAAAAGTGTTCATGCAATTTATAAATATTCACACATTCATAAAAATATTCATGTAATTTTAGAAAAAAATTACACACTTCTTTATAACATGTTCATGTATTAAAATGGTGCACACATTGCCTCTCTCTGTATGTGTTAATAAAAATGGTGTGCACTCCAACACATAGGGAAGCAAGTTCATGTACTAGCTCACAAGCATGAAATTGCAAGCACAAAGTCGAACCCAAATCCTATAATATACAACCGACAAGCACACACAACAACATACTCCCTCCGTCCTATAATATAAAAATATTTTTCAAGCTGTTTTAGTTTAAAAAATGTTCTTATATTATATGGTGGAGGGAGTAACTTAGACCGGGAGACAAGACAAACCCAACACACCAAGATAGACGCAGGAGGAAAATAGGCTAGAGCACATGGGATGACGAAGTCGACTAAGACTTAATCGGTGAGTCCTAGCCAGATCCCGAATTCGTATTATACACATTGATAATTTTTTCTGTAAATTTGTTAAAAAAATATAACTCGTAAATATTTATATACGTGAAACAATACATAGACAATGACACTACACAGATCTCTTAATCAGGAGTTCAGGACACACTGAAAACTATTTTTCACCAACATCTAGGTAGAGCCACAAAACATTGAGTCAAAGAAGAAAAGCCACATATATATATATATATATATATATATATATATATATATTTGTGGCAAACTTAAACTTCTGCGTGACTAAGTGAAACCATCAACTGCAGACTGTCGTTGCTTGGGTCTTCTAGAGGATATACTTGTGGCAGGTGAACCGTTTGGCCTCCTTGTCCTCCTCGGCCTCCCTCGCACGCTCCTCCTCCTTGCTCTCCCACTGCATCGACGATGATCCTGCCACCGCTGCGTCCTCCATGAGAAGAGATCAAAAGATCGATCTGAAGTTTATAGAACGAGCTCGATCGATCAATCAATCTGCCGTGGATTTGTTCGCAGGGAAGAAGAAGAAGGGCTCCGCTTTTATCTATGTCATTTCGTGGGTGCTACGGTCGGTTCGGTCCGTGTACGAACCGGGCGCCGACTCGCAAACTCATTTTTACCAGTTCCAACCTACCAATGGTCTTGCCGCCAATGAGGTGCTGCCATATGTAAGTTTTTTTTTCCGAATCATATGTAAAGTTGTGGGACCATATGCATGTGTTTATGAATGTTTTTTCTACGAGGATAACTTCCAATCTATTCCTTTTTTTGCGGGGAAAGGGTTTTGTATTAATTAACCCAGATCAGTATTATCCAGTGCACACAGTTTTACAACCCTCTCAAGACCCGACGGTAACCAAACGGCCGTCTTAACCTCAACCCTCCCAATCTTAGCTAGTTCATGGCTAACAAGATTACATTCCCTCTTTATTGCCTTAACCTTAATCTGTCTGTTCCCTCCCTTCAAATCTATTCATCAACTGTCAAGGTAGTACAAAGAACAACATAAGTAAAAAAATACATCTAGCCCCCCCTTGCGTCGCCCCTGCTAGGGCGACTCGGGGGGGGGGGGGGGTCCAAACCCTAGCTCTGCCGCCTCCCCCCTTTCCTCTCCCTTCCTCCCTCGCCGCCGCCTGAGGCCGCCACCAGGCAAGCCCGGGGCGCTGCTGAGGAAGGTGCCGGCGGAGCCCTGGCTGCCCTGCCTCGGCTGCGGGGGGTCACGTTCGCCGGGGTGGCGGCCCTGGTCGGAGAGGCATCACGGCCCTGCGGCAGGCGGTGGCGCGGGCGTGGGCCGGTGATCTTGGCCGTGTGGACGGCGGGCGAACCGAAGGACGAGAGCCTTGGTACAGCGGCAGCTGTGGCTGTCGGTGGCGCCAGATCTATCCGCCCCTGCTTTTCCTATTAGGAGAGCTCCACCCCAGCCGGATCCTACCTGCTTCTTTGGCCGCCGGATCTCACGTCGTTAGGGTAATGGAGGTGGGGATTCGAAGACCGGGAGAAATTCCAGGTCGGCCTCGCCGGTCTTGGCGGCGGCGACGCTCGAGGGCGCCTCTCCCCTCCTTGGAGGCGCCGTTTAGGTCAGATCCGCCCCCTTCCCTCTAGTCTCTCGGGTGAAAACCACAATTCAGTTGGACGGCGGCGCCGCCCTTTGCGGCGCATCCTTCCTGAACATGCCGTTTTTGGGAGCTAGGTGGGCATTGGGCTTCTCGGCGATGTAGTGGATGTGCAGCGGTGGCGATACTGGTCTTCTAAGTCTGCGGCGAGACCCTCAGTGGCTCCTTGCATTCATGAGCTCTCCTGGCAGAGGAGGTGTGCCTTGCCTTCCAGAGCGAGAGGGGAGCGGGTTCCCTGCTACTTCTTGAGCTTGCGTTGGTTTTTTCCTTGAAGAGGAAAGGGTGATGCCGCAAAGTAGAGATAAGTATTTCCCTCTGTTTGAGAACCAAGGTATCAATCTAGTAGGAGGTACAAGCAAGTCTCCAATCTATGTACCTGGACAAACAATCAAACACTTGCACCCAACGCGATAAAGGGGTTGTCAATCCCTTCACGGTCACTTGCAAGGATGAGATCTGATAGAGATACATATAAAAGATTACTAAAACGTAAAACAAAATAAAAGTAAATAAATTGCAGCAAGGTATTTTTTGGGTTTTTTGGTTTATAGATCTGAAAATATATATGATGGAAAATAGACCCTGGGGCCATAGGTTTCACTAGAGGCTTCTCTCTTGAAGAAAGCATACGGAGGGTAAACAAATTACTGTTGAGCAATTGATAGAAAAGCGCAAAGTTATGACGATATCTAAGGCAATGATCATGAATATATGCATCACGTCCGTGACAAGCAGACCGACTCCTGCCTGCATCTACTACTATTACTCCACACATCGACCGCTATCCAACATGCATCTAGAGTATTAAGTTCATAAGAACGGAGTAACGCCTTAAGCAAGATGACATGATGTAGAGGGATAAACTCAAGCAATATGATGAAAACCCCATCTTTTTATCCTCGATGGCAACAATACAATACATGCCTCGCTACCTCTACTATGTCACTGGGTGAGGACACCGCAAGATTGAACCAAAAACTAAGCACCTCTCCCATTGCAAGAAAAACCAATCTAGTTGGCCAAACCAAATCGATAGTTCGAAGAGAAATACAAAGATATCTTAATCATGCATAAAAGAGTTCTGAGAAGACTCAACTAATATTCATAGATAATCTAGTCATAAATCCACAATTCATCGGATCTCAACAAACACACCGCAAAAAAGTATTACGTTGAATAGATCTCCAAGAACATCGAGGAGAACATTGTATTGAAGATCAAAGAGAGAGAAGAAGCCATCTAGCTACTAGCTATGGACCCATAGGTCTGTGGTAAACTACTCACACATCATCGGAAGGGCAATAGGGTTGATGTAGAAGCCCTCCGTGATCGAATCCCCCTCCGGCAGATCACCGGAAAAGGCCTCAAGATGGGATCTCACGGGAACAGAAGATTGTGGTGGCGGAAAAGTATTTTGGTGGATGCCTCTGATGTTGGGGGAATATTTGGGAGTTTATAGTGCAAGAATTAGGGTTAGGAGACCTCCGAGGGGCCCACAAGCCCTCGGGGAGCCCCCCAGGGGCGTGTGATGACCCACAAGTTTAGGGGATCTATCGTAGGCCTTTCGATAAGTAAGAGTGTCGAACTCAACGAGGAGCAGAAGGAAATGACAAGCGGTTTTCAGCAAGGTATTCTCTGCAAGCACTGAAATTATCGGTGACAGATAGTTGTATGATGAGATAATTCGTAACGGGTAATAAGTAACAAAAGTAAACAATGTGCAGCAAGGTGGCCCAATCCTTTTTGTAACAAAGGACAAGCCTGTACGAACTCTTATATAAAGCAAAGCGCTCCCGAGGACACATGGGAATTATTGTCAAGTTAGTTTTCATCATGCTCATATGATTCGCGTTCGTTACTTTGATAATTTGATATGTGGGTGGACCGGTGCTTGGGTGATGTCCTTCCTTGGACAAGCCTCCCACTTATGATTAACCCCTCTCACAAGCATCCGCAACTACGAAAGAAGAATTAAGATAAATCTAACCATAGCATGAAACATATGGATCCAAATCAGCCCCTTACGAAGCAACGCACAAACTAGGGTTTAAGCTTCTGTCACTCTAGCAACCCATCATCTACTTATTACTTCCCAATGCCTTCCCCTAGGCCCAAATCATGGTGAAGTGTTATGTAGTCGACGTTCACATAACACCACTAGAGGAAAGACAACATACATCTTATCAAAATATCGAACGAATACCAAATTCACATGATTACTTATAACAAGACTTCTCCCATGTCCTCAGGAACAAACGTAACTACTCACAAAAAATATTCATGTTCATAATCAGAGGAGTATTAATTATCATTAAGGATCTGAACATATGATCTTCCACCGAATAAACCAACTAGCATCAACTACAAGGAGTAATCAATACTACTAGCAACCCACATGTACCAATCTGAGGTTTTGAGACAAAGATCACGTACAAGAGATAAACTAGGGTATGAGAGGACATGGTGCTGGTGAAGATGTTGATGGATATTGACCCCCTCTGGATGAGAGGATCGATGGTGATGACGATGGCGATGATTTCCCCCTCCGGGAGGGAGGTTTCCCCGGTAGAACAGCTCCGTCGGAGCCCTAGATTGGTTCTACCCAGGTTCCGCCTCGAGACGGCGGCGCTTCGTCCCGAAAGCTTCCTTATGATTTTTTTCATGTTAAAAGACACCATATAGTAGAAGATGGGCGTCGGAGGCCTGCCAGGGTGCCCACAAGGACGGGGGGCGCGCCCAGGGGGGTAGGGCGCGCCCTCCATCCTTGTGGCTGGCTGGTGGCCCCCCTCTGGTGCTTTATTTGCCCAATATTTTTTATTAATTCCAAAATGACTCTCCGTGAAGTTTTAGGACTTTTGGAGTTGTGCAGAATAGGTCTCTAATATTTGCTCCTTTTCCAGCCTAGAATTCCAGCTGCCGCATTCTCCCTCTTCATGTAAACCTTGTAAAATAAGAGAGAAAAGGCATAAGTATTGTGCCATAATGTGTAATAACAACCCATAATGCAATAAATATTGATATAAAAGCATGATGCAAAATGGACGTATCAACTCCCCCAAGCTTAGACCTCGCTTGTCCTCAAGCGAAGGCCAATATCAAAAAATATGTCCGCATGTTTAGAGATAGAGGTGTCGATAAAATAGAATACGGACATCATGATCATCTTTAGAACAACAACATATTATGCCATATAATTTCTTATGTCAAAGTAATAATTCGTTCACAAGGTAAAGTATGAATCAGAAACTTTATTGAAAACTAACAAACTATGGTCTCAGTCATTGAAGCAATTGCAATTTATCATAACATTGGAAAGAGTCAATATAAGAGCTTTTCAGCAAGTCCACATACTCAACTATCATTTAGTCTTTCACAATTGCTAACACTCATGCGATACTTACGGGTTCAAAGTCTCCATCGGACACAGAGAAAGATAGGGGCTTATAGTTTCGCCTCCCAACCTTTTACCTCAAGGGTAATGTCAACAATAATACTTTATGATAACCTACATCTGAGTGGATATATATATCTGGATCTTTCTCCAACACATAGTGCTTGCCAAAAGGAAAAAGTGTAAAAAGGAAAGGTGAAGATCACCATGACTCTTGTATAAGGGTAGAAGATAAAAGTAAAAGATAGGCCCTTCACAGAGGGAAGCAGAGGTTGTCATGCGCTTTTATGGTTGGATGCACAAAATCTTAGTGCAAAAGAACGTCACTTTATATTGCCGCTTGTGATAGGGACCTTTATTATGTAGTCCATCGCTTTTATTTCTTCCATATCACAAGTTCGTATAAAGCTTATTTTCTTCACACTAATAGATCATACATATTTAGAGAGCAATTTTTATTGCTTGCACCAATGACAACTTACTTGAAGGATCTTACTCAATCCATAGGTAGGTATGGTGGACTCTCATGACAAAACTGGGTTTAGGGATGTTTGGAAGCACAAGTAGTATTTCTACTTGGTGCAAATAATTTTGGCTAGCATGAGAGGGAAAGGCAAGGTCAACATGTTGGAGGATCCATGACAATATAACTTCTATTCGGATATAATAAAACATAACCCATCATGTTGTCTTCCTTGTCCAACATCAACTTTTTAGCATGTCATATTTTAATGAGTGCTCACAATTACAAAAGATGTCCAAGATAGTATATTTATATGTGAGGCCTCTCTTTCTTTATTACTTCCTATTAATTGCAACGATGACCAAAACTATGTTTGTCAACTCCCAACAAATTTTATTCATCATACTCTTTATATGTGAAGCCATTACTCTCCATAAGATCAATATATGATCTTTTTATTATTTTATTCCCTCAAGATCATAGCAAGAAAACAAAGCCCTCAACTCAAAACTACTCTTTATTATATAACTCACGGACTCGATTACATATATAGAGATCAAAACAAAACTCAAAGCTAGATCATACTAAAACTTTATTCTACTAGATCAAGATATAACCAAAAGGATCGAACTAATAAAAACGATAAAAGTAAAGGTGTGATGGTGATATGATACCGGGGCACCTCCCCCAAGCTTGGAAGTTGCCAAGGGGAGTGCCCATACCCAGGTATTTAGATCTCTTTCTTCGGAGGTGGTGATGATGGAGTTGTTGATGAAGTAGTGCCACACATCGAGCGTAGGAGATTCTCCAGTTTACGAATAATGCCCTTGAGTGCGGTGATGTACTCTTGCAACAGAATATTTTCGCGAGTAAGATATTTATTTTGCACATGAACTATTTCAATAATCTTGAAAGCTTCAATTTCAGTAGGGGTAAGATGATTGTAGTATGGTTGAAGGATGTCTTCTTCTTCTACTGCCGGAACTTGATCTCCCGCGACCTTCTTGATCTTATCACCCTCGTTGGTTTCCCCAAGTTCTTCTCTCTTCATCTCCATATTCATTAGCCAAGCATCGTCATTCACATTGTTGAAGGAGGAGGAAGACATGATGCCTGGCCTTGAAGACTCTGGCAGGAAACAGCTCAAAACAAAAACAAAGGATTTTGTCGTGGTACGGTGGTCAAAACCTTCGGGAGATTATATAATGAATTTTTACCGACCAAAAAGAAGTATTGTGCAAGAAAACGTAGTCCAGAGGGTACACGCGGTGGCCACAAGGTCGGGGGGTGTGCCCTCCACCCTTGTGGATGCCTCGTGTCTCTTTCGGACTACTTTTAATTTTCCTAATTTTTTAAATATTCCAAAATGGAGAAAATTATCATTGGAAACGTTTTGGAGTCGATTTACTTACCGTACCACATACCTATTCCTTTTCGGAGTCTGAAACGTTCTGGAAGGTGTCCCTTATGTACTCCTCCGGTGTTACGGTGTCAATAATATTGGTCTCAACATTTATGGGAGTACCTGAGATATAATGTTTGATTCTTTGACCGTTTACCACCTTTGGATTTGTGCCTTCGGCGTTGTTGATTTTGATGGCATCAGAACGATAGACCTCCTCGATAATGTAAGGACCTTCCCATTTAGAGAGAAGTTTTCCTGCAAAAAATATTTAAATGAGAGTTGTATAGCAAAACATGATCACCTACATTAAACTCACGCTTTTGTATCCTTTTGTCATGCCATCTTTTAACTTTTTCTGTAAACAACTTGGCATTCTCATAGGCTTGGGTTCTCCATTCATCAAGCGAGCTTATGTCAAATAACCTCTTCTCACCGGCAAGTTTGAAATCATAGTTGAGCTCTTTAATTGCCCAATAAGCTTTATGTTCTAATTCGAGAGTTAAGTGACAAGCCTTTCCATAAACCATTTTATATGGAGACATACCCACAGGGTTTTTTATAAGCAGTTCTATAAGCCCATAATGCATCATCAAGTTTCTTAGACCAATTCTTTCTAGATCTATTAAGAGTCTTTTGCAAAATCAATTTAATATCTCTATTGCTCAATTCTACTTGACCACTAGATTGAGGATGATATGGGGATGCAATTCTATGGTTAACATCATACTTAGCAAGCATTTTACGGAAAGCACCATGAATAAAATGTGAACCACCATCAGTCATTAAATATCTAGGGACTCCAAACCTCAAAAAAATAACTTCTTTAAGAATCTTAATAGAGGTGTTATGATCGGCACTACTAGTTGGAATAGCTTCTACCCACTTAGTAACATAATCAACAACAACTAAAATATGTGTATACCCATTAGAGGAAGGAAAAGGTCCCATATAATCAAAGCCCCAAACATCAAATGGTTCAATAACAAGTGAATAATTCATAGGCATTTCCTGACGCCTACTAATATTACCAATTCTCTGGCATTCATCACAAGACAAGACAAACTTACAAGCATCCTTGAAGAGAGTAGGCCAATAAAAACCAGATTGCAATACCTTGTGTGCAGTCCTATCTCCAGCGTGGTGTCCTCTGTAAGACTCGGAGTGGCACTTGCGTAGGATCTGTTCCTGTTCATGCTCAGGTACACAACGTCTAATAACACCATCTACTCCTTCTTTATAAAGGAGTGGGTCATCCCAGAAGTAATGTCTTAAATCATAGAAAACCTTTTTGTTTTGCTGGTATGTGAAACTAGGTGGTATAAATTTAGCAACAATGTAATTAGCATAATCAGCATGCCATGGAGTATTACAAGAAGCATTTAAGATAGCTAATTGCTCATTAGGAAAGCTATCATCAATAGGGAGTGGGTCATCAAGAACATTTTCTAACCTAGACAAGTTGTCTGCAACGGGGTTCTCAGCTCCCTTTCTATCAATAATATGCAAATCAAATTCTTGTAGCAAGAGAACCCATCTAATAAGTCTAGGTTTAGCATCTTTCTTTTCCATAAGATATTTAATAGCAGCATGATCAGTGTGAACAGTTACTTTGGAATCAACAATATAGGATCTGAACTTATCACAAGCGAAGACAACTGCAAGAAATTCTTTTTCAGTAGTACCGTAATTTCTTTGGGCACCGTCTAGAGTTTTACTAGCATAGTGAATAATATTCAATTTCTTATCAACTCTTTGCCCTAGAACAGCCCCAATAGCATAATCACTAGCATCACACATAATTTCAAAGGGTAAATTCCAATCAGGTGGCTGAACAATAGGTGCAGAAATCAAGGCTTTCTTAAGTATTTCAAATGCTTCTACATAATCATCATAAAAAAAAGGAACATCTTTTTGCAAGAGATTAGTGAGAGGCCTAGAAATTTTAGAGAAGTCTTTAATAAACCTCCTATAGAAACCAACATGACCAAGGAAACTTCTTATACCTTTGATATCTTTAGGACACGGCATCTTTTCAATAGCATCTACTTTAGCTTTATCAACTTCAATACCTCTTTCAGAAATTTTATGCCCCAAGACAATACCTTCATTAACCATAAAGTGGCACTTCTCCCAATTCAAGACAAGATTAGTTTCTTCACATCTCTGCAAAACTCGATCAAGGTTGCTTAAGCAATCATCAAAAGAAGTTCGTAAACGGAGAAATCATCCATGAAAACTTCAACAAACTTTTCACAAAAATCAAAGAATATAGCAGTCATACATCTTTGAAAGGTAGCAGATGCATTGCATAAACCAAAAGGCATACGTCTATAAGCAAAGGTACCAAAAGGGCAAGAAAAAGTGGTCTTTTCCTGATCATCCTTTGACACAGGTATTTGAGAAAAACCAGAATAACCATAGAAAGCAAAAATGTGTATTCTTGGATAATCTTTCTAGCATTTGATCAATAAAAGGTAGAGGGTAATGATCTTTTCTAGTAGCTTTATTTAATTTGCGAAAATCAATTACCATTCTATAACCTGTAACAATTCTTTGTGGGATCAATTCATTCTTATCGTTAGGAACAACAGTAATACCTCCCTTCTTAGGGACACAATGAACAGGACTTACCCACTGACTATCAGCAATAGGATAAATTATACCTACTTCCAGAAGCTTTAGTATTTCATTTCTTACCACTTCTTTCATCTTAGGATTTAACCGTCGTTGCTGATCAACAACTGGTTTAGCATCTTTCTCCAATTTAATTTTGTGCTGACATAGAGTGGGACTAATGCCCTTAAGGTCATCAAGAGTATATCCAATAGCAGCACGGTGCTTCTTCAGAGTTTTCAATAATCTCTTTTCTTCATGCATTGAAAGGTTAGCACTAATAATAACAGGATATATCTTCTTTTCATCAAGGTAATTGTTTAAGCTCAAACACGGGATCACCCTTAGGTGGAGGAGGATCCCCAAGGATTTCAATAGGCAAATTGTGTTTCAAAATAGGCCCTTGATTAAAGAATACTTCATCTATTTCCCTTGTTTCATTCATAGACAGATCATTTTCATGGTCTAGCAAATATTGTTCTAAAGGATCAGTAGGAGGCACGGCAATAGAAGTAAGACCAATAATTTCGTCCTTACTAGGCAATTCTTTATCATGGGGTTGTCTACGAAATTTAGAGAAATTAAAATCATGAGACATATCCCCTAAACTAACAGTAACAATATCTTTCTCGCAGTCTATCTTAGCATTAACAGTATTCAAGAAGGGTCTACCAAATATAATGGGATAAAAGTTATCTTGTGGGGAACCAAGAACAAGAAAATCAGTAGGATATTTTATTTTCCCACACAAGACTTCAACATCTCTAACAATTCCAATTGGTGAAATAGTATCTCTATTAGCAAGCTTAATAGTAACATCAATATCTTCTATCTCAGTAGGTGTAATATCATTCATAATTTCTTTATATAAGGAAAAAGGAATTGCACTAACACTAGCACCCATATCACATAAGCCATGATAATAATGATCTCCTATTTTAACTGAAACAACAGGCATGACAACAACGGGTCTATGTTTATCTTTACCATCGGGTTTAGCAATTCTAGCATGTTCATCACAGAAATAAATAACTTGCCCATCAATATTATCAACCAAGAGATCTTTAACCATAGAAATACTAGGTTCAACTTTGATTTGCTCAGGGGGTGTAGGTGTTCTAGTATAACTCTTACGAACCACAGTTGAAGCTTTAGCATGATCCTTTATTCTAACAGGAAAAGGTGGTTTCTCAATATAAGTAGTAGGAATAATAGGATCAACATTATAAGTAATAGTTTCTTCTTCAACTTTAATAGGTTCAACTACTTTAACTTCAATGGGAGGATGATATTTAAACCACTTCTCCTTAGGGAGATCAACATAAGTAGCAAAAGATTCACAGAAAGAAGCTACTATCTCAGAGTCAAGTCCATAATTAGTGCTAAAATCACGAAAAACATCGGTATCCATAAAAGATTTAACACAATCAAACTTAAGGTTTATACTTGACTCCTTACCTTCGTCGAGGTCCCAATCTTCAGAGTTGCGTTTAATTCTTTCCAATAAATCCCATTTGAATTCAATATCCTTCTTCATATAAGAACCAGTACAAGAAGTATCAAGCATGGATCGATCATTATGAGAAAGGCGAGCATAAATTTTTTGAATAATAATTTCTCTTGGGAGCTCATGATTGGGGGCATGAATATAACATTGACTTAAGCCTCCCCCAAGCTTGAGCGATACTTTCTCCTTCACGAGGCCAAAAATTATATATATAATTCCGATCACGATGAACCAGATGCATAGGATAAAACTTCTAATGAAATTCCAATTTCAATCGGTTGTAGTTCCATGATCCAATATCATCACATAGACTATACCATGTCAATGCCTTCTCCTTCAAAGATAAAGGGAAGACCTTCTTCTTGACTTCATCCTCGGGCAAACCTGCAAGCTTAAATAATCCACAAACTTCATCCACATAGATTAGATGCATATCAGGATGTAATGTTCCATCTCCTGTGTAAGGATGAGCTAGCAGTTTCTCTATCATACCCGAAGGAATTTCATAATAAATATTTTTAGTAGGTGCAGTAGGTTGAGGAGCAACTCTTTGCTCTTCCGGTCGAGGTGAAGATACCCCGAACAAACCCCTCAGAGGATTACTTTCCATAGTAACAAGTGACAGTAAATTTCAGCACACTATATAAATGTTTCCTTACCAAATTCCACTCACCAAAGGCGCTTCACTCCCCGGCAACAGCGCCAGAAAAGAGTCTTGATGACCCACAAGTATAGGGGATCTATCGTAGTCCTTTCAA
This sequence comes from Thinopyrum elongatum, assembly GCA_011799875.1. Lineage (NCBI taxonomy): Eukaryota > Viridiplantae > Streptophyta > Magnoliopsida > Poales > Poaceae > Thinopyrum > Thinopyrum elongatum. The sequence continues at coordinate 57,771,685 of CM022299.1, forward strand.
TAAGTAAGAGTGTTGAACCCAATGAGGAGCAGAAGGAAATGACAAGCGGTTTTCAGCAAGGTATTCTCTGCAAGCACTGAGATTATCGGAGACAGATAGTTGTATGATGAGATAATTCATAACGGGTAATAAGTAACAAAAGTAAACAAGGTGCAGCAAGGTGGCCCAATCCTTTTTGTAGAAAAGGACAAGCCTGGACAAACTCTTATATAAAGCAAAGCGCTCCCGAGGACACATGGGAATTATTGTCAAGTTAGTTTTCATCATGCTCATATGATTCGCGTTCGTTACTTTGATAATTTGATATGTGGGTGGACCGGTGCTTGGGTGCTGTCCTTCCTTGGACAAGCCTTCCACTTATGGTTAACCCCTCTCGCAAGCATCCGCAACTACGAAAGAAGAATTAAGATAAATCTAACGATAGCATGAAACATATGGATCCAAATCAGCCCCTTACGAAGCAACGCATAAACTAGGGTTTAAGCTTCTGTCACTCTAGCAACCCATCATCTACTTATTACTTCCCAATGCCTTCCCCTAGGCCCAAATCATGGTGAAGTGTTATGTAGTCGACGTTCACATAACACCACTAGAGGAAAGACAACATACATCTTATCAAAATATCGAACGAATACTAAATTCACATGATTACTTATAACAAGTCTTCTCCCATGTCCTCAGGAACAAACGTAACTACTCACAAAGCATATTCATGTTCATAATCAGAGGAGTATTAATTATCATTAAGGATCTGAACAAATGATCTTCCACCAAATAAACTAACTAGCATCAACTACAAGGAGTAATCAGCACTACTAGCAACCCACAGGTACCAATCTGAGGTTTTGAGACAATTATCGGATACAAGAGATGAACTAGGGTTTTAGAGGACATGGTGCTGGTGAAGATGTTGATGGAGATTGACCCCCTCTTGATGAGAGGATCGATGGTGATGACGATGGCGATGATTTCCCCCTCCGGGAGGGATGTTTCCCCGGCAGAACAGCTCCGCCGGAGCCCTAGATTGGTTCTGCCCAGGTTCCGCCTCGAGATGGCGGCGCTTCATCCCGAAAGCTTACTTATGATTTTTTTCAGGGTAAAAGACACCATATAGCAGAAGATGGGCATCGGAGGCCTGACAGGGGGCCCACAAGGACGGGGGGTGCGCCCAGGGGGGTAGGGCGCGCCCTCCACCCTTGTGGCTGGCTGGTGGCCCCCCTCTGGTGCTTTCTTCGCCCAATATTTTTTATTAATTCCAAAATGACTCTCCGTGAAGTTTCAGGACTTTTGGAGTTGTGCAGAATAGGTCTCTAATATTTGCTCCTTTTCCAGCCCAGAATTCCAGCTGCCGGCATTCTCCCTCTTCATGTAAACCTTGTAAAATAAGAGAGAAAAGGCATAAGTATTGTGCCATAATGTGTAATAACAACCCATAATGCAATAAATATTGTTATAAAAGCATGATGCAAAATGGACGTATCAGCGCGCCTAGGAGGCTTGTGGCTACCTCGGGCACCTCCTGGCCCCCTTGCAAGTCCTACGGGTGTCATCTGGTCCAAGAAAAATCATCGCGAAAGTTTTATTTCGTGTGGACTCCGTTTGATATTCCTTTTCTGTAAAAATCAAAAACAAAGAAAAACAGAAACTGGCACTTGGCTCTGGGTTAATAAGTTAGTCCCAAAAATAATATAAAATAGCGTATTAATGCATATAAAACATCCAAAACAAATAATATAATAGCATGGAACAATAAAAAATTATAGATACGTTGGAGACGTATCAAGCATCCCCAAGCTTAATTCATGCTCGTCCTCGAGTAGGTAAATGACAAAAACAGAATTTTTGATGTGGAATGCTACCTAACATATTTCTTAATGTAATCTTCTTTATTGTGGCATGAATATTCAGATCCATAAGATTCAAAACAAAAGTTTAATATTGATATAAAAACAATAATACTTCAAGCTTACTAATAAAGCAATCATGTCTTCTCAAAATAACATGGCCAAAAAAGTTATCCCTACAAAATCATATAGTCTGTGTAACACCCCCTGTCATTAACTACAGTGATCACCCTAGGTTAATGCCATGTCAGCAAGCTTAATAGTGCATAATCATCATTAGCATCAAATTGCATTTCAACTCCTAACTCAAATTCAAATTTAAATGAAAGTGAAATATAAAAGTTGTCCAACCTAAAAACTAAAATGCTCAGTAAATAACAAATATTGCAGAGGCTAGTCTAAAATTGAAACCAACAAATAATAAAATATTTAGGTGGCACTAACATGATTAAAACAGCTAGGATTAATGCATATTAATTATTGTAAAAATTGTGGGAGCTCCATTTGTCTCCAAACTAATTTTTGGTAGTGTTAGGGAATGCCTAGTATTTACTGGAACAATTGCCATGTTCTATAAAAATCATTTTGAGGCCTAACTTTTTACTAAAACAGGGAAATAGGAATAGATAAAAGGAAAAAGAACAAAACAGAAAAACAAAAGAAAAGAAAAGGCCCCCCTGGCCAACTGGGCCAGGCGGCCCAGCTGGCCGACCCACCTGGCCCAACCGGCCGGCCCAACCCCATCCCCCCTTATCCCCTCGGGCGACCAAACCCTAACCCCCGACCGCACATTCCCCCCCCCACTCCCCACGTCTCTCTCCTTCCCCCTCCTGATTCTGGATCGGGATCGGGGGGACCGAACCGCGCCGGCGCCGCCGCCGATCGGATCGCCACCTCGCCGGACGCCATCGCCGGACTGCCTCCCCGCCTCCGACGCGTCGTCTCCGACCTACTCCCCGCGCCCCACTGCCCTTTCCCCTACGGCCACCGTGAGCGCCCCTTCTACTCCTCTCTCCCTCGCGCCCGCACGCCGCTCGCTTCCGCCGTGGCTCGCTCGGCCGCCGCCCCTGCTGTCCGCTGCTGCTGCTCGGCTTCGCCTGCTGTCGCGCACGTGCGCCCGAGCCACGCCCCGCTCGGCCACGCTTGCTGAGCCGCCCCGCGCGGCCCCGCTGCTGCAGGCACCACCCTCCGCTTCCCCTGCTCGCCGCACAGCCTCAACGCGCGCGCCCGCGCCGCCGCTCACACAGCAGCCGCCCCGCCGCTCACACAGCAGCCGCCCCGCCGCGTGCAGTGCGCACCCGCACGCGCCTGCGCCCGGCGCCTGCCGCGCGTCACCCCGCGACGCTCCCCGCCCCTGCTGCTCCTTCCCCGTGAGCCGTGCCGTCGCCTCTCCCTCTCCTGCGCCCTGTACGCCGTGGCCACCGTCCGGTTGGCCTGCGCCCGTCGACGCCCGCCAGCGAGCGCCCGCCCTGTCGCCTCGGGTCCGCCCCGACGGGCGCCTCGCCCGCAATCGCGCCCGAAAACCCAGCGCCCGTGGCCCCGTGCCATTGGCCTGTGGGCCAACACCCCCCTGGGTCGCTGACGAACGGGGCCCGCTGCCCAGAAAAAAAAAGCGAAAATAAAAATAGAAATAAAAATTTAAAAAATTATTAAATAAATAAATAAAAATTAATTAATTAATTAATTAAGTAAATTAATTAACTTAATTAATTCTAATTAGATTAACCTAATCTCTAATTAAGCAAATTAACCCTGTTTAGTTAGTCTGAGACTATGACGAGCGGGTCCCACCTGCCAGGGTTGACCTAGTCAACCTATGGCCCCGCTGACGTCATGCTGATGTCATAATTCTAATTTTGAATTAATTTAATTAATAATAATTTTAGAATTGTTTAAAACTTTAGAAAATCATATTAAATAAACCGTAACTCCGATGAAAATACTTTATACATGAAAGTTGCTCAGAACGACGAGACGAACCCGGATACGCCCTCCGTATTCCCGTCAGACGCCCGCAGCTATAAGAACATTGAACTTTTAGACCAGTTTCAGTAAATGAATAGTGCCCAACTTTAATTAAATAAATCCGAATAAATTCCTAAATTAACTAAATCATTTAGTTAGGCGTTAGAACACCCCGGCACTGCATATTGTCATGTCATACTTAGTGTAGCATTGTTTGCTTTGTATTTATTGTTTCTTCCCCCTCTTCTCTCCGGTAGACTACGAGACCGACGCTGCTGCTGCCCCGTTCGACTACGGAGTTGACGACCCCTCCTTCTTGCCAGAGCAACCAGGCAAGCCCCCCCTTGATCACCAGATATCGCCTATTCTCCTCTATACTGCTTGCATTAGAGTAGTGTAGCATGTTACTGCTTTTCGTTAATCCTATTCTGATGCATAGCCTGACATTGTTGCTACATCTGTTGATACCTTACCTGCAATCCTAAATACTTAGTATAGGATGCTAGTTTATCAACATTGGCCCTACATTCTTGTCAGTCTGCCTTGCTATACTATCGGGCCGTGGTCACTCGGGAGGTGATCACGGGTATATACTATACATATATACATACTATACAGAAGGTGACTAAAGTCGAGTCGGCTCGAAGAGTACCCGCGAGTGATTCACGGATTGGGGGCTGAAAGGACCTTTGTCCTGACGGCCCTCTGTGTGGATCTTTGTGGCGGAGCGACAGGGCAGGTTGAGACCACCTAGGAGACAGGTGGGCCTGGCCCTGGTCGGCGTTCGCGTTTACTTCAAATTAACACGCTTAACGAGAGTGGGTATTTGATCTTAGTCTGGCCACTGGCCTATACGCACTAACCAACTACGCAGGAACAGATATGGGCACTCGACGTCGTGGTATCAGCCGAAGCCTCCTAGACGTCAGCGACTGAGCGGCGCGCGCCGGGTTGGACCGCGTAACGCAACTTCCTTTGTAATGGAGGTTGCTAGGTCTGCTCTCCGGCCGCCCACGCAACATGCAGGTGTGCAATGGGCGATGGGCCCAGACCCCTGCGCGCATAGGATTTAGACCGGCGTGCTGACCTCTCTGTTAGGCCTAGGTAGGGCTGCGACATGTTGATCTTTCGAGGCCGGACATGACCCAGGAAAGTGTGCCCGGCCAGAGGGATCGAGCGTGTTGGGTAATGTGGTGCACCCCTGCAGGGAAGTTTATCTATTCGAATAGCCGTGTCCCTCGGTAAAAGGACGACCCGGAGTTGTACCTCGACCTTATGACAACTAGAACCGGATACTTAATAAAACACACCCTTTCAAGTGCCAGATACAACCCGGTGATCGCTCTCTCACAGGGCGACGAGGAGAGGATCATCGGGTAGGTTTATGCTATACGATGCTACTTGGTGAACTTATCATCTACTCTCTCCTACATGCTGCAAGATGGAGGCTGCCAGAAGCGTAGTCTTCGACAGGATTAGATATCCCCCCTCTTATTCTGGCTTTCTGCAGTTCAGTCCACTGATATGGCCCTTTACACATATACCCATGCATATGTAGTGTAGCTCCTTGCTTGCGAGTACTTTGGATGAGTACTCACGGTTGCTTTGCTTCCCCCTTTTCCCCCTTTCTTTTCTTTCTGGTTGTCACAACCAGATGCTGGAGTTCAGGAGCCAGACGCCACCGTCGACGACGACCCCTACTCTGGAGGTGCCTACTACTACGTGCAGGCTGCCGACGACGACCAGGAGTAGTTTAGGAGGATCCCAGGCAGGAGGCCTGCGCCTCTTTCGACATGTATCCCAGTTTGTGCTAGCCATCTTATGGCAACTTGTTTAACTTATGTCTGTACTCAGATATTGTTGCTTCCGCTGACTCGTCTATGATCGAGCACTTGTATTCGAGCCCTCGAGGCCCCTGGCTTGTATTATGATGCTTGTATGACTTATTTTACTTTTAGAGTTGTGTTGTGATATCTTCCCGTGAGTCCCTGATCTTGATCGTACACGTTTGCGTGTATGATTAGTGTACGATTGAATCGGGGGCGTCACAAGTTGGTATCAGAGCCGACTGCCTGTAGGAACCCCCCCTTCCACACTCCTTGGCCGAAGTTGAGTCTAGACAAAGAAAACTGTTTTACTAACATGGCTGTGTGTCTTACGGGCCCACATCGCCAATTGGGTGGTATTAGGATCTTTTACTCCTCGTTCTTTACTCTGGGACTCTGAACTCTCTTCTACTCGGGTTTAACGAATTTACTAATACTAATAATAGGATCCCGTGACCACATTCACCCCAAAGTTGGATAAGCCACAGTTAACCCTTAGAATAGTACTTTTGGACAATATCCACACTGTCATATGACTCCTTTGAAACATCTTTGTTTTCAGATGGAACCCACGAGGCAGGTCCACTCGAGGGCATTGAAAACATTCCCGTTGTTCGTGAATTCCAAGACGTCTTTCCTGAAGAACTTCCAGGGATTCCCCCTGCTAGAGTTGTCGAATTCATCATCGACTTGAAACCAGGCACCACCCCTATAGCCAAACGACCTTACAAGATGCCGCCACATGAACTCATTGCGCTTAAGGAGGAAATCGACACATCTCTTCGCAGTGGTTTCATTCGCCCCAGTTGCTCTCCTTGGGGAGCACCTTCCCTCTTTGTCAAGAAGAAGGATGGGACAAACCGATTGGTCCAAGACTACCGTCCTATTAACCAAGCTACCATTCAGAACAAATATCCTCTTCCTCGGATCAATGATCTGTATGATCAACTAGCTGGCTCATCAGTGTTCTCCAAACTGGACTTAAGGTTGGGATACCACCAGATCCATGTTCGTGAAGAGGATATCCCAAAGACCGCATTCGTGACTCGAATATGGTTCATATGAGTACACCGTCATGTCATTCGGCTTAACCAATGCTCCAGCCACTTTCTCTCATTTGATGAACTATATCTTCATGGAATACCTCGACAAGTTCATCGTGGTTTATCTGGATGATATCCTTGTGTACTCCAAGAATAAAGAAGAGCATGCTGAACATCTTCGTCTTGTCCTGGAGAAGCTTCGAAAGCATCAACTCTATGCTAAGTATTCCAAGTGTGAATTATGGCTTCCCGAAGTAACTTATCTTGGGCATGTCATCTCCAAGGATGGTATTGCCGTCAACCCCGAGCGAGTTCAGGCTATTCTCGATTGGACTCCTCCGAAGAACGTCAAGCAAGTCAAGAGTTTTCTCGGTCTCGCCAGCTATTGCCGTCGATTCGTCGAGAATTTCTCCAAGATCGCCAGGCCTCTGACTAACCTATTGCATAAGGGCGTCAAGTACCAATGGACAGACAAATGTCAGGAAAGTTTCCAGGCACTCAAGGACAAGTTGACTTCTGCCCTAGTGCTTGCTCCACCTAATACTAAGATGGACTTCGTCATTTACTGCGACGCTTCCCGTCAAGGATTAGGCTGTGTCCTAATGCAAGAGCGCAAAGTGATTGCCTATGCATCCCGTCAATTGCGCCCTCACGAAGAGAACTACCCAGTTCACGACCTCGAGCTTGCTGCTGTCATACATGCACTGAAACAGTGGCGACATTGCCTTCTCGCTAATCGTTGCGAGATCTTCACCGACCACCAAAGTCTAAAGTATTTGTTTACTCAGCCAGACCTGAACCTCCGTCAGCAGAGATGGATGGAGACTGTTGCAGACTTTGACTTGGGTATTTCCTATACACCAGGCAAGGCTAATGTGATGGCTGATGCCTTGAGCCGTAAGTCATATTGCAACCACCTCCAGGTTCACAAGGTTCAACCCTCGCTTGTTGAAGAATTCAGAAAGCTGAACCTCCATATTGTTCCTCCTGGAGCACTCGCTCCCCCTCCTCTAGAGTTCCGCAAGATGAACCTCCGTGTTGTTCCCCAGGGTTCCCTCAATACCCTGGCTGTCGAACCAGATCTCTTGGGCAGCATCAAGACACTGCAGAAGTATGACTCTCAAGCCCACAAGATTAAGCGCTACCTCGCGGCAGGAAGGCCCTCGTGCTTCACCCTTGAAGATGATGACACCTTATTCTTTAAAGGTCGAATAGTGGTCCCTACGGAAGACAACCTGGATATGACTCAGAAGGTTATGAAAGAAGCTCATGAAACGCCTCTGTCTATTCATCCCGGTAGCACCAAGATGTACCAAGATGTCCGTCGAAAATTCTGGTGGTCTAATATGAAGCAAGACATTGCTCGTTATGTTGCTGAATGTGACATTTGTTGTCGAATCAAAGCAGAACATCAAAGGCCTACTGGGACTCTTCAACCTATCTCTATTCCTGAATGGAAATGGGACCATGTTGAAATGGACTTCGTCACTGGTTTTCCCAAATCGCAGAAAGGTAATGATGCTATCCTTGTCATCATTGATCGACTCTCTAAAGTTGCACATTTTCTGGCGGTCAAAGAAACAATCACTGCTAGTCAGCTTGCAACTCTCTACATGTCCAGAATTGTTTCACTTCACGGTATTCCACTGGTAATCAGTTCGGACCGTGGCAGTTTATTCACTTCAAAATTCTGGGCAAGTTTCCAAGAAGCTATGGGTACTCATCTGTCATTCAGTACTGCATTTCATCCTCAGTCGCAAGGGCAAGTGGAACGTGTCAACCAAGTTCTCGAAGACATGCTTCGAGCTTGTGTTATCTCTTTCGGCAAGAAATGGGAGGAATCTCTCCCGTATGCGGAGTTCTCTTATAATAATAGCTATCAAGCTAGTCTGAAGATGGCCCCCTTCGAAGTGTTATATGGACGAAAGTGTCGAACCCCTCTGAACTGGTCAGAAACTGGGGAACGTCCACTTTTCGGTCCGGATATTATCCAACACGCCGAAGAACAAGTCCGCATCATTCGTGAGAATCTCAAGACTGCCCAGTCACGTCAGAAGAGTCAGTATGACCGTCATCATAAAGACATGGTCTATCAACCTGGCGAAAAGGCTTATCTTCGAGTTACACCAATGAAGGGTGCTCACCGCTTCGGGATCAAGGGCAAGCTAGCTCCTCGCTATATTGGTCCGTTCACTATTCTCGAAAAGCGTGGAAAAGTGGCATATCAACTGGAGCTTCCGCCGAACCTTTCTCAGGTTCACGATGTGTTCCACGTGTCACAACTCCGCCGCTGCTTCAAGGACCCAATCCGAGCAGTGGATCATGAAGTGCTCGAATTGCAGCATGACCTCTCCTATAAAGAGCATCCGGTCCGCATTCTCGACCAAGCTGAACGCCGCACACGTCAGAAGGCAATCAAGTTCCTCAAGGTTCAGAGGTCAAATCATTCTGAAGATGAGGCCACTTGGGAACGCGAGGATCGTCTTCGTGAAGAATACCCCACTTTCTTTCAGTCTTCCTCTTAATTCTCGGGACGAGAATTCTTGTTAGATGAGGAGAATTGTAACACCCCCTGTCATTAACTACAGTGATCACCCTAGGTTAATGCCATGTCAGCAAGCTTAATAGTGCATAATCATCATTAGCATCAAATTGCATTTCAACTCCTAACTCAAATTCAAATTTAAATGAAAGTGAAATATAAAAGTTGTCCAACCTAAAAACTAAAATGCTCAGTAAATAACAAATATTGCAGAGGCTAGTCTAAAATTGAAACCAAAAAATAATAAAATATTTAGGTGGCACTAACATGATTAAAACAGCTAGGATTAATGCATATTAATTATTGTAAAAATTGTGGGAGCTCCATTTGTCTCCAAACTAATTTTTGGTAGTGTTAGGGAATGCCTAGTATTTACTGGAACAATTGCCATGTTCTATAAAAATCATTTTGAGGCCTAACTTTTTACTAAAACAGGGAAATAGGAATAGATAAAAGGAAAAAGAACAAAAACAGAAAAACAAAAGAAAAGAAAAGGCCCCCCTGGCCAACTGGGCCAGGCGGCCCAGCTAGCCGACCCACCTGGCCCAACCGGCCGGCCCAACCCCATCCCCCGTTATCCCCTCGGGCGACCAAACCCTAACCCCCGACCGCACATTCCCCTCCCCCACTCCCCACGTCTCTCTCCTTCCCCCTCCTGATTCTGGATCGGGATCAGGGGGACCGAACCGCGCCGGCGCCGCCGCCGATCGGATCGCCACCTCGCCGGACGCCATCGCCGGACTGCCTCCCCGCCTCCGATGCGTCGTCTCCGACCTCCTTCCCGCGCCCCACTGCCCTTTCCCCTACGGCCACCGTGAGCGCCCCTTCTACTCCTCTCTCCCTCGCGCACGCACGCCGCTCGCTTCCGCCGTGGCTCGCTCAGCCGCCGCCCCTGCTGTCCGCTGCTGCTGCTCGGCTTCGCCTGCTGTCACGCACGTGCGCCCGAGCCACGCCCCGCTCACCACGCCCCGCTCAGCCACGCTTGCCGAGCCGCCCCGCGCGGCCCCGCTACTGCAGGCACCACCCTCCGCTTCCCCTGCTCGCCGCACAGTCTCAACGCGCGCGCCCGCGCCGCGGCTCACACAGCAGCCTCCCCGCCGCGTGCAGTGCGCACCCGCACGCGCCTGCTGCTCCTTCCTCGTGCGTCGTGCCGTCGCCTCTCCCTCTCCTGCGCCCTGTACGCCGTGGCCACCGTCCGGTTGGCCCGCGCCCGTTGACGCCCGCCAGCGAGCGCCCGCCCTGTCGCCTCGGGTCCGCCCCGACGGGCGCCTCGCCCGCAACCGCGCCCGAAAACCCAGCGCCCGTGGCCCCGTGCCACTGGCCTGTGGGGCAACACCCCCCTGGGTCGCTGACGAACGGGGCCCGCTGCCCAGAAAAAAAAACGAAAATAAAAATAGAAATAAAAAAAATTATTAAATAAATAAATAAAAATTAATTAATTAATTAACTTAATTAATTCTAATTAGATTAACCTAATCTCTAATTAAGCAAATTAACCCTGTTTAGTTAGTCTGAGACTATGACGAGCGGGTCCCACCTGCCAGGGTTGACCTAGTCAACCTATGGCCCCGCTGACGTCATGCTGATGTCATAATTCTAATTTCAAATTAATTTAATTAATAATAATTTCAGAATTGTTTAAAACTTTAGAAAATCATATTAAATAAACCGTAACTCCGATGAAAATACTTTATACATGAAAGTTGCTCAGAATGACGAGACGAACCCAGATACGCCCTCCGTATTCCCGTCAGACGCCCGCAGCTATAAGAACATTGAACTTTTAGACCAGTTTCAGTAAATGAATAGTGCCCAACTTTAATTAAATAAATCCGAATAAATTCCTAAATTAACTAAATCATTTAGTTAGGCGTTAGAACACCCCGGCACTGCATATTGTCATGTCATACTTTGTGTAGCATTGTTTGCTTTGTATTTATTGTTTCTTCCCCCTCTTCTCTCCGGTAGACTACGAGACCGACGCTGCTGCTGCCCCGTTCGACTACGGAGTTGACGACCCCTCCTTCTTGCCAGAGCAACCAGGCAAGCCCCCCCCCTTGATCACCAGATATCGCCTATTCTCCTCTATACTGCTTGCATTAGAGTAGTGTAGCATGTTACTGCTTTCCGTTAATCCTATTCTGATGCATAGCCTGACATTGTTGCTACATCTGTTGATACCTTACCTGCAATCCTAAATACTTAGTATAGGATGCTTGTTTATCATCATTGGCCCTACATTCTTGTCAGTCTGCCTTGCTATACTATCGGGCCGTGATCACTCGGGAGGTGATCACGGGTATATACTATACATATATATATACTATACAGAAGGTGACTAAAGTCGGGTCGGCTCGAAGAGTACCCGCAAGTGATTCACGGATTGGGGGCTGAAAGGACCTTTGTCCTGACGGCCCTCTGTGTGGATCTTTGTGGCGGAGCGACAGGGCAGGTTGAGACCACCTAGGAGACAGGTGGGCCTGGCCCTGGTCGGCGTTCGCGTTTACTTCAAATTAACACGCTTAATGAGAGTGGGTATTTGATCTTAGTCTGGCCACTGGCCTATACGCACTAACCAACTACGCAGGAACAGATATGGGCACTCGACGTCGTGGTATCAGCCGAAGCCTCCTAGACGTCAGCGACTGAGCGGCGCGCGCCGGGTTGGACCGCGTAACGCAACTTCCTTTGTAATGGAGGTTGCTAGGTCTGCTCTCCGGCCGCCCACGCAACATGCAGGTGTGCAATGGGCGATGGGCCCAGACCCCTGCGCGCATAGGATTTAGACCGGCGTGCTGACCTCTCTGTTAGGCCTAGGTAGGGCTGCGACATGTTGATCTTTCGAGGCCGGACATGACCCAGGAAAGTGTGCCCGGCCAGAGGGATCGAGCGTGTTGGGTAATGTGGTGCACCCCTGCAGGGAAGTTTATCTATTCGAATAGCCGTGTCCCTCGGTAAAAGGACGACCCAGAGTTGTACCTCGACCTTATGACAACTAGAACCGGATACTTAATAAAACACACCCTTTCAAGTGCCAGATACAACCCGGTGATCGCTCTCTCATAGGGCGACGAGGAGAGGATCATCGGGTAGGTTTATGCTATACGATGCTACTTGGTGAACTTATCATCTACTCTCTCCTACATGCTGCAAGATGGAGGCTGCCAGAAGCGTAGTCTTCGACAGGATTAGATATCCCCCCTCTTATTCTGGCTTTCTGCAGTTCAGTCCACTGATATGGCCCTTTACACATATACCCATGCATATGTAGTGTAGCTCCTTGCTTGCGAGTACTTTGGATGAGTACTCACGGTTGCTTTGCTTCCCCCTTTTCCCCCTTTCTTTTCTTTCTGGTTGTCACAACCAGATGCTGGAGTTCAGGAGCCAGACGCCACCGTCGACGACGACCCCTACTCTGGAGGTGCCTACTACTACGTGCAGGCTGCCGACGACGACCAGGAGTAGTTTAGGAGGATCCCAGGCAGGAGGCCTGCGCCTCTTTCGACATGTATCCCAGTTTGTGCTAGCCATCTTATGGCAACTTGTTTAACTTATGTCTGTACTCAGATATTGTTGCTTCCGCTGACTCGTCTATGATCGAGCACTTGTATTCGAGCCCTCGAGGCCCCTGGCTTGTATTATGATGCTTGTATGACTTATTTTACTTTTAGAGTTGTGTTGTGATATCTTCCCGTGAGTCCCTGATCTTGATCGTACACGTTTGCGTGTATGATTAGTGTATGATTGAATCGGGGGCGTCACAGTCTGGCTATGCTCCATCTTCATCACACAAAGTATTTCATCATGCACAACCCCGATGACAAGCCAAGCAATTGTTTCATACTTTTGATGCTCTCAAACTTTTTCAACTTTCAAGCAATACATGAGCGTGAGCCATGGATATAGCACTATAGGTCGAATAGAATATGGTGGTTGTGGAGAAGACAAAAAGAAGGAGAAAGTCTCACATCAACTAGGCAAATTAATAGGCTATGGAGATGCACATCAATTGAAATCGATGCAAGTGAGTAGGGATTGCCATGCAACGGATGCACTAGAGCTATAAGTATATGAAAGCTCAAAAAGAAACTAAGTGGGTGTGCATCCAACTTGCTTGCTCACGAAGACCTGGGGCAATTTGAGGAAGCCCATCATTGGAATATACAAGCCAAGTTCTATAATGAAAAATTCCCACTAGTATATGAAAGTGACAAAATAGAAGACCCTCTATCATTAAGATCATGGTGCTACTTTGAAGCACAAGTGTGGAAAAAGGATAGTAACATTGTCCCTTCTCTCTTTTCTCTCATTTTTTCCTTTTATTTTTTTCTCTTTTTTTTCTCTTTTTCTCTTTTCTCTTTTTTTATTATTTTTCATCCGGAGCCTCATCCCGACTTGTGGGGGAATCATAGCCTCCATCATCCTTTCCTCACATGGGACAATGCTCAAATAATGATGATCATCGCACTTTTATTTACTTACAACTCAAGAATGACAACTCGATTCTAGAACAAGATATGACTCTATATGAACGCCTCCGGTGGTGTACCGGGATGTGCAATGATCAAGAGTGACATGTATAAAAAAATATATGAACGGTGGCTTTGCCACAAATACTATGCCAACTACATGATCATGCAAAGCAATATGACAATGATGGTGCCTGTCATAATAAACGAAACGGTGGAAGTTGCATGGCAATATAGCTCAGAATGGCTATGGAAATGCCATAATAGGTAGGTATGGTGGCTATTTTGAGGAAGGGTATATGGTGGGTTTAATGCACCGGCGAAAGTTGCGCGGTACTAGAGAGGCTACCAATGGTGGAAGGGTGAGAGTGCGTATAATCCATGGACTCAACATTAGTCATAAAGAACTCACATACTTATTGAAAAAATTTATTAGCCATCAAAACAAAGTACTACACGCATGCTCCTAGGCGGATAGATTGGTAGGAAAAGACCATCGCTCGTCCCCGACCGCCCCTCATAAGGAAGACAATCAAAAAATAAATCATGCTCCGACTTCATCACATAACGGTTCACCATACGTGCATGCTACGGGAATCACAAACTTCAACACAAGTATTTCTACCAATCCACAATTACTCACTAGCATGACTCTAATATCACCATCTTTATATCTCAAAACAAATGCAAGGAATCAAACTTCTCATATATTCAATGCTCTTTATATGAAAGTTTTTATTATATCCCTCTTGGATGCCTATAACCTAAGCAAATTACCATGCTGTTTAAGACTCTCAAAATAATATAAGTGAAGCATGAGAGTTCAACAATTTATATAAAATAAAGCCACCGCCGTGCTCTAAAAAGATATAAGTGAAGCACTAGAGCAAACTGCCTAGCTCAAAAGATATAAGTGAAGCACATAGAGTATTCTAATAAATTCACGATTAATGTGTGTCCCTCTCAAAAGGTGTGTACAGAAAGGATGATTATGGCAAACTAAAAAGCAAAGACTCATACCATACAAGACGCTCCAAGCAAAACACATATCATGTGGTGAATAAAAATATAGTCTCAAGTAAATTTACCGATGGATTGAAGACAAAAGAGGGGATGCCATCCGGGGCATCCCCAAGCTTAGATGCTTGGTTGTCCTTGAATATTACCTTGGGGTGCCTTGGGCATCCCCAACCTTAGTCTCTTGCCACTCCTTATTCCGTTGTCCATCAAATCTTTACCCAAAACTTGAAAACTTCACAACACAAAACTCAACATAAAACTCATAAGCTCCATTAGTATAATAAAATAAATCACCACTTTTAGTACTGTTGTGAACTCATTCTAAATTTATATTGGTGTTATATCTAATGTCTTCCAACTTCTCCATGGTTCATACCCCCAGATACTACCCATAGATTCATCAAAATAAGCAAATAACACATAGAAAACAGAATCTGTCAAAAACAGAACAGTCTGTAGTAATCTGGAAACTTCATATACTTATGTAACTCCAAAAATTCTGAAAAATTAGGAAGACCTGGGAAATTTTTATATCAATCTTGTGCAAATAGAATCAGATCAAAATCCCGTTTATGTGAATTTATAAAATTATTTTACTGGGTGCAAAAGTTTCTGTTTTTTAGCAAGATCAAATCAACTATCACCATAGATCATCCCAAAGGTCTTACTTGGATCAAACACTAATTAAAACACTAAATGCAATTACTACAGAGTTAATAATGTGTAAACTAATAAAAATAAAAATGAAAAATATTGGGTTTTCTCCCAACAAGCGCTTTTCTTTAAAGCCTTTTAGCTAGACGTTGATAATTTTAATGATGCTCACATGAAAGATAGCAATTGAAACACGAAGAGAGCATCATGTAGCATGTGAAAAACAAGTTTAAGTCTAACATACTTCATATGCATAGGCATTTTATAAGAAAACAAATTATCAAGACAAGCAAAAACTAGCATATGCAAGGAAGAAGAAAGAAACAATAGTAATCTCAACATAATGAGAGGTAATTTAGTAACATGCAAATTTCTACAACCATATTTCCCTCTCTCATAATAATTACATGTAGGATCATATTCAAATGCAACAATATAGCTATCACATAACATATTCTCTACATGATCCACATGCATGCAAAGTTGGCACTCTTCCAAGATAGTGGGATTATCATCAAATAAACTCATGACCTCTCCAAGCCCACTTTTATCAAAAAATTCGTAAGATTGATCATTCTCCAAAGTAGTAGGATCATTATTACCTAGAGTTGACACTCTTCCAAACCCACTTTCAATATTAGGACAAACATATTCTTCATGAGGCTTAAATAAATATTCAGATTCACGAATTTCAAGCAAAACTTCATAAAGATAATCTAGTGCACTCAACTCACTAGCAATAGGTTCATCATAATTGGATCTCTTAAAAAGATTAGTAAGTGGACAAGGATCCATAAACTTTTTTGCTTTCTGATTTTCAATAAATATTTAATTATTTCAAGCAAACAAGTAAACAAACCAAGTAAGACATAAAGGCAAACGGAAAGAAGGCAAATAAAAAGGCAAATATTTTTGTGTTTTTCTGAAAACGTTTTAGAAGTGGGGGAGAGGAAAACGAGAGGCAAATGGCAAATAATGTACTGCAAGAGATGAGAGTTTATGATGGGTACTTGGTAGGCTTGATGTAGAACCTCCTCGGCAACGGCGCCAGAATTCTTCCTGCTACTTCTAGAGCTTGCGTTGATTTTTCCTTTGAAGAGGAAAGGGTGATGCAGCAAAGTAGAGATAAGTATTTCCCTCAGTTTGAGAACCAAGGTATCAATCTAGTAGGAGGTACAAGCAAGTCTCCAATCTATGCACCTGCACAAACAATCAAACACTTGCACCCAACGCGATAAAGGGGTTGTCAATCCGTTCACGGTCACTTGCAAGGATGAGATCTGATAGAGATAAATATAAAAGATTACTAAAACGTAAAAAAAATTAAAAGTAAATAAATTGCAGCAAGGTATTTTTGGGTTTTTTGGTTTATAGATCTGAATATATATATGATGGAAAATAGACCCGGGGGACATAGGTTTCACTAGAGGCTTCTCTCTTGAAGAAAGCATACGGAGATTAATCAAATTATTGTTGAGCAATTGATAGAAAAGCGCAAAGATATGATGATATCTAAGGCAATGATCATGAATATAGGCATCACGTCCTTGACAAGTAGACCGACTCCTCCTTGCATCTACTACTATTACTCCACACATCAACCGCTATCCAGCATGCATCTAGAGTATTAAGTTCATAAGAACGGAGTAACGCCTTAAGCAAGATGACATGATGTAGAGGGATAAACTCAAGCAATATGATGAAAACCCCATGTTTTTATCCTCAATGGCAACAATTCAATACGTGCCTCGCTACCCCTACTATGTCACTGGGTGAGGACACCGCAAGATTGAACCCAAAACTAAGCACCTCTCCCATTGCAAGAAAAACGAATTTAGTTGGCCAAACCAAATCGATAGTTCGAAGAGAAATACAAAGATATCTTAATCATGCATAAAAGAGTTCAGAGAAGACTCAAATAATATTCATAGATAATCTGATCATAAATCCATAATTCATCGGATCTCAACAAACACACCGCAAAAAAGTATTACATCGAATAGATCTCCAAGAAGATTGAGGAGAACATTGTATTGAAGATCAAAGAGAGAGAAGAAGCCATCTAGCTACTAGCTATGGACCCGTAGGTCTGTGGTAAACTACTCACACATCATCAGAAGGGAAATAGGGTTGATGTAGAAGCCCTCCGTGATCGAATACCCCTCCGGCAGATCACCGGAAAAGGCCCCAAGATGGGAGCTCATGGGAACAGAAGGTTGCAGGAGCGGAAAAGTATTTTGGTGGATGCCCCTGATGTTGGGGGAATATTTGGGAATTTATAGTGCAAGAATTAGGGTTAAGAGACCTCCGAGGGGCCCACAAGCCCTCAGGGCGCGCCTAGCAGGCTTGTGGCCACCTCGGGCACCTCCCGGCCCCCTCTCCAAGTCCTACGGGTGTCTTCTGGTCCAAGAAAAATCATCGCGAAAGTTTTATTCCGTTTGGACTCTATTTGATATTCCTTTTTGATGGAAATATGCCCTAGAGGCAATAATAAAATGGTTATTATTATATTTCCTTATTCATGATAAAGGTTTATTATTCATGCTAGAATTGTATTGATCGGAAACTTAAATACATGTGTGGATACATAAACAAATACCGTGTCCCTAGTGAGCCTCTACTAGACTAGCTCATTGATCAAAAGATGGTTAAGGTTTCCTAACCATAGACATGAGTTGTCATTTGATAATGGGATCACATCATTAGGAGAATGATGTGATGGACAAGACCCAACCGTTAGCATAGCATATGATCGTTCAATTTATTGCTATTGCTTTCTTAATGTCAAATACATGTTTCTTCGACCATGAGATCATGCAACTCCCGGATACCGGAGGAATGCCTTGTGTGCTATCAAACATCACAACGTAACTGGGTGATCATAAAGATACTCTATAGGTATCTCCGAAGGTGTCTTTTGAGTTGGCATGAATCGAGATTGGGATTTGTCACTCCGTGTATCGGAGAGGTATCTCTGGGCCCTCTCGGTAATACACATCACAAGAAGCTCGCAAGCAAAGTGACTAAGGAGTTAGTTACGGGATGATGTATTACAGAACGAGTAAAGTGACTTACCAGTAACGAGATTGAACTAGGTATGGAGATACCGATGATCGAATCTCGGGCAAGTAACATACCAACAGACAAAGGGAACTATGTATGTTGTCATAAAGGTTCGACCGATAAAGATCTTCGTAGAATATGTAGGAACCAATATGGGCATCCAGGTCCCGCTATTGGTTATTGACCGGAGAAGCGTCTCGGTCATGTCTACATCATTCTCAAACCCATAGGGTCTGCACGCTTAACGTTCGTTGACGATATAGTATTATATGAGTTATGTATATTGGTGACCGAATGTTGTTCGGAGTCCCGGATGAGATCACGGACATAACGAGGAGCTCCGGAATGGTCCGAAGGTAAAGATTGATATATGAGATAATAGTGTTTGGTCTTCGGAAAGGTTCTGGAATTCACCGGAAGGGGTTTGGGATGTTTCCCGAAATGTTCGGATACGAGAACACTTTATTTGGGCCAATGGGTAAAGCCCACGAGGCTTTTGGTAAGTGCAAAAGGCAGGTTTGTGGAGGCCAGGGGCCAGACACCAGGGACCCTGGCGTCTGGGTCCAGACGCAGGGAACCCTGGCGTCTGGTCCTGGAGTCCGAGAAGGACTCTTGCCTTTCGGGCAAAACCGACTTTGAGGAGGCTTTTACTCCAAGTTTCGACCCCAAGGCTCAACATATAAATAGAGGGGCAGGGCTAGCACCCAAAACACATCAAGAATCACCAAGCCGTGTGCCGGCAACCCCATCCCCTCTAGTTTATCCTCCGTCATAGTTTCCGTTGTGCTTGGCGAAGCCCTGCGGAGATTGTTCTTCACCAACATCGTCACCACGCCGTCGTGCTGCCGGAACTCATCTGCTACTTCGCCCGTCTTGCGGGATCAAGAAGGCGAGGACGTCATCGAGCTGAATGTGTGCTGAACGCAGAGGTGCCGTATGTTCTGTACTTGATCGGGACGGATCGTGAAGGTGTACGACTACATAAACCGCGTTGATAAATGCTTCCGCTTAGCGATCTTCAAGGGTATGAAGATGCTCTCCCCTCTTGTAGCTATGCATCTCCATGGATAGATCTTGCGTGTGCGTAGAATTTTTTTGTTTTCCATGCACCATTTCCCAACAGTGGCATCCGAGCCAGGTCTATGCGTAGATGATATGCACGAGTAGAACACAAAGATGTTGTGGGCAGTGAGGTTCATACTGCTTACCACCAACATCTTATTTTGATTCGGCGGCATTGTGGAATGAAGCGGCCCGGACCAACCTTACATGTCCACGCACATGAGACTGGTTCCACCGACTGACATGCAACTTGTTTTGCATAAAGGTTGCTGGCGGGTGTCTGTTTCTCCTACTTTAGTTGAATCGAATTTGATTATGGCCGATCCTTGAAGAAGGTTAAAACAACAAACTTGATAATCACCGTTGTGGTTTTTGCGTAGGTAAGAACGGTTCTTGCTAGAAGCCCGTAGCAGCCACGTAAAACTTGCAACAACAAAGTAGAGGACGTCTAATTTGTTTTTGCATGGTATGTTGTGATGTGATATGGTCAAGACATGATGTGATATACGTTGTTGTTTGAGATGATCATGTTTTGTAATATCAACAACTGGCAGGAGCCTTAGGGTTGTCTCTTAATTATTGTATGAAATGCAAGCGCCATGTAATTGCTTTACTTTATCGCTATGCGTTAGCAATAGTTGTAGAAGCAATAGTTGGCGAGACGACCCCGACGCAATGATGGAGATCAAGGTGTCGAGCCGGTGACAATGGAGATCATGACAATGCTTTGGAGATGGAGATCAAAATCACAAGATGATGATGGCCATATCATGTCACATATTTTGATTGCATGTGATGTTTATCCTTTATGCATCTTATTTTGCTTAGAACGACGGTAGCATTATAAGATGATCCCTTCACTTAATTTCAAGATAAAAGTGTTCTCCCGGAGTATGCACCGTTGCTACAGTTCGTCGTTTCGAGACACCTCTTGATGATCGGGTGTGATAGACTCTACGTTCACATACAACGGGTGTAAGCCAGTTTTACTCACGCGGAATACTTGGGTTAAACTTGCCGAGCCTAGCATGTACAGACATGGTCTCGGAACACTGGAGACCGAAAGGTCGAACATGAGTCATATAGTAGATATGATCAACATGAAGATGTTCACCATTGAAGACTACTCCATCTCACATGATGCTCGGACATGGTTTAGTTGATTTGGATCATGTATCACTTAGACAACTTGAGGGATGTTGATTTAAGTGGGAGTTCATTAGTAATTTGATTAGTTGAACTTAATTTATCATGAACTTAGTCTTAATAGTTTTTGCATATCTATGTTGTAGATCAATAGCTCGCGATTTAGCTCCCCTATTTTTTGATATGTTCCTAGAGAAAATTAAGTTGAAAGATGATGGTAGCAATAAAGCAGACTAGGTCCATGATCTAAGGATTATCCTCATTGTTGCATATAAGAATTATGTCCTTGATGCACCGCTAGGTGATAGACCTGTTGCAGGAGCTGATGCAGACATTATGAACGTTTGGCAAGCTCGATATGATGCCTACTTGATAGTTAAGTGTGCCATGCTTTACGGCTTAGAATCGGGGCTCCAAAGACGTTTTGAACGCCACGGAACATATGAGATGTTCTGAGAGCTAAAATTGGTATTTCAGGCTCATGCCCGTGCTGAGAGGTATGAGACCTCTGACAAGTACTTTGCCTACAAGAAGGAGGAGAATAGCTCAACTAGTGAGCATGTGCTCAGAATTTTTGGGTACTACAATCGCTTGAATCAAGTGGGAGTTAATCTTCCAGATAAGATAGTAATGGACAGAGTTGTCCAGTCACTATCACCAAGCTACTAGAGCTTCATGATGAACTATAATATGGAAGGGATGACAAAAATGATTCCCGAGCTCTTCGCAATGCTTAAGGCCGCGGAGGTAGAAATCAGGAAGGAGCATCAAGTGTTGATGGTTAACAAGACCACTAGTTTCAAGAAAAAGGGCAAGGGAAAGAAAGGGAACTTCAAGAAGAATGGCAAGCAAGTTGTCACTCCCGTGAAGAAACCCAAAGATGGACACAAGCCTGAAACTGAGTGCTTCTACTGCAAAGGAAATGGTCACTGGAAGAGGAACTGCCCCAAATACTTGGTGGATAAGAAGGATGGCAAAGTGAACAAAGGTATATTTGATATACATGTTATTGATGTGTTCCTTGCTAGTGCTCGTAGTAGCGCCTGAGTATTTGATACCGGTTCAGTTGCTAAGATTAGTAACTCGAAACAGGAGTTGCAGAATAAATGGAGACTAGTTAAGGGCGAGGTGACGATGTGTGTTGGAAGTGTTTCCAAGATTGATATGATCACCATTGCACACTCCCTCTACCTTCGGGATTAGTGTTGAGCCTAAATAAATGTTATTTTGTGTGTACGTTGAGCATGAACATGATTAGATCGTGTTTATTGCAATACGGTTATTCATTTAAGTTAGAGAATAATTGTTGTTCTGTTTACATGAATAAAACCTTCTATGGTCATACACCCAATGTAAATGGTTTATTGAATCTTGATCGTAGTGATACACATATTCATAATATTGATGCCAAAAGATGCAAAGTTAATAATGATAGTGCAACATACTTGTGGCACTGCCGTTCAGGTCATATTGGTGTAAAGCGCATGAAGAAACTCCATGCAGATTGACTTTTGGAATCACTTGATTATGAATCATTTGATACTTGCGAACCATGCCTCATGGGCAAGATGACTAAAATTCCGTTCTCCAGAACAATGGAGCGAGCTAATGACTTATTGGAAATAATACATACCGATGTATGCGGTCCGATGAGTGTTGAAGCACGCGGCGGGTATCGTTATTTTCTGACCTTCACAGGTGATTTGAGTAGGTATGGGTATATCTACTTGATGAAACACAAGTCTGAAACATTTGAAAAGTTCAAAGAATTTCAGAGTGAAGTGGAGAATCATCATAACAAGAAAATAAAGTTTCTATGATCTGATCGCGGAGGCGGATATTTGAGTTACGAGTTTGGCCTTCATTTAAAACAATGTGGAATTGTTTCACAACTCACGCCACCTAGAACACCACAGCGTAATGGTGTGTCCAAACATCGTAACCGTACTTTATTAGATATGGTGTGTTCTATGATGTCTCTTACCGATTTACCACTATCGTTTTGGGGTTATGCATTAGAGACAGCCGCATTCACATTAAATAGGGCACCGTCTAAATCCGTAGAGATGACATCGTATGAACTATGGTTTGGCAAGAAACCTAAGTTGTCGTTTCTTAAAAGTTTGGGGATGCGACGCTTATGTCAAAAGGCTTCAGCCTGGTAAGTTCGAATCCAAAGCGGAGAAGTGCGTCTTCATAGGATACCCGAAAGAAACTATTGGGTATACCTTCTACCACAGATCTGAAGGCAGAATCTTTGTTGCTAAGAATGGGTCCTTTCTAGAGAAGGAGTTTCTCTCGAAAGAAGTGAGTGGGAGGAAAGTAGAACTTGATGAGGTAGTTGTACCTTCTCTCAAATTGGAAAGTAGTACATTAGTGAAAGTTGTTCCAGTGATGCCTACACCAACCAGAGAGGAAGCAAATGATGATGATCATGAAACTTCAGATCAAGTTATTACTGAACTTCGTAGGTCGACAAGAACACGTTCCGCACCAGAGTGGTACGATAATCATGTCCTGGAAGTCATGTTATTAGACCATGGCGAACCTACGAACTATGAAGAAGCTATGATGAGCCCAGATTCCAACAGATGGCTTGAGGCCATGAAATCTGAGATAGGATCCATATATGAGCACAAAGTGTGGACTTTGTTGGATTTGCCAGATGATCGGCAAGCCATAGAGAATAAATGGATCTTCAAGATGAAGACGGCCGCTAATGGTAATGTTACTGTCTATAAAGCTCGACTTGTCACAAAAGGTTTTCGACAAGTTCAAGGAGTTGACTACGATGAGACTTTCTCAGCCGTAGCGATGCTTAAGTCCGTCCGAATCATGTTAGCAATTGCCGCATTTTATGATTATGAAATCTGGCAAATGGACATCAAAACTGCATTCCTTAATGGATATCTTAAAGAAGAGTTGTATATGATGCAACCCGAAGGTTTTATCGATCCTAAAGGTGCTGACAAAGTGTGCAAGCTCCAGCGATCCATCTATGGACTGGTGCAAGCATCTCGGAGTTGGAATATATGCTTTGATGAGGTGATCAAAGCATATGGTTTTATACAGACTTACGGTGAAGCCTGTATTTACAAGAAAGTGAGTGGGAGCTCTATAGCATTTCTGATATTATATGTGGATGACATATTGCTGATTGGAAATGATTTAGAATTTCTGGATAGCATAAAAGGATACTTGAATAAGAATTTTTCTATGAAAGACATCGGTGAAGCTGCTTATATATTAGGCATCAAGATCTATAGGGATAGATCAAGACGCTTAATAGGACTTTCACAAAGCACATACCTTGATAAGATTTTGAAGAAGTTCCAAATGGATCAGTCAAGGAAATGGTTCTTGCTTGTTTTGCAAGGTGTGAAGTTGAGTAAGACTCAAAGCCCGACCACGGCAGAAGATAGAGAGAGAATGAAAGTCATTCCCTATGCCTCAGCCATAGGTTCTATAAAGTATGCTATGCTGTGTACCAGACCTGTTGTGTGCCTTGCCATGAGTTTGGCAAGGGGGTACAATAGTGATCCAGGAGTGGATCACTGGACAGCTTTCAAAATTATCCTTAGTTACTTAAGAGGACTAAGGAAATGTTTCTCGGTTATGGAGGTGATAAAGAGTTCATCATAAAGGGTTACGTCGATGCAAGCTTTGATACCAATTCGGATGACTCTGAGTCCCAATCTGGATACGTATTGAAAGTGGGAGCAATTAGCTAGAGTAGCTCCATGCAGAGCATTGTAGACATAGAAATTTGCAAAATACATACGGATCTGACTGTTGCAGACCCGTTGACTAAAACCTCTCACACAAGCAAAACATGATCACACCTTAGTACTCTTTGGGTATTAATCACATGGCGATGTGAACTAGATTATTGACTCTAGTAAACTCTTTGGGTGTTAGTCACATGGCGATGTGAACTATGGGTGTTAATCAGATGGCGATGTGAATTAGATTATTGACTCTAGTGCAAGTGGGAGACTGATGGAAATATGCCCTAGAGGCAATAATAAAATGGTTATTATTATATTTCCTTATTCATGATAAAGGTTTATTATTCATGCTAGAATTGTATTGACTGGAAACTTAAATACATGTGTGGATACATAAACAAATATCGTGTCCCTAGTGAGCCTCTACTAGACTAGCTCGTTGATTAAAAGATGGTTAAGATTTCCTAACCATAGACGTGAGTTGTCATTTGATAACGGGATCACATCATTAGGAGAATGATGTGATGGACAAGACCCAACCATTAGCATAGCATTTGATCGTTCAGTTTATTGCTATTGCTTTCTTAATGTCAATACATGTTTCTTCGACTATGAGATCAGGCAACTCCCGGATACCGGAGGAATGCCTTGTGTGCTATCAAATGTCACAACGTAACTAGGTGATCATAAAGATTCTCTACTGGTATCTCTGAAGGTGTCTGTTGAGTTGGCATGAATCAAGATTGGGATTTGTCACTCCGTGTATCGGAGAGGTATCTCTGGGCCCTCTCGGTAATACACATCACAAGAAGCTTGCAAGAAAAGTGACTAAGGAGTTAGTTACGGGATGATGTATTACGGAACAAGTAAAGAGACTTGCCAGTAACGAGATTGAACTAGGTATGGAGATACTGACGATCGAATCTCGGGCAAGTAACATACCAACAGACAAAGGGAACTACGTATGTTGTCATAAAGGTTCGACCGATAAAGATCTTCATAGAATATGTAGGAACCAATATGGGCATCCAGGTCCCGCTATTGGTTATTGACCGGAGAAGCGTCTCGGTCATGTCTACATCATTCTCGAACCCGTAGGGTCAGCACGCTTAACGTTCGTTTACGATATAGTATTATATGAGTTATGTATGTTGGTGACCGAATGTTGTTCGGAGTCGCGAATGATATTACGGACATAATGAGGAGCTCCGGAATGGTCCGGAGGTAAAGATTGATATATGGGATAATAGTGTTTGGTCTTCGGAAAGGTTCCAGAATTCACCGGAAGGGGTTTCGGATGTTTCTCGAAATGTTCGGATACGAGAACACTTTATTTGGGCCAATGGGTAAAGCCCACGAGGCTTTTGGTAAGTGCAAAAGGTAGTTTTCCGGAGGCTAGGAGCCAGACGCGAGGGACCCTGGCGTCTGGGTCCAGACGCCGGGAACCCTGGCGTCTGGTCCTGGAGTCTGAGAAGGACTCTTGCCTTTCGGGCAAAACCGACTTTGAGGAGGCTTTTACTCCAAGTTTTGACCCCAAAGCTCAACATATATATAGAGGGGCAGGGCTAGCACCCAAAACACATCAAGAATCACCAAGCCGTGTGCCGGCAACCCATCCCCTCTAGTTTATCCTCCGTCATAGTTTTCGTTGTGCTTGGTGAAGCCCTGCGGAGATTGTTCTTCACCAACTCGTCACCACGCCGTCGTGCTGCCGGAACTCATCTACTACTTCGCCCGTCTTGCTGGATCAAGAAGGCGAGGACGTCATCGAGCTGAACGTGAGCTGAACGCGGAGGTGTTGTACGTTCGGTACTTGATCGGGATGGATCATGAAGGTGTACGACAACATCAACCGCGTTGATAAACGCTTCCGCTTAGCGATCTTCAAGGGTATGAAGATGTTCTCCCCTCTTGTAGCTATGCATCTCCATGGATAGATCTTGCGTGTGCGTAGAATTTTTTTTTGTTTTCCATGCAACATTTCCCAACACTTTTCTGTAAAACTCAAAAACAAGGAAAAAACAGAAACTAGCACTGGCTCTTGGTTAATAAGTTAGTCCCAAAAATAATATAAAATAGCATATTAATGCATATAAAACATCTAAAACAGATAATATAATAGCATGGAACAATACAAAATTATAGATACATTGGAGACGTATCATTCCCCTCCGGTGGCTCATCTCAGTGTGCCGTGAGAGCTTAAGCTCCATTTTTTAGTCAAGGCCTTAGGTTCTCAATGCCTTCCAGGGACACTATGCTACTGCTCTTCTTCGTCCATTCCGGCATCTCTTTCTCATTCGTGTCCAGTCCATGGGTTTTGGTGGTGCTCTACTCTAGGTGAGCATTCCGTGGCTAGTCGGGTGAGCTCGGTTCCTTTCTAGATGCAACCTGCCGGTGTCCTTCCTCCCAGGTTCTAGGGTAAACTGCTACACTGTCAACGATTTGGCGCCTTCGAGCTAGGCGAGGAGGCAGGGGCCTTCTTTGACAGTGGAGCTGGGAGGACATGGCATGTCGGGGCCACTGGTGATTTGGCGACGGCGTGCCCTTCCTCACCGTCGGAAGTGCTGCTCCTGTGCTGACATTCTCCTACTTCCTTGGTGACATGTCTGTGGTTGAGGACCTTCACGTCTCCGAGCTGCATGTCTCCATGTTTGATCATATTTAGCTTGGTGTGTGTGAGGCTTGTGAGCTGCTTTCCAGCGCCTTTGTATCTTGTCATTTTTATGTTTTCTTGTATTGGTTTTGAGTTTGTAATCCTGGCCGGTTGATGGCTTTGTTAATTCAAAGCCGGGCTCTTCTTGAGCCTTCGTTCCAAAAAAAATACATCTAGGTCCATAGACCACCTAGCGACGACTACTACCAAGATTGGATTTCCATGGTATGCATGTTTAGGTGAACATGAACCAGGCGGGGAGGCCTGATTTCATAGTCAAATGAGTGAAAAACAGGGACTTTGGGTAGGCGTGTGAAGGATCATACGTCAGGTATCATAAATCGGCTAAATAGGCTTCCTTTGTTTAGTGAAATAGCACTAGAGCGAGCCAAAGGCGCGCCACCGTCTTCATCCCTCCCTCATCGAAGCCGGGCAAACCTTGTTTTAGTAGACAGTCAGGAAGTCGTCGTGATAAGACCCTATAGAACCAGCGCACCAGAACAGCAACCACCGCCAATGAAGAGAAGCATAGATCGGAAGGATCCAACCTGTAGACACACGAACACAGACGAATGAAGATAAGATCCACGTGGATCCTCCAAAGATGAATGCTGACCGAATCCCGTGAGATCCGCCAGAGAAACACCTCAACACATCCTCGGACGATGCTAGAAACACCACCGGGACGAGGACAATGCGGGGAGAATTTTATTCCATCTTTAGAGAGCCGCCGCCGCCGGCGGCTCGCCTCTCTGAGCAGGACACAAACCCTAACAAAACTCAAAAGAGCATGAAAGAACGAAGCCGTACCGCCGGCAACGGCCGGGATCCACCACTCCTCCATGGCCCTAAGACCACAGGAGACGAGATAGACCTGCGGCGACACCGGCGGGAGGCACGAGTATTCAGTGCAAAGAATCTCTCATACTTCTGATTTTAGTCAAATCTATGTTAGGACCGTGTAATGCTTTTTGAACAGAGTGGTACACATGCATGCATCGCATCTCTCCTCTCTCTCCAACAAATTCAGGCATTTTATCTTTGTTTGAAATTTTAGATGGCCAACATCTTCAGCAGTAATGTTCTATTATTGAAAAAAATTTAAATATTCAAATTCCTGATCATATTATCTTTAGAACAAGACCAATTTTGAATATATTTAAACTAGATTCATTTTTGCTATTTCAATCATATCGACATTTTAATTTCACTCATTTCAATTTTACCTATTCGAAATAACTGGAATCAGTTATTGAAATGATTGAAACCACTTTTCTAAATTTTTTTCATGCATATAAAAGATATTTCAGTGTGTATGTGAAACCTGTTAATTCAAAAATGTGACACTAGTTATTTGAAACAGGTGAAACTGACAATTTTGTGTGTGTTGCATGTCCTTTTGGCGGTTATGTCCTTTAAATGTCTGTTCCCTTACACAAGCCTAGACCTGTAGAAACTAAATGACGAGGCAAGTGTTCGCCCAACAGAATCAGCTTCACTTAGTACTACCATGAGTAATTCTAATCAAGACAGTGGAAATACCAGCAGGTTAGCTACTACCATGACTCCTTTTCTCTGTTAAGTTACCTTGAAAATGCCATCTGTCACAAGTTATAATTTTAGCTATACGCCATTATTGATGCATTGCAAATGCGTAAAGTATCAAACATGTAAGGTTGGTCATTGTGGGCCAATTTAATCATCAACATTTGAGGAAACATGTAGGGCTGTGATGTCTTTCTTTTGAATGAAGTGCTAAAATATGAGCAATGTGTTCAAGTTGTATTAAAAAAGGACAATGATATTTCACTGTTTGTTTTTTGTTTCAAGAAGTTGCTGATGCAGGACATAAACAACGTTTAATACTGCCATACATACTTTTCACTGTTCATTTGTCCTTTCCTTTTAATTTTTTGTTTATGATTTTTACTTTTCACATATGATCCGGGAGTACAAATTACACTATATGGGGAGTACATTTTTTTTTATGGGTAAAAACCAAGTTTATTCATCAAAGTCCACATGGTGTGAGATTCATCTTTGGTCATGGGATACACCAAACCAAACATGGCGACCCGGACCTCTAGAAAGTGAAAACTTGGCTAAGCTATGTGCTTCATAATTAACAGCACGACTCTCAAAAGAAAAGTTACAATGAAATGTAGACGGCTTAAGGTTTATTTCAGTGATAATTGCTCCATGTGTCCCCCTTACGCTTATGTTGATATTTGATACAACTTGCTGACAGTCCGAAGCCACAACAAAGTTTTGGATGCCCAAGTCATCTGCAAGGGAGAGAGCCTCCCGGCAAGCTACAACTTCTAGGGTGGCCGGGTCAACAACTCCTTCGACAGATGGGGAGTATAGATTATAAAGTACAGGTTGCAACACAGTAAGTATAGGTTGCACAGACTGTGCATGTATTGCACCCGGCCCAATTAGGCCCAATAACATGGGACAACCATGGTTTTTTCTCTCGTAATTAATTATATCGATCGAATCAGTGCTTATACGGATACCTATATAATTATTTTTCTCCAAATCAAGGTGGGGTAAGCGCCACACCTCGCCCTACCAGGAGTTCCGCCTGTGGCACAGTGGTAGTACAAGTTTGCACTATGAGCAAATATAGGTTACTACAAGTGTGAGTACGGGTTGCACCTAAAGTGTATAAGATCTAAAGGGTAGAGGTTGCACAAGGCAGAAAGTATAAGTTGCACCGTCCAAAAAAAAAACAAGTGAAAGCTCGGTGTACAAGTTATACCGCCTCAGAAGTACACCGTTGGTGGAGAGTACAAGTAAGTTATGGTTTGAAGTACAACTTGCTCGGAAAAGAGTTTTTTGAAATCTATGGTTGGATGGTTTGGAGGATAATGGGATTCTCATTCCTAGCCCACCAGGGTTCAAGTCCAGGTGCTCACATTTTCCTGGATCTATTTCAGGATTTCTGATGATGTGCGTTTAGTGAGAGGAGACGTTCCCATGGACTACCACTACTAGGAGAAAGCTTATAGATAGAATTTTAGCAGTAGCGCGGCATTATTGGCCAGCGCTACTGCTACTTAGTGGTAGCGGGGGTCAGAGAAGAGCGCTACAGGTTGTGAAGTAGCAATAGCGCATGGTTGCCGGCTAGCGCTACTGCTAAGTGGTCCCACCGCCACTGGCCGGGGCTACCCTTAGTAGTAGCGATGGGCCTAAACCAATGCTACTACTAAGAACCATAGCAGTAGCGCTTGTTGGTGGCCCACCGCTACTGCTATGTGTGCACGGGGCCAGAAGGTGGGCCCCGATTAGCAGTAGCGCTGTGCCACCGATACGCTACTGCTATGGATCTTAGCAGTAGCGTCGGTGCACTACCAGCGCTACTGCTACATGTAGCAGCCACCTTTTTCTCCCCCTCCCCTTTCCCCTCTCCCTCTTCTACCTCCCTCACTTACTTCTTCCTTCTTCTACCTCTCTTCTCTCACCATTAATGCCCCCATCCACCATATCCTCCATTAATGGCTTCTTCCTCCTCACTTGAATTTATTTGTCTCTCCCTCCTTCTCTCTTCCCCACTCATGCCTTTGTCTCACTAGCTCCCTCTCCACTAGTTAGGTAGAGCATCTCCTTCCAACTAGATCTACCATGCTAGCTAGCTAGCTTTCCCTCCCTCCTTCCACTACTTTTAATCCCTAGCTATAGCTAGATAGTGGCACCGACCATCTACCGTACTTGTGCGCTCGATCTCTCTCTTGGGACGATAGGTGAGTAAAAAGTTGTGCCTTACAAGAATGAAATATTTTTGTTTGCGCTATGATGGTGAGAATGTGCGTGTCACATGAGTTGTCGCCTCTGTGTATTTGTCGGATCGTCTGTGACATGAGTTGCTTATGTTTTGCCGAAATGTCAATTTATTTCTGTTTCGACGAATTTCAGGCAAACTCTATATGTCCTATTTTTAGGGAAGGTCATGCCAAAATTTTGTATAACTTTGATATATGCATGCATGGTTAAAATTCTTTTGCTTATTATACCGCGCAGGCAAATCATGAAGGTGAGTGGAAGGGTGGTGGAAAGATGGTTGCGATCCGCGGTGCACGACATGTATTTAAATTACCGGACTCGGGTTATATGTCCGTGTAGAATATGCAAACTAATCGTCATCTTGGACCCCTTTGACCGTGGCAGTTTGAAGGCGCACCTGCTCATGCATGGTTTCATGGATGGCTATACTCGATGGATAATTGAAGATGATGATGAGGATGTCCACCTGGCAGACAATAACGTCATGGGGGTAGACGAAGAGATGCCTGACGATGATGGACCCGAAGAAGAGTTTGAGGGCACAGGACATGGCAGAGGAGAAGAGGCCGTACACGGCGGAGAAGAGGACGGACACGACAGAGAAGAGGCCGGACACGATGGAGAAGGGGTGGATACACCGCAGTCTTTGACGTGACTAAGTTTAGTCATGCAGGACCCTCATGTTCAAGACCTGCTTTGCAAGAGTACGACTAGCGACAGAGCCGCTTCAAGAGAGGAGGCCAAGCTAGCGCAACTGGAGGTAGACTCGAATACTTCATTGTATGATGGTTGCGATCCCGAGGTGACCCGCTTGAGTTTCACGCTCGAACTTCTGAAGACGAAGGCCAAAAACAAATGGACTGACACACGCCTTGATGAGCATTTGAAGTATCTACATAATAAAGTTCTTCCCTCGGGGAACCTGTGTCCTACTAGTGTCGATGGCGCCAAGAAGATCGTGTGCCCTCTTGATCTGCCCCACATTAGATACCATGCATGCATCAACGATTGCATCATTTATCGGAAGGAGCATGCAGAAAAAACCAGCTGTCCGGTGTGCAGTGCTTCTCGATACAAGAAGGCCGGGAAGAAATCTCCTCAGAAAGTTGTATGGTACTTACTGATCACTCCCCGTCTACAACATTATTTCGTAGATCCTAAGGAAGCAAAGCTCATGCGCTGGCACGCGGAGAGGGTGAAGCCCGATGACGGAGATGATCCGAAGCTAAGACACCTTGTGGATGCTAGCCAGTGGCGAGCATTGAATGCGGAATATAGATATTTCATAGATGATGCAAGGAACATCGTGCTTGGTGCGAGTACCGATGGCATGAATCCGTTTAGCAACCAGAATACCAACCATAGCACATGGCCCGTGTTTGTATGGATGTACAACCTCCCCCCTGGTTGTGCATGAAGTTAAAGTACATACATATGAGTATGCTGATTCAAGGGCCGAAACAGCCGGGAAATAATATTAATCTGTATCTGGGGCTACTGAAAGAGGAGTTAGACACGTTATGGAAAACACCGGCATGGACATGGGACGCCAGCAAAAGCAAGTATTTCTATATGAGAGTCGCGCTGATGACGATGGTGCACGACTATCTTGGTTACGGATATGTCGCAGGCCAGGTGTGCCACAAATATTGCGGATGAACGTGGTGCATGGATGATACAATGTCTCAGCAGCTAACGTCAATGAAAGATGGAGGGTCTGATAAAATCATGTACATGGGGCATCAAAGATGGCTCGAGAAGGACGACCTGTGGAGAAACCATGGAGATCTATTCAATGGTGAGGCTGAGCATCGAGGACCTCCACGTAAGCGGAGCGGCACCAAAATCGATGGGCTATTGAAAAACTGGGAACACCCCGTGCCGGGAAAGGCGATGAAAAAGGTGCCGGAGCCGCTACTGAAGGTATGGAAGACGAGGTCTGTTTTCTGGGACTTGGAGTACTGGCCCAAACTAGACACGCCTCATTGCCTTGATCAAATGCATATAACGAAGAATGTCCTTGAGAGCTTGCTTGCAACAGTGATGAACATGCTGGATAAGACCAAGGATGGGCCGAAGCCAAGAAAAGACTTGCAAGATTTGAACATGAGGGCAGATCTCCACATGCCGCCCTGTAAAAAGTGGGAGGAGACGAAGACGGAGACGGAGGTGGGGGACAGGGGCAAAAAAGTCAACAAGGAAGAGAATTATTGCTCCCCCGTCTTGCTTCACCTTAAGTCCGAAGGAGATCGATCAATTCTTCAAGTGCCTTACCGGAATCAAAGTTAGTTCCGATTACTGTGGGAACATAAGCAGATTTCTAGACACCAAGAAGAAAAGGTTCAGCGGGATGAAGTCTCATGACTGTCACGTGATGATGACGCAGATCCTTCCGGTTGCCCTTAGAGGTATAATGGATGAGCATGTCTGTGAAATGCTTACTTGTCTGTGCAACTTTTTTGATGTTATCTCTCGAAAGTCGATCAGTGTGAAGCAGCTCTGAAGGCTACAGGAAGAGATCGTTGTCATAATAAATGAGCTTAAGATTTACTTCCCGCCCGCGTTCTTTGACGTCATGGTGCATCTGTGTGTCCACATTGTGGACGACATCATCAACCTCGGGCCGTCATTCTTTCACAACATGATGCCATTCGAGAGGATGAATGGTATCATCAAAGGATTCGTTCGTAACATGTCATGCCCGGATGGAAGTATCATGTAGGGCTATCTGACCCAAGAGTGCATCTCCTTCTGCGAGAATTATCTAAGCGACGAAAACCCTGTTGTTGGTTTGCCCATCAACAAGCACCTTGGGTGGCTTGGAGGAGAAGGTCACAAGAACGGCTGGAGGGAATTGCATGTGCACCACTCGGGTCGACAAAACGACTTGGACATAGCAAACTTAGTAGTGCTACAACACCTAGACATGGTAGATCCTTTCATGGAACTGCACAAAGAAACCATCATAAAGAAGTATCTTGACCAGGGGCTACACAAGATGGACGCCGAAATTACTAGAGAGCACAACTCCACTTTCTTGCGTCGTTTCAAAGAGCTTGTTCTTGCTAATCCCTTGGAAGAGGGCAGTGCGGACGGATTTCTCATACACGCCTTAGCACATGGCCCCGCGGCCAACCTTGAGACCTATCAGGCATATGATATCAATGGATACACATTTTACATGGAGGCCAAAGACATAAACAGTGATTATCAGAACTCAGGGGTGACAATGGAATGCATGACCGGTGACAACGAAGCAACTGAAAGATTCTACGAAAGGGTCAAAGAGATCTGTGAGCTTGACTACGCTGGACTGCACAGTGCGATGATGTTCCGTGTCAGATGGGCTAAGGCAGTCAAAAGAGAGAATCGATACTTCACTACCATGTCTATACCCGATGTGAAGAGCCCAGCTACCGTGAACGTCATCGCCAAAACTGAGTCATGGGTACATGCTAAGCACGTGACACAATGCTTCTTCATAATCGACCCGAGCAATCCGAGCCGTGTTGTCGTGAGGAGAGGCAAAAGGAGCATCGTCGGAATGGACGGGGTCGCTAACGAGGAAGACTACGACCAGTACGGCAACCGGATGACGGAAGATGACGATGATGATGAAGCATATGTCAAAAGGAGAAGTAAGACTACATTACCTAAGAAAAATCGCACTCCATGAAAAATGAAAAGTCACAACGAGGGGCTCAATTACTCGGCAGCGAACAAGAAAGGAAAGAAGCTCACTCAGAAACGAAAACATTGACACTGAGAAACCATCATTTATATATATGTTCCTATTTTGTATACACACTTAACCGTTATCGGTCAAATGATGAAATATATATATATCCTTACTTATATATATTGTATCAGATACCCTTCCCATCATCATGCATATCGATAGGTCATCTTTCGGAGGAGACAAAGAAAAGGTAAACCAAAAAGGAAAGAAAATAAAATGAAAAACAAATAGAAAAGTAAATGAAAATGAAAAGAAATAGAAAAAGGAGAAAGGAAAAAAAGAAAATGTAAAGAGAAAATAAAAGAAAAAGAGGAAAGGCATAGCAGTAGCGCTGGTTTCCAACCAGCGCTATAGCTAAGGTAGCAACAGCGCGGGCTGAGAACCAGCGCTATAGCTATCAGTAAGTAGCAGTAGCGCGGGTTCCCAACCAGCGCTATAGCTAAGTTAGCTATAGCGCTGGTTGGGAACCCGTGCTACTGCTAAGTTTGACTTTGCCCTGTGCGGGCGTCCCTCCTTCCCCCAATTCCACATTCTCTTCTCGTCTGCTCCTGCCGCCGTCTCCTGCATCCCTCGCCGTCGCTGCCTCCCTCGCTGTCTCCTGCCGCCGTCGACGCCCCTGGAGCCACCAGAGCCTGCCACCCTCGACGCCATCGGAGCCGCGCGCCCTCAACGCCACCGGAGCCACACTCGACGCCCCTGCCTTCCTCGCCGCCACTGCCTCCCTCGCTGACACCGAAGCTACCCTCGCCGCCTCCCCGAGTAACCTCTGTAAGCCCTCCACCCCTCCTCTCTCTCTCATGGAGTAGGATTTGACAAAGAACTAGCTTGCTAGGTTAACTAGTTCATTAGGTTAATTAGCTAGGTTAACTAGCTAGGTTAATTAGGTTAACTAGGTTGGCTAGGTTAGAGCAAAAATTTAGTTAGGGCAGTAGGGTTTAACTAAGGCAGTAGGGTTTAGAGCAAAAATTTGTTAGGGCAGTAGGGTTTAATTAGGGTTTTTGTTTTCATAGATGTTTTTTTAAAGAACAACATTAAGAAAATGTTGCAGTAGTGCTGCTAGTAGTATATAGTGGTACTAGTGTATGTTAATTAGGTTAGGGTAGTAGTGGTAGTAGTAGATGTTAATTAGATGTTTTTTAGTTAGGGCAGTAGGGTTTTACTAGGTTAATTAGGTTAGTAGTGCTGCTAGTAGTAGTGGTACAGTAGGTTAATTAGGTGAAGTTAAATGAATGACCTAGATGAATGAAATTAGTAGTTAACTGAATTTTGTTCATTTCATCATTATAGAGCACTAAAGTTAACTGAATTTTGTTCTATTAGTAGTTAACTGAATTTTCTTCTACACTTAGTTTTTGAATTAGCTTGTGAAATTTGGACATGTATATTTGGACATGTGGTTGCTCATGTATACTTGGACATGTGTTGCGGTGTCGAAGATGGATATTTGAACATTTTTTGCAGGGAATGATTCCGAGTGGCCTATGTTTTGCCGGAATGTTGATTCATTTCCGTTCCGACGAATTTCAGGCGCTCGATTTGTCCACTTTTTAGCAAAGGTCATGCCAAAATTTTCCGTGAATTTCGGCATGACTTGTGCTAGAAACTAGGACATATCGAGTGCCCGGGATTTGTCGCAACGGGAATGAATCAACATTCCGGCAAAATTTAGGCCTTTTATTTTATGTCATTATTCATTTTATTAGGTCTAGAATTAATTGACTAGACTTAATCATAGGAAACATGGATAACAATGATAAAGGAGAGGGTTTTGGTAATTGCAACATCTACGAGGCGGCAGACAATTATTTGAACTATCTAGAGGAGCAACAGTTGTTGTAGTACCCCCGTGTCACATCCGAGACTAAGACCGACACCGGCATCGACACCGGCGCCGAGACCGGCACCGACGCTGGCGAATTAGCCGGTATAGAACTAAAACCGAAGAGGATACGACGGCCAAACCAGCTCAGCACTACTAGACTGGTGGTCACGGCGGTGGACCCCGGCAATTTCGAGCCAACAGAGCATGCGGAAGCGCGCATGTGCTACGACAATCAAGTAGGCTGCATCCTACAGGAAACCGCCACCATCAACGATGAAAAATTTAAGGAAGATACCAAATATGGAGCACTTCCTCCTAAAGAAGTTGCACTAGAGATTCTTGTTCCCGGGCCGGGATGAAATCAAATATCCTCAACCGTGGCAAGACTCGACAATGAAGAAGATAAACAACAAAGCCATGGGCAAGTTTAGCGGCGCGTTGTCTGCCTGGAAACTAAGGGTGAAACATCAGATCATCGTCAAAAAGGAACCCTACTCTGAGATTGTAAAGGATAATCCGACAATTACTAAAGAGCAGTTCGAAATATTAAAAAAGGCTTGCATTGCCGAAGATGACAAAGAAAAGTCGGAGTACATGAAAGGGCTTCAAGAAAGGAACATGGGGTACCACCGCCTCGGAAGCCGTGGTTACACGGGGAAGAGGCCCATATGGGCCAAGGAGGATGCGGAACATGAAAGTCTGGGGATCCCAGACCCCTTGGCGGAGTTCACTGTCCCGCAGGAGCATGACGTTATCAGGGCCCAGTACCGTTGGGACCCAGTCAACAAAGTTTTCAAAACAGACGGGGTCACGAGGGAGTTCATGAGACTGCTGGTAATTATTGATTTACCCGCTAATTTTTGCTTCTGATCAATTTCACTGCACGTTTAGTCACATTTGTAAACGATCCACGTTCCTTTTGCAGAAAGTGCAGCACAGGATTGCGGCCGAAAGTGACTCGCCGTCTGAGGCGTTGGCGAGGCCCAAGTGGGACACCCCATTCAACTGGGCCTTGAACATATTGAAAAGACTCCCGGTGGACACTCAGCCGTCGTATGGACGCGTGCACGGCATCGGAGACAGCGCCATGTGTAAGCACTACTACCGTGAGGACGCCGAGGAGAGAACGCAAAGATGGAGGTTAAATGAAATAAACATCGACAAGA
Source organism: Thinopyrum elongatum (assembly GCA_011799875.1). Taxonomy (NCBI): domain Eukaryota; kingdom Viridiplantae; phylum Streptophyta; class Magnoliopsida; order Poales; family Poaceae; genus Thinopyrum; species Thinopyrum elongatum. The sequence goes on from CM022299.1 coordinate 57,809,216, forward strand.
AGGTTGAGATTGCGGTCGATAAGAAATCAGCTGAGACCAAAGAAGCGATACGACCTGAGTTGCTGAATGAGACAGTCAAAGCAGCGGTAGCTGCCACAAGAGAGGAAATGATATCTTCGTTTGGTGCCTTGATTACGGCTGTCATCAATTGGACCAAGCAAAATCCAGATAAAGAGGCAGCGGACTTTCCCCTTCCTAGCTTCGTCGAGAGCAGCTCGTTTAGCGTTGCACCAGCACCTGCTCCTGCACCTGCTCATAGCAGCCCGTCCTCTGTCTCTGGCGTGCTCGGTGGGGCTTCGTCTTTGGCTGAGCTCGACGCCCTCACGGTAACTACTTGTCACACCGGCCCTCTTCAATATATGTATAATCTCCCGTTTCCGTTGCCTTTCGGATGTCTCACATCGCAGACATGTCTTTGCAGGCTGACAGAACCCCATGCACCATATTTTACACCATCAGCGGCGAGAAGGTGGACGTGGGAAAGGCGATGATAGTGAAGCCGAAGGAACAATTGTTCCACAGCTGGCCGATGCCCCCTGGCATCTTCAATGTTTCCGTGGCCATTGTCAAACCGGGCCACGAGAATTTGGCTCCTCCGGTAGCACTAGGGGGAGCTGATGACGAGACCCCGCGGCAGCTTGGCGATTGCAAGAGTTGGGTCCTGTTGTGGCTGAAGAGTCTACTTCGTCTAGAGGTGGCCGGGAGCACACCCACGACCAAGTAGCCTCAGCAAGGTATGAACACCAACACCCCACCTAGCCAATTTGCGGCGCCTGTCGTGCCGGGTCATAGCGGACGGCGTGAGGAAGAGGCTCCATTAGTGGCTGATGATGTCACCATCATCGAAGAAGCAATGCATGATGCCATGGACGAGGATGATGACCCTCTATGGTATCTCAATATCGGCACTATGACGATGGAGGATTGATGGCTCAGCAGTATAACTCAGGGTTTGAGCTTGATGAGTTGATGCCTGAATTGCCTAAGGATGAATGATACGTCTCCAACATATCTATAATTTTTTATTGTTCCAGGCTGTTATATTATCAATCTTGGATGTTTTACAATCATTTTATAGCAACTATATATCATTTTTTGGGACTAACCTATTGACATAGTGCCCAGTGCCAGTTGCTGTTTTTGCTTGTTTTTTACTTCGCAGAATATCAGTACCAAACGGAGTCCAAACGCAGCGAAACTTTTCAAAGATTTTTTTGGGACCAGAAGACACAACTTGGGCCGAAGAAGTACCAGAGGGGGCCTCCGAGGGGAGCACAACCCACCTGGATGCGCCTGGGGGCCCAGGCGTGCCCTGGTGGGTTGTGCCAACCTCGGCCGCCTCCCGCACCGCCTCTTTGCTCTATAAATACCCCGAAAATCCAAAAACCCTAGGGGAGTCGATGAAACACAATTCCAGCTGCCGCAAGTTCCAGAAACCATAGTTCCAATCTAGACACCATCACGGAGGGGTTCATCATCCTCATTGGTGCCTCTCCGATGATGCGTGAGTAGTTCATTGTAGACCTTCGGGTTCGTAGTTAGTAGCTAGATGGCTTCCTCTCTCTCTTTTGATTCTCAATACAATGGTCTCTTGGAGATCTATTTGATGTAACTCTTTTTGTGGTGTGTTTGTTGGGATTCGATGAACTTTGAGTTTATGATCAAATCTATGTTTTTATCCATGAAAGTTATTTGAGCCTTTTGATCTCTTATATGCATGATTACTTATAGCCTCGTATTTCTTCTTCGAATCTTTGGTTTAGTTAGGCCGACTAGATCAATTTTTCTTGCCATGGGAAGAGGTGCTTTGTGGTGGGTTCGATCTTACGACGCTCAATCCCAGTGACAGAAGGGGAAATGACATGTATGTATTGTTGCCATTAAGGATAACAAGATGGGGTCTAATTCCTACATGAATAGATCTTGTCTACATTATGTCATCGTTCTTATTGCATTACTCCGTTTCCCCATGAACTTAATACACTAGATGCATGCTGGATAGCGGTCGATGTGTGGAGTAATAGTAGTAGATGCAAGCAGGAGTCGGTCTACTAATCTTGGACGTGATGCCTATATAATGATCATTGCCTAGATATCGTCATGATTATTTGAAGTTCTATCAATTGCCCAACAGTAACTTGTTTACCCACCGTATGCTATTTTTCTTGAGAGAAGCCACTAGTGAAATCTACGGCCCCCGGGTCTTTTCTCCATCATATTTGCCTTCGAGATCTATTTTTATTCGCTTTTATTTTCAGATCTATTAATCCAAAAACCCAAAAATACCTTGCTGCATTTTTTTTGTTATTTGTTTTATTTCGTGTTTCCACGCGATCTATTTATCCAATCTACTACAAAAATTACCTATCAGTTACCCGAAAGGGATTGACAACCCCTTTAACAGATCGGGTTGCAAGTATTTGTTCTGTGTGTGCAGGTACCGTTTACATAGTGTTGCTTGGTTCTCGTACTGGTTCGATAACCTTCGTCTCATCACTGAGGGAAATACCTAATGTTGCTGTGCTGCATCACCCCTTCCTCTCGGGGAAAAATCGACGTAGTTCAAGCAAACATCAATGAACGTCTTAAGGTTGATTGCAAGAAGTCTCTCTTCCGGCAATCCTCGCAGGACACACCTCCAGATGCCGCCTCAACCCAGCAACAACAATGTGAGGGTCGTGCATTATTGCTGAGCCCGACAACACTGGGGGCAGGGGTCAGGGATGGTATGATAGGCTCACTTCCGGTAGCAAAGAAGCATAGGAAGAGACCGAAGAAAGGCCTTAATGGCGGCAAAGCTGCTTCTATGAGCCAGCCGCCTCCGCAGCCTCAGGTTGAAGACCATATACCTATCAAAGGTGCGGCGAAATACCATACCCCCGGTGATCTGATCCTACCTAAGGCAGCGGTAGAGGCCATAGACGGCGATCTAAGGAGACTTCATGACGATGTGCTGCGGAGAGAGAAAAGCCTTATCACCTCGAAAAATTCAGGATACCCGCTCTACGTGGTTAACGTGCCACAGCAAAGGTTGTACGTCTAGACATTCCCGGCGAAAAAGTTCTTCCTTCAATTCGATTACATCTTCGACATGTTTCACATGACAAAGCTAGATTTTATGTTCGTCCGCCTTTTTGCCTTGTACATGAACTACATCATCAGGATTGAGCAAATATCTTATATCTGTGTTGTTGACCCGTACTTTATGCATGAGGGCTTCTTGGTAGTCTGCCCAGAGCACCGTGAATACGCGAGGAACTACATCGCCGATTTCATGGTCGCCAATAAGGACAAGGAGACGATTCTCCTGCCTTATCATCCCATGTAAGTCATCCGCGGATATCCTTCCTTCGATTTCAATCATTCATTTGCACGCGTGGAGGCTAATTTGAGGTGTTCCTATTTTGCGCAATGAGGGGAGCGCCGTCCTCATCATTCTTTACCCCCGATTCTCCCACGCTCTTTACTTGGACTCATTGAAGAATATGAAGAAAAAGGATTACACCCACATCAAGGCTGTTCTCGACAGTGCTATCTTAAGCTCCGGCCAACGGGGTGGAGAGATCACGGTCAAGAAGACAAGGAACCGCGCGCCCTGCTTCGTGATACGTCCATTTTGCATCATGTTTTCCTATTGTTATTTATATTGTTTTTATGCATAATAATGCTTTTTGGAGTAATTCTAATGCCTTTTCTCTCATAATATGCAAGGTTTACACAAAGAGGGAGAATGCCGGCTGCTGGAATTCTGGACCTGAAAAAGCTACGTCAGAGTTACCTATTCTGCACATCTCCAAATGAGCTGAAAATTTACAAAGAATTGTTTTGGAATATATAAAAAATACTGGAGCAAATAACTACCGGAGGGGGCCACCCTGGTGAGCACATGACACCAAGGCGCACCTGGGCCCCCAGGCGCGCCCTGGTGGGTTGTGCCCTCCTCGGCCCACCTCCGGTGCCCATCTTCTGTTATATAGGTCATTTTGACCTAGAAAAAATCAGGGGGGGACTTTCGGGACGAAGCGCTACTGTCTCGAGGCGGAACTTGGGCAGGAGCACTTTTGCCCTCTGGCGGAGCGATTTCGCCGGGGGAACTTCCCTCCCGGAGGGGGAAATCATCATCATCACCAACAACTCTCTCATCTTTGGGAGGGCTATCTCTATCAACATCTTCAATAGCACCATCTCCTCTTAAACCCTAGTTCATCTCTTGTGTTCAATCTTTGTACCGGAACCTCAGATTGGTACTTGTGGGTGACTAGTAGTGTTGATTACATCTTGTAGTTGATTACTATATGGTTTATTTGATGGAAGATTATATGTTCAGATCCATTCTGCTATTTAATACCCCTCTGATCTTGAGCATGATTATCATTTGTGAGTAGTTACTTTTGTTCTTGAGGTCACAAGAGAAGTCATGTTGCAAGTAATCATGTGAACTTGATATGTGTTCGATATTTTGATGATATGTATGTTGTGATTCCCTTAGTGGTGTCATGTGAACGTCGACTACATGACACTTCACCATATTTGGGCCTAAGGGAATGCATTGTGGAGTAGTTATTAGATGATGGGTTGCTAGAGTGACAGAAGCTTAAACCCTAGTTTATGCGCTAATGCGGCTTGAACTACATCGGTATTTCCCCAAAGAGGAAGGGATGATGCAGCACAGCTACGGTAGGTATTTCCCTCAGTGATGAGACCAAGGTTATCAAACCAGTAGGAGAACCACGCAACACTATGTAAATGGTACCTGCACATAAAGAACAAATACTTGCAACCCGACGAGTAAGAGGGGTTGTCAATCCCTCCCGGGTAAAAAGATAGATAAAATTGTAGTAGATTGGATAAATAGATCTCGCGGAAACACGAAATAAAATAAATAACAAAAAAGTGCAGCAAGGTATTTTTGGGTTTTTGGATTAATAGATCCAAAAATAAAAGAAAATAAAAATAGATCTCAAAGGTAAATATGATAAAGAATAGACCCGGGGCCGTAGATTTCACTAGTGGCTTCTCTCGAGAAAAATAGCATAAGGTGGGTAAACAAATTACTGTTGGGCAATTGATAGAACTTCAAATAATTATGATGATATCCAGGCAATGATCATTATATAGGCATCACATCCAAGATTAGTAGACCGACTCCTGCGTGCATCTACTACTATTACTCCACACATCGACCGCTATCCAGCATGCATCTAGTGTATTAAGTTCATGGAGAAACGGAGTAATGCAATAAAAACCATGACATGATGTAGACAAGATCTGTTCATGTAGGAATAGACCCCATCTTGTTATCCTTAATAGCAATGATACATACGTGTCATGTCCCCTTCTGTCACTGGGATTGAGCACCGTAAGATCGAAGCCATCACAAAGCACCTCTTCCCATGGCAAGAAAAATCGATCTAGTCGGCCTAACTAAACCAAAGATTCGAAGAAGAAATATGAGGCTATAAGTAATCATGCATATAAGAGATCAAAACTCAAATAACTTTCATGGATAATATAGATCTAATCATAAACTCAAAGTTCATCGGATCCCAATAAACACATCGCAAAAAGAGTTACATCAAATAGATCTCCAAGAGACCATTGTATTGAGAATCAAAAGAGAGAGAGGAAACCATCAAGCTACTAACTACGGACCTGAAGGTCTACAATGAACTACTCACGAATCATCGGAGAGGCACCAATGAGGATGATGAACCCCTCCGTGATGGTGTCTAGATTGGATCTGTCGTTTCTAGAACTTGCGGTGGCTGGAATTGTGTTTCGTCGACTCCCCTAGGGTTTTTGGATTTTCGGTGTATTTATAGAGCAAATAGGTGACGCGGGAGGCGGCCGAGGTGGGCACTGGGTTGTGCTCCACTCGGAGGCCCCTTTGGTACTTCTTTGGCCCAATAGGTGTCTTCTAGTCCAGAAAAAATCTCCAAAAAGTTTTGCTGCGTTTGGACTCCGTTTGGTATTGATTTTCTGCAAACTAAAAAACAAGCAAAAACAACAACTGGCACTAGGCAATATATCAATAGGTTAGTCCCAAAAAAACTGATATAAAGTTGCTATAAAATGATTGTAAAACATCCAAGAATGATAATATAACAACATGGAACAAGCAAAAATTATATATACGTTGGAGACATGTCAGCATCCCCAAGCTTGATTCCTACTCGTCCTCGAGTAGGTAAATGATAAAAACAGAATTTTTGATGTGGAATGCTACCTAACATGTTCATCACATTCTTTTCTTCTGTAGCATGGACATATGGACTTTTATATGGTTCAAAGCAATAGTCTAGTTTTGACATGAAGATTTTAATACTCAAGCATATCAACAAGCAACCATGTCTTCCAAAATATCAACACTAAAGCAAGTTATCCCTAGCCCATTATGCTCAATCATTGATGCATTCATGAAACACACTCGCATATTAGCTACAACCAATGCTCAAGTACGATCATAGTGCCCCTTAGTTGGTGCTTTATAATAGAAGATGGAGACTCAAATACAAATAAAAATTGCTTAAAGTAAATAGAAAGGCCCTTCGCAGAGGGAAGTAGGGATTTGTAGAGGTGCCAAAGCTCAAAGCGAAAAAAGAGAGATAAAACATTTTGGGTGGCATGCTTTTCCTGTCAACGAAAACGATCAAGTAGTTCCCAATACTTTCCATGCTAGATAAATCATAGGCGGTTCCCAAATAGAAAATAAAGTTTATTCCTTTTTCCACCATTCTTTCACAATCCATGGCTAGCCGTATCCACGGGTGCGCTCCATACCAACACTTTCCAAGGAATTTATTATTTGACAACATAAAGTAAATTCATTTTTCATTTCGGGACTGGGCATCCCTAATACCTTTGCCGTACTCTCGTGCAATGACAAGTGAATAAACACTCATCTTCAGAATAACACATCTATCATGGAAAAATATCAGCCAGCCCCTACCGTTTCATGAGCGGTACGAGCACACAAAAGGGAAATTTACTTTGAAGATTAGAGATGGCACATACAAATTTGCTTAGAACGGCATTGAAATACCGCATATAGGTAGGTATAGTGGACTCATGTGGGAAAACTGGGTTTAAGGATTTTGGATGCACAAGTAGTATTCCTACTTAGTACAAGTGAAGGCTAGCAAAAATATTGAGAAGCATCCAACCAAGAAACGAAAAATGACGTAAGCAAGCATTAAGCATAACAAACACCGAATAATGCACCACAAGTAGGATGTAATTTCATTGCATAACTATTGACTTTCGTGCTTGCATAGGGAATCACAAACCTTAACATCAATATTCTTACTAAACCATAATTACTCATCAACATGACTCACATATCACTATCACCATATCTCAAAACTATTACAAAGAATCTAGTTTATTTTGTCCAATGATCTCCATGAAAGTTTTTTTATATCCCTCTAGAATATCTATCACTTTGGGAATAATTTCATCTGTTGCTTTTGATAGCTCAAACAAATCTAAGTGAGGAACATGAGCATAAAATTTTCTTCTCTCAAAATAATATAAGTGAAGCATGAGAGAATTTCTTAAAAATTTACTAACTCTCAAATAAATCTAAGTGAAGCATGAGAGCATTTCATCAAAAATATTAGAGCACACCATGCTAAAAAAGTTAGAAGTGAAGCACTAGAGAAATTCCATAGCTCAAAAAATTTAAGTGACGCACACAGGGCAATTCTAACAAATCATAGCATAATTTTGGCTCACTCAAATAGGTGTGTTCAGCAAGGATACTTGACTTAAACTAAAAAGCAAAACAAGCAAAGAATCATATAATAGAAGATGCTCCAAGCAAAACTCATGATATATGATGAATAAAAATATAGCTCCAAGTAAAATACCGATGGTCGTTAGAAGAAAGAGGGGATGCCACCCGGGGCATCCTCAAGCTTAGTTGCTTGTTCATCCTTGAATATTACCTTGGGGTGCGGTAGCATCCCCAAGCTTAGGCTCTTCTTACTCCTTATTCCTTCATCCATCGTGATCTCACCCGAAACTTGAAAACTTCAATCACACAAAGCTTAACAAAACCTTCGTGAGATCCGTTAGTATAACAAAGCAAATCACCACTCTAAGTGCTGTTGCAAACCCATTCATATTTTATTTTTGCATTATATCTACTGTATTCCAACTTTACTATGGCTCATACCTGTGACACCCAAAGTGGTTAGCCACAGTAATCCCCCTTTTGATAATACCATGTCATCATGATAAACAGTGCTTAAACATCATTTGGAGCATATCTCTTTTTCAAATTCAAATTCAAATGGAAATTCAAACTGAAAGTGAAAATAAAAGTTGTTCAAATCCAGAAACTAAAATGTTCATAATATTGTAAATATTCCAGATACAATTCTAAAATTATAACCAACATTCACTAAATTAATTAATTGACTCAAACAGCAACAAAACAGAGATAATTAATCCATATTCATTTATTTAAAATCCGAATAAAATTCATTTGCCTCCAAACCTTTTTATAACAGAGCTAGAAATAGCACTATAAATATGTGGCTAGTTCACCTATTTTTTCAAAAGTCATTTGGTTTGAAAAGAAAAGAGAAAACATAAATAATATGCGGGGTGGAGCGCTCGTTCGAACGAGCCCGAAAACGCTAGATTTGGTGCACCATAGGAGAAACCCGAGCTTGCTGGAGTTCCACCACTGCTCAGGGCTCGCCGGAGAGCTCCGGCGCACAGCGCTGACCTGGCCCCGGTGGGCCCCGCCCCTGTGCCACTGACCGATGGGCCCGGGGCCCCCTGTTGACCAGTTGACCAAGTCAACTGTGCTGACTGGGCAGGCCCCAGTCAATGACATACGGGCCCCACCCCTTTAAACATTTTTAAAATAAATAAAATCTGTTAATTATTTAATTAGTTAATTAAATCACTAATTAGTCACTAACCAGTGGGCCCCTGTTAATTAGTTAGGTAGTTAGATTAGTTAAACTCAGATAGTTAGCCACTGAGTATGACAGGTGGGTCCTACCTGTCAGATTTGACTCTGGTCAGCCAGAGTTGACTGCTGACATCATCTTTTCATCATGCTGACGTCACTTTTACTGTTGTGGATAATTAGAATTTAAATAATTAAATAAATTCCAGAAAATCAATAAAACTTTGAAAAATCATATAAAATAATCCGTAGCTCAGATTGAAAAACTTTGTACATGAAAGTTGCTCAGAATTTCGAGATGAATCCGAAGACGCGGTCCATTCATCCGTCACACGTCCCTAACTATCTGAACATGGAACCGTTCCCCTCCGGTCATCTGTCTGACAAATGTCCAGAACCGGGAAAACATTCCTGGATGGATTCCCCCTTCCTCGGTGACGTGCAACCATACGTTACGACACACCCGGCACTGCATATTGCCAAGTCATACTTTGTGTAGCACTTGTTTGCTTAGTAATTACTGTTTCTTTCCCCCTCCTTCTCTCTCGATAGACACCGAGACCAACGCCATTGCAGCTGAGTACGACTACGCTCCGGACGAGCAGCCTTCCGACGATCCCTCCTTCTTGCCAGAGCAACCAGGCAAGCACCCCCCCTTGAGCATACCGATAACGCCTATTCTTTCTCTCTCATGCTTGCATTAGAAACTGCTGTTATTTCTGCTTTACCTATTCTGAAGCATAGCCTGTTTATTGTAACCTGCTATTGAAACCTTACCTGCTTATCCTAAACTGTCTAGTATAGGCTGGGTAGAGACCTATCAGTGACCCCACTAGTCCCGACTGCCCCGCTGGATTATCAGAAGACCCGATCAATGGGATTGAAGACCAGGCCTCGGCACCGCACATCACCCCCCTTAGTTTTAACGACACTGCAGCGTTACTATCTAGTGCCGAGGGTGAAACCTCTTGTAGCACTTCTGATGTTAACTCTGTAGAGTAGCTATTCGGTCATGGTAATCGAGGGTGATTCCTCCTTCCCCACTTCCGATAATGACGCTGTCGTGCAACACCTCAAGTGTGAACCCATCGAGGGTGATTCCTCCGAGTTCACCTTGACGGATACATCGAGTAGGAATCCTACAAGGGTGATACCTCGGATTCCCTTGATGTATGGACACACGGATAATTGGACTTTACACTGTTACTTGGAAGCCGGGTCGACCCTGAGGGGTACCCGCGTGTGATGTGAAGACGGGTTGACCTGGATGGTGCCCGAGTGAGAATACGAGGTGTGGGCAGGCATTCTTGGCCCTTGCCGCAAGTCCTCAGACGGGGCGATGGGGTCACATCGATCGTGAGTCTCTGCTCGTTACCGCATTGCCAACACACTACGATTTGGATATTTGATTCGAGTGGGCCTTTGGCCCGATAGCACTAACCATCACGCGGGAAAAGTTATGGGCACTCTGCATCGTAGCATCAGCCGAAAGCTCTGTCAGACGTCCAGTTCAGCAGTGCGGCATGGATTGATTGGCGCCATTCACGACAGAGGTGGTGCTTGGATCTGAGCCATGTGCGCAACGACCGGGAGGGCGAGGGGCGATGGCCCAAGACCCCCTTGCGCTTAGGATGTAGACCGGCGAGGACCTCTCTGCTGAGCTCTAGGTAGGGTTGCGGTGTGTCGTTTGGCTGAGGCCGGGCATGACCCGGAAAAGTGTGTCCGGCCGGAGTTAAGCGAGCGTGGTGGGTAAGTTGGTGCACCCCTGCAAGGAAGAACTAATCTATGCATAGCCGGATCCTCGGTAACGGACACTCGGAGTTGTATCCCGATCGATACAACTAGAATTGGATACTATGGCTCTGGGATTGCTTCTCGTAGGGAGTCGAGAAGGGATCTCCGGATGAGGTTGATGATTGTATGGCTCTAGGATTGCTTTCTCGCAGGGAGTCGAGAAAGGATCTCTGGGTGAGGATGAGACTTAATGATACTACTATTTTATATTGTACAAATCTACACTCTTCTAATGCTGCAAGACCGTTGAAGATGCTAGTCTTCGATAGGACTAGGCCTTCTCTCTATTCTGGCATTTCTGCAGCCCAGTCCACATATACAGCCTCCCTTTGATAATGTTGCATATGTAGTGTAGATCCTTGCTTGCTGAGTACTTCGGATGAGTACTCACTGTTGCTTTGCTTTCTTTTTCCCCCATATCCTTTTTGATGCGACCAGATGATGGAGCCCCTGAGACAGCTGCCCCCGCCGACGATCGCTACTACTACCACCTCGAGAGTGGTTACTTCTATGAGCTGGCCGACGACCAGGAGTAGGATCGGAGGGTCCCAGGCAGGAGGCCTGCGCCTTTCGATCGTAGTGTTTTCTTTTGCCCTGCCTTTAAGGGCCTATCTGTGTTTTCTTTTATATCTGTACTCAGATATCTGATGCTTCCGCTGACGCTTGTACGCAAGCTTGTGTATTCGAGCCCTCGAGGCCCCTGGCTTGTAATATAAAGCTTGTATGACTTTATTTATGTTTTAGAGTTGTATTGTGATATCTTCCGGTGAGTCCTTAGGCTTGATCTTGTGCATTTGCGTGTATGATTAGTGCACAATTGGGCCGGGGGCATCACAAGTTGGTATCAGAGCTGACTGCCTGTAGGAACCCCCCTTTCCAACTCCTTGGCCGAAGTTGAGTCTAGTAATCGAAAACCGTTTTACTAACATGGCTGTGCGGCTTATGGGCCCACGTCGCCAACTGGGTAGTATTAGGATCTTTTACTCCTCGACCTTTACTCTGGGACTCTGATCTCTCTTCTATTCGGGATAAATGATTTTTACTAACGCCGACTCTAGGTTCTCGTAACTACTTCCTCCTGGAGAGCCCTTACTCCAGATGATTACTTGGTGCACCAGAAAAGTCCGAAGATACTCTCCGATGTTCTTTCGAGAACTTGTGCTCATCGGATTTGCAATTCCCTACCACCGAGACATCCCTATGGATAGCTACTTATACTTGCTATCCATACCTTCATTCTAGATAACTCTTGTTAGTACAAGATACCCTGAACTACTTCCCGCTACTCCGAGAATCCTTTGTGATTGCTGCCTTGCAGCTTTTTTCTGCACGATTACACCTATGAATAATTCCTCACACTTATCGAGGATTTGTTCATTCCTAATTGTTCTTGTGTTACACAAAATTCTTTGAAATACTATTCGATTTTTGGAAGATCCTCAGCAGCTTATTGCTCCTGAATTCCTTGCCTTCCCGCATTATGGTTAAATCCATATTTCTAGTAATCTCCGTTGACATCCTCTGTCACTATCATTTCGAGTCCCTTGATTCAATATATTGAGAATGCTCGCAAATCCTCAATCAGATCCTAGAATTCATCCTTCCGGCTCAGACATCATTTTTAACATGAGCTGGATCTCGATCAATCAAATAGCCATCGATTGTACCCCTAAGCCTACTCTACTTATCCATCCTTAATCAGAGCGTTTGCTTCTGATCCCTTGATTTGGAAATCATAAATCCTTTGCAATTGAGCTTTGAATTAGTCAGTTGATTCTATAATCCAGTGCCTTTGCTTTGTTTCATCCTATGATTGTGTGCCGGTGCTCACATCAACCCCGATATCGACCGTCAGATCCTTTGTTGAATTATCATTCGACAGTGTCCTTTGTATACAAAAACCTCAAGTTCTTCTCTGATACATAATGCCATTGGTAAATCCTATTCTCTGATTTGTCCAACCATGCTCTACTTTCGAGCTGGTAATAATTACTCTCGAAGCTTGTGGTATATGTTTCTAAGATGCCCCGATGGGTTGAACCTATGCCTTCCTTAATCTGTGTGAACCCGAAAGTTTTCCAAGGTTCATACTCCTCTGGTAATTCACCATGTAGGTCTTCGCACTCAAATCATTTCTTTTATAGAGCAGCGTATGAAAGGTTATGCATTGCAGAAGTGGGAGTCGACCTTGAACTTTGTGTTCATGCCCATGGACACGATGTATATCTAGTCATTAAAGCTTCTCCTAAATTAATTATTCCCTTGGTATAAGTTCATCTTATATCTGGGATCTGGCCTTTTTCAATCGTGGTTCCGACCATGTCCTCCTTTTAATTACCATTTCTCGAGCAAGTTGAGCACTTGTCTTTTGTAGAGCAATACCCTAGTCCAACCTCTGCTTTGATCTGTCATCGAGTATTACCCCCTGGTATCTGGAGATTATCACGGAGCTACATAACTCCTTATGAGTTCTTCATCTACTATTATTTCTCATCGATTCCAATTTTTCCCTGGGTTCTGAGTTGTTAGACACTCAAGGACAGCGATAACGGAATCGAGCCCGCATTGCAATTCAACAAGTATTCAAAATCTTCATTGCTTACAAGTTTAATACTCCATAATGTTAACCCTAGCCTGAACGGCTACATCATTACCATGCTATTATTAACAGTGCTACCTGGTCCTTCTTCCCAGAGCACAAATATCGACGGTGAGCTAATCTTACGTCGAATTTCCTCGTCATATCATTTCTCCTTGAACAATACCCATGGTCCCAATAACCTTTTGCTTCATCACTTCTTTGACTTGATGTCATCGCCGATCGATTACATCTTCATGGAATCTCTCGACAAATGTGTCGTGATCATCATCAGCATTCTGAGCTCTTCCAGGATATCAATTGAATTCATGATGAGGAATACCATCCTTGCCTCGATGATTTGTGATATCATCGGCCAATTTATTGCCCTCCCCCCCAACACAAACTTGTTCGTCTTTTGTGTTATACCTTGAGTTCCTTGCTATCCAGCATTTGTTCTTCTTTACCTTGGAAAATTACCACCTTTTATGTCAAGAATGTCGTGGGAATTTCACCACCTCTTGAGAATTCTTGATACAAGTGTTACTTCTCACCATCACCATTCCTTCTTGGTCCCCGTGTCGTTTATAACCGGAATGCCGACAAATGAACTATGGTGTGTGAATTCAAAACTTCTAGCAACCCTATTGCCTCCTGATGGATCCTTTGTGTATCCAAAGTCTGACCTTTACTGGAAGACCATGTCAATGTTATCTCGAAGCATGACTGTGGTACTCCGATCTTCAATAAGAACATTTGAAACACAATGCTAAAATTTCTTCATCAATTATCCAAACACCGTTGTATGGGTAATGCCATGAAATTTTTCTCCCCTCACCTAAAGGGTTTTCTACTTTTTTATCCTATCATTGAAATCATGCTCTGCTTGTCCTTGGAAGGATATACCCCTGAAATATGTGTTTGAACATATTTTCCTTTCCATTGTTTTGTTTAACCTTTCTTGTAATCTGAATTAACTGAGCAGTAATAATTCCCTGCTTAGGTAAGCACCTTGTTGTACTACTCTGTCAGTAAGACCCTGTTACTATTGTTGATGACATTCCGGTAACCACCGATGGACGAGAACGTTGCCTATTGGTTCGCCTCGTTTAACGAGTAGGAAGATGGTTCTCTTTGTCCCTCGCCCTTGGTACCGACGTTGTTGCCAACATAACTGACAGGCTATTCTCTGCCATGCCTTGCTATCATAACCATGCAAGATGTCAACGTCTTTCCTACTTTTAACCCACGTGGTGGGCCCATAACCCACAGTTCCACAGGATCGAAACCTAACTCTCATGTACACCCTGTTGTCAAAGTTATTCCTCGTGCGTGGCCTCGTACGTAATTCACGAGCCACCTTTCGAGGGAACATCAATTCTGGTATCAGACGCAGTACTTATTCTCGTTGCTCTAGGCCATTTTCACACTTTGTTTCAGACATCAAACGATTGTCTATTCACTTGAAACTTCTTACTGTACCTTCTTGCTTCGCTCTCAATGTGTTTCATTTGACCAACTCGAGAGATACCCATGTGTTCATTCATGGGATAACCCCCGATGATTACCCCTTATAGCCTTCTATCGTTGCCGAGTTGCCCCTTTACTATTCGTAAGTACGATGGAGTTCCCAAAGAAAGGATGCCGACTTCGTCATGAGGACCTGAAACAGAGGAATGAAGACATCAACGTAGTGGGTCGACCTCGTCGAGAAGAGCAACCAAGACCTAGAAGAATCATTAGAATTCCGTAACCTAGTCTTTTCCCTTTACTCCACCTCTTAATTCTCGGGACGAGAATTCTTATTAGTGGAGGAGATTTGTGACACCCCCAGTGGTTAGCCACAGTAATCCCCCTTTTGATAATACCATGTCATCATGATCAACAGTGCTTAAACATCATTTTGACCATATCTCTTTTCAAAATTCAAATTCAAATGGAAATTCAAACTGAAAGTGAAAATAAAAGTTGTTCAAATCCAGAAACTAAAATGTTCATAATATTGTAAATATTCCAGAGACAATTCTAAAATTATAACCAACATTCACTAAATTAATTAATTGACTCAAACAGCAACAAAACAGAGATAATTAATCCATATTCATTTATTTAAAATCCGAATAAAATTCATTTGCCTCCAAACCTTTTTATAACAGACCTAGAAATAGCACTATAAATATGTGGCTAGTTCACCTATTTTTTCAACAGTCATTTGGTTTAAAAAGAAAAGAGAAAACAGAAATAAGAAAAGAAAACAGAAAAGAGAAAAGAAGAAAAAGAAAAAGGCCGCGGCACCTGGGCCTAAGTGGCACAGTGTCCTGGACGCCGCGGAGCTCATCGCCGACGTGTCATCGGTGACCAAATGGTCCCGTGGCCGTGTCCACTAACTTCCCCGCTTCGCGTAGGGCCTCGCGGCGTAGCTAGTTTGCTCGCGCGCATGCTGCTACTGCGTCTTCTTCGCCACCCGAACGCCGCCGTCCGCCGTCACCGTCGTAGCGCTCATCTCCGGCCTCCCCAGCTCCGGCCACCGTCACCACTAGACGCGGGGTGGAGCGCTCGTTCGAACGAGCCTGAAAGCGCTCGATTTGGTGCACCATAGGAGAAACCCGGGCTCGCCGGAGTTCCACCACCGCTCGGGGCTCGCCGGAGAGCTCCGACGGCTGGCGCTGACCTGGCCCTGGTGGGCCCCGCCCCTGTGCCACTGACCGCTGGGCCAGGGGCCCCCTGTTGACCAGTTGACCAAGTCAACTGTGCTGACTGGGCAGGCCCCAGTCAATGACATACGGGCCCCACCCCTTTAAATGTTTTTAAAATAAATAAAAATCTGTTAATTAGTTAATTAGTTAATTAAATCACTAATAAGTCACTGACCAGTGGGCCCCTGTTAATTAGTTAGGTCATTAGATTAGTTAAACTCAGATAGTTAGCCACTGAGTATGACAGGTGGGTCCCACCTGTCAGATTTGACTCTGGTCAGCCAGAGTTGACTGCTGACATCATCTTTTCGTCATGCTGACGTCACTTTTACTGTTTTGGATAATTTGAATTTAAATAATTAAATAAATTCTAGAAAATCAATAAAACTTTGAAAAATCATATAAAATAATCCGTAGCTCAGATTGAAAAACTTTGTACATGAAAGTTGCTCAGAATTTCGAGACGAATCTGAATATGAGGTCCGTTCGTTCGTCACACGTCCCTAACTATCCAAACATGGAACCGTTCCCCTCAAGTCATCTGTCTGACAAATGTCCGGAACCGGGAAAACATTCCTGGATGGATTCCTCCTTCCTCGGTGACGTGCAACCATACGTTAGGACACACCCGGCACTGCATATTGCCATGTCATACTTTGTGCAGCACTTGTTTGCTTAGTATTTACTATTTCTTTCCCCCTCCTTCTCTCTCGATAGACGCCGAGACCAACGCCGTTGCAGCTGAGTCCGACTATGCTCCGGACGAGCAGCCTTCCGACGATCCCTCCTTCTTGCCAGAGCAACCTGGCAAGCACCCCCCCTTGAGCATACCGATATCGCCTATTCTTTCTCTCTCATGCTTGCATTAGAAATTGCTGTTATTACTGCTTTACCTATTCCGATGCATAGCCTGTTTATTGTAACCTACTATTGAAACCTTACCTGCTTATCCTAAACTGTCTAGTATAGGCTGGGTAGAGACCTATCAGTGACCCCACTAGTCACGACTGCCCCGCTGGATTATCAGAAGACCCGATCAACGGGATTGAAGACCAGGCCCCAGTACCGCACATCATCCCCCTTAGTTGTAACGACACTGCAGCGTTACTATCGAGTGCCGAGGGTGAAACATCTTGTAGCACTTCTGATATTAACTCTGTAGAGTAGCTATTCGGTCGTGGTAATCGAGGGTGATTCCTCCTTCCCCACTTCCGATAACGACGCTGTCGTGCAACACCTCAAGTGTGAACCCATCAAGGGTGATTCCTCTGAGTTCACCATGACAGATACATCGAGTAGGAATCCAACGAGGGTGATACTTCGGATTCCCTTGATGTTATGGACACACAGATAATTGGACTTTACACTGTTACTTGGAAGACGGGTCTGTGACGCCCCCGGCTCAATCGTGCACTAATCATACATGCAAATGCACACGATCAAGCCTAAGGGCTCACGGGAAGATATCACAACACAACTCTAGAACATAAATAAAGTCATACAAGCTTTATATTACAAGCCAGGGGCCTCGAGGGCTCGAATACAGAAGCTCGCATACAAGCATCAGATATATGAGTATAGATATGAAACTAAAACAGATAAACCTTTAGAAAGGCGGGGCAAAACAAAAGCTACAATCAAAAGGCGCAGGCCTCCTGCCTGTGACCCTCCGAACCTACTCCAGGTCATCGGCAAGCTCGTAGTAGTATCCATCCTCGGGGTAGTAGTAGCGATCGTCGGTGGGGGCAGCTGTCTCAGGGGCTCCATCATCTGGTCGCATAAAAAAGGATATGGGGGAAAAAGAAAGCAAAGCGACCGTGAGTACTCATCCGAAGTACTCAGCAAGCAAGGATCTACACTACATATGCAACATTATCAAAGGGAGGCTGTATATGTGGACTGGGCTGCAGAAATGCCAGAATAGAGAGAAGGCCTAGTCCTATCGATGACTAGCATCTTCAACGGTCTTGCAACATTAGAAGAGTGTAGATTTGTACAGTATAAAATAGTAGTATCATTAAGTCTCATCCTCACCCAGAGATCCTTTCTCGACTCCCTGCGAGAAAGCAATCCCAGAGCCATAGAGTCATCAACCTCGTCCGGAGATCCCTTCTCGACTCCCTGCGAGAAGCAATCCCAGAGCCATAGTATCCAATTCTAGTTGTATCGATCGGGATACAACTCCAAGTGTCCGTTACCGAGGATCCGGCTATGCATAGATTAGTTCTTCCCTGCATGGGTGCACCAACTTACCCACCACGCTCGCTTAACTTCGGCCGGACACACTTTTCTGGGTCATGCTCAGCCTCGGCCAAACGACACACCGCAGCCCTACCTAGAGCTCAACAGAGAGGTCCCCGCTGGTCTACATCCTAAGCGCAAGGGGGTCTTGGGCCATCGCCCCTCGCCCTCCGGGTCGTTGCGCACATGGCTCAGATCCAAGCACCACCTCTGTCGTGAATGGCGCCAATCACTCCATGCCGCACTGCTGAACTGGATGTCTGACAGAGCTTTCGGCTGATGCATACGATGCAGAATGCCCATACTATACCCACGTGATGGTTAGTGCTATTGGGCCAGAGGCCCACTCGAATAAAATATCCAAATCGTTAGTACCTTGGGGGTGCGCTAACGAGCAGAGACTCACGATCGATGTGACCCCGTCACCCCGTCTCGAGGACTTGCGGCAAGGGCCAAGAATGCCCGGCCACGCCTCGTATTCTCACTCGGGCACCATCCAGGTCAACCCGTCTTCACATCACACGCGGGTACCCCTCAGGGTCGACCTGCCTATCCAAGTAACAGTGTAAAGTCCAAGTATCCGTGTGTCCATAACATCAGGGAAATCTAAGGTATCACCCTCGTTGGATCCCTACTCGATGTATCCGTCAAGGTGAACTCGGAGGAATCACCCTCGATGGGTTCACACTTGAGGTGTTGCACGGCAGCGTCGTTACCGGAAGTGGTGAAGGAGGAATCACCCTCGATGACCACGACCGAATAGCTACACTATAGAGTTATCATCAGAAGTGCTACACGAGGTATCACCCTCGGCACTCGATAGTAACGATGCAGTGTCGTTACAACTAAGGAGGGGTGATGTGCGGTGTCAGGGCCTGGTTGTCGAGTCTTCTGATAACCCAGCGGGGCAATCGGGACAAGTGGGGTCACTGATAGGTCTCTACCCAGCCTATACTAGACAGTTTAGGATAAGCAGGTAAGGTTTCAATAGCAGGTTACAATAAACAGGCTATGCATCATAATAGGTTAAACAGTAGCAGCAGCAATTTCTAATGCAAGCATGAGAGAGAAATAATAGGCGATATCGGTATGCTCAAAGGGGGGGTGCTTGCCTGGTTGCTCGGCAGATGGAACAGGAAACTTCGACGGTGAAGCAGTCGATCACCAGTGTGTCGTCAGCGGTCTCGGGGTCTATCGAGAGAGAAGGAGGGGGGAAGAAATGGTAAATACTAAGAAAACAAGTGCTACACAATGTATGACATGACAATATGCAGTGCCGGGTGTGTCCTACGTATGGTTGCACGTCACCGAGGAAGGGGGAATCCATCCGGGAATGTTTTCCTGGTTCCGAACATTTGTCAGACAGATGACCGGAGGGGAACGGTTCCATGTTCGGGTAGTTAGGGACGTGTTATGGACGAACGGACCGCAAATTCGAATTCGTCTCGTCGTTCTGAGCAACTTTCATGTACAAAGTTTTTTATCTGAGCTACGGATTATTTTATATGAATTTTCAAAGTTTTAATTATTTTCTGGAATTTAATTATTTATTTAAGTTCGAATTATCCAAAACATTATCCAGAACAGTGCATATACTTTTTATACCCAGACTCAGCTAGCCCTAGAGTATGACAGGTGGGGTCCAGGCTGAGTCAGCATGCACAATCAGCAAGTCAACAGTCAAAGTGTTTGACTGGGTCAAACGTGAACAGTACGCGTGGGGGCCCACATGTCATACTCATAGATCTAGTTAACAGCTTTTATTTAAACTAAACCAAATTAGTTAGTGGCCTGGGGCCCAGTAGTCAGTGGAGTTAGCAGGGGGTTAGGGGCTAATTAACCACCGGGCGGGCCCGCATGTTAGTGAGCTGGCCGGCTGGTTTAAAACCAGCGCGCGCCTGGGAGGGCCGGCGGCGAGGCCCGACATGGTGGCGGCTCATCGGTGTTGCGCTCTGGCGATCTATTCGAGCGGCGGAGGGCAGGGATCGGATCAGCGCGAAGCCGCGCATCCACCCATGCCACTGGTTCATCCGGGAGATGGCTCTAATGCCGGCGACGACCGAGCCCGACGGCGGTGGTGGCACGGCAGCGACAACGACTAGGCTATGGGACGCGAGAGAGAGAGAGAGAGAGAGAGAGAGAGAGAGAGAGAGAGAGAGAGAGATGGGAGGTCGGCGACGACTGGGTGCTCACAGTGGAGCTCGAGGGAGGTCTCGGGGAAGCCGGAGGGCTCGGAGGGGAGCAAATCGACGACGGTGAGGCGGCGGTGTCCGACGAGCAAGACGGCCCGATGGCGGCGCTGCGGGGCTGCTCCGATCGAACGGGAGGGCGCAGACGACGAGGCGGCCGACGGTGGTCCTCCGGGACGTGGTCACACGGCGCAGGATGGCTCCTAGCCGTACAGACGACCGTGAGCTGGTGGCGGTGGCGCTCGGGGAGGAGAAGAGAGGAAGAGGGGGAGAGAGTGAGGCGAGAGAGAGGCCAGAGGTCGCGGGGCTAGCCCTTATCCACCAGAAGCGGGCGGCTGGGCGCGCTGTCGCGAGGAGCGATGGGGGGCCATGCCCGGGGACGCGCAGGCGAGCGGCAGAGGGCGACAACGCGCGAAGGGGGAGCAGTAGGTTGAAGGAGACCGCGTTGGGCTGGGCCGGCCTGTAGCTCACTTGGGCCGCGCACACAGTGTGCTTTTTTCATTTTCTGTCTTTTCTTTTCTGTTTTCTCTTTTTATTTGCTATCTTCCAAATTGTTTAGCCCCAAATAGACTTTTGAAAAATAGGTGAACTAGCCACATATTTATAGTGTAGTTTTATTCACTGTTAGAAATTGGTTTGGAAGTAAATGAATTTTATTTGGATTTTAATTAAATGAAAATGGATTAAATACTCATGTTTTGTTGCTGTTAGAGTCACTTCATTAATTTAGTAAATGTTGGTTATAATTTTAGAATTGTCTCTGGATTATTTACAATATTATGAACATTTTAGTTTTTCAAATTTGAACAACTTTTATTTTCACTTTTAGTTTGAATTTCCATTTGAATTTGAATTGGAAAGGAGATATGATCCAAATGATGTTTAAGCACTGTTGATCATGATGACATGGCATTATCTAAAGGGGATTACTGTAGCTAACCACTGGGGGTGTTACAAATCTCTTCCACTAATAAGAATTCTCGTCCCGAGAATTAAGAGGTAGAACGGAAAAGATCGGGGTATTCCTTGCGAAGATGATCCTCGCGTTCCCAAGTGGCTTCATCTTCAGTATGATTAGACCACTGCACTTTCAGGAACTTGGTTGTCTTCTGACGGGTCTGACGTTTAGCTTCATCGAGAATGCGGATCGGATGCTCCTTATAAGAAAGATCAAATTGCAATTTGAGCATCTCGTGATCCACTGCGCGGTGCGGAGATTCCTTGAAGCAACGATGAAGTTACGACACATGGAAGACGTCGTGGATATGAGAGAATTGCGCCTGCCACTCCAATTATAGGCCACCTGACCACATCTTGCAATAATGCGGAAAGGACCAATGTAGCGTGGAGCTAACTTGCCCTTGATTCCAAAACGGTGAGTGCCCTTCATAGGAGTGACTCGCAAATAAGCTTGATCACCAGGTTGATAAGTCAAACCCCATCATTTGCGATCATAGTTGCTCTTCTGACGGTCCTGAGCCACCTTGAGATTTTCACTGACGATACGGACTTGCTCTTCGGTGTGTTGAATAATATCCGGACCCACGAGCGGTCGTTCCCCAATTTCTGACCAATTCAGAGGGGTTCGACACTTACGTCCATAAAGTACTTCAAAGGGAGCCATTTTCAAGCTGGCTTGATAGCTGTTGTTATAAGAGAACTCGACATACGGGAGAGATTCTTCCCACTTCTTGCTGAAAGAAATAACACAAGCTCGCAGCATGTCTTCAAGCACTTGATTTACTCGCTCAACTTGGCCTTGGGACTGGGGGTGATAAGCTGAACTCCAGGTAATATGAGTTCCCATAGCTTCTTGGAAACTTTCCCAGAACTTTGAGGTGAAAAGACCGCCATGGTCCAAACTAATCTCCTTTGGAATACCATGGAGTGAAACAATTCTGGAGATATACAACTCTGCTAACTGACTAGCAGTGATAGTTTCCTTGACGGGCAGAAAGTGTGCAACTTTAGAGAGTTGGTCGACGATGACAAGAATAGCATTGTGACCCTTCTGTGACTTGGGAAGACCAGTAATGAAATCCATCTGAACCTTATCCCATTTCCAAAGAGGAATAGGAAGCGGTTGCAGAATTCCAGCAGGCTTCTGATGTTCTGCTTTCACGCGACGGCAAACATCACATTCAGCCACGTACCGAGCAATATCCTGCTTCATTCTAGACCACCAGTACCTTTGACGGAGATCACGATACATCTTGGTGCTACCCGGATGAATAGACAGCGGTGTATCATGTGCCTCCTTCATGACCTTGTCGGTCATAAGCTCGAAGCGAGGTACCACAATGCGGTTTCTGAAATACAAGGTTCCATCTTCAGACAGCGAGAAATCCCTGTACTTTTCTAGGTGAAGGTCTTTCTTCATCAGATCAATTTCATCATCTTTAGCTTGCGCATTCTTAATAGCTTTCTCAAGATCTGGTTGTATCACAAGGTTATTAAGAGAACCCTGTGGAACAATACACAGATTCAGCTTGTATAGTTCTTCAAAAAGACGAGGCTGAGCTCGCCTAACCATGAGGTTGTCGCAATAGGTCTTGCGGCTTAAGGCATCAGCCAACACGTTAGCCTTGCCAGGGGTATAAGAAATACCCAAATCATAGTCCGCAATGGCCTCCATCCATCTTTGCTGACGGAGGTTTAGAGATGGCTGAGTGAACAAGTACTTCAGACTTTTATGATCCGTGTATATCTCGCAACGATTACCGAGAAGGTAATGTCGCCACAACTGCAGTGCATAGATGACAGCAACTAGTTCTAGATCATGTACCGGATAATTCTCTTCATGTGGGCGTAACTGACGAGAGCCATAAGCAATCACTTTATGCTCTTGCATTAGGACACGGCCTAATCCTTCACGGGATGCGTCACAATAAATGACGAAGTCTTTGCGAGAATCTGGAGGAGCAAGTACGGGGGCAGATGTCAGCTTGTCTTTGAGTGTTTGAAAACTTTCCTGACATTTTTTTGTCCATTCAAACTTAACGCCCTTGTGAAGCAGATCAGTCAGGGGCTTAGCAATCTTGGAAAAGTTCTCGACAAATTGACGACAATAGCTGGCAAGGCCGAGAAAACTTCTCACTTTCTTGACATTCTTCGGTGGAGTCCAGTCCAGAATAGCCTGAACTCGTTCTGGGTTAACAGCAATTCCATCCTTGGAAATCACATGACCAAGGTAGGTTACTTCAGAAAGCGAAAATTCACATTTGGAGTATTTGGCATACAACTGGTGTTCTCGGAGCCTTTCTAGAACAAGACGAAGGTGTTCAACATGTTCTTCCTTATTCTTTGAATAAACCAGAATATCATCTAGATATACCACGACGAACTTGTCGAGGTAATCCATGAAGATGTAATTCATCAGACGGGAGAATGTGGCTGGAGCATTTGTTAAGCCAAATGACATGACAGTGTACTCATAAGAGCCATAGCGAGTAACAAATGCAGTCTTTGGAATATCCTCTTCGCGGACACGGATTTGATGGTATCCCAATATCAAATCAAGCTTAGAGAATACTGAGGAACTGACAAGTTGATCATACAGATCGTTGATTCTGGGAAGCGGATACTTGTTCTGGATTGTGGCTTGGTTAATGGGCCGATAATCCTGAACCAATCGGTTAGTTCCATCCTTCTTCTTGACAAAGAGGGAAGGTGCTCCCCAAGCAGAAGAACTGGGGCGGATGAAATCCTTTTTAAGTGATTTGTCGATTTCCTCCTTAAGTTCCAGAAGGTGGTGCGGAGGCATCTTATAAGGACGCTTCGCAATAGGGGTAGTGCCAGGTTTCAAGTCAATGACAAACTCGACAGCTCTAGCAGGGGGTATTCCTGGAAGTTCTTCTGGAAAGACATCTTGAAAATCATGAACAACTGGAACGTTCTTGATGCCTTCAAGAGGTGAGGCATTGAAAGCATTTAGAACATAAATCTGAGCTTCGGCGTTCTGAACTGTTCGAGCTGAGTATCTGACTATTTGGCCGGAAGGGTGTGTGATGCGGACTGTTTCAGCGGCACAGTCAATCATAGCTTTATGAGGCTTCAACCACTCCATACCCAGAATAATGTCTATGTTGGAGGTCTTGAGAGCAATGAGAGAAACGGGGAACATCAATCCTCCAATCACAATGTGGTTACTATGGCTTACCCTGGTAGTTTGCCAATTAGCCCCAGGTGACTGGATTACTAATGGGGTGGACATCTCCTCGAAAGGTATATCATGGCTTCACGCAAAACTTTCGGACATGAAGGAGTGCGATGCTCCAGAATCAAAGAGGACTGAAGCTGGGATTGAATTCACTAGAAGGGTGTCCATCACAATTTTGGGGTCCTGTCGAGCTTCTTCAATGTTGACTTGGTTGACATGAACAAGCTGATTAGCAGGTGGTCCGGTTTCAACGTTCCTGGAAGGATGTTTTCAACGGCTCTTCCTGCAACCAATAGAAGGACGTGATGCGTGTTGAGGCTGGCTCTGACGGCAGTTGATAGTACGGTGCTCTGGCTGTCCACACTGGTGGCACAAACCATCATTATGGGAAGAAACATCAACATTGGGCTGTCCACTTGCAATGTTCAGTTGTCTTGGTGGTGGAGGCAGACGAGGTGCAGCATAAGATGGCCTTTGTACAGGGGCAGGTCGGTGATGAACATTGTGCGGAATCCACACTCGACGTTTCTGAACAGGCTGACCCGAGGATGAGCCAACATCACGAGTGCGCTTGAGCTACTCCTGGTACTTAGCCAGACCAGTTTCAGCTTGAAAGGCTTGACTGACAAGTGTCGCAAAGTCCTCACAATCAAGGGTAACAAGTGCGAGGTTTATATCAGTACGCAGTCCTTCACGGAATTTCTCCTGCTTGCGAGTGTTAGTGTCGACGTCATCCACATCATAGCGGGATAATTCAAGGAATTTCCTCTGATATTCATCCACATTCATTGTGCCCTGTGAGAGTTTGCGGAACTCCTGCTTCTTCTGGTCGATCAGACCTGGAGGGATGTACCTTGCACGAAAAGCTGACTGAAATTCCTGCCAAGTGGTTACAGTCTCTGCAGGCAACATACTCTTGTGGCTTTCCCACCATTAAGCAGCTGGCCCCTTTAAGTGGAATGTCGCAAAGGTGACGTAACTGTCAAGGGCAACATTAGCTGACTCCATCTCAAACAGAATGTCACGAAGCCAATCATCAGCATCCATAGGATTGGGGGAGTTGCGGAAAAAGGATGGATTGAGGCGCACAAATTCTGGCAGAGTTATTGGAGCATTCTGTTGCTGAGCATTCTGAGTTGGGAACTGAGCCAATACTCCGGTCATAAACTGACAGTTGAGTTCAAACTGCTGACGGTTGAGTTCAAACTGCTGCATCATTGCGGCAATATAGGGTGGAGGTGGAGGATCATCAGCCATCCTGCCAAATTAACAGGGGCAGTTTAGCAAGAAAAAATGCATGTGTAAGAGGTCATTCACGATGTAACATGAGTGATGAACAAGAAGGCATTAGGTGCATATTAGTATTCATTAAAGACATACAGAACGATGCACGGAGTTGGACTCAAACGGCGGTAGGAGTTTGGAAATGCACGCGGCTAGACAAACTAGGCGGCGCGCAGGCACGCGGTAAGGTAGCACACAACAAGACATAGCAAAGGCTATATCCACATCGGAGAAAACTGCCGGGGCGAGGAATCTGCAAGTGACAACATAGGGTGCCCTCGATAAAAGGATCCTGTAAGCAGAATCTGACCCACAATCCTGGAGCAAGGGGGGGATATTTTAGAACTCCGGGTGGATGTGATCACGAGAACCTAATGTTGGAGTTAGTAAAAAATTTAACCCGAATAGAAGAGAGAGCAGAGTCCCAGAGTATAGACGAGAAGTAAAAGATCCTAATACCACCCAATTGGCGACGTGGGCCCGTAAGCTACACAGCCAAGTTAGTAAAACAGTTTTGGACCACTAGACTCAACTTCGGCCAAGGAGTTGGAAAGGGGGGGTTCCTATAGTCAGTCGGCTCTGATACCAACTTGTGACGCCCCCGGCTTAATCGTGCACTAATCATACACGCAAATGCACACGATCAAGCCTAAGGGCTCACGGGAAGATATCACAACACAACTCTAGAACATAAATAAAGTCATACAAGCTTTATATTACAAGCCAGGGGCCTCGAGGGCTCGAATACAGAAGCTCGCATACAAGCGTCAGTGGAAGCATTAGATATCTGAGTACCGATATGAAACAGAAACAAATAAACCTTTAGAAAGGCGTGGCAAAACAAAAGCTACAATCAAAAGGCGCAGGCCTCCTGCCTGGGACCCTCCGAACCTACTCCTGGTCGTCGGCAAGCTCGTAGTAGTATCCATCCTCGGGGTAGTAGTAGCGATCGTTGGCGGGGGCAGCTGTCTCAGGGGCTCCATCATCTGGTCGCAATAAAAAGGATATGGGGGAAAAAGAAAGCAAAGCAACAGTGAGTACTCATCCGAAGTACTCAGCAAGCAAGGATCTACACTACATATGCAACATTATCAAAGGGAGGCTGTATATGTGGACTGGGCTGCAGAAATGCCAGAATAGAGAGAAGGCCTAGTCCTATCGAAGACTAGCATCTTCAACGGTCTTGCAGCATTAGAAGAGTGTAGATTTGTATAGTATAAAATAGTAGTATCATTAAGTCTCATCCTCACCCAGAGATCCTTTCTCGACTCCCTGCGAGAAAGCAATCCTAGAGCCATACAATCATCAACCTCATCCGGAGATCCCTTCTCGACTCCCTACGAGAAGCAATCCCAGAGCCATAGTATCCAATTCTAGTTGTATCGATCGGGATACAACTCCGAGTGTCCGTTACCGAGGATCCGGCTATGCATAGATTAGTTCTTCCCTACAGGGGTGCACCAACTTACCCACCACGCTCGCTTAACTTCGGCAAGACACACTTTTCTGGGTCATGCCCGGCCTCGGCCAAATGACACACCGCAGCCCTACCTAGAGCTCAGCAGAGAGGTCCCCGCCGGTCTACATCCTAAGCGCAAGGGGGTCTTGGGCCATCGCCCCTCGCCCTCCGGGTCGTTGCGCACATGGCTTAGATCCAAGCACCACCTCTGTCGTGAATGGTGCCAATCACTCCATGCCGCACTGCTGAACTGGACGTCTGACAGAGCTTTTGGTTGATGCATACGATGCAGAACGCCCATACTATGCCCATGTGATGGTTAGTGCTATCGGGCCAGAGGCCCACTCGAATCAAATATCCAAATCATTAGTACCTTGGGGGTGCGGTAATGAGCAGAGACTCACGATCGATGTGACCCCGTCGCCCCGTCTCGAGGACTTGCGGCAAGGGCCAAGAATGCCCGGCCACGCCTTTTATTCTCACTCGGGCACCATCTAGGTCAACCCATCTTCACATCACACTCGGGTACCCCTCAAGGTCGACCCGCCTATCCAAGTAACAGTGTAAAGTCCAAGTATCCATGTGTCCATAACATCAGGGGAATCCGAGGTATCACCCTCGTTGGATTCCTACTCGATGTATCCGTCAAGGTGAACTCGGAGGAATCACCCTCGATGGGTTCACACTTGAGGTGTTGCACGATAGCGTCGTTACCGGAAGTGGTGAAGGAGGAATCACCCTCGATGACCACGACCGAATAGCTATGCTACAGAGTTATCATCAGAAGTGCTACATGAGGTATCACCCTCGGCACTCGCTAGTAATGATGCAGTGTCGTTACAACTAAGGGGGGGTGATGTGCGGTGTCGGGGCCTGGTTGTCGAGTCTTCTGATAACCCAGCAGGGCAATCGGGACAAGTGGGGTCACTGATAGGTCTCTAGCCAGCCTATACTAGACAGTTTAGGATAAGCAGGTAAGGTTTCAATAGTAGGTTACAATAAACAGGCTATGCATCAGAATAGGTTAAACAGTAGCAGCAGCAATTTCTAATGCAAGCATGAGAGAGAAAGAATAGGCGATATCGGTATGCTCAAAGGGGGGTTGCTTGCCTGGTTGCTCGGCAGATGGAACAGGAAACTCCGATGGTGAAGCAGTCAATCACCAGTGCGTCGTCAGCGGTCTCGGGGTCTATCGAGAGAGAAGGAGGGGAAAGAAATGGTAAATACTAAGCAAACAAGTGCTACACAATGTATGGAATGACAATATGCAGTGCCGGGTGTGTCCTACGTATGGTTGCACGTCACCGAGAAAGGGGGAATCCATCCGGGAATGTTTCCCCGGTTCCGGACATTTGTCAGACAGATGACCGGAGGGGAACGGTTCCATGTTCGGGTAGTTAGGGATGTGTTATGGACGAACGGACCGCATATTCGGATTCATCTCATCATTCTGAGCAACTTTCATGTACAAAGTTTTTCGATCTGAGCTACGGATTATTTTATATGAATTTTCAAAGTTTTAATTATTTTCTGGAATTTAATTAATTATTTAAGTTCGAATTATCCAAAACATTATCCAGAACAGTGCAGATACTTTTTATACCCTAACTCAGCTAGCCCTAGAGTATGACAGGTGGGGTCCAGGCTGAGTCAGCATGCACAGTCAGCAAGTCAACAGTCAAAGTGTTTGACTGGGTCAAACATGAACAGTACCCGTGGGGGCCCACATGTCATACTCACAGATCCAGTTAAACAGTTTTTATTTAAAGTAAACCAAATTAGTTAGTGGCCTGGGGCCCAGTAGTCAGTGGAGTTAGCAGGGGGGTTAGGGGCTAATTAACCACCGGGCGGGCCCGCATGTCAGTGAGCCGGCCGGCTGGTTTAAAACCAGCGCACGCCTGAGAGGGGCCGGCGGTGAGGCCCGACACGGTGGCGGCTCACCAGAGTTGCGCTCCGGCGATCTATTCGAGCGGCGGAGGGCAGGGATCAGATCAGCGCGAAGCCACGCATCCACCCATGCCACTGGTTCATCCAGGAGATGGCTCTAACACCGGCGATGACCGAGCCCGACGGCGGTGGCGGCACGGCAAAGACAGCGACAGCGACTAGGCTACGGGACGCGAGAGAGAGATGGGAGGTCGGCGAGGACCAGGTGCTCATAGTGGAGCTCGAGGGAGGTCTCGGGGAAGCCGGAGGGCTCGGAGGGGAGCAAATCGACGACTGTGAGGCGGCGGCGGCCGACGAGGAAGACGGCCCGATGGCGACGCTGCGGGGCTGCCCCAATCGAACGGGAGGGCGCAGACGACGAGGCGGTCGACGGTGGTCCTCCTGGACGTGGTCACACGGTGCGGGATGGCTCCTAGCCGTACAGACGACCGTGAGCTGGCGGCGGTGGCGCTCGGGGAGGAGCAGAGAGGAAGAGGGGGAGAGAGTGAGGCGAGAGAGAGGCCAGAGGGCGCGGGGCTAACCCTTATCCACCAGAAGCGGGCGGCTGGGCGCGCTGTCGAGGAGCGAGGGGGGACCAGGCCCGGGGACGCGCAGGCGAGCGGCAGAGGGCGACAGCATGCGAGGGGGGAGCAGTAGGTTGAAGGAGACCGCGCTGGGCTGGGCCGGCCTGTAGCTCACTTGGGCCGCGCACACAGTGTGCTTTTTTTCATTTTCTTTATTTCCATTTCTTTCTTTTCTTTTCTGTTTTCTCTTTTTATTTGTTATCTTCCAAATTGTTTAGCCCCAAATAGACTTTTGAAAAATAGGTGAACTAGCCACATATTTATAGTGCAGTTTTATTCACTGTTAGAAATTGGTTTGGAAGTAAATGAATTTTATTTGGATTTTAATTAAATGAAAATGCATTAAATACTCCTGTTTTGTTGTTGTTAGAGTCACTTCATTAATTTAGTAAATGTTGGTTATAATTTTAGAATTGTCTGTGGATTATTTACAATATTATGAACATTTTAGTTTTTCAAATTTGAACAAATTTTATTTTCACTTTTAGTTTGAATTTCCATTTGAATTTGAATTGGAAAGGAGATTTGATCCAAATGATGTTTAAGCACTGTTGATCATGATGACATGGCATTATCAAAAGGGGGATTACTGTAGCTAACCACTGGGGGTGTTACAGGGTCGACCCTGAGGGGTACCCGCGTGTGATGTGAAAACGGGTTGACCTGGATGGTGCTCGAGTGAGAATACGAGGCGTGGCTGGGCATTCTTGGCCCTTGCCGCAAGTCCTCGAGACGGGGTGACAGGGTCACTTCGATTGTGAGTCTCTGCTCGTTACCGCACTACCAACACACTACGATTTGGATATTTGATTCGAGTAGGCCTTTGGCCCGATAGCACTAACCATCACACGGGAAAAGTTATGGGCACTCTGCATTGTAGCATCAGCCGAAAGCTCTGTCAGACATCCAGTTCAGCAGTGCGGCATGGAGTGATTGGCGCCATTCACGACAGTGGTGGTGCTTGGATCTGAGCCATGTGCGCAACGACCCGGAGGGCGAGGGGCGATGGCCCGAGACCCCCTTGCGCTTAGGATGTAGACCGGCGGGGACCTCTCTGCTGAGCTCTAGGTAGGGTTGCGGTGTGTAATTTGGCCGAGGCCGGGCATGACCCGGAAAAGTGTGTCTGGCCGGAGTTAAGCGAGCGTGGTGGGTAAGTTGGTGCACCCCTGCAGGGAAGAACTAATCTATTAATAGCCGGATCCTCGGTAACGGACACTCGGAGTTGTATCCCGATCGATACAACTAGAATTGGATACTATGGCTCTGGGATTGCTTCTCGCAGGGAGTCGAGAAGGGATCTTAGGACGAGGTTGATGACTGTATGGCTCTGGGATTGCTTTCTCGCAGGGAGTCGAGGAAGGATCTCTGGCCGAGGTTGATACTAATAATACTACTACTTTATGTTGTACTAATCTACACTCTTCTAATGCTGCAAGACCACTGAAGATGCTAGTCTTCGATAGGACTAGGCCTTCTCTATACTCTGGCATTTCTGCAGCCCAGTCCACATATACAGCCTCCCTTTTATAATGTTGCATATGTAGTGTAGATCCTTGCTTGCTGAGTACTTCAGATGAGTACTCACGTTTGCTTTGTTTTCTTTTTTTCCCATATCCTTTTGATGCAACCAGATGACGGAGCCCCTGAGACAACTGCCCCCGCCGACGATCGCTACTACTACCACCTCAAGAGTGGTTACTTCTACGAGCTGGCCGACGACCAGGAGTAGGATCGGAGGGTCCCAGGCAGGAGGCCTGCGCCTTTCGATCGTAGTGTTTTCTTTTGCGCCGCCTTTAAGGGCCTATCTTTGTTTTCTTTTATATCTGTACTCAGATATCTGATGCTTCCGCTGACGCTTGTACGCAAGCTTGTGTATTCGAGCCCTCGAGGCCCCTGGCTTGTAATATAAAGCTTGTATGACTTTATTTATGTTTTAGAGTTGTGTTGTGATATCTTCCTGTGAGTCCTTAGGCTTGATCGTGTGCATTTGCGTGTATGATTAGTGCATGATTGAGCCGGGGGCGTCACAATACCCCCCGATAAAGTCCATAAATTCATCAAAATAAGCACACAATGCAAAGAAAATAGAATCTGTCAAAAATAGAATAGTCTGTAGCAATCTGAATACTTCGTATACTTTGGACAACGTAGGAAATTTGTATATCAATCTTGTGTCAAAAATTCAGAATTTTTTGTCGTTTCTGTGAATTTTCAAAATTATTTTACTAGACGCAAAAGTTTCTGTTTTCCAACAAGATCAAATCAACTATCACCCAACATGATCCCAAGGGCTTTGATTGGCCCAAACACTAATTAAAACACAATCATAACAGAGGCATAATTGTGCAAACACTCAAGAACAGAAAGAAAAGGCAAAAATAAAATTTATTCATTGGGTTGCCTCTCAACAAGCGCTATCGTTTTATGCCCCTAGCTAGGCATAATGCAAAGATCTAAGTGTTGTCATCTTTTTTTCTAGATCCATAAGATGCCCTCATGATTGATTCATATGGTGGCTTAATTCTTGTTCTAGGGAAGTGCTCTATTCCCTTTCTTAGTGGAAATTGAAATTAAATATTGCCTTCTTTCATATCAATCACGGCACCAATAGTATGTAAAAACGGTCTACCAAGAATAATTGGACAAGACGGTTTGCAATCAATATCAAGAACAATAAAATTTATGGGCACATAATTCCTATTTGCAAGAATAAGAACATCATTAATTCTTCCCATAGGCTTTTTAATAGTAGAATCCGCTAAGTGCAAATTAAGAGAACATTCTTCAATATCGGTAAGACCAAGCACATCACATAAAGATTTCGGAATTGTGGAAACACTAGCACCCAAATCACATAAAGCAAAACACTCATAATTTTTAATCTTGACTTTGATAGTAGGTTCCCATTCATCATGTAATTTTCTAGGAATTGAAATCTCTAATTCCAACTTTTCTTCAAAGGCTTTCATCATGGCATTAACAATATGTTTAGTAAAAGCTTTATTTTGCTCATAAGCATGGGGTGAATTAATCATGGATTGCGACAAACAAAAACAATCAATCAAAGAACAACTATCATAATTAAAGTCTTTGTAATCCAAGAGAGTGGGCACATCACTAGTTAAAGTTTTGACCTCTGCAAACCCACTTTTATCAATTTTCTCAATAAGATTTTCACCCTCCGAATTATTGGGACACCTTCTAGCTAAAGTTGACTCTTCTTCGGTCCCTTTAACATCAATTTTAATCTTACTAAACAAGGAATCAATAGAAGAAACGCCAATCATTTTAAGATCTTCATCATTTTTATGAAAGCAATCACTAGAAAACGCTTTTTCTAGAAATTCTCTTTTAGCTCTAAGCATAGCGGTTCTTTTCTTACTTTCATCCATAGAAACATATAAAGCTTTAATTGATTCCTCAACCTTAGGCACAAAAGTTTTCATCTTGAGATTTTCTACATCATGAGAAATCCTATCAATGCTTCTAGACATATCATCAATCTTATTCAACTTTTCTTCTATCGTATTATTAAAAACTTTTTGGGCATTGATAAATTCTTTAATATTATTCTCAAGATCAGAGGTGTTCATATTATTATTATTATAAGAAGGATTACCATAGGAACCACCATAATTATTAGAGGAATTACTAGGAAAAGGCCTAGGATTAAAATTACCTCTATAAGCATTGTTATTAAATTTGTTTCGCGAGATAAAATTCACATCTACGGCATCACTATTTTGCTCAATCAAAGTAGACAAAGGCACATCATTAAGATCAATAGGAGCACTTTTATTAGCAACCAATTTCATAAGAGCATCGACTTTTTCACTCAAAGAATTTATATCAACAACCGAATTAACTTTTTTACTAGTAGGAGCTCTTTCGGTATGCCATTGTGAATAATTTGCCATAATATTGTCAAGCAATTTAGTAGCTTCACCCAAAGTAATTTCCATAAAAGTACCACCCGCGGCGGAATCTAAAAGATTTCTAGAAACAAAATTCAATCCTGCATAAAAAATTTGTATGATCATCCAAAGATTTAAACCATGAGTAGGACAGTTTCTTAGCATCAATTTCATTCTTTCCCAAGATTGCACAACATGTTCATGCTCAAGTTGCTTAAAATTCATGATTTGGGTCCTAAGGGAAATAATTTTTGCGGGCGGAAAATACTTAGTAATAAAAGCATCCTTGCACTTGTCCCAAGAATCGAAACTATTGCGAGGCAAAGAAGAAAACCAAATTTTTGCATGATCTCGCAAGGAAAACGGGAATAATTTCAACTTCACAATATCATTGTCCACATCTTTTTTCTTTTGCATATCACATAATTCTATGAATGTGTTAAGTGTGGCACCCCGGCTCAGAGGAAACCGGAACGCCCCGGATTCCAGCCCAGAGACAAGTCTTCTGGAATACGGTACTGTTGGCATAGAACAAATCAGCTCTTTATTACTATGAATAAGGTTACAAGGGTACAAGGATTACATCGGCACGGCGATGCTACGCCTGCCCAGGGTAGTTCTATGCTAACAGCGGAACCACCTGAGGAAGCGGAGTAATCTCTCGGCAGCGGAACAATGATGGCGGTGATGGACTCCACTCCGCAAGGACTCTGGCTGGAACGCGTATCCTAGATCGCAAACTCGGGATACTCAACAAGCAAGCAAACATGGCATGACCTGCAAACTGGCATGACATACCAGGTGAGTACTTTGAATGTACTCACAAGCTCACAGCAACCAAAGCAATCAAGACGAGCAACAGCATGGCATTTACAGGTTAAGCAGGTGTAAACATAATGATACTAGAACAATATGACATCTGAGCATGATGACACTACATGCAACAGGTTAAAGCTATTGTGATGCAACTTACTCTGTTCGGGTTAACCTTGTAACCACCACATGTAAGAACTTACCATCGTGTGTGCCACACGATAACCTCGGGACCAACCAAACTTGGTATTACAATACCGTAGTGATAACATGATCACAAGGAGCTTGGTCTTTACCGAGATCACCACATAACACCAAACCACGGTGATCCTCTCGTGATCACGATCAACCAACATCGGTATCCTCGATACCACGGTGATCCTCTCGCGATCACATAAAGATCAACCAACTTCTTTCTCATCGAACGGGGTTCTTATGAGCAAGATTATTATTCTGTTGACCCATAGTGTGTCCTACTACGAACTGTGCCCATATCCAAGGATGCGGCAATCGATAGATTATACACTCTGCAGAGGTTAATACACTGTACCCACACCACAGAACTCATGGCCTCGTGCTCCCATTCGGGTGGACCAACGATGTTCTGACAAAACCCAATCTATTGCATGGCACTCTCCTGGCCACTCCGACACACTCCCCTTTGGGCTATGTCATGGGTGACCCCTGTGTCCTTCCGACACCTGCCACCGTCGTGGCCAAACAAAACTGTCCCAAACTTGGACCTGAGCTCAATACCAAAACTGGGTTCACAAGGTTATAGCCGCCTACCGGGCCAGGGTAGCACGCGCTCATAACCTTCCCTGGTTGGAGGCACCGGCGAGAGGCATGACAATAGACCGAGTTAGGGCTGCCCCATCCCAGCAAGTGTGGTTGCACTGGTGAGCTCGATTCGGTGGCGCACTATGACTCAGCCAACAGGTGTTCAAGTTCGATTATCATCCGGTTAAATTTGAATGATGATGTGCTGAGCCATGATAACAGGATGAACCATAACAGCTGGTAAAGAATCATGCAAACATGTCATCATCTTAGCATGAACTACTGCCAGTGTTAACCATGAGCATAATGCTACCAACAAGTATCTGATAACTAGCAAGATGCTCATGAACAGAATATAAGGATGAGCATAGAACATGAGCATATATAGTAGTTTCAGACAGAATAACATGCACACATTAAATAACTATTCAAGTAGGAAACCATAGCTACTGCAAATCCATCATGCAAATGGCTGTCGTGGCTTGCCTGGGGACGAAGGAACCATCGGAAAGAAGTGCGGGAAGTCCGTGGAGACGATTGCCGGAAACAGTTCTCTCTCGGAGGGGGCTGTTTACGGACAAGGGAAAAAGGGTCATTTTCACAGTGTCAAAACATTATGAAAATGGTACCAACGGAACGGGCTCAACGAGACGAAGAAGTGGGCTTTGGAATCACCTCGATCGGAGTTACGAGCAAAAAGATGTGATGGTTTTTCTGCCAGGGACCTATCTGTAAAGAAAATATTTACAACGGGGTCCCTGACAGCTCGGCGGGTCGCGCACTGCAGCAGAATGCGTTTCCGAGAGGGGAAGACGTATTCCGAAGAACACGCCTACACTTAAGTCAGCGGGCCCGGCCCCTGGGTCGATGACGAGTGGGTCCCGCCGCTGACTTCTCTCTCTCCTGTGTCTCCTTCCACCTTGCGACGAGGAGGAGGCAAAGGGCAGCAGCGCGACGCCGGCGCCGGCCCGACCAACTCCGGCCTCCTCCTGCACGGGCGCGGGCACCGGCGCGCTCGCCGTGAAGAGACGCGGCTAGGAGGAGCAGTACAAATGGCGGGGCGAGGTGTGGTGGCCGCTGCGGCAGGTGGCAGTGGCGGGTTTCGGTGAGAGGCGCGGCCGGTTCCGGCCAACTCCGGCCGAGCGGAGAGCATCGGCGGGCGCGGGGAGGGATGGTGCGGCCGTCCAGATGAAGAACCGGCGCCGGGGAAGGCTTGGACGGCGGCGACGTCCTGAGGCAGAGAACCACGGCGGCGGCCAAGCACGGGGCGCACGGCCACACCAACTCCGGAGAGAAACGGCGAGGGTGGGGAGGTCCGCCGGGGTTTGGGTGGTACTATGGTGGTGGTGGAATGGAGGGAGGTGGTCGGGGCAGCTCCAATTTGAGCGATGCCCGACGGCAGCCATGGCGGCAAAGGCGAGCGAGGAGGACTCCTGGAGCTCGGGCGAGTGGCTAGGGAGGGGTAGTCGAGGGTGGCCAGTGCGATGGGGAGGTCGGGAAGGGCTCAGGTGGCCAATTTATAGGCGAGCAGCGATTAAGGCCGAGCACGGCCGTGGCGACACGTGCGCCGGCATACCGGAGCTTCGGGAGCTCACCTGGAGGAGGGGAGAGGCTTCCACGAGCTTCGCCGAGGATCGGAGAGGGCTCAGGCGAGCTCGGGAAGGCTCGGGAGAGCTCGAGAGCGCTCTGGCCACAAGGCAATGGAGGAGCACAGGCAGTTTTCGGCACGGGCAGGGTGATGGCGACATAACCAGGGCGAGATAAGGTGGGGCAATAGAGGGAAAATGACCGCTCAGGCACGAGCTAGCTACTGGACATGAAAAAGACGCGAGGGGCAGAGGAAATCGACAAAAACAGTGGCCATAGTTTCCAGAGCGCGCTGTTTGACCTGCCAGCCCCGTGGTCACCGCTTGAACGCGGCGATGACACGTGCTCTGGTCAGCCTAACCATGTCTACTCGACGGGTCATTCGAATGATAGAGTCAAGGAGGAGAGAAACGAGCATAGTGGCACTTGAGTTGACCACAGCTTGCAGGTTTTGTCTGGAACAGGAAGGTGTTTCTGCCGTGGTGAGGAAGGCTCGACTGGAGATTGGCTCTGATCTTTGGCATGTTATGATCATACACTAAGATGAGTCTTGTGGCCAAGTTTCAGCCCAAATGGAGGAGTTTAGCAAGCACTTGCAGTTCAAATGACTTCACTGACCAGAAGTACAAATCTTGATGTGGCACTCATATACTGGCTTGGATTGAGCTGAAATTTGGAAGAGGCTAGTTATTTAGGCATATGAAGACACTGTATAAATTTCACACCATTCGGATAAATCAAAATGGTACTTCCTTCACACAGCATCCTACTGGACAGAATTTTAGAAAAATAACTGAGGATAAATGGCAAGATGAAATGAGCCCAAATTTGATGGAGAGGTGTTATATGGGTAGGAGAATGCTCTGGTAAATTTTCAGCAATTATGAAGCAATATAAAATATAGTTGCTTCACAATAGGAAAATATGACCAGAAGCCAAGATTTGATGCTGTGATCATATAGATGATGGGATGATGCTCAAATCTTGTGGACAGTGTTAATTTGAGCATATGAAGATGCTTGCAAAATTTCAACTCATTTGGATACTCCTAACTAGCACTTCCTTCATTAAGTTTCCAGCTGACCAGAAACTTTGGAAATTAGCCAAGAAATATTTACTAGCCAAATGAAGTTGAAATTTGGCATGTGGCAATGATATGGATAGGAAAGAGTTCACAAAAAGTTTGAGAGGAAGCAAGCAAAGATAAAGGGTACTTGCTTCACAAACTGCCAGCTGGGGCAGAATAAGAAAAGGAATATTGGTGGAATATTTTTGGTCATGGCAAGGAAGGATTTTTACATATCTGAGGAATATTTGACCCAAGCAATTTATGGGAATTATTTGGGAATCTTTGGAATGATGGAAGTGTGGGTTGCTTCACAACCCAGGGCAGACAGGGTTATTCCTTTAATAGAAAAAGGAATATTCCCAAAGAAAAGAATATTGGGATTGGTCCAAGATGGAAATAATATGGTCTTGGGATGGTTTTGAGATTGACAAGCCACTTGGGAGAGGAATCGAGGGTGATCTCTCCAGGTTTCAAGACCACTAAGCCATAGAAAAGCAAATCCAAACCAAAATCAAAATCAAAAGAAAGTGGGCAAAATCCAGGGTGTTACAAACCTACCCCCCATAAAGAAATCTCGTCCTCTAGATTTGGTAGCTCAGGGGTTAATCATGAATATTCCCACTTGAGGAAACTGTTTCCAACTCAGGTTTCCTTTTTGCCTTTGTATAATGCTCCCATTAAATTTCATCTGTCTGACTACCTGACTTCAGGGTGGTTTGTTTCACTGGATCCTTTTTCTGGCAAATCTTACTTCATATATTACTCTGACTTCACTCCTTTTCTGTCGGTTGCCTTATCTGGGGTGCGATGCATTATCTTGACTGAAATACCTGTCCTTCTCGCATGTCCGAGAGTAGTTCTTGATGAATGTGTTGTGATGAAATCCAATACGAACGACCGCCCATTGAGTTGTGAACAAATTCTCTCGGTGGACACAAAATCTTTTACTCAATGCATTGGGTGGCTTCAAATGGCTGTGTGTCCACCAGGTTCAAAACAGTACTATGAATCGTACCATTCTCCTGGTGGCATCTGACTCCTTGCAGGAATGGCTGAAAGATCATGGGTATCTTCACTATCTCGGGTATCACATTCGTACCAAAGATTTCACTCTCACTTGTCATGACCAGCATATAGATATATGTCCTTATATCGGTATTATTTGCAGACTTGACTGACGGTGGTTCTGAATCTTGTTCACGACGGGCTATCCTTTAACTGATTCCCATATGTGAAAACACATGCTTCGAGACTGTTATTCATCCATCTGATTACTCAGTGTGTCGGCATTTCTATGTGGATGGTAGGCCATGTAATGCTTTAACATTGTTGCTGCAATCAAACTGCTGAATTGACACTTCGGTCTTACCTGACAAGCTTGAATATCCCCTTCTGATATTTCTGAGAATATATAGCTGGCTGAACGGGTTGACTCGATATGGGGTCCTTGCAAATGAATTAGGCCCCGTGGGTGTGTTCCCATGGTGGTTGGTACCGATTCAGACTGTTCGGGGTATCGGTACCATGCAACCGCTATCATACCTGTATGGCCCATCTTGCTTCTTCATTATGGTTTTCTTTGCCTGGATCCTTAGCTGAAAGAGCTTGGCCTTATGTATTCTTGATTCTTCGGGTGACCATGGGTGCTGTCAGGTGCAATATTCCGGCAAGCATATTAATTTACAAGTTGTAGCTGTAGGGCAATGACTGCCTGAACCCTTGGATGAAACCGGCAAATAAACCAGTATCCACCAGAACGGTCTTTACAGCTCAGATCTGGGACATTACCGGAATAACTCAACCCCGACTCAAGACGGCTGACAAGCAGCTCAGAGCATGAGATGGTGTCGATAAAAAGAAAGTAGCAGTTCCCTAAGACGGCTGAAAAAACAGCTCAGAGCATAGGGTCACCGCTACGGAAAGAAATTCAACAGCTGCCCGAGACAGCTGAAAAGCAGCTCAGAACACGGACAATTGCTGACAAGAGAGAAAAAAAAGTCGGCATCCACCCCGGACGGCCGTAAATAGCTCAGAACACAGGCGTGGTGCCGTTGCTAAAGAAGGGCAGGCAAGGGTTCAGTAGCGTCCCATACAGCTGGTTACTACACCGACAAGCGCAGGCATTTAAGCATGTAATAAATATCACAGAGCAATGCTTCAGGGCATATGTCAGATGGTCGGCTTGCTCCATAGGTTGTTGGCCATCACACTGAAGTGTATAACTGGCGTTCTACTTCTTCTTATATGGTTCATGCAATAGTCGGATCCTCACCGGGCGGACATCATTTTATGAGTAACTCGTATGACCTTGGCAGCATGTTCACCATATCCATGGAAACATGTGCAGCTGGCCACTTGATTCTTGAGGCAAGCTTGTGTCCTGACTGGTTTTTGTCTTCTGGCCAGCTGTTGCGGATCTGACTCTGGGGACGTATGGTCATATGCTGCCAACTGGCTAGGAAACATCTTGTACATAAACCATACCTTTGACTCGAATTATACTGTTGATAATGCACACATATTTGCCTCCTTGCTGCTTTGATCATTACTGCTGTGAAGATTGCACATTGATGTATATTTGATGCTGATAATCCATCCAGAATACCATTTGTGGTTAAACCAGATATTCCCAATATCAGGTAGTCGGCGGAAAATTTCCTATGGTTGAGCTGGGCTTTCAAATGACTGTCTCTTCACTGATTCTTTGAGTCCAGGGTCGGTGAGCATCCTCCATAAGGGGAAAATAAGGTAACACCAAGGGCCCAAAGAAAGAAGCAAAAGAAATGACAAAAACAAAAACTCACAAGGCAACAAGATCACACACAAGCAATACAACTATCCACAGCAATAATATGCATGCCTACCCAAGCACACAAATCTCGCGGAAACTCCGGCACTACGGTCTAACATGCTGTGGCGATGTGCACAAAAGTGAATCCACGTGTGGAAGGGGTTGGTGTAAACAAAGCTACACCAAACAGGGGCTTACACTGGTTGCAGCTGGACGAAGACGGAGGCGAGGACAGACTTGGTGATCGGGGGTCGGAACACGGAGGTCGCGACCACATCATCATCAAGTGTACGGAAGAAACCGTACTTGTCCAGGGAATGGATGGCAGAGTAGGATAGCGGTGAAGAGAAAGACTTGCGGGCATTGCCCTTTTGTGATAACTAAGATCAGGAAGGGTTGCCAATGCGGCTAGTGGGATGGCAAGATCCGGGATAGAAACATGTCTATCACTGAAACAATAGGGGTGGCTGAAGAGAATATATTGGTGTGGTACCTGTGCATCAATCCTGCGAGGGATCGACACTACCAAGCACCTTGGCATCACTCCGCTAGGACGGAGATGACACCACACCAAGGAGAAAATATGCATCTGGAGGGTGCAGGTAGTGGGTCGAAACCGATGCCACCTACACTCACCAGATCCATCGTTAGTGCTAAAATATCTAGTCTATATGCATGCTATGCACAAGCAAATGCAGCAAACAAGTGCAGCAAACCAACTGAATCCTATACTACCGATTTCTATCGTTCGCGCGGTCTAGGGCGTCCTACAGCCAGACCTGCTCTGATACCAATGCTTGTGGCACCCTGGCCC
Organism: Thinopyrum elongatum; assembly: GCA_011799875.1. NCBI lineage: Eukaryota > Viridiplantae > Streptophyta > Magnoliopsida > Poales > Poaceae > Thinopyrum > Thinopyrum elongatum. Next base: position 57,850,817 of record CM022299.1, read on the forward strand.
AGAGGAAACCGGAACGCCCCGTATTCCAGCCCAGAGACAAGTCTTCTGGAATACGGTACTGTTGGCATAGAACAAATCAGCTCTTTATTACTATGAATAAGGTTACAAGGGTACAAGGATTACATCGGCACGGTGATGCTACGCCTGCCCAGGGTAGTTCTATGCTAACAGCGGAACCACCTGAGGAAGCGGAGTAATCTCTCGGCAGCGGAACAACGATGGCGGTGATGGACTCCACTCCGCAGGGACTCTGGCTGGAACGCGTATCCTAGATCGCAAACTCGGGATCCTCAACAAGCAAGCAAACATGGCACGACCTGCAAACTGGCATGACACGCCCGGTGAGTACTTTGAATTTACTCGCAAGCTCACAGCAACCAAAGCAATCAAGACGAGCAACAGCATGGCATTTACAGGTTAAGCAGGTGTAAACATAATGATACTAGAACAATATGACATCTGAGCATGATGACACTACATGCAACAGGTTAAAGCTATCGTGATGCAACTTACTCTGTTCGGGGTTACCTTGTAACCACCACATGTAAGAACTTACCATCGTGTGTGCCACACGATAACCTCGGGACCAACCAAACTTGGTATTACAATACCGTAGTGATAACATGATCACAAGTAGCTTGGTCTTTACCGAGATCACCACATAACACCAAACCACGATGATCCTCTCGTGATCACGATCAACCAACATCGGTATCCTCGATACCACTGTGATCCTCTCACGATCACATAAAGATCAACCAACTTCTTTCTCATCGAACAGGGTTCTTATGAGCAAGATTATTATTCTGTTGACCCATAGTGTGTCCTACTACGAACTGTGCCCATATCCGAGGGCGTGGCTATCGATAGATTATACACTCTGCAGAGGTTAGTACACTGTACCCACACCACAGAACTCATGGCCTCGTGCTCCCATTCGGGTGGACCAACGATGTTCCAACAAAACCCAATCTATTGCATGGCACTCTCCCGGGCACTCCGACACACTCCCCTTTGGGCTATGTCATGGGTGACCCCTGTGTCCATCCGACACCTGCCACTGTCGTGGCCAAACAAAACTGTCCCAAACGGGGACCTGAGCTCAATACCAAAACTGGGTTCACAAGGTTATAGCCGCCTACCGGGCCAGGGTAGCACGCGCTCATAACCTTCCCTGGTTGGAGGCACCGGCGAGAGGCATGACAATAGACCGAGTTAGGGCTGCCCCATCCCAGCAAGTGTGGTTGCACTGGTGAGCTCGATTCGGTGGCGCACTATGACTCAGCCAACAGGTGTTCAAGTTCGATTATCATCCGGTTAAATTTGAATGATGATGTGCTGAGCCATGATAATAGGATGAACCATAACAGCTGGTAAAGAATCATGCAAACATGTCATCATCTTAGCATGAACTACTGCCAGTGTTAACCATGAGCATAATGCTACCAACGAGTATCTGATAACTAGCAAGATGCTCATGAACAGAATATAAGGATGAGCATAGAACATGACCATATATAGTAGTTTCAGACAGAATAACATGCACACATTAAATAACTATTCAAGTAGGAAACCATAGCTACTGCAAATCCATCATGCAAATGGCTGTCGTGGCTTGCCTGGGGACGAAGGAACCATTGGAAAGAAGTGCGGGAAGTCCGTGGAGACGATTGCCGGAAACAGTTCTCTCTCGGAGGGGGCTGTTTACGGACAAGGGCAAAAGGGTCATTTTCACAGTGTCAAAACATTATGAAAATAGTACCAACGGAACGGGCTCGATGAGACGAAGAATTGGGCTTTGGAATCACCTCGATCGGAGTTACGAGCAAAAAGATGTGATGGTTTTTCTGCCAGGGACCTATCTGTAAAGAAAATATTTACAACGGGGTCCCTGACAGCTCGGCGGGTCGCGCACTGCAGCAGAATGCGTTTCCGAGAGGGGAAGACGTATTCCGAAGAATACGCCTCCACTTAAGTCAGCGGGCCCAGCCCCTGGGTCGATGACGAGTGGGTCCCGCCGCTGACTTCTCTCTCTCCTGTGTCTCCTTCCACCTTGCGACGAGGAGGAGGCAGAGGGCACCAGCGCGACGCTGGCGCCGGCCCGACGAACTCCGGCCTCCTCCTGCACGGGCGCGGGCACCGGCGCGCTCGCCGTGAAGAGACGCGGCTAGGAGGAGCAGTAGAAATGGCGGGGCGAGGTGTGGTGGCCGCTGCGGCAGGTGGCAGTGGCAGGTTTCGGCGAGAGGAGTGGCCGGTTCCGGCCAACTCCGGCCGAGCGGAGAGCACCGGCGGGCGCGGGGAGGGATGGTGCGGCCGTCCAGACGAAGAACCGGCGCCGGGGAAGGCTTGGACGACGGCGACGTCCGGAGGCAGAGAACCGCGGCGGCGGCCAAGCACGGGGCGCGCGGCCACACCAGCTCCGGAGAGAAACGGCGAGGATGGGGAGGTCCGCCGGGGTTTGGGTGGTACTATGGTGGTGGTGGAACGGAGGGAGGTGGTCGGGGCAGCTCCAATTTGAGCGATGCCCGACGGCGGCCATGGCGGCAAAGGCGAGCGAGGAGGACTCCTGGAGCTCGGGCGAGTGGCTAGGGAGGGGTAGTCGAGGGTGGCGAGTGCGATGGTGAGGTCGGGAAGGGCTCAGGTGGCCTATTTATAGGCGAGCAGCGAGGAAGGCCGAGCACGGCCGCGGCGACACGTGCGCCGGCGTACCGGAGCTTCGGGAGCTCACCTGGAGGAGGGGAGAGGCTTCCACGAGCTTCGCTGAGGATCGGAGAGGGCTCAGGCGAGCTCGGGAAGGCTCGGGAGAGCTCGAGAGCGCTCTGGCCACAAGGCAATGGAGGAGCACAGGCAGTTTTCGGCACGGGCATGGTGATGGCGACATAACCACGGCGAGATAAGGTGGGGCAACAGAGGGAAAATGACCGCTCGGGCACGAGCTAGCTACTGGACATGAAAGAGACGCGAGGGGCAGAGGAAATCGACAAAAACAGTGGCCGTAGTTTCCCGAGCGCGCTGTTTGACCTGCCAGCCCCGTGGTCACCGCGTGAACGCGGCGATGGCACGTGCTCTGGTCAGCCTAACCATGTCTACTCGACGGGTCATTCGAATGATAGAGTCAAGGAGGAGAGAAACGAGCATAGTGGCACTTGAGTTGACCACAGCTTGCAGGTTTTGTCTGGAACAGGAAGGTGTTTGTGCCGTGGTGAGGAAGGCTCGACTGGAGATTGGCTCTGATCTTTGGCATGTTATGATCATACACTAAGATGAGTCTTGTGGCCAAGTTTCAGCCCAAATGGAGGAGTTTAGCTAGCACTTGTAGTTCAAATGACTTCACTGACCAGAAGTACAAATCTTGATGTGGCACTCATATACTGGCTTGGATTGAGCTGAAATTTGGAAGAGGCTAGTTATTTAGGCATATGAAGACACTGTATAAATTTCACACCATTCGGATAAACCAAAATGGTACTTCCTTCACACAGCATCCTACTGGACAAAAATTTAGAAAAATAACGGAGGATAAATGGCAAGATGAAATGAGCCCAAATTTGTTTGAGAGGTGTTATATGGGTAGGAGAATGCTCTGGTAAATTTTCAGCAATTATGAAGCAATATAAAATATAGTTGCTTCACAATAGGAAAATATGACCAGAAGCCAAGATTTGATGCTGTGATCATATAGATGATGGGGTGATGCTCAAATCTTGTGGACAGTGTTAATTTGAGCATATGAAGATGCTTGCAAAATTTCAACTCATTTGGATACTCCTAACTAGCACTTCCTTCATTAAGTTTCCAGCTGACCAGAAACTTTGGAAATTAGCCAAGAAATATTTACTAGCCAAATGAAGTTGAAATTTGGCATGTGGCAATGATATGGATAGGAAAGAGTTCACAAAAAGTTTGAGAGCAAGCAAGCAAAGATAAAGGGTACTTGCTTCACAAACTGCCAGCTGGGGCAGAATTAGAAAAGGAATATTGGTGGAATATTTTTGGTCATGGCAAGGAAGGATTTTGACATATCTGAGGAATATTTGACCCAAACAATTTATGGGAATTATTTGGGAATCTTTGGAATGATGGAAGTGTGGGTTGCTTCACAACCCAAGGCAGACAGGGTTATTCCTTTAATAGAAAAAGGAATATTCCCAAAGAAAAGAATATTGGGATTGGTCCAAGATGGAAATAATATGGTCTTGGGATGGTTTTGAGATTGACAAGCCACTTGGGAGAGGAATCGAGGGTGATCTCTCCAGGTTTCAAGACCACTAAGCCACGGAAAAGCAAATCCAAACCAAAATCAAAATCAAAAGAAAGTGGGCAAAATCCGGGGTGTTACATTAAGATGGCACACAACATCCTTATTAGGAGTACCGGAAAATTTATCTTTCATGACAAGATTCAACAAAGCGATATCACAAGATTCCTCACTAGTGGCGGGAGGAGCAATTTAAGTGCTAATAAAATCATTGTTGTTCGTATTGGAGAAATCACACAACTTGGTGTTCTCTTGAGTCATCGTGATTACGCAAACAAGATTGCATTCAAAAACAGATCTGACGAGAAAACGGCGAACGAAAAAGAAGGCGAATAAAAATGGCAATTTTTTGTGAAGTGGGGGAGATGAAAACGAGAGGCAAATGGCAAATAATGTAAATTGCAAGGAGATGAGATTTGTGATTAGGAACCTGATAGGTGTTGATGATGTCTCCCCAGCAACGGCGCTAGAAATTCCTTTTGATGCGGCTTGAACTACGTCGGTATTTCCCCAAAGAGGAAGAGATGATGCAGCACAGCTACGGTAGGTATTTCCCTCAGTGATGAGACCAAGGTTATCGAACCAGTAGAACCACGCAACACTATGTAAACGGTACCTGCACACAAAGAACAAATACTTGCAACCCGACGTGTAAGAGGGGTTGTCAATCCCTCCTGGGTAAAAAGATAGATAAAATTGTAGTAGATTGGATAAATAGATCTCACGGAAACGCAAAATAAAATAAATAACAAAAAAGTGCAGCAAGGTATTTTTGGGTTTTTGGATTAATAGATCTGAAAATAAAAGCGAATAAAAATAGATCTCAAAGGCAAATATGATAAAGAATAGACCCGGGGGCCATAGATTTCACTAGTGGCTTCTCTCGAGAAAAATAGCATACGGTGGGTAAACGAATTACTGTTGGGCAATTGATAGAACTTCAAATAATTATGATGATATCCAAACAATGATTATTATATAGGCATCACGTCCAAGATTAGTAGACCGACTCCTGCCTGTATCTACTACAATTACTCGACACATCGACCGCTATCCAGCATGCATCTAGTGTATTAAGTTCATGGAGAAATGGAGTAATGCAATAAGAACGATGACATAATGTAGACAAGATCTATTCATGTAGGAATAAACCCCATCTTGTTATCCTTAATAGCAACGATGCATACGTGTCATGTCCCCTTCTGTCACTGGGCTTGAGCACCGCAAGATCGAACCCATCACAAAGCACCTCTTCCCATGGCAAGAAAATTCGATCTAGTCGGCCTAACTAAAACAAAGATTCGAAGAAGAAATACGAGGCTATAAGTAATCATGCATATAAGAGATCAAAACACAAATAACTTTCATGGGTAAAATAGATCTGATCATAAACTCAAAGGTCATCGGAGCTCAACAAACACACCACAAAAAGAGTTACATCAAATAGATCTCCAAGAGACCATTGTATTGAGAATCAAGAGAGAGAGAGAGGAAGCCATCTAGCTACTAACTACGGACCCGAAGGTCTACAATGAACTACTCATGCATCATCGGAGAGGCACCAATGAGGATGATGAACCCCTCCATGATGGTGTCTAGATTGGATCTGTGGTTTCTAGAACTTGCGGCGGCTGGAATTGTGTTTCGTCGACTCGCCTAGGGTTTTTGGATTTTCGGGGTTTTTATAGAACAAAGAGGCAGTGCGGGAGGTGGCCGAGGTGGGCACAACCCACCTGGGCGCGCCTGGGCCCCCAGGCGCGCCCTGGTGGGTTGTGCGCCCTTCGGAGCCCCCCGCTGGTACTTCTTTGGCCCAACAGGTGTCTTCTGGTCTAGAAAAAATCTCCCAAAAGTTTTGCTGCGTTTGGAATCCGTCTAGTATTGATTTTCTGCAAAGTAAAAAACAAGCAAAAAACAGCAACTGGCACTGGGCACTATGTCAATAGGTTAGTCCCACAAAAATGATATAAAGTTGCTATAAAATGATTGTAAAACATCCAAGAATGATAATATAACAGCATGGAACAAGCAAAAATAATTGATACGTTGGAGACGTATCATGCGCTACTTCGTAAGGGACTGATTTGGATCCATAAGTTTAATGCTACGGTTAGATTTTATCTTAATACTTTTCTCTTAGTTGCCGATGCTTGCGAGGGGGTTAATCATAAGTAGGAGGTTTGTTCAAGTAAGAATAGCACCTAAGCACCGGTCCACCCACATATCAAATTTTCAAAGTAGCGAACACGAATCAAACCAACATGATGAAAGTAGCATGGTGAAATTCCTGTGTACCGTCAAGAATACTTTGCTTATTATAAGAGACCGTTTTGGCCTGTCCTTTGCCACAAAAGGATTGGTCTACCTTGCTGCACTTTATTTACCATTACCGTTACTTGTCCGCTACAAATTATCTTGCTATCAAACTACCTGTTACCGACTATTTCAGTGCTTGCAGAAAATACCTTGCTGAAAACCACTTGTCATTTCCTTCTGCTCCTCGTTGGGTTCGACACTCTTACTTATCGAAAGGACTATGGTTGATCCCCTATACTTGTGGGTCATCAAGGCTCTTTTCTGGCACCATTGCCGGGGAGTGAAGCGCTCTTGGTAAGGAAAAATTATTACTACGTGCTGAAATTTATTGTCACTTGTTACTATGGAGAATCATCATTTGAGGGGTTTGTTCGGGGTATCTTCACCTTGACCGGAACCACAATTAGTTGACCCTCAACCTACTGCACCTACTGAAAATATTGGCTATGAAATTCCTCCGGGTATGGTAGAACAACTGCTAGCTAATCCTTATGCAGGAGATGGAACTGAACATCCTGATATGCATTTCATATATGTGGATTATTTAAGGTTGCAGGTTTATCCAAAGATGAAGCTAAGAAGAAGGTTTTCCCTTTATCTTTGAAGGTAAAAGCATTGACATGGTATATGCTATGCGATGATATTGGATCTTGGAACTGGAATCGATTAAAATTGGAATTTCACCAAAAAAAATTATCCTATGCATCTAGTTCATCGTGATCGGAATTATATATATAATTTTTGACCTCGTGAAGGAGAAAGTATCGCTCTAGCTTGGAGGAGGCATAAGTCAATGTTATATTCATGCCCCAATCATGAGCTCTCAAGAGAAATTATTATTCAGAATTTTTATACTCGGCTTTCTCATGATGATCGATCCATGCTCGATACTTCTTGTACTAGTTCTTTTATGAAGAAGACTATTGAATTCAGGTGGGATCTTTTAGAAAGAATTAAACACAAATATGAAGATTGGGAACTCGATGAAGGTAAAGATTCAGGTATTAAGCTTGAGTTTGATTTTGTTAAATCTTTTATGAATATCGGTGCTTTTCAGAAGTTTAGCACTAAATATGGACTTGACTCTAAGATAATTGCCTCTTTCTATGAATCATTTGCTACTCATGTTGATCTCCCTAAGGAGAAGTGGTTTAAATATCATCCCCCTATTAAAAAAGAAATTAAATAACCGTTCATAGTTAAAGATGAAACTATTATTTACAATGTTGATCCACTTGTACCTACTGCTTATATTGAAAAGCCACCTTTCCCTATTAGGATAAAGGAACATGCTAAGGTTTCAACTGTGGTTCGCAAAAATAATATTAAAGCTCCTAAACCTTCTGAGAAAATTAAAGTAGAACCTAGTGTTGCTATGGTTAAAGATCTCCTGGTAGAAAATATTGATGGGCATGTTATTTACTTCTGTGATGAAGCCGCTAGAATTGCCAAGCCTGATGAAAAAGATAAACATAGACGTGTTGTTGGCATGCCCGTTGTCTCAGTTAAAATATGAGATCATTGTTATCATGGCTTATGTGATTTAGGTGCTAGCGTGAGTGCTATTCCTTTTACCTTATACCAAGAAATTATGGATGACATAGCACCCACTGAAATAGAAGACATAGATGTTACTATTAAACTTGCTAATAGAGACACCATCACACCACTTGGGATTGTTAGAGACGTTGAAATCTTGTGTGGGAAAATAAAATACCCTACTGATTTTCTAGTTCTTGGTTCCCCACAAGATGACGTTTGTCCCATTATCTTTGGTAGGCCTTTCTTGAACACTGTCAATGCTACTATTGATTGTCATAAACAAACTGTCAATGTTCGCTTTGGTGATGAGTCTCATGAATTTAATTTTTCCAAGTTTAATAGACAACCTCATAAGACAGAATTACCTAGTAAGGATGAAATAATTGGTCTTGCTTCTATTGCCGTGCCTCCTACTGATCCACTAGAACAATATTTACTAGACCATGAAAATGATATGCATATGCATGAAAGAAATGAAATAGATAAAATTTTCTTTGAACAACGACCTCTGCTCAAACATAATTTGCCTATTGAAACTCTTGGAGGTCCTCCTCCACCTAAAGGTGATCATGTATTTGAATTAAAACAATTGCCTGACACTTTGAAATATGCTTATCTTGATGAGAAAAAGATATATCCTGTTATTATTAGTGCTAACCTTTCAGAACATGAAGAAGAAAGATTATTGAAAATTCTGAATAAGCACCATGCTGCCATTGGATATACTCTTGATGATCTTAAGGGCATTAGTCCCACTCTCTGTCAGCACAAGATTAATATGGAACCTGATGCTAAACCCGTTGTTGATCATCAACGACGTTTGAATCCTAAGATGAAAGAAGTGGTAAGAACTGGAATATTAAAGCTTCTGGAAGCAGGTATAATCTATCCCATAGATGATAGTAGATGGGTAAGTCCCGTTCATTGTGTCCCTAAGAAAGGAGGTATTACTGTTGCTCCTAATGATAAAAATGAACTTATCCCACAAAGAATTGTTATTGGCTATAGAATTGTAATTGATTTTAGAAAATTAAATAAAGAAACTAGAAAAGGTCATTGCCCTTTGCCTTTTATTGATCAAATGTTGGAAAGATTATCTAAGCACACACACTTTTGCTTTCTCGATGGATATTCTGGTTTCTCTCAAATACCTGTTTCACAACCTTATCAAGAGAAAACCACCTTTACTTGCCCTTTTGGAACTTATGCTTATAGACGTATGCCATTTTGTTTATGCAATGCACCTGCTACCTTTCAAAGATGTATGACTGCTATATTCTCTGATTTTTCTGAAAAGATTGTTGAGGTTTTCATGGATGATTTTTTATTTATGGAACTTCTTTTGATGATTGCTTAAGCAACCTTGGTCGAATTTTGCAGAGATGTGAGCAAACTAGGTTTAGGGATGTTTGGAAGCACAAGTAGTATGTCTACTTGGTGCAAAGAATTTGGCTAGCATGAGAGGGAAAGGCAAGCTCAACATGTTGGAAGATCCATGAGAATATAACTTCTATTCGGATATAAGAAAACATAACCCATTATGTTGTCTTCCTTGTCCAACATCAACTTTTTAGCATGTCATATTTTGATGAGTGCTCACAATTGCAAAAGATGTCCAAGATAGTATATTTATATGTGAAGCCTCTCTTTCTTTATTACTTCCTATTAATTGCAACAATGACCAAAACTATATTTGTCAACTCCCAACAAATTTTATTCATCATACTCTTATATGTGAAGTCATTACTCTCCATAAGATCAAAATATGATCTTTTTATTTCTTTTTATTATTTTATTCCCTCAAGATCATAGCAAGAAAACAAAGCCCTCAACTCAAAACTACTCTTTATTATATAACTCACGGACTCGATTACATAGATAGAGATCAAAACAAAACTCAAAGATAGATCATACTAAAACTTTATTCTACTAGATCAAGATATAACCAAAAGGATCGAACTAAGAAAAATGATAAAGGTAAAGGTGTGATTGTGATACGATACCGGGGCACCTCCCCCAAGCTTGGCAGTTGCCAAGGGGAGTGCCCATACCCATGTATTTATGTCTCTTTGTTTGGAGGTGGTCCAACCATAATGCTTGTGACGCCCCCGGCCCGATCGTGCACTAATCATACACGCAAATGCACACGATCAAGCCTAAGGACTCACGGGAAGATATCACAACACAACTCTAAAACATAAATAAAGTCATACAAGCTTTATATTACAAGCCAGGGGCCTCGAGGGCTCGAATACATAAGCTTGCGAACAAGCGTCAGCGGAAGCATCAGATATCTGAGTACAGATATGAAAGAAAGTACAGAAAGGCCTTTAGAAAGGCGGGGCAAAATAAAACACTACGATCGAAAGGCGAAGGCCTCCTGCCTGGGACCCTCCGATCCTACTCCTGGTCGTCAGTCAACTCGTAGTAGTATCCATCCTCTGGGTAGTAGTAGTAACGATCGTCGGGGCATCTGTCTCAGGGGGCTCCGTCCTCTGGTCACGTCAAACTGATATGGGGAGAAAAAGGAAAACAAAGCAACCGTGAGTACTCTGAAGTACTCAGCAAGCAAGGATCTACACTACATATGCAACATTATCAAGGGGAGGCTGTATATGTGGACTGGGCTGCAGAAATGCCAGAATAGAGAGAAGGCCTAGTCCTATCGAAGACTAGTATCTTCAGCGATCTTGCAGCAGTAGAAGAGAGTAGAACAATACCATATAATGTAGCAGTAATAATATCAACCTCACCCAGAGATCCTTTCTCGACTCCCTGCGAGAAAGCAATCCAGAGCCATACATTCATCAACCTCGTCCTGAGATCCCTTCTCGACTCCCTGCGAGAAGCAATCCCAGAGCCATATATACAGGTCTCATCACAGGTATCCAGTTCTAAATTGTATCAATCAGGATACAACTCCGAGTGTCCTTTACCGTAGGACCGGCTATCGATAGAAGTGTTCTTCCCTGCAGGGGTGCACCAACTTACCCAACACGCTCGATTAACTTCGGCCGGACACACTTTCCTGGGTCATGCCCGGCCTCGGCCAAACGACACATCGCAACCCTACCTACAGCTCAGCAGAGAGGTCCCCGCCGGTCTACGTCCTAAGCGCAAGGGGGTCTTGGCCATCGCCCCTCACCCTCCGGGTCGTTGCGCACAGGGTGGATACCAGCATCGCCTCGGGTGGTCGACACGATCCGACCGTGCCGCAGTGCTGAACTGGACGTCTGACAGAGCTTTCGGCTGATGCATACGATGCAGAACGCCCATACTATGCCCACGTGATGGTTAGTGCTATCAGACCAGAGGTCTGCTCGGATCAAATATCCAAATCGTTAGGACTAGGGCTTGCGGTAACGAGCAGAGACTCACGAAAGATGTGACCCCGTCGCCCCGTCTCGAGGACTTGCGGCAAGGGTTAAGAATGCCCGGCCGCGCCTCGTATTCACCACTCGGGCACCACACTGGCAACCCGCCTTCACATCACACGCGGGTACCCCTCAGGGTCGACCCGCCTTTCCAAGTAACATTGTAAGGTCCAAGTATCCGTGTGTCCATAACATCAGGGAATCCGAGGTATCACCCTCATTGAATTCCCACTCGATGTATCCATCAAGGTGAACTAGGAGGGATCACCCTCACTGGGTCCACACTTGAGGTGTTGTAGGACAGCGTCGTTATCGGAAGCGGTGAAGGAGGAATCACCCTCGATGACCACGACCGAATAGCTACTCTACAGAGTTAACATCAGAAGTGCTACAAGAGGTTTCACCCTCGGCACTCGATAGTAACGCTGCAGTGTCGTTACAACTAAGGGGGGGTGATGTGCGGTGTCGGGTCCTGGTCTTCAATCCCATTGATCGGGTCTTCTGACGATCCAGCGCGGCAGTCGGGATAAGTGGGGTCACTGATAGGTCTCTACCCAGCCTAGACTAAACAGTTTAGGATATGTAGGTAATTATCAACAGCAGGTTACAATGAACAGGCTATGCATCAGAATAGGTAAAGCAGTAGTAGCAGCAATTCTAATGCAAGCATGGGAAATAGAATGGGCGATATCGGGATGATCAAAAGGGGGGGGCTTGCCTGGTTGCTCGGCGGCAAGGGCAAGGTTGTCAATGCTGTCTTCGGTCTTCGGAGCTGCGTCGGGATCTATCGAGAGAGAAGAGGGGGAGGAAACAGTATAAATATAGAGCAAACATGAGCAACGCAAAGTACGGCATGACAAATACGATACACGGTGCTAGGGGTAGTCTAACGCAGCATCACACGTAACAGACGGAGCGGGAGAATATCTGACGATATTTCCCGGGTCTTTGGAATTATCGGACAGAGGATAAGAGGGGAACGGTTGCAAGTTCGGATAGTTAGAGACGCGTGACGGACGAACGGACCGCGTATTCAGATTCGTCTCGTCGTTCTGAGCAACTTTCATGTACAAAGTTTTTCGATCTGAGTTACGGATTATTTAATATGATTTTCTAAAGTTTTTATTAATTTCTGGAATTTAATTAATTATTTAAATTAACATTATCCGAAACAGTGTCTTGCTGACGTCAGCATGACGTCAGCATGACGTCAGGACCAGTGGGTCCCACCTGTCATAGGCTGTTAGGTTAATTAGTGATTAACTAATCAAATTACTGTTTAATTAACATTAACTACTTAATTAGATTAACCTAATCAGGATTAATTAACTTAATTAATTAACTAATTAATTAATTATTTTAATTATTTTTATTTTTATTATTATTATATATTTTTTTAATTCGTTCTTAGGGGCTGGGCCCCATCTGTCATTGGCACGGCCGGACATGTCCGGGTTGTGCCCGTTTGGGCACCGGACATGTCCGGTGCGCATACGGGCGCACGGGTGCGGCCAGCGGGTGAGGCGGAGACGGGCGCCGGCGTGAGCGGGGCCGCGCGCGGGCGGGAGGCGAGCGCGGGCGGGGCAGGGGCGGCCGGGCGCGGTGGCCCGTCGGACGGCGAGCGGCGGCGCGGTGGAGCCGGGGCAGCGCAGGCGCCTGTGCATGCGCGAGCAAGCGCGGGCGAGCGCGCACGCGCGGTGAGGCAGGGACGCGGGCGGAGCGTGACGAGGGCGATGCGGGCGCGGCGTCAGGGAGGGAGGAGAGGTGAGGGGCGCGGCTCACAGGGGGCCGGACGGGGATGATGGCGAGGCGAGGAAGCGACGGCGACGATGCGGCCGAGTCGGCGACGGCGTCGGGCAGCGGCGACGGGTGCGAGCGCTCGCTGAGGCGATTCGGGGAGGAGACGGGGAGGCGAGGTCCCGGCGACGGCGTCCGAGCGCGGGCGGCGAGGCGGAAGCGAGCGCGAGCAGCGGCGGGGAGCGCGGCGACGGGCGACGGGATCGGGGCGCCTCTGCCCCGGTCCGATCCAGGGGAGTGGGTCGAGTGGAGGAGGCGGTAGGAGAGGCGACAGGCGAGGCAGATCGGCGCGGGGAGGCGGTCGGGGACGGCTGGCGAGGTGGAGGGGCGACGTCGGGGACGGCTTCGGGCGACGGTGAGGTGGCGCCGGGCGCCGAGGGCGCGGTGAGGCGCGGGGCTGCGAGCGAGGCAAGGAGGAGGAGGCGGTCGGCGGCGGGGCAGGCAGGCCGGCGATGGCGTCGGAGAAGGCCGGCCGGCGACGGGCGCCGAGGCGGCGCGGGCGACGGGGTTCGATCCCGATCCAGAATTTCTGGATCGGGGATCGGGGGGAGGAGAGGAGCGAGGGGGGGATTAGGGTTTCGGTGGGGAGGGGGTTAAGGGAGAGTGGGGGTGGGCCGGCCAGGGGGGATGGGCCGGCCTGGGTGGTGGCCTGGTGGCCAGCTGGGCCACGGCCCAGTTGGTCCGGGGGGGGCTTTTCCTTTTTTTTTTATTATTTATTTTCCTTTTCTGTTTTCTCTTTTATTTTTATTCCAAAGGACTTTTGTAAAATACGAGACTTGCTCCATTAATTACAGTGCATTATCTGTCACTGCTAGAAATTGGTTTGGGGTCCATATCTTTTGTTTGGATTTTATTTAAATTGAAAAAGGATTGAATAGTGCTATGTTGCTGCTGTTCCTTGTTGTTCGAGTCCTTTTACAATTCCAACAAATGTTGCAATCATTTTTATAAATGCTATGGGAATATTTGCAACATGAGGCACATTTTAGTTTTCCAGTTTGAACAACTTTTATTTTCCACTTTCATTTAAATTTGGATTTTGAGTTAGAAGCTGAAATGCATTATGATGCAAATGATGATCAGACACTGTTAATCATGCTGACGTGGCATAATCAAAATGGGATTACTGTAGTTAACCACTGGGGGTGTTACAAATCTCCTCTACTAACAAGAATTCTCGTCCCGAGAATTAAGAAGTAGAAGGAAAAAGTTCGGGGTATTCCGCACGAAGATTATCCTCGCGTTCCCAAGTGGCTTCATTTTCAGTATGATTTGACCACTGCACTTTGAGGAACTTGGTAACCTTCTGACGGGTTCGACATTCAGCTTCATCGAGGATGCGGATCGGATGCTCCTTATAAGAAAGATCATCTTGCAATTCAAGCATCTCGTGATCCACAGATCGGTGCGGAGATTCCTTGAAGCATTTACGAAGTTGCGACACATGGAAGACGTCGTGGATATGAGAGAATTGCGGCGGCAATTCCAGTTTATACGCCACTTGACCACGTCTCGCAACAATGCGGAAAGGACCAATGTAGCGCGGAGCTAACTTGCCCTTGATTCCAAAACGGTGAGTGCCTTTCATAGGTGTGACACGAAGATAAGCTTGATCACCAGTTTGATAAGTCAAACCCCATCGTTTGCGATCATAGTTGCTCTTCTGGCGGTCCTGAGCCGCCTTGAGATTTTCCCGGACAATACGAACTTGTTCTTCGGCTTGTTGAATAATATCTGGACCCACGAGCGGTCGTTCCCCAGTTTCTGACCAATTCAGAGGGGTTCGGCACTTACGTCCATAGAGAACTTCAAAGGGGGCCATTTTCAAGCTGGCTTGATAGCTGTTGTTATAAGAGAACTCGGCATATGGAAGAGATTCTTCCCACTTCTTGCCAAACGATATAACACAAGCTCGCAACATGTCTTCAAGCACTTGATTAACTCGTTCAACTTGGCCTTGGGATTGAGGATGATAAGCTGAACTCCAGGTAATATGAGTTCCCATAGCCTTTTGGAAACTTTCCCAGAAATGACCAGTGAATATGCTGCCACGGTCTGAACTGATCTCTTTCGGAATACCGTGGAGTGAAACAATTCTGGAGATATATAACTCTGCTAACTGACTAGCAGTGATCGTCTCCTTGACAGGCAGAAAGTGTGCAACTTTGGAGAGTTGGTCGACAACGACAAGAATAGCATCGTGACCCTTCTGTGACCTGGGAAGTCCTGTAACGAAATCCATCTGAACCTTATCCCATTTCCATAAAGGAATAGGAAGTGGTTGCAGAATTCCAGTAGGCTTCTGATGTTCTGCTTTAACGCGTCGACACACATCACATTCAGCAACATAACGAGCAATGTCCTGCTTCATTCTAGACCACCAGTACCTTTGACGGAGATCACGATACATCTTGGTGCTACCCGGATGAATAGACAGCGGGGTATCATGTGCCTCCTTCATGACTTTGTCAGTCATAAGCTCGAAGCGAGGTACGACAATGCGGTCTCTGAAATACAAGGTTCCATCTTCAGACAGCGAGAAATCCCTGTACTTTACAAGGTGAAGGTCTTTCTTCATCAGATCAACTTCAGCATCTTTAGCTTGCGCATTCTTAACAGCTTTCTCAAGGTCTGGTTCAACAACCAAGGTTTTTAGGTATCCTTGGGGAACTATCTCGAGATTTAGCTTTCGAAGCTCTTCATACAGAAGTGGTTGCTGTAGCTGAACCTCAAGTTCGCAGCAATAGGATTTGCGGCTCAACGCATCAGCCATTACATTAGCCTTGCCAGGGGTATAAGAAATACCCAAGTCATAGTCCGCAATGGTCTCCATCCATCTTTGCTGACGGAGATTCAGAGATGGCTGAGTGAACAAGTACTTCAAACTTTTATGATCCGTGTAGATCTCGCAACGATTACCGAGGAGATAATGTCGCCACAACTGCAGTGCATAGATGACAGCAGCTAGTTCTAGATCATGTACCGGATAATTCTCTTCATGTGGGCGCAACTGACGAGAGCCATAGGCAATCACTTTACGCTCTTGCATTAGGATACAGCCTAATCCTTCACGGGATGCGTCACAATAAATCACAAAGTCTTTGCGGGTATCTGGAGGAGACAGTACTGGGGTATTGTAACGGATTGACATCTGCCCCAGTGGATAAAGAATGTACTCTGGATGTATCCCTGCTCGAACAGCTGGTAGCTGCGTCGCAGGGTGTGGTGGAAACAAACAATCCATCTGAAACAGAGGAAACTCATGATTGTCAAAAGACAAGGAGAAGTATAACCGATCTCGGAGAGAAAGGTTAAACAAAACAATGGAAAGGAAAATGATTATCAGACTAATCAGATCAATGTCAGGGAAATCGCACAGATATCCAGCTCTCCGGGTGGACGAGAATTACGAGATCCTAAGTGTCGGCGTTAGTAAACTTTAGTTAACCCGAAAGGAAGAGAGGTCAGAGTCCCAGAGTAAAGATGACGAATAAAAGATACTAATACCACCCAATTGGCGACGTGGGCCCGTAAGCCACACAGCCAGGTTAGTAAAACAATTTTCCGGTTTCTAGACTCAACTTCGGCCAAGGAGTTGGAAAGGGGGTTCCTACAGGCAGTCGGCTCTGATACCAACTTGTGACGCCCCCGGCCCGATCGTGCACTAATCATACACGCAAATGCACACGATCAAGCCTAAGGACTCACGGGAAGATATCACAACACAACTCTAAAACATAAATAAAGTCATACAAGCTTTATATTACAAGCCAGGGGCCTCGAGGGCTCGAATACATAAGCTTGCGAACAAGCGTCAGCGGAAGCATCAGATATCTGAGTACAGATATGAAAGAAAGTACAGAAAGGCCTTTAGAAAGGCGGGGCAAAATAAAACACTACGATCGAAAGGCGAAGGCCTCCTGCCTGGGACCCTCCGATCCTACTCCTGGTCGTCAGTCAACTCGTAGTAGTATCCATCCTCTGGGTAGTAGTAGTAACGATCGTCGGGGCATCTGTCTCAGGGGGCTCCGTCCTCTGGTCACGTCAAACTGATATGGGGAGAAAAAGGAAAACAAAGCAACCGTGAGTACTCAGGAAGTAATCAGCAAGCAAGGATTCTTACACTACAATGCAACCTTTTCAAGGGGAGGCTGTATATGTGGACTGGGCTGCAGAAATGCCAGAATAGAGAGAAGGCCTAGTCCTATCGAAGACTAGCATACTTCAGCGGTCTTGCGCAGTAGAATATAGTGAAGAGAAGAGAACAATGCCCATATAATGTAGCAGTAATAATATCAACCTCACCCAGAGATCCTTCTCGACTCCTGCGAGAGAAAGCAATCCCAGAGCATACATTCATCAACCTCGTCCGAGATACCTTCTCGACTCCTGCGCCGAGAGCAATCCCAGAGCCATATTACAGGTCTCACACAGGTATCCAGTTCTAAATGTATCAATAGGATACACTCCCGAGGTCCTTTACCGTAGGACCGGCTACGATAGAAATGTTCTTCCCTGCAGGGTGTGCACCAACTACCACAACCGCTCGATTAAATTCGGCCGGACCACACTTCCTGGGTCATGCCGGCCTCGGCCAAACGACCATCGCAACTACTACAGCTCAGGCAGAGAGGTCCCCGCCGGTCTACATCCTAAGCGCAAGGGGGTCTTGGCCATCGCCCTCGCCTCCGGGTCGTTGCGTACATGGCCCAGATCACAAGCACACAGAAATGGCGCCAATCATCCATGCCGACCTGCCTGAACTGGAAGTCTCTGACAGAGCTTTCGGCTGATGCATACGATGCAGAACGCCCATACTATGCCCACGTGATGGTAGTGCTATCAGACCAGAGGTCTGCTTCGGATCAAATATCCAAATCGTTAGGACTAGGGCTTTGCGTAACCGAGCAGAGACTCACGAAAGATGGGACCCGTCGCCCCGTCTCGAGGGACTGCGGCAAGGGTTTAGAATGCCCGGCCGCGCCTCGTATTCACCACTCGGGCAACCACACTGGCAACCCGCCTTCACATCACACGCGGGTACCCCTCAGGGTCGACCCGCCTTTCCAAGTAAACATTGTAAGGTCAAGTATCCGTGTTGTCCATAACATCAGGGAATCGAGGTATCACCCTCTTGAATTCCCACTCGATGTATCCGTCAAGGTGAAACTAGGAGGGATCACCCTCCACTGGTCCACACTTGAGGTGTGTAGGACAGCGTCGTTATCGGTAACGGGTGAAGGAGGATCACCCTCGAGACCACGACCGAATAGCTAATCTACAGAGTTAACATCAGAAGTGCTACAAGAGGTCACCCTCGGCACTCGATAGTAACGCTGCAGTGTCGTTACAACTAAGGGGGGGGTGATGTGCGGTGTCGGGTCCTGGTCTTCAATCCCATTGATCGGGTCTTCTGACGATCCAGCGGCGGCAGTCGGGATAAGTGGGGGTCACTGATAGGTCTCTACCCAGCCTAGACTAAACAAGTTTAGGATATGTAGGTAATTATCAACAGCAGGTTACAATGAACAGGCTATGGCATCAGAATAGGTAAAGCAGTAGTAGCAGCAATTCTAATGCAAGCATGGGAAATAGAATGGGCGATATCGGGATGATCAAAAGGGGGGGGCTTGCCTGGTTGCTCGGCGGCAAGGGCAAGGTTGTCAATGCTGTCTTCGGTCTTCGAGCTGCGTGGGATCTATCGAGAGAGAGAAGAGGGGGAGGAAACAGTATAAATATAGAGCAAACATGAGCAACGCAAAGTACGGCATGACAAATACGATACACGGTGCTAGGGGTAGTCTAACGCAGCATCACACGTAACAGAGGAGCGGGAGAAATCTGACGATATTTCCCGGGTCTTGGAATTATCGGACAGAGGATAAGAGGGGAACGGTTGCAAGTTCGGATAGTTAGAGACGCGTGACGGACGAACGGACCGCGTATTCAGATTCGTCTCGTCGTTCTGAGCAACTTTCATGTACAAAGTTTTTTCGATCTGAGTTACGGATTATTTAATATGATTTTCTAAAGTTTTTATTAATTTCTGGAATTTAATTAATTATAAATAACATATCCGAAACAGTGTCTTGCTGACGTCGCATGACGTCAGCATGAGTAGGACCAGTGGGTCCCACTGTCATAGGCTGTAGGTTAATAGTGATTAACTATCAAAATTACTGTTTAATTACATTAACTACTATTAGATTATTAACCTAATCAGGATTAATTAACTTAATTAATTAACTAATTAATTAATTATTTTAATTATTTATTTATTATTATTATATTTTTTTAATTCGTTCTTAGGGGCTGGGCCCCATCTGTCATTGCACGGCCGGACACATGTCCGGGTGTGCCCGTTTGGCACCGGACATGTCCGGTGCGCATACGGGCGAGAAGGGTGCGAGGAAAGAGGGTGAGGAGGAGACGGGCAGAAGGAGTGAGAGGGCGGAAGAGAGCGGGAGGGAGGACGAAGAGGGAGGGGAAGGGGAGGCAAGGGACGAGGTGGCCGTGAGGTGAGCCGGGCGGAGCGGGGAGAGGGAAGCGCAGCGCATGTGAATGGGAGCAGGGGAGCGAGGCGCGCACGTCGGAGGAGGGACCGGGGGGGCGTGACGAGGGCGATGCGGGCGCGGCGTCAGGGGGAGGGAGAGGGGGAGGGGGCGGCTCACAGGGGGCCGGACGGGGATGATGGCGAGGCGAGGGAAGCGAGACGCGAGAAGAGTAGTAGGCGAGGCGGGAGCGCGGCAGGGAGAGGGGAGGTGCGACGGCTGATGAGGCAGATAGGGGAGGAGACGGGGAGGGAGGTCCGGCGACGGCGTCCGAGCGCGGGCGGGCGAGGGGAAGCGGAGCGCGAGCACGGCGGGGAGCGCGGCGACGGGCGACGGGATCGGGGCGCCTCTGCCCGGTCCGATCCAGGGGAGTGGGTCGAGGGAGGAGGCGGTAGGAGAGGCGACAGGCGAGGCAGATCGGCGCGGGGAGGCGGTCGGGACGGCCGGCGAGGTGGAGGGCGACGTCGGGGACGGCTTCGGGCGACGGTGAGGTGGAGCCGGGGCCGAGGGCGCGGTGAGGGGCGGGGCTGCGAGCGAGGCAAGGAGGAGGAGGCGGTCGGCGGCGGGCAGGCAGGCCGGCGATGGCGTCGGAGAAGGCCGGCCGGCGACGGGCGCGAGGCGGCGCGGGGCGACGGGGTTCGATCCCGATCCAGAATT
The DNA here is from genome assembly GCA_011799875.1 of Thinopyrum elongatum. NCBI lineage: Eukaryota > Viridiplantae > Streptophyta > Magnoliopsida > Poales > Poaceae > Thinopyrum > Thinopyrum elongatum. The sequence continues at coordinate 57,871,309 of CM022299.1, forward strand.
TCTGGATCGGGATCGGGGGGGGAGAGGAGCGAGGGGGGGAGGGGATTAGGGTTTCGGTGGGGAGGGGGTTAAGGGAGAGTGGGGGTGGGCCGGCCAGGGGGGATGGGCCGGCCTGGGTGGTGGCCTGGTGGCCAGCTGGGCCACGGCCCAGTGGTCGAGGGGGGGGGGGGATTTCCCCTTTTTTTTTTTTTTTCCTTTTCTGTTTTCTCTTTTATTTTTATTCCAAAGGACTTTTGTAAAATACGAGACTTGCTCCATTATTTACAGTGCATTATCTGTCACTGCTAGAAATTGGTTTGGGGTCCATATCTTTTTGTTTGGATTTTATTTAAATTGAAAAAGGATTGAATAGTGCTATGTTGCTGCTGTTCCTTGTTGTTCGAGTCCTTTTACAATTCCAACAAATGTTGCAATCATTTTTATAAATGCTATGGGAATATTTGCAACATGAGGCACATTTTAGTTTTCCAGTTTGAACAACTTTTATTTTCCACTTTCATTTAAATTTTGAATTTGAGGTTAGGAGTTGAAATGCAATATGATGTTAATGATGATCATGCACTGATAATCATGCTGACTTGGCATTATCAAAATGGAATCACTGTGGCTAACCACCGGGGGTGTTACAATGCTCCACATCCCCATAAACCTTGGGGTCTGCAATGTAATCAGCTACAAAGCTCTCTCCCTCTGAATCTTGGGACGACATCTTGATCTAAATCTACTGCAGAAATAGCTAAAAACAAAAACAAAGGATTTTGTAATGGCACGGTGGTCAAAACCTTTGGGAGATTATATAATGATTTTTTACCGACCAAAAGAAGTATTGTGCAAGAAAACGGAGTCCGGAGGGCACACGAGGTGGCCACAAGGTCGGGGGGCGCACCCTCCACCCTTGTGGCTGCCTCGTGTCTCTTTCGGACTACTTTTAATTTTCCTAATTTTTTAAATATTCCAAAACGGAGAAAAATTATCATTGGAAATGTTTTGGAGTCGGTTTACTTACCGTACCACATACCTATTCCTTTTCGGAGTCTGAAACATTCTGGAAAGTGTCCCTTATGTACTCCTCCGGTGTTATGGTATCAATTATATTGGTCTCAACATTTATGGGAGTACCTGAGATATAATGTTTGATTCTTTGACCGTTTACCACCTTCAGATTTGTGCCTTCGGCGTTGTTGATTTTTATGGCACCGGAACGATAGACGTCCTTGATAATGTAAGGACCTTCGCATTTAGAGAGAAGCTTTCCTGCAAAAAATCTTAAATGAGAGTTGTATAGCAAAACATGATCACCTACATTAAACTCACGCTTCTGTATCCTTTTGTCATGCCATCTTTTAACTTTTTCTTTAAACAACTTGGCATTCTCATAGGCTTGGGTTCTCCATTCATCAAGCGAATTTATGTCAAATAACCTCTTCTCACCGGCAAGTTTGAAATCATAATTGAGCTCTTTAATAGCCCAATATGCCTTATGTAACACCCCATGTCATTAGCCACAGTAATCACTTTTGATAATGACAAGTCAGCTAGATTAACAGTGCATAATCATCATTTGCATCATATTGCATTTCAAACTTCTAATTCAAACTTCAATTAAATTCAAAGTGGAAAATAAAAGTAGTCCAAATCAGAAACTAAAATGTTCATTAAATAACAAACTTCAATTTAATAAATTAATTAAGTGACTCAAACATCCTCAAACAGTGGCTGAAAACAATATTTAATAACCTTTTTATTAATCCAAAATTAATATGGAATAGTATTTACCCCAAACCAGTTTTTGGTGATAGGGTATATCACACTATGATTTATGGGCTAGGTCTCATATTTTAGAAAAACCATTTAGTGCTCAAACAATTTACAAAACAGAAAGAAAAGAAAACAGAAAAAGGAAAAATGAAAAAGGCCTAGAAATCTACTGTGCACTTGAGCCTGCTGCTACAGCGCGGTCCAGCCCACCCCGCGCTTTCCCCCACCTCCCGCACTGCTCACCGCGGCCGCTGTCGAGCACCTAGCGCGCACGCACCTGGCCCCCCTGCTCGTCGCTCGACAACGCGCCCGCGCTCGCAGCGAGGATGAGGGCGAGCCCCGCAGCCCCCTGGCGCCTCCCTCGCCCCACTTTCCCCCTCCCTCGCTCACTCTCCGCCATGGCCGACGCGGCCATCGCCGTTGCTCCATCGCCCGCGTAGCCACCGTCTCCGCCACACCGTCCCGCCTAGTCCAGAGTCACCGCCGTGCTCCGCTACGTCGCCTGCGCCAATGTGTCAAAGCCGAGGAGCTCTGCATCGCCGGCCTGCCTCGTCTTCTTCCCCTACGGCCGCCGTCGAATGCTTCCACGATTCGCCGCCGTCGCCCTTCCTCGAGCCGTCCCCTGGCCTTCCCCGCAACGCTAGTGAGCTGCTGCGTCAATCCCTCCTCTCCCCGCTCTCTCTCCGTAGCCGTAGCTGCCGCCCCCTTCTCACCCGAATGCGCCGCCGTCTGGCCTTGTCGCCGGCGTGAGCTCGGCGACCATAGGGCCCCGTGCGTGCCACCATCGCACTCACCACGTCGCGTAGACGCCATAGCCACCTTGCGCTGCTCATTTTGCCCACCGTAACCCCGATTCCGTTGCGCGCCCGAATCACCTCACCGCCAGCGAGTTCGTGGCACTCGGCTCTGGCCACCACAGCCCCTCGCTCCGCCACCATTCGACGCGCGACGCCGAGCCGCGTCGAACACGCCTAACCCCAGCCCCTGAGACCCCCTGTGCGCGAAACCCGCGCCTTCCCCGAGCCGCGCCGCCGCGTTTGGCTCCGGCGCATCTTCGTCGGCGCCGACGTGGCTAGCTGGGGCCCTCCGCCTGTGCCACTGCCACTGGGCCCCGTGGGGTCCGTTGACCTTGGTCAGCGCTGATGTGGCCGCCCCTGTGTCTATGACATGCGGGCCCCACTCCATTAAACTGTTTAAAATAAATAGATAATTAGTTAATTAATTAGTTAGTTTATTAAATTACCTAAACTCTCACTGACAATAGGCCCCACACACTAATTAATCCTATTTAGTTTAATCTAACTCTGTTTAATTAGCTCTGTCACTGACATGTGGGTCCCAATTGACCCACCTGTCAGGTTTGACTCTGGTCAGCTGGGTTTGACCTGCTGACGTCATGGTGATGTCATGCTGATGTCATTGTTTACTATTCTGGATAATTCGAATTAATAATAAATCTCTAATTTTAGAATATTGTTTAAACTTTGAAAAATCATATAAAATAATCCGTAACTCCGATGAAAATAATTTATATATGAAAGTTGCTCAGAATTTCGATACGAATCTGAATACGCCCTCCGTATTCCTGTTAGATGCCCCTAGCTAGATGAACATGGAACTTTTAGACCGATTCCAATAAATGAATAGTGCCCAACTTTAATTAAATAAATCCGGATAAATTCCTAAATTAGGTAAATCATTTAGTTAGGCAGTAGAACACCTCTGCATAGCATTTAGGCATGTCATACATATTGTTTGCATTTTTGCCGTGAATTTATTGTTTCTCTCCCCCTCCTTCTCTCTCGATAGACGCTGAGACCGACGTCGTTGCAGCTGGGTACGACTACGCTACAGACGAGCAGCCCGTTGACGACCCCTCTTTCTTGCCAGAGCAGCCAGGCAAGCCCCCCCTTGAGCATCCAGATATCGCCCATTCCATTTCTCCTGCTTGCATTAGATTTTGCTACTGTTAATGTTTGCTCCTATTCTGATGCATAGCCTGCTTTTGTAACCTGTTTAATGTTACCTTACCTGCCTATGTTAAACTGCATAGTATAGGTTGGTAGTGAACCATCAGTGACCCCCACCACCTTACCCTTGTTGCCCCCTGCTTGATCATCGACGACTCGATCAATGTGATCGTCGACCAGAGACCGACACATCACCTCACCCCCTTAGTTGTACGACTCTGCATAGTTACTATCGAGTGCCGAGGGTGATACCTCGTAACGCACTCGTGATGAATACTCTGCAGTGTAGCTGTTTGGTCATGGTCATCGAGGGTGATTCCTCCTTCTCCACTTCCGATATGACTCTGTCATGCAACCCCTCAGTGTGAACCTCGAGGGTGATACCTCATATGTTCACCCTGATGATTTCGTCGAGTGGAATCCATCGATGGTGATTCCTCGCGGTTTCCCCCTTGATGTTATGACTACATGGTTACTTTGACCTTTGTTATAGGCGGGTCGACCCTGATGGGTACCCGCAGGGGATCTATGATGTCGGGTGTGCCGGAAGGGCACTCGAGTGTGATATTGTGGCGGAGCTTCAGAAACTCTGATTGTCTTCGCGTGTTACTAAATGAGCATATCGGATTTGGGTGTTTGATCTGAGTGGGTCGACGTGCCCTATACGCACTACCACCACGCGGGATAATGGTTTATGGGGCCCTCTGCGATGTACGTTTCTCCCGAAAGCTCTTCAGACGTCACGGTTCACCGTGCGGGCTGAATGTCGGGAATGGGCTGGATACTTCACTGACGAGTTCAGTGTCGCGTCCGCACCCCGGCCAGTCTCGCAACGCGCAGGGTGCCCAAGGCGATGGCCCAAGACCTCTGGGTGCATAGGTTAGTCTGGCGTGCTGACCTCTCTGCTGAGCCTAGGTAGGGCACTGCTTTGTGTCGATCTCCCGAGGACGGGCATTACCCAGCAAGTGTGTCCGGCCAGAGTTGATCGAGCGTGTTGCGTAACAGTAGTGCACCCCTGCAGGGATGAATAATCTATCGATAGCCGGTCCTACAGTAAAGGACGCTCAATTTTTGTATCCTGATCTACTACTTGAACTGGATACTTATTACTTACTTGAAGTTTCGAGATCGCTTTCTCGCTGGGAGTTGAGGAAGGATCTCTAGGCTTTGCTTCAACATGTTTGGTTAATAAAATGCTATTCTACTCTCTTCTATTGCTGCAAGATGGTGGCTCGTGAAGATGTTTGAAGATGCTAGTCTTCGATAGGACTAGGCCTTCTCTCTATTCTGGCATTTCTGCAGCCCAGTCCACATATACAACCTTTCCCCTTTGATAATGTTGCATATGTAGTGTAGATCCTTGCTTGCTGAGTACTTCGGATGAGTACTCACGGTTGCTTTGTTACTTCTTTTTCCCCATATCCCACTTTCATGACACATCAGACGATGGAGCCCCAGAACCAGATGTCCCAGCAGGAGCTTACTACCAGGAGGGTCCAGACGGCACATACTACTGGATCGAGCCAGCCGACCAGGAGTAGGATCAGAAGCTCCCAGGCAGGAGGCCTACGCCTTTCGATCTAGAGTCTTTGTTTGTGCTAGCCTTCTTAAGGCAAAACCTGTCTAACTATGTCTGTACTCAGATATTATTTGTATGACTGACTTATGTATTCGGATCCTCATGATCCCTGGTTTGTAATAATGTGGATCTCCGTTTATTTGTGTTAGAGTTGTGTTGTGATATCTTCCCGTGAGTCCCTGTGCTTGATCGTGCATGTTTGCGTGTATGATTAGTGCACGATTGAGTCAGGGGCGTCACACCTTATGTTCTAGTTCAAGAGGTAAGTGACATGCTTTTCCATAAACCATTTTATATGGAGACATACCCATAGGGTTTTTATAAGCAGTTCTATAAGCCCATAATGCATCATCAAGTTTCTTAGACCAATTCTTTCTAGATCTATTAACAGTCTTTTGCAAAATCAATTTAATCTCTCTATTGCTCAATTCTACTTGACCACTAGACTGAGGATGATACGGAGATGCAATTCTATGGTTAACATCATACTTAGCAAGCATTTTACGGAAAGCACCATGAATAAAGTGTGAACCACCATCAGTCATCAAATATCTAGGGACTCCAAACCTCGGAAAAATGACTTCTTTAAGCATCTTAATAGAAGTGTTATGATCAGCACTACTAGTTGGAATAGCTTCTACCCACTTAGTAATGTAATCAACAGCAACTAAAATATGTGTATACCCATTAGAGGAAGGAAAAGGTCCAATATAATCAAAGCCCCAAACATCAAATGGTTCAATAACAAGTGAATAATTCATAGGTATTTCCTGATGTCTACTAATATTACCAATTCTCTGGCATTCATCACAAGACAAGACAAACTTATGAGCATCCTTGAAGAGAGTAGGCCAATAAAAACCAGATTGCAATACCTTATGTGCAGTTCTATCTCCAGCGTGGTGTCCACCGTAAGACTTGGAGTGGCACTTGCGTAGGATCTGTTCCTGTTCATGCTCAGGTACACAATGTCTAATAACACCATCTACTCCTTCTTTATAAAGGTGTGGGTCATCCCAAAAGTAATGTCTTAAATCATAGAAAAACTTTTTCTTTTGCTGGTATGTGAAACTAGGTGGTATAAATTTGGCAACAATGTAATTAGCATAATCAGCATACCATGGAGTATTACTAGAAGCATTTATGACAGCTAATTGTTCATCAGGAAAGCTATCATCAATAGGTAGTGGGTCATCAAGAATATTTTCTAACCTAGACAAGTTGTCTGCAACGGGGTTCTCAGCTCCCTTTCTATCAATAATATGCAAATCAAATTCTTGTAGTAAGAGAACCCATCTAATAAGTCTAGGTTTAGCATCTTTCTTTTCCATAAGATATTTAATAGCAGCATGGTCAGTGTGAAAAGTTACTTTGGAATCAACAATATAGGATCTGAACTTATCACAAGCAAAGACAACTGCTAAAAATTCTTTTTCAGTAGTAGCATAATTCCTCTGGGCACTTTCTAGAGTTTTACTAGCATAATGAATAACATTCAATTTCTTATCAACTCTTTGCCCTAGAACAGCCCCAACAACATAATCACTAGCATCACACATAATTTCAAAGGGTAAATTCCAATCAGGTGGCTGAACAATAGGTGCAGAAATCAAGGCTTTTTTAAGTATTTCACATGCTTCTACACAATCATCATCAAAAACAAAAGGAACATCTTTTTGCAAGAGATTTGTGAGAGGCCTAGAAATCTTAGACAAGTCTTTAATAAACCTCCTATAGAAACCAGCACGACCAAGGAAACATCTTATACCTTTGATATCTTTAGGACACGGCATCTTTTCAATAGCATCTACTTTAGCTTTATCAACTTCAATACCTCTTTCAGAAATTTTATGCCCCAAGACAATACCTTCATTAACCATAAAGTGGCACTTCTCCCAATTCAAGACAAGATTAGTTTCTTCACATCTCTGCAAAACTCGATCAAGGTTGATTAAGCAATCATCAAAAGAAGTTCCGTAAATGGAGAAATCATCCATGAAAACCTCAACAATCTTTTCACAAAAATCAGAGAATATAGCAGTCATGCATCTTTGAAAGGTAGCAGGTGCATTGCATAAACCAAAAGGCATACGTCTATAAGCAAAGGTACCGAAAGGGCAAGTAAAAGTGGTCTTCTCCTGATCATCTTTTGACACAGCTATTTGAGAAAAACCAGAATAACCATCTAGAAAGCAAAAATGTGTATGTTTGGATAATCTTTGTAGCATTTGATCAATAAAAGGTAGAGGGTAATGATATTTTCTAGTAGCTTTATTTAATTTGCAAAAATCAATTACCATTCTATAACCTGTAACAATTCTTTGTGGGATCAATTCATTCTTATCATTAGGAAAAACAGTAATACCTCCCTTCTTAGGGACACAATGAACATGACTTACCCACTGACTATCAGCAATAGGATAAATTATACCTGCTTCCAGAAGCTTTAGTATTTCATTTCTTACCACTTCTTTCATCTTAGGATTTAACCGTCGTTGGTGATCAACAACTGGTATAGCATCTTTCTCCAATTTAATTTTGTGCTGGCATAGAGTGGGACTAATGCCCTTAAGATCATCAAGAGTATATCCACTAGCAGCACGGTGCTTCTTCAGAGTTTTCAATAATCTCTTTTCTTCATGCTCTGAAAGGTTAGCACTAATAATAACAGGATATATCTTCTTTTCATCGAGATAAGCATATTTCAAAGTATCCGATAATTGTTTAAGCTCAAACACGGGATCACCCTTAGGTCGAGGAGGATCCCCAAGGATTTCAACAGGCAAATTGTGTTTCAAAATAGGCCCTTGATTAAAGAATACTTCATCTATTTCCCTTCTTTCATTCATAGACAAATCATTTTCATGGTCTAGCAAATTTGTTCTAAAGGATCAGTAGGAGGCACGGCAATAGAAGCAAGACCAATAATTTCGTCCTTACTAGGCAATTCTTTATCATGGGGTTGTCTATGAAATTTAGAGAAATTAAAATCATGAGACATATCCCCTAAATCAACAGTAACGATATCTTTCTCACAATCTATCTTAGCATTAACAGTATTCAAGAAGGGTCTACCAAATATAATGGGACAAAAGTCATCTTGTGGGGAGGCAAGAACAAGAAAATCAGCAGGATATTTTATCTTCCCACACAAGACTTCAACATCTCTAACAATCCCAATTGGTGATATAGTATCTCTATTAGCAAGATTAATAGTAACAACAATATCTTCTATCTCAGCAGGTGCAATATCATTCATAATTTCTTTATATAAGGAAAAAGGAATTGCACTCACACTAGCACCCACATCACATAAGCCATGATAACAATGATCTCCTATTTTAACTAAAACAATAGGCATGCCAACAACGGGTCTATGTTTATCTTTACTATCAGGTTTAGCAATTCTAGCAGCTTCATCACAGAAATAAATAACATGCACATCAATATTATCAACCAAGAGATCTTTAACCATAGCAATACTAGGTTCAACTTTAATTTGCTCAGGGGGTGTAGGTGTTCTAGTATAACTCTTACGAACCACTGTTGAAGCTTTAGCATGATCCTTTATTCTAACAGGAAAAGGTGGTTTGTCAATATAAGCAGTAGGAACAATAGGATCAACATTATAAGTAATATTTTCTTCTTTAACTTTAATAGGTTCTAATACTTTAACTTCAATGGGAGGATTATATTTAAACCACTTCTCCTTAGGGAGATCAACATGAGTAGCAAATGATTCACAGAAAGAAGCTACTATCTCAGAGTCAAGTCCATATTTAGTGCTAAAATCACGAAAAGCATCGGTATCCATAAAAGATTTAACACAATCAAACTTAAGGTTTATACCTGACTCCTTACCTTCGTCGAGGTCCCAATCTTCAGAGTTGCGTTTAATTCTTTCCAATAAATCCCATTTGAATTCAATATCCTTCTTCATATAAGAACCAGTACAAGAAGTATCGAGCATGGATCGATCATTATGAGAAAGCCGAGCATAAAAGTTTTGAATAATAATTTCTCTTGGGAGCTCATGATTGGGGCATGAATATAACATTGACTTAAGCCTCCCCCAAGCTTGAGCGATACTTTCTCCTTCACGAGGCAAAAAATTATATATATAATTCCGATCACGATGAACCAGATGCATATATAGGATAAAACTTCTGATGAAATTCCAATTTCAATTGGTTGTAGTTCCGTGATCCAATATCATCACATAGCCTATACCATGTCAATGCCTTCTCCTTCAAAGATAAAGGGAAGACCTTCTTCTTGACTTCATCCCCGGGCAAACCTGCAAGCTTAAATAATCCACAAATTTCATCCACATAGATTAGATGCATATCAGGATGTAATGTTCCATATCCTGTGTAAGGATGAGCTAGCAGTTTCTCTATCATACCCGAAGGAATTTCATAATAAATATTTTCAGTAGGTGCAGTTGGTTGAGGAGCAACTCTTTTCTCTTCCGGTCGAGGTGAAGATACCCCGAACAAGCCCCTCAAAGGATTATTTCCCATAGTAACAAGTGACAGTAAATTTCAGCACACTATATAAATGTTTCCTTACCAAATTCCACTTACCAAAGGCGCTTCACTCCCCGGCAACGGCACCAGAAAAGAGTCTTGATGACCCACAAGTATAGGGGATCTATAGTAGTCCTTTCGATAAGTAAGAGTGTCGAACCCAATGAGGAGCAGAAGGAAATGACAAGCGGTTTTCAGCAAGGTATTCTCTGCAAGCACTGAAATTATCGGTAGCAGATAGTTGTGTGATAAGATGATTCATAATGGGTAACAAGTAAAAAAAGTAAACAAGGTGCAGCAAGGTGGCCCAATCCTTTTTGTAGCAAAGGACAAGCCTGGACAGACTCTTATATAAAGCAAAGCGCTCCCGAGGACACATGGGAATTGTTATCAAGTTAGTTTTCTACATGCTCTTATGATTCGCGTTTGTTACTTTGATAATTTGATAGGTGGGTGGACCGGTGCTTGGGTGCTTCCCTTCCTTGGACAAGCCTCCCACTTATGATTAACCCCTCTCGCAAGCATCCGCAACTACGAAAGAAGAATTAAGGTAAACCTAACCATAGCATGAAACATATGGATCCAAATCAGCCCCTTATGAAGCAACGCATAACCTAGGGTTTAAGCTTCTGTCACTCTAGCAACCCATCATCTACTTATTACTTCCCAATGCCTTCCCCTAGGCCCAAATCATGGTGAAGTGTCATGTAGTCAACGTTCACATAACACCACTAGAGGAAAGACAACATACATCTCATCAAAATATCAAACGAATACCAAATTCACATGATTACTTATAACAAGACTTCTCCCATGTCCTCAGGAACAAATGTAACTACTCATAAAGCATATTCATGTTCATAATCAGAGGAGTATTAATTATCATTAAGGATCTGAACAAATGATCTTCCACCGAATAAACCAACTAGCATCAACTACAAGGAGTAATCAACACTACTAGCAACCTACAGGTACCAATCTGAGATTTTGAGACAAAGATCGGATACAAGAGATGAACTAGGGTTTGAGAGGAGATGGTGCTGGTGAAGATGTTTATGGGGATTGACCCCCTCTCGATGAGAGGATCGATGGTGATGACGATGGCGATGATTTCCCCCTCCCGGAGGGATGTTTCACCGGCAGAACAGCTCCGCCGGAGCCCTAGATTGGTTCTGCCCAGGTTCCGCCTCGAGACGGCGACGCCTCATCCCGAAAGCTTCCTCCTTATTTTTTCTAGGTCAAAACACATCATATAGCAGAAGATGAGCATCGGGGCCCTGCCAGGTGGCCCACAAGGATGGGGGGCGCGCCCAGGGGGGTAGGGCGCGCCCTCCACCCTTGTGGATGGCAGGTGGCCCCCTCTGGTACTTTCTTCAGCCAATATTTTTTATTAAATCCAAAATGACTCTCCGTGAAGTTTCAGGACTTTTGGAGTTGTGCAGAATAAGTCTCTAATATTTGCTCCTTTTCCAGCCAAGAATTCTAGCTGCCGGCATTCTCCCTCTTCATGTAAACCTTGTAAAATAAGAGAGAAAAGGCATAAGTATTGTGCTATAATGTGTAATAACAGCCCATAATGTAATAAATATTGATATAAAAGCATGATGCAAAATGGACGTATCATGGACTCATATGGCAAAACTAGTTTAAGGATTTTGGATGCACAAGTAGTGATCATACTTAGTGCAAATGAAGGCCAGCAAAAGATTGAGAAGCATCCAACCAAGAAACGAAAAATCTCATAAGCGAGCATTAAGCATAACTAATACCGAATAATGCACCACAAGTAGGATATAATTTCATTGCATAACTATTGACTTTCGTGCTTGCATAGGGAATCACAAACCTTAACATCAATATTCTTACTAAAGCATAATTACTCATCAACATGACTCACATATTATATCATCATATCGCAAAACTATTACAAGGAATCAAGTTTATTTTGTCCAATGATCTTCATGAAAGTTTTTATTATATCCCTCTTGAATATCTATCACTTTGGGACTAATTTCATATGTTGCTTTTGATAACTCAAACACATCTAAGTGAAGAACATGAGCATAAGAATTTTCTTCTCTCAAAATAATTTAAGTGAAGCATGAGAGAGTTTCTTAAAAAATTTGCTAACTCTCAAATAAATCTAAGTGAAGCATGAGGGCATTTCTTCAAAAATAATAAAGCACACCGTACTCAAAAAAGATATAAGTGAAGCACTAGAGCAATTCCATAGCTCATAAAGATTTAAGTGAAGCATAGAGAGCAATTCTAACAAATCATAGCATAATTTTGGCTCTCTCAAATAGGTGTGTCCAGCAAGGATAGATGACACAAAATGAAAAGCAAAGCAAGAAAATACTCAAATCATACAAGACGCTCCAAGCAAAACTCATGATATGTGACGAATAAAAATATAGCTGCAAGTAAAATACCGATGGTCATTAGAAGAAAGAGGGGATGCCACTCGGGCATCCCCAAGCTTAGTTGCTTGCTTATCTTTTAGATAATAGCTTGGGATGCCATGGGCATCCACAATCTTAGGCTCTTCTTACTCCTTATTCCTTCATCCATCGTGATCTCACCCAAAACTTGAAAACTTCAATCACACAAAACTCAACAAAACCTTCGTGAGATCCGTTAGTATAAGAAAACCAATCTTTACTTTAAGGACTGTAGAAAACCCAATCAAATTTTGTAATTGTATTATATCTACTATATTCTAACTTTACCATGGCTCATACCCTCCAATACAAACCATAGATTCATCAAAATAAGCACACAATGCAAAGAAAGCAGAATCTGTCAAAACAGAACAGTCTGTAAAGATGCGAATTGTTCTCATACTTATGTAACTCCAAAAATTCTGAAAAATTTGGACAACAGAGACAATTTGCATATAAATCTTGTGTAAAAAATCCAGAATTTTTTGTCGCTTCGGAGAATTAAAAAAAACATTACTGGACGCAAAAGTTTCTGTTTTTCAACAAGATCAAATCAACTATCACCAAAGCTATCCCAAAGACTTTACTTGGCACAAACACAAATTAAAACACAAAAAACACAATCATAACAGTAGCATAATTGTGCAAACACTCAAGAACATAAAGAAAAAGACAAAATAAATTTTATTCATTGGGTTGCCTCCCAACAAGCGCTATCGTTTTATGCCCCTGGCTAGGCATAATGCAAAGATCTAAGTGTTGTCATCTTTAGCTCCATTTTCTTTAGAGGTGTTTTTGTCAGGAGGTTTTGCAAAAACAACATAGAACACATTATCCATAGAGACTTTAGCACTATCAAGTTGCTTATCATCATATCCCTTTTGATTTCCGGCAACAATCCAAGAATAGTGTTGATTAACATCATTGAAAACTTGTTGGATTATATCTAAAACAGGGACTTCCTTTTTAAGATTCTCATCAAAGATTCGATTATCCCCAGCAATTGCCTTAGCACATAATCACTATTATAAAGAATCTCATCTATCACCGGTTTTTCACGATTCATACCATAGAAATCAAAAATTTCCCTAGCTTCCCGTATTATGTAATCAAATTCATTCATAAGAACAAGGGTAGCCAATTGTTTAGCCTTGGGATTCTTTATAACGGGTAACTCAAAAAACAATCTTTGCAAGGTAGGATGGGTACGAATAAATTTATTTTCAAGTTTCAGAACTAGTGCTAAAATAGCTTCCGCATAAGATTTAGTCCTTTAAATTATAGGAACATCGTCAAGACTTAAATTTCCAGCACAATTGAAAAATTCTTGGAAACGTTCTTTTCCTATAACATTCCCTTGCCCCAAAACAAAAGTTTTAGCATCCAGATTGCCAGATCGTCCAATTTTGGGAGTTAGGCCATCATCTGTTTCTGCCATACCAAAGTCACTCATGGTGACAAATCCAAGCAAACAAAAATTCCAACGAGAAACACGAACGAAAAAGAGGGCGAATAAAACGGCAAATTTTTGTGAAGTGGGGGAGATGAAAACGAGAGGCAAATGGAAAATAATGTAAATTGCAAGGAGATGAGATTTGTGATTAGGAACTTGGTAGATGTTGATGATGTCTCCCCGGCAACGGCGCCAGAAATTGGCAAGTTGACGGGAGACTATCTTGACTTGATCCTCCCCGGCAACGGCGCCAGAAATTCCTTTTGATGCGGCTTGAACTACGTCGGTATTTCCCCAAAGAGGAAGGGATGATGTAGCACAGCTACGGTAGGTATTTCCCTCAGTGATGAGACCAAGGTTATCAAACCAGTAGGAGAACCACGCAACACTACGTGAACGGCACCTGCACACAAAGAACAAATACTTGCAACCCGACGTAAAAGAGGGGTTGTCAATCCCTCCCGGGTAAAAAGATAGATAAATTTGTAGTAGATCAAATAAATAGATCTCACGGGAACGCGAGATAAAATAAATAACAATAAATTGCAGCAAGATATGATTGGGTTTTTGGATTAATAGACCTGAAAATAAAAGCAAATAAAAATAGATCTCGAAGGCAAATATGATAAAGAAGAGACCCGGGGGCCGTAGATTTCACTAGTGGCTTCTCTCGAGAAAAATAGCATACGGTGGGTAAACAAATTACTGTTGGGCAATTGATAGAACTACAAATAATCATGACGATATCCAGGCAATGATCATTATATGGGCATCACGTCCAAGATTAGTAGACCGACTCCTGCCTGCATCTACTACTATTACTCCACACATCGACCGCTATCCAGCATGCATCTAGTGTATTAAGTTCATGGAGAAACGGAGTAATGCAATAAGAATGATGACATGATGTAGACAAGATCTATTCATGTAGGAATAGACCCCATCTTGTTATCCTTAATAGCAATGATACATACGTGTCATTTCCCCTTCTGTCACTGGGATTGAGCACCGTAAGATCGAACCCATCACAAAGCACCTCTTCCCATGGCAAGAAAAATTGATCTAGCCAGCCTAACTAAACAAAAGATTCGAAGAAGAAATACGAGGCTATAAGTAATCATGCATATAAGAGATCAAAAGACTCAAATAACTTTCATGGATAAAAACATAGATCTGATCATAAACTCAAAGTTCATCGGATCCCAACAAACACACCGCAAAAAGAGTTACATCAAATAGATCTCCAAGAGACCATTGTATTGAGAATCAAAAGAAAGAGAGGAAGCCATCTAGCTACTAACTACGGACCCGTAGGTCTACAATGAACTACTCACGCATCATCGGAGAGGCACCAATGAGGATGATGAACCCCTCCGTGATGGTGTCTAGATTGGATCTATGGTTTCTGGAACTTGCGGCGGCTGGAATTGTTTTTCGTCGACTCCCCTAGGATTTTTGGACATCCAGGGTATTTATAGAGCAAAGAGGCGGTGCAGGAGGCGGCCGAGGTGGGCACAACCCACCTGGGCGCACCTGGGCGCGCCCTGGTGGGTTGTGCTCCCCTCGGAGCCCCCCTCTGGTACTTCTTTGGCCCAACAGGTGCCTTCTGGTCCAAAAAAATCACCAAAAAGTTTCGCTGCATTTGGACTCCGTTTGGTATTGATTTTCTGCGAAGTAAAAAACAAGCAAAAAACAGCAACTGGCACTGGGCACTATGTCAATAGGTTAGTCCCAAAAACTTATATAAAGTTGCTATAAAATGATTGTAAAACATCCAGGAATGATAATATAACAGCATGGAACAATCAAAAATTATAGATACGTTGGAGACGTATCACCAGTGAAAAGAGGTTATTTGATATTAGCTCATTAGATGAATGGAGAACCCAAGCTTATGAAAATGCCAAATTATTTAAAGAAAAAGTTAAAAGATGGCATGACAAAAGAATCCAAAAGTGGGAATTCAAAGTGGGAGAATATGTTCTTTTGTACAACTCTCGTTTTAGATTTTTTGCAGGAAAACTTCTCTCTAAATGGGTGATAACCCACAAGTATAGGGGATTGCAACAGTTTTTTAGGGTAGAGTATTCAACCCAAATTTATTGATTCAACACAAGGGGACCCAAAGAATATTCGTGAGTATTAGCAGTTGAGTTGTCAATTCAACCACACCTGGAAGACTTAATATCTACAGCAAAGTTTTTAGTAGCAAAGTAGTATGGAAGTAACAGTAATGGTGGCAAAAGTAACAGTAGCAGTTTTTTAGCAATTGTAACAGCAACACAACAAAAGTAACTTAGCAAAGATCAATATGTGAAAAGCTCGTAGGCATTGTATCAGCAATGATAATTGTGTTGGATAATATTCATCATGTAGCAGTTATAACCTAGGGTGACACAGAACTAGCTCCAATTCATCAATGTAATGTAGGCATGTATTCTATATATAGTCATACGTGCTTATGGAAAAGAACTTGCATGACATCTTTTGTCCTAGCCTCCCGTGGTAGTGGGGTCCTAATGGAAACTAAGGGATATTAAGGCCTCCTTTTAATAGATAACTGGACCAAAGCATTAGCACTTAGTGAATACATGAACTCCTCAAACTACGGTAATCACCGGAAAGAATCCCAATTATTGTCACCTTTGGGTGTGCGGATCATAACACGTACTAGGTGTCTACAACTTGCAAGATAGGATCTAGAACACATATAAATTCATGAAAACATAATAGGTTCAGATCTGAAATCATGGCACTTGGGCCCTAGTGACAAGCATTAAGCATAGCAAAGTCATAGCAACATCAATCTCAGAACATAGTGGATACTATGGATCAAACCCTAACAAAACTAACTCGATTACATGATAAATCTCATCCAACTCATCACCGTCCAGCAAGCCTACGAAGGAATTACTCACTCCTAGCGGTGAGCATCATGAAATTGGTGATGGAGGAAGGTTGGTGATGATGATGGTGATTAATCCCCCTCTCCGGAGCCCCGAATGGACTCTAGATCAGCCCTCCCGATGAAGAACAGGAGGCAGCAGCGGCTCCGTATCGTAAAACATGATGAATCCTTCTCTCTAATTTTTTTATCCCCGAATAGGAATAAATAGAGTTGGAATTTGGGTTGGAGGAGGTCCAGGGGCCCACAAGCCTGCAAGGCGCGCCCTAGGGGATGGGCGCGCCCCTAGGGCTTCTGGCCTCTGGGTGGCCCCCCTCTGGTATCTTTTTGCGCCAGTATTTTTTATTTATTCCACAAAAATTCTCCATAAATTTTCATGTCAATCCGAGGACTTTGATTTCTGCACAAAAACAACACCATGACAGTTCTGCTGAAAACAACGTCAGTCCAGGTTAGTTTCATTCAAATCATGCAAATTAGAGTCTAAAACAAGGGCAAAAGAGTTTGTAAAAGTAGATACGATGGAGACGTATCAACTCCCCCGAGCTTAACCCATTGATTGTCCTCAAGCAATTTAGTTGATAAACTGAAAGTGACAAAGAAAAACTTTTACAAACTCTGTTTGATCTTGTTGTTGTAAATATGTCTAACTGATGTTCAGGTTTTCAGCAAAGATTATGAACTAACCATATTCACAATAACATTTAGGTCTCACATTTACTCATTTCAATGGCATAATCAACTAGCGAGCAATAATAATAAATCTCGGATGACAACACTTTTTTCAAAACAATCATGATATAATATGACATGATGGTATCTCGCTAGCCCTTTCTGAGACCGCAAAACATAAATGCAGAGCACCTCTGAAGACCAAGGACTGACTAGACATTGTAATTCATGGCAAAACAGATCCAGTCACAGTCATACTCAACATCAATTAATAATAAAGCATATAAATGATAGTGGTGCTCTCTAACTGGTGCTTTTGATAAGAAGATGATGACTCAACAATAAAAGTAAATAGATAGTCCCTTCGCAGAGGGAAGCAGGGATTTGCAGAGGTGCCAGAGCTCAAAGCTTTTAAAACAGAGATGAATATAATTTTGAGTGGTATGCTTTCATTGTCAACATAAAAACCAAGAGATCTCACTATCTTCCATGCTAGATACATTATAAGCGGTTCCCAAACAGAATGGTAAAGTTTTTACTCCCCCTCCACCAACAATCACACTCCACGGCTAGTCGAATCCACGGGTGCCGTCCATACCAACAACAGTCCTGGGGGAGTTTTGTTTATTTATTGTATTTTGATTTTGATCTTTTGATCATAGGACTGGGCATCCCGATTACCAGCCACTTTCTCGTGAATGACAAGTGAATAAACACTCATCATGAGAATAACCCACCTAGCATGGAAGATACTGACAACCCCCAGTCGCTACATGAGCGATTCGGGCATACAAAACAGATTATTATTTGAAGGTTTAGAGTTTGGCACATGCAAATTTACTTGGAACGGTAGGTAAATACCGCATATAGGTAGGTATGGTAGACTCATATGGAACAACTTTGGGTTTAAGAAAGTGGATGCACAAGCAGTATTCCCGCTTAGTACAAGTGAAGGCTAGCAAAAGATTGAGGAGCGACCAACTAGAGAGCGACAACAGTCATAAACATGCATTGAGATTAATCAATATTGAATGCAAGTATGAGTAGGATATAAATCACCATGAACATAAATATCATGGAGGCTATGTTGTTTTGTTTCAACTACATGCGTGAACATGTGCCAAGTCAAGCCACTTAAATCATTCAAAGGAGGATACCATCCTATCATACCACATCATAACCATTTTAAAATGCATGTTGGTACACAAGACAAACCATTATTCGCTCCTAGCTAATTAAGCATGGCATGAGTAACTATAATCTCTAATTGTCATTGCAAATATGTTTCATTCATAATAGACTGAATCAGGAACGATGAGCTAATCATATTTACAAAAACAAAATAGGTCGAGTTCGTACCAGCTTTTCTCCATCTCAATCATTTCATCAAATATCGTCATTATTGCCTTTCACTTGCACGACCAAACGATGTGAATAATAATAAGAGTGCACGTGCATTGGACTAAGGTGGAATCTGTAAACATTTATTCAAAGGAGAAGACAAGGTAATATGGCTCTTCGTTAGATCAACAATAATGCATATGAGAGCCACTCAACATTTTCATCATGGTCTTCTCCTCATGACCCAAAGAAAAGAAAAGAATTTCAAAGAAACACATGGAAATATTTTTGGAGTTTTTGCTTTTCTGAAGAAATTAAAATGAAAACGAGAAAAACTATTTACACGGGAAAGCTCCCAACAAGCAAAAGAAGAATGAGAAATCTTTTCGGGTTTTCTTTGCTACAACTAATTAAACTAGAAAGGAAAGCTAAAAAGAAACGAGAACTAATTTCTTTTTTGGATTTTCTCAATTTTTTCAAACACACAAGAAGAAAGCGAGAAAAATAAACTAACATGGATGTCACAATGAAAAAGTATGAACACCGACAACTGAATGAATGTGTGAACATGAATGTAATGTTGGTGAGAAATACGTACTCCCCCAAGCTTAGGCTTTTGGCCTAAGTTGGTCTAGGGCCACGGCTGGCCTGGCAGATATCCAAAGTCATAGTTGGGGTTGTACTGAGTTGCGGCTGCTACTGCTTGTAGAGCTGCCTCATGGAGGCGAGCAGCCTCCCTCGCTCTCTCATATTCGTCCGCCTCCTCTCTAGTTATGAAGTATCTTCGTTTTGCCTGAAAGTCAAAGAAAGTAGGAGCAGGAAGATTAACAAGGACGACATGACTCCTGTCAAAGATTAGTCTGTACTAAAGTGGCAATTCGATCCTCTCAAGAAACTGGCGATGCACCATAGCATTATAATCAAGAAAAATAGGTGGTAACTGAGCATCATTTTCTCTTATGGGGACCCCAAGGTAATTAGCTAAGTGAGTGGCATAAATTCCGCCAAAGAAATCTCCATCCTTAGCATTATTATGTAATCGACGTGCAATGATGGCCCCCAAATTATATTGTTTATCATTCAGCACTGTGCTCTTAAGGACACTTAAATTAGAAGCACAAAGGTGGCTATGGTCATGTTTACCATTAATACATCTACCAATAAAGAGAGCAAAATAATGTAATTCAGGAAAGTGAATGCTCCCTATAGTAGCTTGTGTTATGGTTCTGGTTTCTCCTACGGTGATGCTAGCAAGGAATCCAGCGCAATCAGCTTTACGAGGTTCAGTATATGTGCCCCATTGCGGAATTTTGCATGCAACATTAAATTCTTCCAGGTCCATAGTAAATGATTCATCATAAAGATCAAATAAAACAGAATGTGTATTGCGATGGACCGAATACTTAAATCTCCGCACAAAGGAATCAATGAGGTTGTAGTACTGTAAACACTTGTCTGACACGAAGTCTGTCAGGTCGGCGTTGCGCACATACATATCAAATTCTTCCTTGAAACCTGCACGAGTCATAAAGTGATCCAATGGCCATTCGCACGGTTGCACTAGCGCTTCCCGTGGTGGTTCAAGGTCCGGATCCCGTATGGCGAGCCTTGTGGGTTTCTTCTTCTTCGAGGAACCACCTTGGTATATTTTCCTAAACATTTCCTCCTCTGAAAAATTCCTGAAATTTTTAGTGACTCAAAATAAAAGTGAACCAAACTCAATAAAACAAATAGCAACTACTCCCACAAGTGTCTAGAGGCTATATCATGCAACAAAACTACTTTGGACCATATACATTTGACATGCAAGCTCAAAAACAGAGTCACCACAGCAGCAAAAATTTGCAATATATAAAGCACTAGAACAAAAACTAATTGGACCATTGGAGGAGTCACATACCGATGAACAATCTCCTAAAACAGTTTCGGAAATGGAGTGACAAGCAAGGAGATCGAAAATGGCAGCAAGATGAGCAAGAACACGGGGTTGAGCAATGGTGGGATTTTTTCTGGAGGCAAACGAAGTGGATGGGTGGCTGGAATAAGTGAGGAGACCCACGTGGGACCCACAAGCCTGCTAGGCGCACCCTGGGGGGGTGGGCGCGCCCTATGGGCTTGTGGCCCACTGGTGCATCCCCTTGACGTGTGCTCAGTGCCAAAAATTCTCTAATATTGTATAAAAATCATATTAAATTTTCAGGGCATTTGGAGAACTTTTATTTTCTAGACATTTTTTATTGCACAAAAAATTTAGAAAATAGAAAAATAATAGTATTTCTACTTTATTAAATCTAAATAACAGAAAGTAAAAAGTGGGTACAGAAAGTTGTGCCTCCTTAATTCATCCATCTCATGCTCATCAAAAGGAATCCATTAGTAAGGTTGATCAAGTCTTATTAACAAACTTCTTCCGAATAACATGAAACCGGAGAATTTTCGAATAACACTAGGTTACCTCAACAGGGATATGCATGTCCCCAATAATAAGAATATCATATCTCTTTTTGACAGTGGGAATAGGGAATTTAAAACCTTCAATAGCAATTGTTGGAGTTTCTCCAATAGAGTTGATACTATTCACTTTAGGTTGCTTCTTCGGAAAGTGTACCGTCTGCTCATTACCATTAACATGAAAAGTGACATTACCTTTGTTGCAATCAATAACAGTGCCTGCAGTATTCAAAAAGGGTCTACCAAGGATAATCGACATACTGTCGTCCTCGGGTATATCAAGAATAACAAAGTCCGTTAAGATAGTGCCATTTGCAACTACGACGGGTACATCCTCACAAACACCGATGGGTATAGCAGTTGATTTATTGGCCATTTGCAAAGAGATCTCAGTTGGTGTTAACTTATTCAAATCAAGTCTTTTATACAAGGAGAAAGGCATAACACTAACACCGGCCCCAAGATCACATAAAGCAATTTTAACATAGTTTCTTTTAATGGAGCAAGGTATAGTTGGTATTCCTGGATCTCCTAGTTTCTTTGGTATTCCACCCTTAAATGTGTAATTAGCAAGCATGGTGGAAATTTCAGTTTCCGGTATCTTTCTTTTATTAGTAACAATATCCTTCATGTACTTAGCATAAGGAGACATTTTCAGAATATCCGTCAAACGCATACGCAAAAAGATAGGTCTAAGCATTTCAACAAAGCGCTCAAATTCTTCATCATCCTTTTTATTGGATGGTTTAGGAGGAAAGGGCATGGGTTTCTGAACCCATGGCTCTCTTTCTTTTCCATGTTTCCTAGCAATGAAGTCTCTTTTATCATATCTTTTATTCTTAGGTTGTGTGTTATCAAGATCAGCAGCAGGTTCTATCTCCACATCCTTATCATTACTAGGTTGAGCATCAACATGAACATCATCATTATCATTATTACTAGGTTCATATTCATCACCAGATTGTGTCTCAGCATCAGAAATAGAAATATCATTTGGATTCTCAGGTGTGTCTAAAGTAGGTTCACTAGAAACATGCAAAGTCCTATCATCTTTCTTTTTATTTCTCAAGGGACTAGGTGCATCAGAATTAATTCTCTAAGAATCTTGCTCAACCCTCTTAGGATGACCTTCAGGATACAAAGGTTCCTGAGTCATTTTACCACCTCTAGTCATAACTCTAACAGCAAGATCATTATTTTTATTATTCGTCTCATTAAGCAAATCATTTTGTACCTTGAGAACTTGTTCTACTTGAGTTTTTACCATGGAAGCATGTTTACTAACAAGCTTAAGATCATTGACAGTTCTACACATATAGTCACTCAAGTGTTCAAGCATATAAGAATTACATTTCAATTGTCTACTAACATATGCATTGAAGTTTTCTTGTTTAACAATAAAGTTATCAAATTCATCCAAGCATTGACTAGCAGATTTAGTATATGGAATATCACCTTCATCAAATCTATAGAGAGAATTTACCTCTACTACCTGTGTCGGGGTATTGAGACCATGTATTTCTTCAATAGGTGGTAAATTCTTAACATCTTCAGCTTTAATACCTTTTTCTTCCATAGATTTCTTTGCCTCTTGCATATCTTTAGGACTTTGGAATAGAATACCTCTCTTCTTCGGAGTTGGCTTAGGCGGTGGTTCGGGAAGAGTCCAATCATTATCATTGCTCAATATATTATTCAATAATTCTTCAGCTTGTTCAGGAGTTCGTTCCCTGAAAATATAACCAGCACAACTATCTAGGTGGTCCCTAGAAGCATCGGTTAGTCCATTATAAAAGATATCAAGTATTTCATTTTTCTTGAGAGGATGATCAGGCAAAGCATTAAGTAATTGGAGAAGCACTACAGGAAAAAACTTCAGCAAAGGGCTTTGCCGTCAGCCGCGGACGGCAAACATGTCTGGCAGAGTAAGCGATGGTAAACAGGTTCTTTGCCGTCTCCTTTCTCAAAGTGGACGGCAAAGGATCTTTGCCGTCGGTGGCAGATGGCAAAGAACGTGGATGGCAAAGAACATGCATTAGCCATGTTAGGTGGCTAATGGGAGGCTTTGCCATCTGCCACAAATGGCAACCATGCCCTCCCCTTTGCCGTCTGCCTTGTGACGTCACCAGACGCGTCATGCCCTCCCGCTCTTTGTCGTCTGCCACGGACGGCAAACCTCTCCAGCCTTTGCCGTCTGCTACAGACGGCAAAGTGACCAAATGGGTCAGCTCCCAGGTTGCACAGGTTGCTGCCACGTGGCCTCTTTACCGTCCGTGGCAGATGGCAAAGACCCCTTTGCCGTCGATGGCAGACGGCAAAGTGTCTGTATTGTTTCTGTTTTTTTTGTTTTCTATTATATCCCTGCATTTTCAAAAGATATATACGATATATACAGTTTCAACCTCAAACATAGCCCATGTATCAAACATCTAGCAGTCCATCAATGCAACAGAACACATAGGGTATTAAAAGATCCAATACATACATAGTTTCACGGAGTTCATCCATATATACATACATAGTTTCACATTGTTCATCAATACAAATGAAAACAAGAACTAAACACTAGCAGTCCATCAATGCTGCTTCCATGAAGTGAATCAAACCTGCAAAAATGGGAGTAAGAAAGTTAGAAGAAGAAGAAGACTAGAAGAAGAAGAAGAAGAAGAAGAAGAAGAAGACTAGAAAGAAGAAGAAAAGAAGAAGAAGAAGAAGAAGAAGAAGAAGAAGAAGAAAGAAAGAAGAAGACTAGAAAAGAAGAAGAAGAGAATAAGAAGAAGTCTAGAAGAAGAAAGAAGAAAGAGAAGACTAGAAGAAGAAGAAGAAGAAGAAGAAGAAGAAATATTTTCTTCTTCTTCTTTTCGCATCTTTCTTCTCTCTTCTATCTTTTTATCCTTTCCTCCTCTTTTCCCATTCTTCTTCTTTTATTCTTTTTCTTTTCTTCTCTTTCTTCTATCTTTCTTCTTTTTCTCTCTTCCTCTTGTTTTTCTTCTTCTTATTCCTTATTATATCAATTTGGAGGAAAATAAGGAAAGTATAGGTCATTTTTGTGCTAACCTAGGTGATGATGCCATTTTTTATCTAACTTAGGTAATTATGCCATTTTGGAGGAAACTAAGCTAAGTATATGACATTTATGAGAGAATCAAGGTTATTATGCCATTTTTTAAATGAATAAGCTAATTATGTCATAAATGAACTAAATAAGCTAATTATGTCATTTTGGAGGATAATTAGCTAAGTACGTCTTTTTTGGGGGAAATAAGCTAAGTATGTGGCATAATAGGGCTAACAAGCATGTACGAAGCTAAGTATGCATTTGTTAAGCAAAACACTAGAGAAAACTTTCCCTCATCACAACAAATGCGATCAAGATCGCAACTAAGGTAACAATTGATCCAACGGCATAATGATACCAAGCCTCATTATCAATGGCATATTTTCTAATCTTCTTAATCTTCAAGCGCATTGCATCCATCTTCATCTTGTGATCATCGACGACATCAGCAACATACAACTCCAATTTCATCTTCTCTTCTTCAATTCTTTTCATTTTTTCTTTCAAATACTCATTTTCTTTTTCAACTAATTAACTTCTCGACAAGAGGGTCGGTTGCAATTTCCGGTTCACATACCTCCTAGATAAAAATATCTCTATGTCAACTTGATGGCCATATTGTCATAAATGCGAAATGCAACAAATAGTTATAAAAGAGAATATACCACATCCGAATCAAAAACCGGGCGAGGGCCGACGGGGACGGATATCAAGACCATTGCACTATGTATAACACACAATCATACAAAGTAAGAAAATTATACAAGTAACTATATAAATCATACAATCATACAAGTAACTATATAAATCAAGTACAACATAAAAAAACTGAATACCTAATAATAATCTTGATCGTCGGGTTCAATAAATGCTCTGGGGTCAATAAATGCATCATCATCATCACTATCAGGAATGACGTGCTCATCGGGTTCAGCGGCATCAACATGTGGAAGGCCACCTTTATGTAATCGGTCAAGCATTGACAAGTCATCCGCAGCAGCAACCTCTTCTTGTTCAGGCTCTTCTTGTTCCGGCTCAGGGGTGAAGTCGGATTCACTGTCGCTGTCTACTTCAATGTTCTGGGGTGAAGTAGAGCATTTCTTGAAGCATTTTTTGGAAAGACGTGTTTCTTGGAAGAATTCACCTTCACATGTGTCTGGGTTAATGTGAGGTTCATAATCCTCTTCATTGGGGGGAGGTGGTCTAACACGTGGAAGCACTTCATAAATGACATCCCAACCATTTAGATTTGGATCAGTTTGGCAGGCCCACGGTAGATAGAAAACTTGGGTCACCTGTTGAGCCGTAATATAGACATCGGGAACATCTAAATGGGTGCTTTGTTTGATTTTGACTAGCCCTATATGTTCATGAGTCCTTCTAGTCTCCTTCGGCTGGAACCAATAACATTTGAAGACTATGACGTTCAGTGGGTTTTCACCATAAAATAGAAGTTCATAAATTGCTTCAACTCTCCCATAATACTCGATACCTCCATCGCCGATAGCAGAGACACAACAATTTGTAGACTTTCGGTCGGCCATAGATAGCTCTTTGCCGTAGGTACGAAAGCGATACCCGTTGATGTCGTATTTGTCAAATGAACGGACCTTATAGTCAAAACAATTAGCGACTTGTCTCAATTCGGCGTCCATAGACTTTGAATTAGCCTACAAGTTTAATACGAAAGGATTGTTGCATTAGCCGCAAATTAGACGAAGAAATGAGAATGGTCTAATGGAAATTACCGTTTGTTTGAACCAAGAGATGAAACCGGGAAAGTCGCCTCCTTGCTTTGCCAGAAGCTCATACTCTTTGATGGATTCGTTTTCGATCTCCGCTCCATCCGATAATTTGGCGACGTATCGACTGTATCAAATATCCGGGAATAAGAGATTTTCAAAGGAATTAGAAGTTGCGAAACAATGTACCGCAATAACTTACTCGATGTACGGCCGCACTTCTGTTAGGTTGTTGAAGATATACAACGAAATGGTCCGCCATTCTTCGACATCCAACGATATTGGTTTAGAAGCACCGACTGGTGCGAGATTTCCTTTGAATAGGCTAAGGTTGGATCCACCTTTTTTAGGGTCGCCAGCATTGTACCGAGGCTTCAGATTATGCAAATGATGATTTTTACATTCATTTTTAGGGTCCTCGGCAATGAATGCCTCGGCCATCGATGCTTCAATTCTACGTTTATTTTTACATTTTGCTTGGAGTGTCTTCTGCATCCTCTTAGTTGCGTAGCACCAACGATTTTGCACGGGCCGCCCAATCTTGCCTCGGTCGGGAGATGCAAAATCAAGTGTTGCATTGGATTAAAGAAGCCCGGTGGAAAGATCTTCTCTAACTTGCAGATCAACTCTGGCGCCAACTCTTCCATTTCTTCTAGCACGATAGGCGATAGTTCTTTCACACAAAGAACACGAAAGAAATAGCTCAGCTCTGCCGAGCTTCTTTAATCCTCAGGGATAAAGCCATGCAACATCACCGGCATTACCCGCTCAATCCATATGTGCCAATCATGACTCTTGAGACCAAATATTTTCAATTTTTCAAGACTCGCTCCCCTCTTTAGATTCGCTGCATACCCATCGGGGAACGTCAACTGCATTTTCACCCACAAGATAATTTCCCTCATAGATGGCCTTCCAAGATTGAACCATGCCTTTGGCTTCATCCAGTTCTGCTTTCCTTTCGATTCTTTCATGTTTTGTAACGGTTTATCACATAACACCTCTTGATCGACTCTAGCCTTAGTATTATCCTTTGACTTCCCCTCTATGCCGAACAATGTACAAAATAGGGCCTCGGCGATATTCTTTTCAGTGTGCATCACGTCGATGTTGTGTGGGCAAAGGAGGTCTTTGAAGTAAGGCAGATCCCACAAGCATGTCTTGTGAGTCCAGGCGTGTTTCGAATTATACCCTTTGAAATACCTTGGATGCTCTGGATCTAGTTCGAGAGCATTTAACTGATCCAGGGTCTCTTGGCCTGTCAACAGAGGTGGTGCAGAGTTTTGACAACTCTACCTTTGATGAAGTTCTTCTCGTCTTTCCTGAACTTATGGCGAGGATCCAGGAACTGTCTACGCAAGTCGAAGCAAGAAAACTTGCGCCCCGTCTGCAGCCAACAAAACTCAAGAGTTGCCTTGCATGTGGGGCACGGGAACCTTCCATGCACACACCAGCCAACGAATAGCGCATACACCAGCAAGTCATGCGTCGAGTACATGTACCAGACATGCATTATGAAGTTCTATTTGCTAAAGGCATCGTATGTCTTGAACCCATTATCCCAAGCTTCTTGCAATTCGTCCTTAAGCGGCTGCATGTACACATTCATATTCTTCCCCGAATAGTTCGGCCCTGGAATTATCAACATCAGGAAAATGTTCTTTCTTTGCATAATCTATCCGGGGGGAGATTGAGTGGAATGACAAATACGGGCCAACAACTGTATTGGGTTGCCGTCAGACCAAACACACTGAACCCATCCGTGCTGATGGCGACTCGAGGATGCCTTGGATCTGCTGCTTTTTGCACATGTAATGCATCGAAGCGCTTCCACGCTTCACCATCCGATGTGTGTACCATCATCAGATTCCCATCTGCATCTAGTTTGGTTCTTTTGCCCGTTTTGTGCCATGTCATCTGTTTGGCCATCTCTTCGACCATGAAAAGATGTTGAAGTCTTGGTACGATTGGCATATACCGAAGAACATTAACGGGGATTTTTGTCTGCGTCTTCTCAGCCATACCGTTGTCTACCACAACATACCTGGAAGACTGGCAAATGGGACAATAGTTCAAGTCCGCATACTCAAGCCTAAATAAGGCACATCCTTTCTCACAGGCATGTATCTTCTCATAGGGCATCTTAAGAGCACGGAGGATTTTGTCTGACTGGTACAGGTTTGCAGGCATTACATGGCCTTTGGGTAGAAAGCGCCCAAATACTGTCATCATCGCGTAGTAGCATTCTCTGCCCAAGTTGAATTGAGCCTTCAGAGCCATTATTTGTGAGATGGCATCCAGCTAACAAAGCTCAGTGTGCTTGTGGAGAGGACGTTTTGAAGACTCCAACATTTCATTGAAGGCCTTTGCAGATTCCTCCATCTCATCATCCGAATCCCGAGCATCATCAAAGTTTTGCAACATGTCTTCCATCCCGGTACCATGCTCGTCAGTGCAACGACGAACCACCTTAGCTCTGGCATGTTGGGCAGACTCATCATGAAATTTCCACACCGTATAACCGGGCGTCAAACCACTCTTCTGCAGGTGTTTGCCCATTTCATCCTTTGTCTTCTTTTCCCAATCATTGCACCAGACACAGGGGCACCAGTTTTTCCTCTGGCCATTTGCAAATGCGGCTTTCACAAACCCCATGGTTTTTGTTAACCATTCATTGGTCATCTCATTATGACTAGTGTGACCGGTGTACATCCACGCACGATCACTCATCTTGCCTAGCTACTGGACAGACAAGAAATATATATAATTCAGCATGTATATTCATCAGTTAATCTAGTTTGTCAATTTTATTACGTCCATGCAACCTACACTCTAATAGGTAAAGATAGGTCCTAATCCCACCTGAGTATGTGTAGATTGAGTACGTTCTCCATGCTCTACCCCATTCCGAGACAAAATTTCGGTAGCACCTCCCCGCTGTTCTCCTGATACATGTCTCGGTAAAAAGCCGAGAGAATGTGCATCCGGAGAACAACAGGGAGGCGCTGACGAAATTTTGTCTCGGAATGGGGTAGAGCATGGAGAACGTACCCAATCTACACATCCTCGGGCTGTCCGTGGAAATCGCTGGACAATCCAAATGAGTTACGGTGATAAATATGCAACTGAATGCATATTTATCAATGCAACCCTTTCGGACGGGAGATGCATAGTAGTTACGCGACTTAGCATGAAAATGAAATCTACTGACATGATTAAAAGAGCATAGGAGGTGAAGGTGGATTCGTAGCTCACCCTTGGCTGTAGAGGAAGTAGTCAAACAACGGCGGGATCACGGACCAAAAACTTTGACCACGATGACTCCAAGGAGATGAAATAGCACAAAGCCTGTAAATTTTACCGATCGAGTCAAGAAAATTTAGGACATCACATCACATAAAGCATTGACACTTCAAACTATGAAAAAAACTTCGACCCCTCGGCGATCCTCGACCCTCGACCCCTCGGCGACCTTTGACCCCTCGGCGATCCTCGACCCCTCGGCGACCCTTGACCCTCGACCCCTCAGAGATCCTCGACCCTCGACCCCTCGACCTTCTTTTCCTTCTTTTCTTTCTTTTTCTACTTTTTCTACTTCTTTTTTTCATCTTCTTCTTCCTTCTTTTTCATCTTCTTCTTCTACTTCTTCTTTTTTTTTCATCATCTTCTTCTTCTCCTCCTCCTCCTCCTCCTCTTCTTCTTCTTCTTCTTTTTCTTTTTCTTCTTCTTCTTCTTCTTCTTCTTCTTCTTCTTCTTCTTCTTCTTCTTCTTCTTCTTCTTTTCTTTCTCCTTTCTCCTCCTCCGTTTCTGTCTTACCTTCTTCTTTTCTTGTCTTCCTCTCCTTTTCTTCTCCCTTCTCTTTCCCCTAATAATTTTTTTCTAGAACTAACCTAACTAACACACTTAGTAACCTAACTAACCCTAGTAACTAACCTAACTAACAGTAGAAAAAAGAAAAAAAACTAAGGGGGAGGTACATACCGAGTGGGGCGGCGGTGTGGGCGCTAGTCCGTCGTGGCTCTTCCTTCTCGTGTCTCTCGTTTCAGTTTGTCTGGTCCTGTTTTTTTGTCTGCTTGCTTTCGCTTTTCCTGTCTTTATCCTCTTCTTTCTCATTTCGCTCATACTCTTTTTTCTTTTTATTGTTTTTTTCTTCTTTTCCCCCTTTGTGTCTGGTTATTGATATTTGGAGTTCGTGTTTTCTTCCTTGCTTATTCTTTCTTCAGTCTTTTCTCTTAGTTCCTTGGAAGTTGCCTTTTATGAGATAGTCTGTTCGTTATTAATTGCCTTGTCGGGGGCGGCGGCGTTGGCGGCGGTTGGGGTCGGGGGCACGGTGGAGTGAGAGGGCATAGAGAGTGGGAGGTGGGGTGGGGGGCGGGCCGTTAGGTAGCGTTTGGTTTGCCGTCTGCTGGCAGACGGTAATGAGGTGGGGCCGGTGGGCCGTTAGGTTTAGGCCCCCACTGGACCTCACCCACCTCTTTGCCATCTGCTAGCGGATGACAAAGATTCTTTGCCATCCGCTGGTGGACGGCAAAGAAATGGCTGATGGCAACTAGGCTCTTTGCCGTCAGCCATGTCCTTGCTGTCCGTTTTTTATAAGCAGACGGCAAAGGCCTTCTTTCTCGTCCGTTAGTAGACGGCAAAGAGCTGACTGATGGCAAATTCTCTGTTTCCAGTAGTGAAGCCTCCCCCAAGCTTGTTGGAGACTCTCTTCTTCAATTTGCACAAAGTTAAATATTTCCCTTAAGGCAGCTTGTTTCTTATGAGCGGGAAAATATTTTTCAGAGAAGTAATATATCATATCCTGAGGACTACGCACACAACCAGGACTAAGAGAATTAAACCATATCTTAGTATCACCCTTTAATGAGAAAGGAAACAACTTAAGGATATAGTAATAGCGAATTTTTTCCTCATGAGTAAATAGGGTGGCTATATCATTCAATTTAGTAAGATGTGCCACAATAGTTTCAGACTCATAACCATAGAAAGCATCAGATTCAACCAAAGTAATTAGCTCAGGATCGACAGAGAATTCATAATCCTTATCAGTAACAAAGATAGGTGAAGTAGCAAAGGTAGGATCATATTTCATTCTAGGATTCAAAGATTTTTCTTTCCACTTGCATAGTAATTTCTTAACATCTTCTCTATCCTTACAACAAGGAAGTCCCTAGCTATCTCTCCCTCCATAACATAACCCTCAGGTATATCAGGCAATTCATATCTAGGAGTGCTAGGTCTAACAGGTGTTTCAAAGTTTCCAGTTTCAATAATTTCATCAGTTTCAGAAATATCATCAGTTTTAGCATTAACTCTAGCAAGTTGTTCATCAAGAGATTCACCTAATGGCACAGTCTTATCAAGCAAAGTAGTAGTATCATAAGCATCATGCATAGCGTGTAACACCCCCAGTGGTTAACTACAGTAATCACCCTTTTGATTATGCCATGTCATCATGTTTAACAATGCATGATCATCATTAGCATTATATTGCATTTCAACTCCTAAGTCAAAATCCAAATTTAAATGAAAGTGGAAAATAAAAGTTGTCCAACATAAAAACTAAAATGTTCAATAAATAGCAAATATTACAGAGGCTATTTTAAATTGTAACCAACAATTAATAAATTAATTAGGTGGCTTTAACATTACCAAAACAGCAAAGTTTAATACATTTTATTTGTTATAAAATTTGCGTGAGCTCCAATTGTCTCCAAACCAATTTTTGGCAGTGATAGATAATGCCTAGCATTTAATGGAAAAAGTGACATGCTTTACAAAATTCAATTTGAGGCCTAACTAATTACAAAACAGAGATATAAGAATAAATAAAAGAAAAAGACGAAAGAAAACAAAAGTTAAAATAAAAAGAGAAAAGGAACCCCCCCCTTTGGGCCTCGGCCCAGCTGGCTACCTAGCCGGCCGGCCCACCTTCTTCCCCCCCCCCCCTCACTGGCCATATACCCCCCTGGCCCCTTCACGACACACACAACGCACACACACACCCCCCCCCCGGATCCAATCCCCCCCCCCCCGATCCGATCCAGAACTGGATCGAGATCGAGAGAGGAGGTCAGTCGCCGCTCGCCGCCCGGTGCTGCCCCGGCCTCGTCGCCGACCACCGCCACCTCGCCGGACCACCGCACCGCCGTCCCGTCCTCGTCGCCATGCCGGACGTCCTCATCATCGCCCCAACGCGCCTCGACGCCGGCGCCCATCCCCGACGCCTTCGCCCGCTGTCGCCGGACCGCCCCCGCACTCCCCGAACCCACTGCCGCCCCCTACGCTCCGCTGTGAGCCCCTCCCCGATCCCCCTTCTTCCCCCTCGTCTCCGTCGTCGTAGGTGGCCGCGCCCGGCCTCGCCAGGTCACGCCCGCGCCCGTCGGAGTTGCCTCCCGCGCCAGCGCCCTGGCCTCGCCGAGTTTTCCCCCCTGCTGGCCTACTGCTGCTTGCACCGCGCTCGCAGCAGGCCGTTGCCATCGCTCGCCAGCCCGCCTCGCCTGCGCGCCCTGCCTGCAGCCTCCCTCGCCCGCCGCTGCACTTGCCTCCGCCTCGCCGCGCCGGCACCCCCGCGCCGCTGCACGCACGCGCACGACCGCGCCCTCCTGGCCCCTCCCGGGGCCACGCCCCTCGCCCCGCCGCCGCGCCTACTCCGGCCGTCTGTGGCCGCCGGCCGCGCCGCGCCGACGCCCCTGCTGGCCTCGTCGAGGCCACAGCCTCGCCCGGGCATAGCGCCCATCGGGCACGGCGCCCGCCGTTAACCCGCCCCGATCCGCTGGCCTGGTGCCACTGACCAGCGGGCCAACCCCCCTGGGTCACTGACGAACGGGGCCCACTGCCCAGAAAAACAAAAAATAAAAATGAATTATTAAAATAAATAATTAGTTAATTAATTAATTAAATTAATCCTGTTTAATTAAACTAATTAAATAGTTAGTCTAATTAAACAGTAATTAGTTTAGTTAATCCCTAATTAGCCTGACGTGACACGACAGGTGGGACCCACTGGTCCTGACGTCACAGTGACGTCATGATGACGTCACCGTTACTGTTTCAGATAATGTTGATTTAATAAATTACTTAAATTCCAGAAATTGTTTAAATCTTTATAAATTCATATTAAATAATCCGTAACTTCGATGGAAAAACTTTGTACATGAAAGTTGCTCAGAACAACGAGACGAATTCGGATACGCGGTCCGTTCGTCCGTCACACGTCCCTATCTATCCGAACATGGAACCGTCCCCCTCCGGATCGTCTGTCCGATAATTCCAAAGACCCGGGAAATATCGTCAGATATTCTCCCGCTCCGTCTGATACGTGTAGTACTGCGTTAGACTACCCCTAGCACTGCGTATTGCCATGTCGTATATCGTGTTGCTCATGTTTGCTGTGTATTTATACTGTTTCCTCCCCCTCTTCTCTCTCGTTAGACCCCGACGCAGTTCCCGGTACTGACATAGCTCCGGAGACCGAAGACACCATTGACGACCTTGCCCTTGCCGCCGAGCAACCAGGCAAGCCCCCCCTTTGATCATCTCGATATCGCCCATTCTATTTTCTCATGCTTGCATTAGAATTGCTGATGCTGCTGCTTTACCTATTCTGATGCATAGCCTATTTGCTGTAACCTGCTGTTGATAATTACCTGCATATCCTAAACTGCTTAGTATAGGCTGGGTAGAGACCTATCAGTGACCCCACTTATCCTGACTGCCCCGCTGGATAATCCGAAGACCCGATCAACGGGATTGAAGACCAGGCCCCGGCACCGCACCTCACCCCCTTAGTTGTAACGACACTGCAGCGTTACCACCGAGTGCCGAGGGTGATACCTCGTGTAGCACTTCTGATGTTAACTCTGTAGAGTAGCTATTCGGTCGTGGTCATCGAGGGTGATTCCTCCTTCACCACTTCCGGTAATGACGCTGTCGTGCAACACATCAAGTGTGAACCCATCGAGGGTGATTCCTCCGAGCTCACCTTGACGGATACATCGAGTGGTAATTCAATGAGGGTGATACCTCGGATTCCCCTAATGTTATAGACACACGGATACTTGGACTTTACACTGTTACTTGGATAGGCGGGTCGACCCTGAGGGGTACCCGCGTGCGCCTAAGAGGCGACTGTTGTGAAGACGGGTGCCTGTATGGTGCCCGAGTGATGAATACGAGGCGCGGCCGGGCATTCTTAACCCTTGCAGCAAGTCCTCGAGACGGGGCGACGGGGTCACATCTTTCGTGAGTCTCTGCTCGTTACCGCAAACCCAAGGTACTAACGATTTGGATATTTGATCCGAGCAGGCCTCTGGCCTGATAGCACTAACCATCATGTGGGCATAGTATGGGCGTTCTGCATCGTATGCATCAGCCGAAAGCTCTGTCAGATGTCCAGTTCAGCAGTGCGGCATGGAGTGATTGGCGCCATTCCCGACAGAGGTGGTGCTTGGATCTGAGCCATGTGCGCAACGACCCGGAGGGCGAGGGGCGATGGCCCAAGACCCCCTTGCGCTTAGGATGTAGACCGGCGGGGACCTCTCTGCTGAGCTCTAGGTAGGGCTGCGGTGTGTCGTTTGGCCGAGGCCGGGCATGACCCGGAAAAGTGTGTCCGGCCGGAGTTAATCGAGCGTGTTGGGTAAGTTGGTGCACCCCTACAGGGAAGAAAACTTCTATCGATAGCCTGTCCTACGGTAACGGACACTCGGAGTTGTATCCTGATTGATACAATTTAGAACTGGATATTTGGATACTATGGCTCTAGGATTGCTTCTCGCAGGGAGTCGAGAAGGGATCTCAGGACGAGGTTGATGACTGTATGGCTCTGGGATTGCTTTCTCGTAGGGAGACGAGAAAGGATCTCTGGGTGAGGTTGATATCATTACTGCTACCTTATATTGTACTGTTCTACTCTCTTCTATTGCTGCAAGACCTCTGAAGATGCTAGTCTTCGATAGGACTAGGCCTTCTCTCTATTCTGGCATTTCTGCAGCCCAGTCCACATATACAGCCTCCCTTTGAAAATGTTGCATATGTAGTGTAGATCCTTGCTTGCTGAGTACTTCTGAGTACTCACGGTTGCTTTGTTTTCCTTTTCTCCCCATATCAGTTTGTCGCGACCAGATGACGGAGCCCCTGAGACAGCTGTCCCCGCCGACGATCGTTACTACTACCACCTCGAGGGTGTTACTTCTACGAGCTGGCTGACGACCAGGAGTAGGTTCAGAGGGTCCCAGGCGGGAGGCCTGCGCCTTTCGATCGTAGTGTTTTATTTTGCCCCGCCTTTCTAAAGGCCTTTCTGTTTCTGTTTCATATCTGTACTCAGATATCTGATGCTTCCGCTGACGCTTGTACGCAAGTTTATGTATTCGAGCCCTCGAGGCCCCTGGCTTGTAATATAAAGCTTGTATGACTTTATTTATGTTTTAGAGTTGTGTTGTGATATCTTCCCGTGAGTCCTTAGGCTTGATCGTGTGCATTTGCGTGTATGATTAGTGCACGATTGAGCCGGGGGCGTCACATAGCAGAAGTAGCATCATCAATTACTTGCGACATATCAGAATCAATAGCAGGTGTAGGTGTCGCAAGTTTACTCAAAACAGAAGGTGAATCAAGTGCAGAGCTAGATGACAGTTCCTTACCTCCCCCCGTCTTAGAGGGAAAAATCTTGGTTCTTGAATCTTTCAGATTCTTCATAGTGATCAACAGATATAAATCCCAAGTGACTCGGAGAATAGAGCTATGCTCCCCGACAATGGCGCCAGAAAAAGGTCTTGATAACCCACAAGTATAGGGGATCGCAACAGTTTTCGAGGGTAGAGTATTCAACCCAAATTTATTGATTCGACACAAGGGGAGCCAAAGAATATTCATGAGTATTAGCAGTTGAGTTGTCAATTCAGCCACACCTAAAAGACTTAATATCTGCAGTAAAGTTTTTAGTAGCAAAGTAGTATGGAAGTAACAGTAACGGTGGCAAAAGTAACAGTAGCAGTTTTGTAGCAATTGTAACAGCAGCACAGCAAAAGTAACTTAGCAAAGATCAATATGTGAAAAGCTCGTAGGCATTGGATCGGCAATGATAATTGTGTTGGATAATATTCATCATGTAGCAATTATAACCTAGGGTGACACAGAACTAGCTCCAATTCATCAATGTAATGTAGGCATGTATTCCGTATATAGTCATACGTGCTTATGGAAAAGAACTTGCATCACATCTTTTGTCCTACCCTCCCGTGGCAGCGGGGTCCTAATGGAAACTAAGGGATATTAAGGCCTCCTTTTAATAGAGAACCGGACCAAAGCATTAGCACTTAGTGAATACATGAACTCCTCAAACTACGGTAAACACCGGAAAGAATCCCAATTATTGTCACCTTGGGGTATGCGGATCATAACACGTAATAGGTGTCTACAACTTGCAAGATAGGATCTAGAACACATATATATTCATGAAAACATAATAGGTTCAGATCTGAAATTATGGCACTCGGGCCCTAGTGACAAGCATTAAGCATAGCAAAGTCATAGCAACATCAATCTCAGAACATAGTGGATACTAGGGATCAAACCCTAACAAAACTAACTCGATTACATGATAAATCTCATCCAACCCATCACCATCCAGCAAGCCTGCGAAGGAATTACTCACTCCCGGCGGTGAGCGTCATGAAATTGGTGAAGGAGGAAGGTTGGTGATGATGATGGCGACGAATCCCCCTCTCCGGAGTCCCGAACGTCTCCAGATCAGCCCTCCCGATGAAGAACAGGAGGAGGCGGTGGCTGCGTATCGTAAAACGTGATGAATCCTTCTCTCTGATTTTTTTCTCCCCGAATAGGAATATATAGAGTTGGAATTAGGGTCGGAGGAGGTCCAGGGGGCCACAAGCCTACAGGGCACGCCCTAGGGGGGTGGGCGCGCCCCCAGGGCTTGTGGCCCCTGGGTGGCCCCCCTCTGGTATCTTTTTGCACCAGTATTTTTTTATTTATTCCACAAAAATTCTCCGTAAATTTTCTGGTCAATTCGAGAACTTTGATTTCTGCACAAAAACAACACCATGGCAGTTCTGCTGAAAACAGCGTCAGTCCGGGTTAGTTTCATTCAAATCTGCAAATTAGAGTCCAAAACATGGGCAAAATAGTTCTGAAAAGTAGATACGATGGAGACATATCAATGGGAAGGACCATATATCATCGAGGAGGTTTATCGCTCTGGAGCTATCAAAATCAATAATGCCAAAGGTACTAACCCGAAAGTGGTCAATGGGCAAAGAAGTAAACACTATATCTCAGGTACGCCTATTAATGTTGAAAGCAATATTATCCAAACCATGACACCGGAGGAACACATAAAAGAAACCTTCCAGAACACTAAAAAAGAGGAGGTACATGATACGGTAAGTAAACGGACTCCGAAAAATCCGCAAAAATATTTTTTGTCAATTTTGGAATATTACAAAAATTAGGGAAATAAGAAACAATCAGGAAGGCAACCAAGGAGGGCACAAGACACCAAGGCGCGCCTGCCTTGGCTGGCGCGCCCAGGTAGGTTGTGCCCACCTCGGGAACCTTCCCGACTCCGTTTTCCTCCCGGTTGCTTGTTTCCCATGATAAAAAATCTTTATATACCCCCAGATGTATTGACCACCGTATCGCAGAGAAATCTTCTGTTCTTCTTTCTTGCTGTTTTCTGATAGACTTAGATCGCCATGGCCGCTTCGAGCTCCTCCAAGGACAAGTTCTTCGAGAACATCATCGACCTGTATTTGCGGGAGGTGATGCAGCACCCTCAAGCCATTGAGATGCGTGAGAGGGTGCTCCACATCCGGGACGTCCAGGGGCCCAAGAGGACGGGAACAGTGGAGGTTAGGCTCGAAGCTATGGAGCAAGAGGTTTTCAAGTGCAAAGGGATGGTGGAGCGTGGACTCAATACCAATCACCTCATGATTGCGGATTTCACCTGTGATCTCAAGGTGGATGGCCGGTCCATGAAGGACATCGTCTTCACCCTCAACGAGCAAATCAATTTTCTGCAAAGTCAAATCTATGATCTCCAAAATCAAGTCTTTGAATATGAGGCGAGATTTAAAGGTATGAGTTTAGGTGCCAGTTGCAGGACTCATGAGACTCACGCTTCTTCTTATGATGGTGAGCCGCTGCCATGGAAGCCAGAGGATAAGCTAGCTACTGCTTCATCACCACCATCATCATCATCATCTTCCCCACCAAAGGAGACTTGAGCTCATGGTATGGGCACTCCCCTTGGCTTGTGCCAAGCTTGGGGGAGGTGCCCCGGTATCGTATCACCACCACTATCTTTGCCTTTATCTATTTTAGTTCGATCTTTAGTTATGCTATGATTTAGTTGAATAAAAGTTTAGTTCGATATGTTTTCGAGTGCTTGCTTAGTGATATATCTATCTATGTAATCGTGTGCGATATATATAATAAAGAGTAGTTTGAGTTTTGTTTATTTACTCTTATGTTTCAATAAAAAAGAAAGGAAAATAAATGAAAAGATCATATGCTAATCTTATGGTAAGTAATGACATCACATAAGGAAAAGTATAAGTGGTAAAATTTGTTGGAGACTGACAAACATAGCATTGGTCAATGATGCAATTCATGAAAGAATTAACAAGGGAAGATGATAATGACTCAACTAGATGCGAGTCGTTCGTCGGCCCGATCTTTCACGATACTGGCAGCAGCACAAGAAATTCTGATCGAGCAAAGATGCAAGACCGTAAGATCGAAAACTAGCATTGAGTAGATTAGATCGACTCCACGCGCAGCAGCAACAAAATCCCAACGGATTAGCAACGAAGACAATATTTGGTGTCCCTCGACATGGGATGTTTTCTGTCTATTATTGAACTCACGATGAAATAAAACTTGACCTGCTTTACACGGCGTATCCCTGTTTTTATAATGTGCGCGCAGGCACTTCTCAACCGACTCAATGCAAGAGAATCTGAAATGGACTCTCCTATCCAAACAAAATAAGATTTGACTAATTAATACTCCGGCAACGCTGATCACCTTCCAACTAAACTAGACTTAAAACGTATACGTAACTAGTACTAGTGCAACCTTTGGACTCTACTATAATACCAAGCTAATAAAACTAGGTATTTCTTGTGCCCGATCGGATCACAGCTTCTTCGGTGGAGTCCTAAAATTTGGTTTAACTTCATCTTGCGGTGGAGGAATCTGAAGTATCATAGAACCAATCTATATATATGAAAAAGCTCCTAAAATACCGGCTTCTTTCCCTTTTGGAACTGTCACAGTCAACTTCTCATGCATCGGTGTAACTTTAATATTTCTTGGACGAGTGACAGTAGTCTTGGCATCGATGGTCACATCATCCTCCCCCTCTTGAAATGAAGCCATCCTTGGCTTCAAGATAGCTTTAGGGATCTTACAGACATCGTTCTTGATTGCACTAGCGAACATCGGCTGTAACATACGTCGCCTTCCAGAGTCCCAAAAAGAACAAGTGTTAGACCTCCCCTCGTGTGTAGCTCGATGATCATATTGCCATGGCCTCCCCAACAACAAATGGCATGCATCCATTGGCAGAACATCACAGATAACTATATCGATATAATTGCCAACCGAAAAATTGATGCGCACCTTGTGAGTAACTTTCAGTTTGCCCGACTGATATAACCATTCGACACAGTGTGGTTGTGGGTGCTTCCAGGTTGGTGAAGAAAAAGCATCCACCAAGTCCTTGCTGACTGCATTAGTGTAGCTTCCACCGTCGATGATCAACTTGCAATTGGTGTTGTTTATCTTGCACTGAGTTTGAAAAATATTCCAACGCTGCCCCTTATCCTCAATGCGATCCTCTTGCACACGCTGCACCATTAAGGACGGATATGATTCAGCAGCTTGAAAACTAGCAGTCACCTTCTCAGCATCTTCAAATTTTTCACTAGAAGTGTCAGAAACTGCCTCTTCATCACTCGCGGATACATAGCCATCTTTTGTGAGCAATACTCTCTTCTCATTAGGACATTCATGCTTCATATGTCCCCTTCCTCCACACTTGAAACACTCTATGTCACTAGAACGATTGGTCGACTGTGCACTAGAATCAACTCTCGACGGTCCTGATTTTGAAGCATTCTTTTGCACGGAATCATGAGGGCGATCTGATGTTGCCGTCCTGGAGCTAGGACCGATATCCTCACTCTGATGCTGCGAGCGTCGCCATGTGTTCAAAGTGGTACTAGGAACTGTGTTGACTTGGCGTCGCTTAATCTGTTGTTCCGCATGCACAGCTTGGTGCACAAGATCTTGTATGTTGTAGTAGACCACCATCTCAACACGATCCTGCACCTCGATATTTAGCCCGTTAAAGAAACGTGCCATGGTCACCTCCGGATCCTCCGTTGTCCCTATACGTATCATGAGCAATTCCATCTCCTTGTAATATTCATCAACACTCATATTACCTTGAGAGAGCCGCTGCAACTTGTTGTACATATCTCTTCTATAGTGCTCAGGAACAAAACATCGCCTCATGAATTCTTTCATCCCTCGCCAAGTTGTCGGGCGATGTCTTGAACAACAAATTTGATTCCACCAAATTAGCGTGTAACCAGTGAACTCAATTCTAGCAAGTTGAACTTTCTTCTCCTCGCTATAATGATGGGCATCAAAAATTTGATCAACATGCATCTCCCACTCCAAATAGCCTTCTGGTTTGCACTTGCCGGAGAACGAAGGGATTGAAATTTTTATGCGTCAAATTCCATCATCCAAAGGCACATGCACAGCTTGACCAACTCAGTCATGCACTCCGCCACGAACGAAAGTTTCAGGACGAGGCTCATAGTGTCGTGCTCGTGGCGCATACCCTGCCTGGTCAACACCGTCATCGAGACCATCATCTCCAACATGAGGTTGTGCCGCCAAACGGCGATCATGCACGCCGGCATGTCCATCACGAGCCGGTGGTGCATAATGCAGTGGAGCAGCCGGAGCAGCCTGTGGTAGTGCAGGATTTGTCGCCGGCATATTGATGATGTCTGCCAAACCATCAAACCGAGTGATGAGGACATCTATCCTTTTGCCGAGCGCATCATGACATTGCTTGATGTAGTTGCATGTGTGGTAAAAACCATCCCGAATATTTTGAGGAATATCATCCGTGTACACTGGACGCACCACTTCCTCAGAATCAGCAGCAACCTCATCATCCTTGTTGACCGAGGTTGACATCTTGATCAACACAGTACCGTGAACAACCTTAGCTCTGAATACCACTTGATAATGACTCAACTAGATGCGAGTCGTTCGTCGGCCCGATCTTTCACGATACTGGCAGCAGCACAAGAAATTCCGATCGAGCAAAGATGCAAGACCGTAAGATCAAAAACTAGCGTTGAGTAGATTAGATCGACTCCACGCGCAGCAGCAACGAAATCCCAATGGATCGGCAACGAAGACAATATTTGGTGTCCCTCGACATGGGACGTTTTCTGTCTATTATTGAACTCACGATGAAACAAAACTTGACCTGCTTTACACGGCGTATCCCTGTTTTTATAACGTATGCGCAGGCACTTCTCAACCGACTCAATGCAAGCGAATCTGAAACGGACTCTCCTCCAAACAAAATAAGATTTGACTAATTAATACTCCGGCAATGCTGATCACCTTCCAACTAACCTAGACTTAAAACGTATACGTAACTAGTACTAGTGCAACCTTTGGACTCTACTATAATACCAAGCTAATAAAACTAGGTATTTCTTGTGCCCGATCGGATCACAGCTTCTTCGGTGAGTCCTAAAATTTGGTTTAACTTCATCTTGCGGTAGAGGAATCTGAAGTATCATAGAACCAATCTATATATATGAAAAAGCTCCTAAAATACCAGCTTCTTTCCCTTTTGGAACTGTCACGGTCAACTTCTCATGCATCGGTGTAACTTTAATATTTCTTGGACAAGTGACAGTAGTCTTGGCATAGATGGTCACATCAGAAGAGAAGATTCACATGCAAATACACTATCTTGGACATCTTTTATGATTATGAGCCCCCATTAAATATTATATGTCAAAATTGTTGACATTGGACAAGGAAGACAACGTAATGATTTATGTTTGTTCATATTCCCATAGAAGTTATATTGTCATAGATCCTTCAACATGTGGTGCTTGCTCAATATCTTTGCTAGCCAAAAACTCCGCACCAAGTGGAGATATTACTTGTGCATCCAAAAACCCTTAAACCAAAATCTTATTTTGAGAGTCCACCATACCTACCTACGGATTGAGTAAGATCCTTCAAGTAAGTTGTCATCAGTGCAATAAGGCAATAAAAATTGCTTGTAAATGTGTTGGATCATTTAGTGTAAGAGAAAATTGAGCATTGTACGAACTTGTGATGGCAAAATAATAAAACCGACGGACTGCATAATAAAGGTTGCCATCATAAGGGGTAATATGACGTGCCATTCTTTTGCATTAAGGTATTTGGCATACAAACAAAAAAGCGCATGACAACCTCTGCTTCCCTTTGCGAAGGGCCTATCTTTTACTTTTCTGTATTTACTTTTATGCAAGAGTCAAAGCATTCTTCCCTATTCCTTTTATTTTTCTCTTTTTGCAAGCATCATGTGGTGAGGAAAGATCTAGGCACATATATCCAATTGGATATGAGTGAGCATGAGTTATTATTGTTGACATCACCCCTGAGGTGAATACGTTGGGAGGCGAAACTATAAGCCCCTATCTTTCTATGTGTCTGGTTGAAACTTTTTGTTCATGGGTATGTTGTGAGTGTTAGCAATCATAGAAGGTTAAATGATGGTTGAGTATGTGGACTCGCCTAAAGGCTCCGATACATGACCCTTCCTGAAAATATGATGAATTGTAGTTACAAAGTTTACTGAGAACATAGTTTGTTGGTTTTCAATAAGGTTTATGCTTTATACTTCAATGTTGAGATGAATTGTTACTTGTTCATGAGAAGTTATGTGATAAAAGTTCTGTGATAAAGTTTTGTGTTAAAGATCTTTGCTATTATAATAATAAGCATGATGCTTCTATGTCCGTATTTTGTTTTTATCGACACCTCTCTCTCTCTAAGCATGTGGGCATGTTTTTTGATTCCAGTTTTTCGCTTGAGTACAAGCGAGGTCTAAGCTTGGGGGAGTTGATACGTCTATTTTGCATCATGTTTTCCTACTGTTATTTATAATGTTTTTATGCATAATAATGCTTTTTGGAGTAATTCTAATGCCTTTTCTCTCATAATATGCAAGGATTACACAAAGAGGGAGAATGCCGGCAGCTGGAATTCTGAACCTAAAAAAGCTACGTCAGAGTTACCTATTCTGCACATCTCCAAATGAGCTGAAAATTTACGGATAATTGTTTTGGAATATATAAAAAATACTGGAGCAAATAACTACCGGAGGGGGCCACCCTGGTGAGCACAAGACACCAGGGCGCGCCTGGGCCCCCAGGCGCGCCCTGGTGGGTTGTGCCCTCCTCGGCCCACCTCCAGTGCCCATCTTCTGGTATATAGGTCATTTTAACCTAGAAAAAATCAGGAGGGGGGACTTTCGGGATGAAGCGCCGCTGTCTCGAGGCGGAACTTGGGCAGGAGCACTTTTGCCCTCCGGCGGAGCGATTCCGCCGGGGTAACTTCCCTCCCAGAGGGGGAAGTCATCGTCATCACCAACAACTCTCTCATCTTTGGGAGGGCCATCTCTATCAACATCTTCAACAGCACCATCTCCTCTCAAACCCTAGTTCATCTGTTGTGTTCAATCTTTGTACCGGAACCTCAGATTGGTACTTGTGGGTGACTAGTAGTGTTGATTACATCTTGTAGTTGATTACTCTATGGTTTATTTGGTGAAAGATTATATGTTCAG
This sequence comes from Thinopyrum elongatum, assembly GCA_011799875.1. Classification (NCBI taxonomy): domain Eukaryota; kingdom Viridiplantae; phylum Streptophyta; class Magnoliopsida; order Poales; family Poaceae; genus Thinopyrum; species Thinopyrum elongatum. Next base: position 57,915,113 of record CM022299.1, read on the forward strand.
ATCCATTATGCTATTTAATACCCCTCTGATCTTGAGCATGATTATCATTTGTGAGTAGTTACTTTTGTTATTAAGGTCACGGGAGAAGTCATGTTGCAAGTAATCATGTGAACTTGATATGTGTTCGATATTTTGATGATATGTATGTTGTGATTCCCTTAGTGGTGTCATGTGAACGTCGACTACATGGCACTTCACCATATTTGGGCCTAAGGGAATGCATTGTGGAGTAGTTATTAGATGATGGGTTGCTAGAGTGACAGAAGGTTAAACCCTAGTTTATGCGCTACTTCGTAAGGGACTCATTTGGATCCATAAGTTTAATGCTATGGTTAGATTTTATCTTAATAACTTTCTCGTAGTTGCGGATGCTTGCGAGGGGGTTAATCATAAGTAGGACGTTTGTTCAAGTAAGAACAACACATAAGCACCGGTCCACCCACATATCAAATTATCAAAGTAGCGAACACGAATCAAACCAACATGATGAAAGTAGCATGGTGAAATTCCCGTGTACCCTCAAGAACGCTTTGCTTATTATAAGAGACTTTTTTGGCCTGTCCTTTGCCACAAAAGGATTGGGCTACCTTGCTGCACTTTATTTACCGTTACCATTACTTGCCCGTTACAAATTATCTTGCTATCAAACTACCTGTTACCGACTATTTCAATGCTTGCAGAAAATACCTTGTTGAAAACCACTTTTCATTTCCTTCTGCTCCTAGTTGAGTTCGACACTCTTACTTATCGAAAGGACTACGATTGATCCCCTATACTTATGGGTCATCACTTCGGCAATAAGACCGACTTCTGCTGCATCCAGCAACCGAGAGGTACTCTCAGTGATGGATTCTATGTCCTCCACCACATGCTGGAGTACAGACGGGATTGCCAGAACCTTCGCATGTCACCTAAATCCGGTGATGTCGATATTGTGCAATGGGCAAAGAAACTAGGAAATGTCCCGGATCATCGACTCCGAGCTGAGTTCTATCACATCCAGCGTGAACTTGCCCAAATCATCATGAAGGAGGTCCTCGAAAAAACAGGGATGTTCTACGAAGAAGGGCAAATGTCGCGAGAAGACGTCCGAACACGCGTAGCCGCTCAGCATCTCGACCTGAAGCCTTTCACTTCGCTCGGGTCCTTCCTCCCTGATTTGGATGGATGGCACGACATGTTGGAGTGATTGATGATATATGACAATGTGCCCGTTTAGTCACTACTTTCTCTATGACGAAACTTTGAGTTATGCACGACGAAACTTTGTGACGTAATTAAACCGTCCTCCTCAACTAGCGAAGATCACTCTAGTTAGTGCATTTTGGGTACGATGAACTTTGTTATTTATGCTTATGATATGTTGCTTCTGTTTTTGCTAACTCTGTCTCTTTCTATTGCTTAACTATATATGTTGCATATTATCGACTCATGTGACGATGCAGGTACATAGATCATCGATGGCGAAGAAGTGCTACGCCGTGTATGTAGGGAAGGTTCCAGGAGTGTACGACTAGTGGCCTGAGTGTCAGGCCCAGGTGCACCGCTTTTCGGGCGGCAGCCATAGAGGGTTCGATAGCAGAGCCGAAGCGGAAGATAGTTACTTGAGGTTCACGCTAGCGCGAGAGAGGGATCGGAACAGGCTCCTCAAAAACTACTACATTATCGTGCTCTTGCTCATAGTGATCGCTCTTCCCTTCTATATTTTTGTTCAGACATAGATGATGAAACATGTGTATGTGATGACCATGCAGTTGCTTGTATTCGAGACATGTCACTTAACTTGTATCGCTATATCGTGATTATGATGAGACGACATGATTTGTGTTGGATGATATGATGAGACTATTATGTGTATGATATGATGAGCATATTGCTTGTTTATGATATGATTAGAATACTATATAAAACCTGTACAAAAACATCACAAATACGTAGCAGGAAAAAAATTATGTGAAAATATAGCAGTAACGCTGTTTAGCAGGAAGCAGTAGCGCCGTAGGCAAGCGCTACAGCTATTTATAGCAGTAGCACTGGTGGGACCAACACTACTGCTAAGTAGGTATAGCAGTAGCGCCGGTAAACCCATGCTACTGCTAAGGTTTAGCTGTAGCGTCGTAGTAGTAGCACGGCCACCCGCGCTACTGCTAGCCCAGAAACCACCACTACTAGTAGGCTTTCTCCTAGTAGTGTACGAGGCGCTTGTGGTGACTTCATCAAACTCAAGATGATATGCCGGCTCAGTCTCTCGAAGGTGCTCATAAGGATATGATGTGTATGTGTGTGTTCATAGCGGTGAGTGTAGGCATGTATATATGAGCGCCTACGTCTGTACCGTGTTTTCAGAAAAACATGAGATATAGTTTTAAATATCTCAGAACAAAAAACTATGGCTGAAATGGTTCATAACTTGGACGTCAGGTTTACAAGATATTATTGATTTGAAATTTGGATCTCGTGGAAGAAAACATATATAACACCCTCGTAATCCTATCGACCTGGCTGGAAAAACTCGTCAAAACTCTTTGATGTAAACAAGTGACACGCATGCATTGCCCCACTTGCCATCACTTGAGGCATTTGGGGAAAGCTCTGCAAAGGGTACCTCGAACTAGTGATTTCCTTTATTTGTGTTTTGATGTTATTCTAAAAAATGTGTTTTGGTAATATATAATGTGCAAAAATAGAAAAATAAACATGACCCCTTGTATCTCCCATGTGTGGTCCAGATTGTCAATGCAGAAGCTGCTGGGGGCGCTATATGTTTCACAAAGAAACAAACTAGCAACTATATAGAAATATTTATCTAGATATTTCTTAGACTCGAAAGCTCTACATCCTCTTCCAAGACATTTAAATATACTAAAATGGACAAATACACCACAATAGAAATGTCACAAATTAATCAGCGGAGAAATGTAATTGTATCTCTCTTCATTTGGGTTGCTTAGATTTGGAGGACAGTCTAACTAACCTAAATAATGTTTGTAAATTATCGCGAGATCGCCTGTTAAGGCCAACAGAATTTTCATATTCCACATGTGTATTTGACGTTAGAATTAATAATGTATCTATTATTGGGAAACATATCATGGTTAATTATGCTAATAGATTATGAAAAAGATAAGGTTGTATGTGTGTATCAATGAAAAATTACCGTTATGTAAAAACAAAACAAGTAATAAGGAGGTAAAAACGTTCAATATAAATATAAGATCGGGTTAACTCCAAAAAAAATTTAAAAATGGGGAGTCAACAATGTTTTAGGGGAAAGGCTTCAATGATCGAGCGGTCGATCAATCTGCGGAGTTGAGCCGTGGATTTGTTCGCCGGGAAAAAGAAGAAGGGCTCAGCTTTTATCTAGGGCGTTTCGTGGGTGCTATGGTCGTCGGTTCGGTCCGTGAACGAACCATGTCAGACTACCAGACGGTGTAGGTCGTAAAACCGAAGCCGAATATTGCGCGATTAGCTAGCAATAATGATACATCCACGAAACCCCTACGAAACCTTCCCTATTTATCCACCTCCTGATTTCAACCAGGTGGGCCCATCTCCCTGATTTTCAGCCAACCAGAAAAGCCCAACTAAGCATTTAGGTAAATCATATACAATTATTTACGTAAGTGTAGCATCGCTTGTTAAGCTAAGTATCGGCCCAATTAACTAGTGACACCACGTACCGTATACTGACTTCTGTGTTGTATAAAAAAATTTCCATTGTTTATAAAATATTGGTATTTCAGTAGTAATATTTTTGTCAGCCTAACGGGCTCGGAGTACTACTTTCTGTCACACAAAGACGCACATGCATCCCACGCAAAAAAAAAAATAGACGCACATGCATCAACCTCTTCTCTCTCCCTTGCAAATAAATCCATAGACTTATTTCATCTTAGCAAATTAAAAGCATTCTTATATTTTAAACCATAAGTTCGTATTTGACATAATTTATATATTTGAACTCTTGATGCCAAGACATTTAAAACTAGGCCGATCTTGGATACATTTCAAAAACATTTAAATTTTAACATTTCACATTCATATGTGGAACTAACATATTTTACTTAAAAATGTGAAACAAGCGAATACCATATTTCAGAACTGGGAAATAATAACTACATAAATTGGAAATGTAATATATGATTGTGGAATGATTATTTGAAAACATGAATAGTGTAATTCAAAAGTGTGAAAAATGTGCCATTTCACAATGTACAATTAAAAAGATGTGATTTTTGTGAACCGAGCCAATAATATATTTCTGAATTATGAAATAATAACTACAGAAAGTGAAACTGTAACGTATGATTGTGAAACTGATTATTCAAAATGTGAAACAATTTTTTTCACATTTTCCAATAATCAGTTTCACAATGATACATTATAATTTCACTTTCCGTGGTTGCTATTTCACAATGCAGAAGCTACATTTCACTTTCAACAATTTGTTTCACAAAAATCATATCTATTTCAGTGACACATTTTCAAAATAACATATTTCACTCTTTTGAAATAAAATTGTTACATATTTCCAAATAATCAGTTCAACAAGTTGACATTTCAGTATCATATTTTTTTTCACTTTCAAAGTTGATATTTCACTTCCGCTGTCTTGTTTCACAAAAGTCACATTTTTCAAGTGAAATAGGTTTGTTTCACATACGAATTGTGAAACGTTGAAATTTTAAATGTGTTTCCAAAATTGGTTTACTTCTAAAGGTCTTGGCGCAAGGAGTTCAAATATAAAAATTATTTCAAAGACTAACTTATGTTTGAAAAGATATAAATGTTCTTAACTGGTCAAGATGAAAAACAAATTCACGAATTTGTTTGCAAGGGAGAGAGGAAAGACAGATGAATGCGTCTGTGAGAGAAGAGAGGGAGAGCGAGCTGTCACATCCATGCTGCCATGTCAGGACAAACGGTGTGGGCCAATAGTTGTATTAGACTTAGTATTCATTTTGTATAGCAAATGGGGAGGAATAATTGCTTTTCGTAGACATAATCTTAAAGTAGCTACTGAATGGTGCGATCATTACCGGTACATGCCGGAACTGCTCAAAAAGACTTCCGCGTCAGCAAACCGGCCCGCCTGGCGGTCAGACAACATCGAGGAAACCCGGGGCACCCCTATATCTCGCCTTCAGCGAGTCTACGTTCTGAGTCGCTGAAGGGGGTGAGCGAGATCTGCCGGCTCACGAGCGCGGTTGGCCACAACCTCTTTTTCTGTTTTTTTACATTTTCTGCTTTCTTTTTTGCTTTTTTTGGTACTTTTCTTTATATTTTAAATATTCTAAATATATATTACAAAAGGACTCCACAAAAAACATTTGAAAAATATTGAACAAGTATTTAAAAAATGTTAATGAAGCATTCGGAAATGTTGAACAAGTATTGAAAAATATTGAACTGGTATTTGAAAAACATTTAATCAAGTATTCAGATAATATTGAACAAGTATTTGAAAAGTGTTGAACAAGTTTTTGAAAAATGTCAATCAAGCATTCGGAAAATGTTGAACGTGTATAGAAAAATTGTTGATCATGTATTAAAAATGAAGATTTTTTATAATTTATATAAAAATTTTAATCAAGAATTTGAGAAAAAAATTGAAAAAATATTCAAAAAACATTAAACAAGTATTTGGGAAATGTTAAAATGTGTATAGAAAAAATGTTGACCATGTATTAAAAATTGATGAAAAAAATTGAGCATGTATATAAAATGTTAATCAAGCATTTGAAAAAATATTGAACTTATGTTTGAATAATGTTAATCAGTGTTTGGAAAATGTTAAAAGTGTATAGAAACAATGTTGACCATTTATTCAGAAAATGTTAATCTTTTTATTTGAAAACTGTTAATCAAGCATTTAAAAAAATGTATAGACAAAATGTTGACCATGCATTCAGAAAATGCTAATATTTTTATTTGAAAACTTCAAGCATTTAAAAAAATGTAAAGAAAAATGCTAACATGTATTCAAAAAATGTTAATCTTGTATATGAAAGATGTTAATCAATCATTTATAAATGTTAAAAATGTGTATAGAACCAATGTTGACCATATATAAAAAAAAGTTAATTTGTAGTGGAAAAATGTTAAACATGTATTAATAAAATGTTGCTGACGTATACACAAAATGTAGAATGAAAACCAAAAAGAAACATAGAAGACAAAAAATGATACAAAAAAGAAAAAAAGAAAGAAGAAATGAAAAATAAAAACCAAAGAAACAAATGCAAAAAATGAAAAAAGAAATAAAAAACCATAGAAGAAAAAGGAAAAGAAACAAACAAAAAGAAAAAAACCAGAAAAAGACTGAATAAAGCAGAAAAATGGTGGAGAAAATCGGCTTGTTTACCTTAAAGGAGGTCGCGCATTACAGTTCATCATGAACCAGACACAGTGGCGGTGGCTAGCCTCGCTAGCTCGTATCCAGGTGACCCGGGTTCGAACCTTGGTTGCGCTCGCTTTTTCCTCCAACTTTTTGTTTATTAAGTGGGCTAGCCCAGTTGCTATAGGAAACGAAAAAATCCTTCAGCGAGAGCTGCTGCCATCTCGCTTAATGCGAGATATAGCTCTCGAGGGAAACCCCAGCCTGTTCATGACTTGTGGGCCCACCTCAGCAGAGCCAAACCCAGGGTTTAGTTGGGTTGGGTCAAGTCCTTCTCTGTTTCTCTTCATGCTCCCCTCCTCTGTTTTCCGGTGTTCCTCCCGCGTGACTGCCACCTCTAAACACTAACCCTGGATTAGATTAGGGGTGGGGCGAGAGAGGGGGAGGGTTGATGCGGCGACGGCGAGCACCGAGGTAGGGGAGGATGTCGGGGTGAGGATATCGCAAGAGCGGCGACGAGTAGACCGTGGCGAGGACCGCTGCTCTATGCTGCGCCCTCTGCTGCCACCAACGCCCTGCACTGATGCCATGCTGAGCGCATGCAGGGGTGGTAGCTAGTTGCACAAGCAGCGGCTCCACGCAGTGACGCTGCCCATCTAAACGCTCATAGGTACGCTCACGGTCGTTCTCCTGCACGCACTCGTGTGGGTTCCTGGAGAGGAAGCAGTGCACCTTGTCACGCCATCCATCGCGGCCGCACCCACCATCTTGGCCTGGTCGGCCATCTAAGACCATGATGATTGATGAGTGATGACAGTTGGACTCCCCCTGGTCGTTTCTCCTCCAAGTCGGCATACAAGGTCTTTTTCAAGGTTCGGCCTTTATTCAACTCGGGCATGGCCATCTGGAAATCTTGGGCACCGCTCTGTTGCAAGTTCTTCGCTTGGCTTGGGTTTGAAGAGGATTTGGATGGCCTGATTGCCTTGCCAGGCACAACCTCTCTCACAACGAACTCTACACCTTTGCAACGCCTCCCCCGAAGATGTTAACCATCCATCGGTCGGCCGCTTGATTTCCAACATCGGTCACTCGGTCATCGCTTCGGCCATCGATGCCTCCTTCGAAGGTTGATAGCATTCTGAATGGAAGTCATCAAAAAGATGGTCCTGTCAGTAGGCACGCAACTGCAAGTGTCGCCCCGACTGCAACTGCATGTCTTTAACGCGACAACAACTTAGTGGTCATTTGTCGGGGGGGGGGGGGGGGGGTTGCATGTCTGGCACTAAGCACGCAACTGGAAGTGTCATCCCCGTCTTCAATTGCATGTCTTCAAAGGGACTACGACTCTATAGTGTTTTATCGGAGGAGGTAGTTGCATGTTCGTCACTAGTCACACAACTGTAAGTGTCACCTCGACTACAAATGCATGTCTTCAACGTGACTGCAACTCAGTGGTGTTTTGTCAGGGAGAGTGAAGGGAGGAGGCAGTTGCATGTCTGTCAGTAGGCACGCAACTGCAACGACATGTCTTTAATGTGACTACAACTTTTGTGGCGTGTTGTTGAGGGGAGGGGGTACAACCTGCTGACAACTATAAGGTGCCGGACTGCACCTGGGGATGCCGGTCAGTCGCATGCACACACTAGACATGCAATTGGCAAGGGGTTACAACGCGACTGCAACTTTTGTGGTGTCTTGTTGGAGGAGGGGGGGGGGTGAGAGGAAGCAGGGGTGTGGGGGGTAGCAACAGCCAGCAACTACAAGGTGTTGGCACAATGCGACTGTAACTGAGAGATGCCGGTCAGTTGCATGCACACACTAGACATGCAAAATTGCACATGGCACAACCCCCACACCTGCAAGGGGTGGGGCAACGCGACTACAACTTGAGGGAAGGGATGTCGGCCAGTTGCATGTATACCGCTAATCCTTCAACTGCATGTGTCATAACCAGTGTGCGGCTATAAGGGTACAACGCGACTGCAACTGTGAATTTATTTCCTATATTTTTTTTCTAGTTCTTCTTTAGTTTGAGCTTTCTTTTCCCCTTTTTCTTTTATCCTTTATTTCCCATTTTTATATTCCTTCTCCTATTTTATCTTTTTTATTTATTCTCTTGTTTATCAGGTCAATTTCTTCCTTTTCCCTTTATAATCATGTTTTTCCTTTTTAGTTAGTAGAAATATATTTTGTTGTGTGTATATAAATATTTAAAAAATAAATGTTTAAGTTTTTTTTAAATACATAGTGAACATTTTTCCAATATGTGGTGAACATTTTTTTCAATACACAATCAACAACTTTTAGAAGTGTACATGCAATTTTTAATAAAATATTCACACATTTTAGAAAGTGTTTATGTATTTAAAATATATTCATATATTTTTAGAAACTGTTCATGTAATTTATAAATATTCACACATTCTTAAAAAAATATTCATGTAATCTTAGAAAATGTTTACACACTTCTTTACAACATGTTCATGTAATTAAAATGGTGTACACAGTATATGCCTCTCTGCGTGTGTGTTAATAAAAAATGGTGTACACGCCAACACATAGGGAAGCAAGTTCATGTACTAGCTCACGAGCAAGGGATTGCAAGCACAAAGTCCAACCCAAGTCTTGTTTAACTACAACTTACGAGCACACAACAAATAACTCACACCGCGAGCAATGGAAATTTCTTGGCAACCCATTGCAAATATGCGGCAGATGTAGTCACCACAGAAGCAATGGCAATGCGGGATGGCCTGAATTTTGCAAACTCTTTGGGATTCCCTCGAGTTGAGAGTCTGATTCTTCTCATGTGATAGATTTTTGTAGTGGTCAATTGAGATGGTGGGATGCAGCAACTGCTATTTTTGCAGAGTGCGTGGATGTGGCATCGACTATCGGGAAGGTCAATTTTAAGCATTGTTTTCGTTCTTCAAATCAAGCAGCGCATGTGCTAACTAGTTTTAGTTATTATAATAAATTTTCTCTTAGCTGGACATATGAGCCTCCTGGTTGTCTTGTCTCTAAACTTATAGATGATGTAACTTCTGTTTTATTTCAATAAATCTAGCCATGATGGTCTTCAAAAAAAAAAACTCACACCACGAGCCTCTAACTCGGGAGAAGAAGAAAAGAGAACAACGAGACAAGGCAAGACAACACGTCAAGATCGTCGGAGAAGGAGAAAAATAGGCGAGAGCACATAGGGACGGCGTCAGTCGACTGAGACTTAATCATGATCGAGTCCTAGCCAGACCCCAAGTTCGGATGTTGATAATTTTCTCTATAAATTTAATGAAATATAGAAAATTTGACTGATATTTATTTATATGCATGAAACAATACATAGACAATGACACTACATAGATCCCTTAATCAGGCCTCACTGAAAATTTCGCCAAATTTTCACCAACATACAGATAGAAAACCAATAAACATTGCGTCAAAAAAAAGACACATATTTTCCGTGCCGAACTTAAAATTGTGTGTCACTAACAACAAAACATCAACTGCAGATGTTGTTTCAGTCGTTGCTTGGGTCTTCTAGAGGGTATACTTCTGGCCGGCGAACCGTTTGGCATCCTTGTCGTCCTCGCCGTCCACCTTCTTCGCCGTCTTGGCGCCGCGGAGTGGCACCGCCACCGAGCGGCGGCCGCTGAAGAACCGAAGCACATTCTCACTAGCACTCTTCCCCTTGCCCGAAGAACCCACCGCCGGCGCCGGCGCAGGGGGCGGCGTCTGCTCCACGGGCTTGCCGTCCATCCTTATCCCGACGCCCACGAACTGCCGCTCGCCGCCGTGGGCGCAGTCTTGGCATGTGGCCGCGGCGACCTTCACGGGCACCGGAGCGGGCGGCTCCACGTAGTCGAGCGGCGTCGCGAAGTCGACCTCGCAGTCGGTGTCGAGGGTGGAGACGGCGTCGGCGGGCTTGGCCTCGACGACGTCGAGCAGGTACCGCTTGTCCCCCTCGGCGACGGTGATGGTGTCGCCGACCGTGACCATGGGGTAGTTCTTCAGGTTGTACTCGAGCAGCTCCTTGTGGTCCTTGGCTCCCAGGAAGTCGGTGGTGTGCGGCCGCAGCTTGATGGACGTGGCCTTGGGGAGCGACGTGCTGGTCACCAGCACGAGGTCGTCTTCTTCCAGCCCGAGCCGCGCCATGGTGTGGGCGGGCACGTGCACGAACCCCTCCTCGCAGCCGAACTCGAGCACGCCGCAGTGGGAGGCCTCGAGGGTGGCGGCGTTCTGGACGCGGAACAGCAGCGGGTAGTCCACCCGCACCGATTCGATCCGGTCCAGCGCTGACGCCGGCATGACGACCCAGTTGCCGTCGTCGTTCTTGCCCAGCTGCGACATGGGGCGGCACCGGAGGTACTGCGCCCACCCGCGGCGCGACCGCTGCTGCCGGAGGTACGCCTGCCACGCCTCCTCCACCTCCCTCGCATGCTCCTCCTCCTTGCTCTCCCACTGCATCGACGATGATCCGGCCGCCGCTGCCTCCATGAGAAGAGATCAAATCAAAAGATCGATCTCAAGTTTAGAACGAACTCTGCCGACTTGAGCCGTGGGTTTGCGCCCGCTTTTATCGTGGGTGCTCCGGTCGGTTCGGTCCGAGTAGAACCGGGGGCCAACTACTAGGTCTGGCAAACCGGGCCCGCGTGGCGGTGAGACGACGACACTGAGAGAACCGGGCCTGTCCATGACAAGTGGGCCCGGCCCGTCAGAGCCAACACCGGGCTTCGGTTGGGTCAAGTCCGTCTCTGTTTCTGCTCGTGCTCCCATCCTCTGTTTTCCGGTGTTCCTCGCGCGGGACGAGACGGCCGCCTCTAAACCCTAACCCTAGACTGGATCAGGGGGGCTGACAGAGGGAGAGCGGCGGCGGCGGCAAGATGTCGGCGAAGAAGGGGCTCTCGAGCACGCTGCGGAACCTCAAGGTAATGAATCGATCCCTCTGTCCTCTCGAGCATCTCCCAGAAGTACTTGGCGATAGTATTTTCATCACCGCTAATATTTTTGTTTCATGAAAAGGTTCTCCTGTTTATCTTGTGTAAACTGACTTCACATACCAAATTTGTTTTTAATGTCGCATCAATGCTGCAAATCCTTAATTATAATAGGTAGTTTGCAAGATTAGAGAGGGCCAGTTCTTTCGGTTGTTTGATATGACACAAATACAGAAGCTGAAATAATTTAATATATGGACGAAATCAAGGGTATAGTTCAGCGGATGGGATAAAGCAATACAAAGCTACATATACAAGTAATTGTTTTCAAGCTTTCTATGAGCATGAACCTGAGTTAATATAGAAAGTGCTCGCCTATGTGATTACCATACTCTTTTCCTCATCTCCTTTCTTTAACATGTTACAATTGTAAATTTGAAAGGAATTTGATCTTTTTAACTCTTGTTTCAAAACAGGTGGCCTTGAATATGGTAAAACTTGCATGCATGTCCCTATTTATTTTGAAATTTTGGTCAATCTCTGTATGGTTTTCTGTTGGACAACATCGACAAGAAGGCAAGGTGCCAAAGTATTTAAGGTTTGCCTCTTGCCTCCTTTTGATTTAGGTGGAAATTAGTTCACAGACCAATTCTTTCTTTTGATGTTTTATTTTTTTATTCTATTGTAGCCAAGGAACTAGCATATTTTTTTACAGGATTGATTGATTTGTTTTGTTTTGTTCATGTAGTTGTAGTCCAAAGTGTATAAGTACAATGCTTGATTTAATTACAAGGTCAAAGTTTACACGTGTAGACAAAACACTGAATCTATATTAGCCAACTTGTACACTCAGCCTAAATTTCCTGGTATATTTGCATATGTTTCTTGCTTTCTCAGTGATTTACATCATTCAATGTTGTTTCAGTTCTCTTCTTTGTTTCTCTCCGCAACATAGTGTACAAAGGTGACAAGCTTGTAGTTGGCCGGAATACCCTTTGATTTGGTTCTCAATCTTAGATCACCGCTGGTCAATATTTATATGGATTAACATCCCAATGAGTCTTGTTCTCATCTAGATTGTTGTATTCTCTGATCATGGAAGGATCCAAGAATTAACATGATACTTTATCTTCGTATAGGGGGAGAGAAATTCAAAAAGTGATTAATGAAGAAGAATTCAGTGCCATGTCATGTGAATCTAAGAGCTAAAATGCAATATGTGTCAGCCTCTCATGCCTGGACTAATTATTGTGTTTGTCCAGTCCATTTGGAGAATCCTCACTGGCATCATGGTTATGAATATGTTTGATGGAAATGATGATGTGATTTTAAAATTTAACTTTAATAAGAGGTGGTCGAGTGTGAGAGCATGTATAGCTCAGGCTTCACATTGTTTCCTGATTAACGAAGTCATGACTTGCCACTACCGAACAACAACCTATCTAAGAAAGTTATCCTACATTTGGTTAGAATTTTTTCATGAATGATCTAATGTGTGTTAGTCTAGACGTGCATTGCATGTGCACGCTTACTAGTAAAGGTAAAACACCTAACTGCAATCACGAGGGTCTCATGACAATTTATTTTTGCATTTGTCTCCCGAACCCAGACTTGGTACTGATCATTACATGAAACAAAGAACTGTTGATTGTATAGTATCATCTACAGGTGCATGCACTTATTTCTGTCCACACGGATGATTTGCCATAGGGTCAATTCAGATGCTTTTCTTTGTTCTTGCCCACATTTTTGCTAAGCAAGTTAGAAATTCTTTTCAGATTATAAATCACCTAGCAAGCCTAAATTCTTGGAGGCATTTGGTCATACCTCAATTTTTTCATAAAGATTATCTTTCTAAACCATCCATTTGTACTGTTTGAAACTGTATTATATGTATATATTTTAAGTTGGTTTTTATTCTATTAAGCTGAAACTATTTTAAATATTGCTGACCTTAGCAATGAGTAGGCGGAGGATGTTAGTTTTAAGATGTAAGTCTTCAGTATTGTGAATTCTTGATTTCTTTTCCTTCTAAATTTTACTTGTTATTTATGGACTACATACCACCAAATGCAGGCATGGCTTTATATACTTCTGGAGAAGAGCCAAAACTCATGGTATGGGGGAAGATATTGCTGACAAACAACTTCAGTTTTGAATTGGTCGCAACAAGGTTGCTACAAATTCTCATGACTATTGATGGTATGATGCTTGTTCCCTGTTACCTACTACTATTGAACAACTAACCATTGGTTGATGCTATAGTTCTGTACTTTGACGGAAAAGAATACAACCTGAAATTTTATTGAATTCTGACGTGTGATGCTACCATAGAATCTCGGCGAAATTTGTTCCATCAGTTTGGACAAATTTGCAGTTAGCTTTGGGAAAGGTGCCAGGTCTCTGAAATTACTGATGGATGAGGTGGTAAAATGTGTCCGGGTTTGGATGAACTTTCATCGAGTTGCTAACTTCAGTCGCAGTTACCTGTCAATGTGCTGGACTAAACACCCAGCTGTTGTGAGCAGCGACATCAGAAAAGGTGCCAAATTTTGATATGATATGATTGCATTTATACCTGCGTCTGTGAACTTGCATAATGCATCCTGACTCGTGGTGAAGTACTTCAGTATCTTACGAATGTACTTCATTATTTCAATGTAGGTATGGCTCTGTGATGACAGGTCTGGGATGACTCCGTGGGGGTCTGGTATTCCAGATGGCTATCGTCGGCAGTGTAGGGATGGCTCCGCGGTGACAGGTTTGGGATTCGACACAACCATAATCGTGGTTAGTATGTTAGCTTGGTATATATCTGCGTCCATGTTGTTCTCCCCAGCTTGTTTGTTAAAACATGCCGAGTTTAATTTTTGAATTTAATCAAGGAGAAGGGGATGGGCTGAAAGACAGTGTGGCGTCAGTTGTGTCATCAAGATCATACCATTGTTACATCTGGGCATTTTGTGTTTTTGCATTGTCTTAAGGTTTACCTTTTTACAAGTGATATATTGTGTATATTTTGCTGATGCTTTTGTCGACGAGATATATACTCAAGTGATAATCATATCATGTTTGCCTCTCTACGTTATTAGAGAAATGAATTTTTGATTGAATTCTGATGATGACATATTATACAAACCCACCACATCTTGTGAATGTCTTTCTCTCAGTGGTGTAATTAAGGTGACGATGAGCAAAATGTGAAATAAATTGTTTCACATTTTCCAATAATCAGTTTCACAATGATACATTATAATTTCACTTTCTGTGGTTGCTATTTCACAATGCAGAAGCTACATTTCACTTTCAACAGTTTGTTTCACAAAAATCATATCTATTTCTGTGACACATTTTCGAAATAACATATTTCACTCTTTTGAAATAAAATTGTTACATATTTCCTATTAATCAGTTCAACAAGTTGACATTTCAGTATCATATTTTTTTTTCACTTTCAAAGTTGATATTTCACTTCCGCTGTCTTGTTTCACAAAAGTCACATTTTTCAAGTGAAATAGGTTTGTTCCACATACGAATTGTGAAACATTGAGATTTTAAATGTGTTTCCAAAATTGGTTTACTTCTAAAGGTCTTGGCGCAAGGAGTTCAAATATAAAAATTATTTAAAAGACTAACTTATGTTTTAAAAGATATAAATGTTTTAACTGCTCAAGATGAAAAACAAGTTCATGAATTTGTTTGCAAGGGAGAGAGGAAAGACAGATGAATGCTTCTGTGAGAGAAGAGAGGGAGAGCGAGCTGTCACATCCATGCTGCCATGTAAGGACAAACGGTGTGGGTCAATAGTTGTATTAGACTTAGTATTCATTTTGGATAGCAAATGGGGAGGAATTTAGACTTAGTATTCATTTTGGATAGCAAATGGGGAGGAATAATTGCTTTTCGTGGACATAATCTTAAAGTAGCTACTGAATGGTGCGATCATTACCGGTACATGTCGGAAATGCTCAAAAAGACTTTCGCGTCAGCAAACCGGCCCGCCTGGCGGTCAGACAACACCAAGGAAACCTGGGGCGCCCCTATATCTCGCCTTCAGCGAGTCTACGTTGGCCACAGCCTCTTTTTCTTTTTTTTTACATTTTTTGCTTTCTTTTTTGCTTTTTTTGGTACTTTTTTATATTTTAAATATTCTAAATATACATATTACAAAAAGACTCCACAAAAACATTTGAAAAATGTTAACAAGTATTTAAAAAATGTTAATGAAGCATTCGGAAAATATTGAACAAGTATTGAAAAATATTGAACAGGTATTTGAAAAACATTTAATCAAGTATTCAGAAAATATTGAAAAAGTATTTGAAAAGTGTTGAACAAGTTTTCGAAAAATGTCAATCAAGCATTCGGAAAATGTTGAACGTGTATAGGAAAATTGTTGATCATGTATTAAAAATGATTATTTTTTTAATAATGTATATAAAAATGTTAATCAAGAATTTGAGAAATTTTTTGAACAAGTATTCAAAAAAACATTAAACAAGTTTTTGGGAAATGTTAAAATGTGTATAGAAAAAATGTTGACCATTGTATTAAAAACTAATGAAAAAATTGAGCATGTATATAAAAATGTTAATCAAGCATTTAAAAAAATGTTGAACTTATGTTTGAATAATGTTAATCAAGTGTGTGGAAAATGTTAAAAGTGTATATAAACAATGTTGATCATTTATTAAGAAAATGTTAATCTTTTTATTTGATAAACTGTTAATCAAGCATTTAAAAAAAGTATATAAAAATGTTGACCATGGATTCAAAAAATGCTAATCTTTTTACTTGAAAACTTCAAGCTTTTAAAAAAATGTATAGAAAAAGTGTTAACATGTATTAAAAAAATGTTAATCTTGTATATGAAAGATGTTAATCAATCATTTATAAATGTTAAAAAATGTATATAGAAACAATGTTGACCATATATTATAAAAATGTTAATTTGTAGTGGAAAAATGTTAAACATGTATTAATAAAATGTTGATGACGTATACACAAAATGTAGATGAAAACCAAAAAGAAACATAGAAGACAAAAAAGAAAAAAAAGAAAGAAGAAATGAAAAATAAAAACCAAAGAAACAAATGCAAAAATATGAAAAAAGAAATAAAAAACCAGAGAAGAAAAAGGAAAAGAAACAAACAAAAAGAAAAAATCTAGGAAAAACTGAATAAAACAGAAAAATAGTGGAGAAAATCGGCTTGTTTACCGTAAAGGAGGTCGCGCATTACAGTTCATCATGAACCAGACACAGTGACGGTGGGTAGCCTCGCTAGCTCCTATCCAGGAGACCCGGGTTCCAACCTTGGTTGCGCTCGCTTTTTCCTCTAACTTTTCGTTTATTAAGTGGGCCAGCCCAGTTGCTATAGGAAACGAAAAAAATCCTTGAGCGAGAGCTGCTGCCATCTCGCTTAATGCGAGATATAGCTCTCGAGGGAAACCCCAGCATGTTCATGACTTGTGGGCCCACCTCAGCAGAGCCAAACCCAGGGTTTAGTTGGGTTGGGTCATGTCCTCTGTTTCTCCTCGTGCTCCCGTCCTCTGTTTTCCGGTGTTCCTCCCGCGTGACTGCCACCTCTAAACCCTAACCCTAGATAAGATTAAGGGTGGGGGTGAGAGAGGGGGAGGGTCGATGCGGCGATGGCGAGCATCGAGGTAGGGGAGTATGTCGGGGTGAGGATATCGCGAGAGCGGCGACGAGCAGACCATGGCGAGGATCGCCGCTCTATGCTGCGCCCTTTGCTGCCACCAACGCCCTGCATTGATGCCAAGCTGAGCGCATGCAGGGGTGGTAGCTAGTTGTACAAGCAGCGGCTCCACGCAGTGAGGCCGGCCATCTAAACGCTCATAGGTACGCTCACGGTTGTTCTCCCGCACGCATTCGTGTGGGTTCCTGGAGAGGGAGCAGCGCACCTTGTCACACCATCCATCATGGCCTCGCCCACCATCTTGGCCTGGTCGGCCATCTAAGACCATGATGGTTGATGACAGTTGGACTGCCCCTGGTCGCTTCTCCTCCAAGTCGGCATACAAGGCCTTTTTCAAGGTTCGACCTTTATTCAACTCGGGCATGGCCATATGGAAATCTTGGGCACCCCTGTGTTGCAAGTTCTTCGCTTGGCTTAGGTTTGAAGAGGATTTGGTTGGCCTGATTGCCTTGCCAGGCACAACCTCTCTCACAACGAACTCTACACCTTTGCAACGCCTCCCCCGCAGATGCTAACCATCCATTGGTCGGCCGCTTGATTTCCAACATCGGTCACTTGGTCATCGCTTCGGCCATCGATGCCTCCTTGGAAGGTTGATAACATTCTCGGAGTGGTGTTACTCGGCTGGGCATGGAGTCTCAACCGGTGACAAAAAACTCAACTCCGTTTGTCATGTTGGTCATCTTGTCCATATGAAAAGATGTGAACAACAACTTTGCCCTTGTTTAGTTGATCACTTGTTAGGTCAAATAAAAAGAAGATGCTTTCTGTTGGTTGAGGGTTGGGTCTAAATGCTTTGACCCCCCCCCTTTCTCTACGCCAGGTAATGTAGCCTTTTGATCGACAAGTGAGTTGCTAGGTTCATCGTTATTGTAGTGGTTGTTTATTGTGGCTTAATTTGGTTGTGTGAACATGTTCTCTATCATAATATGTAATGTCTTTCTTCTATGTATGCACGTAGTCCTCTGGTATAGTTTTGAAAAAAGAAAAGAAATTCACTCAGATTTATTGATCAAATCAACAGTACAAACACCTTGCATCGAAGTTCACGCGGTCGATCGTCCTCATCCTCTCGTGCGCGTCAATGTTGCGCCACTCATACCGCTCCAACCTAAGATGCAGAGTACAAATGTAAATACAGCATACAGGCAAAAGGCACTGACAAGAGCAATGCAGAGCTAAACTTCTTCAGTAACATTGGTTTTATTCAATATTTTCGCAAGAGTAAATGTAGATCTGATGTGTAGAAAATGGAGGGCAAGGGAAAATAAGCTGCAAACTGTACATGAAGAACTAGCTGACAATATAAGTACAGTGATGAAGGACAGCAGATACTTACAAGAACAATGCAGAACTAAATTTCTTCATAAGCATTGGGTTTATTCTACATTAATGTAAGCATTAATATAGATCTGATAATTTGGAGCGAACAGTGGATAAGCAAGCTATAATACACAATAATGTCATATAATCCACCAGGTATGAATGTAAGTACAGCGATAGGACAATAGGTACTCACAAGAGCAAAGCAGTGACGAACATAGTTGCGATATCCTAGGTTTTGCGGCGCTGGTTCTATCGCCAATATACGTGGGGTGCTATCTGATTTCTCCGGTAGCACCACTTTTTTCAAGGACTTTGCTTGTACTCCTTCAGGTTCTGCAACCACCCTCTTCCTTTTGGATGTCTGAAACACAAGAACAGCATTTGAATGGAAAAACATGGTATGACGACAAATGGAATAGGTATTGATAATGGATGGGCATGGCATCTTCACATATATCATGAGTAAACTAAGCAGATGGCGGTGCAACGAAGCAAAAGAAATGCAAGACACCTTATGCATGATATGTGCAACCAATAAAACCTTGCCAAATTAGAACAGGCACCTTATTAGGTGAACAGGATAGGCCATCTGCCTTTGACTCCTTGAGCTCAGAATAGTCATTAGGATCATATTCTGAATATGAATCTATAGGTCGAAAGCATGTGGGTTTCATTGCATCCACAATGGACCTCAATCCCTTGATGCAAAGTTTGTTACCCATTGAACTACTCCGCAATATTCTTCTAATGTGCGCATTCTTATATTCATTGTGATTACGTACAATATCTGAAAAGCATGAAAACATAAATAGTAGTGAGATTATCTTTGTAATGCAGAGGATATTGTAATATAATAGGGGCTCCCTATAAACCCTTGTGTGGTATCACTGGATTCTGATGAGAGAGCCCATGTGTGCTGTAATATGGTGAGTAGATTAATATAATCTGGCACAACTACACAAAAAATAGGCTCCCTGTTGGGAGCTCCAGATGTAAGGATAGTTGGCAGATGATAGGTTCATAATATACCGTATAGAATGTTTATTGCCAAACCATGATAACGAGAGCGCACAGCCACTAGGCAGATCATAGTGTAGATAATAGGGGTACACCATAACCACCATAAATAAATTGGGAAAGCGGAACTGGCTAAATACAGGGTTTTGCCGCTACTAATATGCAGCCTATCGATCACCTACAGGCCAACTCTATTCATCTGAAGGTGCACAGCTGTTACTATCAGTCTAGTCTATCAAAGACCGCGCGGCTCCCACCATTTCCGGGATATTATGGCAGACCAACTCGAAGTGTGAAATCATGCAGCAGAATCGGCCCAATAGAGCTGTCGACTGCAGATGTCCCTGCTCCCCTTTCTGACAAGGAACATACTGTACTTACTAAAGAATAACAGAAGAGGAGCATGTTAAAGAATAGAAGGGGAAGTATATTATTGAGATTCCCCTTCTTTCTATACAATGTTGGTTGCCCGCCCATGATGAATCAGAGCACCCAAAGAAATGCCATTCCATGATGTCTCTCTATATGTGGCCACATGCATTTGGAAACTCAAGTGGGAGCATTAGCTAACCAATTAAATGTGTGTCTGTTAGCTAATGTCAGTATCATATCACATTCGTATTTGAAGAACCTTAGGACGTATGATTGGTGTGTTATTTAGCTTTAAAGGGTGGACAACTGCTAGTAGGACACAAAGCACCTACGTAGATCATAGTGTAGATATAATGGGAAAACCCTTAGCATCAGGAGTAAAATCAGGAAAGTGGAACTTGCTGGAATATATGTGCTAGTATTGCCGGTACAGCTAGAAATGCTTCGGATACCAGCTCTCTACAACTAAAGGCGCAGTACTGTTACTATCAATCTAACTCTCAAAGGTGACACATACGACCGAATACGAAGAGTTGAAAGCGTTCATGACAATCGACATGAAGACCAACACGAAGAGTTGAAAGCGTCCATGACAAGCGACCGAATAGACCTGTACACTGCAAATGTCCCTGCTCCTCTTCACTACAAAGAACATATTGTACAACTATTATATTCCCTCTATTCCTAAATACAAGTCTTTGTAGAGATTCCACTATGGATCACATACAGATGTATATAGATATATTTTAGAGTGTAGATTCACTCATTTTGCTCCGTATGTTGTCCATGGACGAATCTCTACAAAGACTTATATTTTGGTACGGAGAGAGTACTTACAAAAGAAGAACAAAAGAGGAGCATGTTAAGGAAGAGCAAGCAGATTTTGGATAATAAAATGTTGGTTGGCCACACATGATGAACCAGAGCGCATTAAGAATGCAACTCCCTGCTATCCCTCGATATGTGGTGCTTGTGCTTTTCGAAAGTAAAGTAGGAACATTAGCTGACCAATTAAACATTCTCTGTTTTAGTACATGTCAGCATCATATCAGATTCGTATTTGAGCAACTAAGTTTGGAATTATGAGTGGCATGTTGTTTAGCTTGATGGGTTGAGGAGCACTGCTTGCACGTACGTCTCGAAGCACCTACGATAATGGTACTGAATATATGGGAATGTTCACATGCAAGTCGCCTGACTTTCCTCATTTGGGTCAGTCGACCATTTCAGGCGGTTGGATGAAGATCCTACGTCTCCTAACCCTTCTTCTTCCTCGCCTCTTATTCTTCCCCTAAAGACCACCGCATGGGCCTCCGGCCGAACCACCGGTCCCTGCCCTCCCCTGAACCGCCCACCACCTCCGGTCTTCCGCCGCCCCCGAACATCCCTCTAGCTAACCCCACCCCCCTACCCGCGTCGAGTTTTGCCTCCGGCGAGGCCCCACCATAGCCCGACGACAACCCCCCACAACCACGGTCCCCACCCTAAACCCTAAGATAGATAATGGGGCAGCCCTCTGTTGGAAATATGCCCTAGAGGCAATAATAAAATGGTTATTATTATATTTCCTTGTTCATGATAATTGTCTGTTATTCATGCTATAATTGTGTTATCCGGAAATCGTAATACATGTGTGAATACATAGACCACTACATGTCCCTAGTAAGCCTCTAGTTGACTAGCTCGTTGATCAATAGATGGTTACAGTTTCCTGACCATGGACATTGGATGTCATTGATAACGGGATCACATCATTAGGAGAATAATGTGATGGACAAGACCCAATCCTAAGCCTAGCACTAGATCGTGTAGTTCGTTTGCTAAAGCTTTTCCAATGTCAAGTAACTTTTCCTTAGACCATGAGATTGTGCAACTCCCGGATACCGTAGGAGTGCTTGGGTGTACCAAACGTCACAACGTAACTGGGTGGCTATAAAGGTGCACTACGGGTATCTCCGAAAGTGTCTGTTGGGTTGGCACGAATCGAGACTGGGATTTGTCACTCCGTGTGACGGAGAGGTACCTCTGGCCCACCGGTAGGACATCATCATAATGAGTCAATGTGTCAAGGAGTTATTCACAGGATGATGTGTTACGGAACGAGTAAAGAGACTTGCCGGTAACGAGATTGAACAAGGTATCGGATATCGACGATGAATCTCGGACAAGTATCGTACCGATAGACAAGGGAATTGCGTACGGGATTGATTGAATCCTCGACATCGTGGTTCATCGATGAGATCATCGAGGA
This sequence comes from Thinopyrum elongatum, assembly GCA_011799875.1. NCBI lineage: Eukaryota > Viridiplantae > Streptophyta > Magnoliopsida > Poales > Poaceae > Thinopyrum > Thinopyrum elongatum. Next base: position 57,937,070 of record CM022299.1, read on the forward strand.
GCATGTGGGAGCCAAATGGGTATCCAGATCCCGCTGTTGGTTATTGACCGGAGAGTTGTCGGTCATGTCTACGTGTCTCCCGAACCGTAGGGTCTACACACTTAAGGTTCGGTGACGCTAGGGTTGTAGGGAAAGTTTGTACGTGGTTACCGAAGTTGTTCGGAGTCCCAGATGAGATCCCGGACGTCACGAGGAGTCCGGAATGGTCCGGAGGTGAAGTGATTATATATGGGAAGTTGTAATACGGTCACCGGAATAGTTTCGGGGGTTACGGTATTGTACCGGAACCACCGAAGGTGTCCGGAGGTCCACCGGGTGGGGCTGATTACCGGGAGGCCTAATGGGCTGTATATGGGAGGGAACCAGCCCCCTAGTGGGCTGGTGCGCCCCCCCAAGGGCCCATGGCGCCTAGGGTTGGGAAAACCTAGGGGAGGGAGCCTTCCACCTTGCTTGGGGGGCAAGTTTCCCTCCCCTGGCCGCCTCCCCTCCCTCAGATTGGATCTGAGGGGGCCGGCCCCCTCTCCTCTTCCCTATAAATAGTGGAGGGGTGGGAGGGAGGCCATACCTCACCCAGGGCGCAGCCCCTCTCCTCTCCAACACCTCCTCTCCTCCCGCGGTGCTTGGCGAAGCCCTGAGGAATACCACGCAGCTCCAACTCCACCACGCCGTCGTGTGCTGCTGGAGCTGTCCTCCCCAACCTCTCTTCCCCCCTTGCTGGATCAAGAAGGAGGAGACGTCTCCACTCCGTACGTGTGTTGAAACGGAGGTGCGTCCGTTCGGCGCTCGGTCATCGGTGATTTGGATCACGACGAGTACTACCCATCAACCCGTTCTCTGAATGCTTCCGCTCGCGATTACAAAGGGATGTAGATGCACTCCCCTCTCTCTCGTTGCTAGATGACTCCATAGATTGATCTTGGTGATGCGTAAAAATTTTAAAATTCTGCTACGATCCCCAACAGTGGTATCAGAGCCAAGTTACGATCTTGCACGAGTAGAAAACAAAGTAGTTGTGGGCGTCGATTTGTCAATCTTCTTGCCGTTACTAGTCTTATCTTGATTCGGCGGCACTGGGGATGAAGCGGCCCGGACCCAACTACACGTACGCTTACGTGAGACAGGTTCCACCGACGACATGCACTAGTTGCATAAGGTGGCTAGCGGGTGTCTGTCTCTCCCACTTTAGTCGGATCGGATTCGATGAACAGGGTCCTTATGAAGGGTAAATAGAAATTGGCAATCACGTTGTGGTTTTGGCGTAGGTAAGAAACGTTCTTGCTAGAAACCTATAGCAGCCGTAAAAACTTGCAACAACAATTAGAGGACGTCTAACTTGTTTTTGCAGCAAGTGCTTTGTGATGTGATATGGCCAAAGGATGTGATGAATGATATATGTGATGTATGAGATGATCATGTTCTTGTAATAGAATCACGACTGCATGTCGATGAGTATGACAACCGGCAGGAGCCATAGGAGTTGTCTTAATTTATTATATGACCTGCGTGTCATTGAAATTCGCATGTAATTACTTTACTTTATTGCTAACCGTTAGCCGTAGTAGTAGAAGTAATAGTTGGCGAGACAACTTCATGAAGACACGATGATGGAGATCATGATGATGGAGAATATGGTGTCATGCCGGTGACGATGATGATCATGGAGCCCGAAGTGGAGATCAAAGGAGCGAAGTGATAATGGCCATATCATGTCACTATTTTGATTGCATGTGATGTTTATCATGTTTTTGCATCTAATTTGCTTAGAACGACGGTAGCATATAAGATGATCCCTCACTAAAATTTCAAAAAGTTTTCCCCCTAACTGTGCACCGTTGCGAAGGTTCGTTGTTTCGAAGCACTACGTGTTGATCGGATGTGATAGATTCTAACGTTGAATACAACGGGTGTAAGCCAGATTTACACAGCAATACACTTAGGTGACTTGACGAGCCTAGCATGTACAGACATGGCCTCGGAGCACAAGAGACCGAAAGGCGAACATGAGTCGTATAGAAGATACGATCAACATGGAGATGGTTCACCGTTGATGACTAGTCGTCTCACGTGATGATCGGACACGGCCTAGTCGATTCGGATCATGTATCACTTAGATGACGAGAGGGAGTCTATCTGAGTGGGAGTTCATTACATAATTTGATTAGATGAACTTAATTGTCTGAACTTAGTCTAAATGTTACATATCTATCTTGTAGATCAAATGGCCAACGCTAATGTTACCCTCAACTTCAACGCGTTCCTAGAGAAAAACAAGCTGAAAGACGATGGTAGCAACTATGCGGACTGGGTTCGTAACCTGAGGATTATCCTCATAGCTGCCAAGAAATCATATGTCCTTGAAGCACCGTTAGGTGACCCACCTCCTCTCCCAGCACTGCCAGACGATTTGAACGTTTGGCAGACACGCACCGATGATTCTCCTTCGTTCAGTGCGGCATGCTCTTCAGCTCTAGAACCGGGGCTCCAAAAGCGTTTTGAGACATCACGGAGCATATGAGAGTTCGAAGAGCTGAAAATGGTTTCCAAGCTCATGCCCGGATCGAGAGATATGAAGTCTCCGATAAGTTCTACAGCTGTAAGATGGAGGAAAATAGTTCTGTCAGCGAGCACATACTCAAAATGTCTGGGTTGCACAGCCGCTTGTCTCAGCTGGGATTAATTCCGGATGACGCGGTCATTGACAGAATCCTCCAGTCGCTTCACCTAGCTACAAGAGCTTTGTGATGAACTTCAAACATGCAGGGGATGGAAAAGACCATTCCTAGGTAATGCGATGCTGAAGTCAGCGGAGGCAGAAATCAGAAAGGAACATCAAGTGTTGATGGGGATAAAACCACTAAGTTCAAGAAGGGCAAGGGTAAGAAGAACTTCAAGAAGGACGGCAAGGGAGTTGCCGCGCCCGGTAAGCCAGCTGCGGGAAGAAGTCAAAGAATGGACCCAAGCCTGAGACTGAGTGCTTTTATTGCAAGGGAACGGTCACTGGAAGCGGAATTGCCCCAAGTACTTAGCAGATAAGAAGGCCAGCAATACCAAAGGTATATGTGATATACATGTAATTGATGTGTACCTTACAGCACTCGTAGTAGTTCCTGGGTATTTGATACCGGTGCGGTTGCTATATTTGTAACTCAAAGCAGGAACTGCGGAATCAGCGTAGACTGGCAAAGGACGAGGTGACGATGCGCGTCGGGAATGGTTCCAAGGTCGATGTGATCGCCGCGTCGGCACGCTACCTCTGCATCTACCTGCGGGATTAGTTTTAAAACCTCAATAATTGTTATTAGTGCCAGCTTTGAGCATGAACATTGTATCTGGATCTCGCTTAATTGAGATGGTAATCATTTAAATCTGAGAATAATGGTTGTTCTATTTATATGAGAGATATGTTTATGGTCATGCCCCGACTGGTGAATGGTTTATTTTTATTGAATCTCGAACATGATGTTACCAATGTTTATAATGTGAATGCCAAGAAATGCAAGGTTGAAACGATAGTCCCACATACTTGTGGCACTGCCGCCTTGGTACATCGGTGTTAAACGCATGAAGAAACTCCATGCAGATGGACTTTTGGAGTCTCTTGATTATGAATCATTTGACAGATGCGAACCATGCCTCTTGGGCAAGATGACCAGACTCCGTTCTCCGGAACAATGGAGCGAGCAACCAACTTATTGGAGATCATCACTACTGATGTGTGTGGGCCAATAAGTGTTGAGGCTCGCGGTGGTTATCGTTATGTTCCACCCTCACCGATGAATTGAGTAGATATGGGTATGTCTACTTGATGAAGCACAAGTCTGAGACCTTTGAAAAGTTCAAGGAATTCAGAAGAGGTTGAAAATCAACGTGACAGAAAAATAAAGTTCCTACGATCAGATCGTGGAGGAGAATATTTGAGTCATGAATTTGGCACGCATTTACGGAATGTGGAATTGTTTCACAACTCACGCCGCTGGAACACCTCAGCGTAACGGTGTATCCGAACGTCGTAATTGCACTCTATTGGATATGGTGCGATCTATGATGTCTCTTACGATCTACCGCTATCTTTTGGGGTTATGCTTTAGAGAATGCCGCACTTCACTTTAAATAGGGCACCGTCAAAATCCGTTGAGACGACACCGTATGAATTATGGTTGGGAAGAAACCTAAGCTGTCGTTTCTGAAAGTTTGGGATGCGATGCTTATGTGAAGAAACTTCAACCAGAGAAGCTCGAACCCAGTCGGAAAAATGCGTATTCATAGGATACCCAAGGAAACTATTGGGTATACCTTCTACCTAAGATCCGAGGGCAACGATCTTTGTTGCCAGGAATGGACCTTTCTAGAGAAAGAGTTTCTCTCGAAGAAGTAAGTGGGAGGAAAGGGAGCTTGATGAGATGACCCTCGAACCGGAGAGTAGCGCAGCACAGGAAAATGTTTCTGTGGAGCCTGCACGGCCTAGAGAGGGAAGTTAATGATAATGATCATGATCAAGCTACCACTGAACTTCGAAGGTCCACAAGGACATGTTCCGCACTAGAGTGGTACGGCAATCTGTCCTGGAAATCATGTTGTTAGACAACAGTGAACCTTCGAACTATGAAGAAGCGATGGCGGGCCCGGATTCCGACAAATGGCTTGAGCCATGAAATCCGAGATAGGACCATGTACGAAAACGAAGTATGGACTTTGACTGACTTGCCGATGATCGGCAAGCCATAGAAAATAAATGGATCTTTAAGAAGAAGACTGACGGGATGGTAATGTGACCATCTATAAGGCTCGGCTTGTGCTAAGGGTATAGACAAGTTCAAGGGGTTGACTACGATGAGACTTTCCACCCGTAGCGAAGCTGAAATCCGTCAGAATCATGTTAGCAATTGCCGCATACTATGATTATGACATATGGCAAATGGACGTCAAAACGGCATTCCTAATGGTTTTCTTAAGGAAGAGTTGTATATGATACAACCGGAAGGTTTTGTCGACCCTGAGAATGCGACAAGGTATGCAAGCTCCAGCGCTCAATCTATGGGCTGGTGCAAGCATCTCGGAGTTGGAACATTCGCTTTGATGAGATGATCAAAGCGTTTGGGTTCACACAGACTTATGGAGAAGCCTGTGTTTACAAGAAAGTGAGTGGGAGCTCTGTAGCATTTCTCATATTATATGTGGATGACATACTGCTAATGGGAAATAATATAGAATTCTTGGAAAGTATAAAGGCCTACTTGAATAAGTGTTTTTCAATGAAGGACCTTGGAGAAGCTTCTTATATATTAGGCATCAAGATCTATAGGGATAGATCGAGACGCCTCATAGGTCTTTCGCAAAGCACATACCTTGATAAGATATTGAAGAAGTTCAATATGGATCAGTCCAAGAAGGGGTTCTTGCCTGTATTGCAAGGTGTGAGATTGAGCTCGGCTCAATGCCCGACCACGGCAAAAGATATAGAAGAGATGAGTGTCATCCCCTATGCCTCAGCCATAGGGTCTATTATGTATGCCATGCTGTGTACCAGACCTGATGTAAACCTTGCAGTAAGTTTGGTAGGTAGGTACCAAAGTAATCCTGGCAAGGAACACTAGACAGCGGTCAAGAACATCCTGAAGTACCTGAAAAGGACTAAGGAGATGTTTCTCGTTTATGGAGGTGACGAAGAGCTCGTCGTAAAGGGTTACGTCGACGCTAGCTTCGACACAGATCCGGATGACTCCAAGTCACAAACCGGATACGTGTATATTTTGAATGGTGGAGCGGTGAGCTGGTGCAGTTGCAAGCAAAGCGTCGTGGCGGGTTCTACATGCGAAGCGGAGTACATAGCAGCCTCGGAGGCAGCACACGAAGCAGTATGGATGAAGGAGTTCATCACCGACCTAGGAGTCATTCCAAATGCGTCGGGTCCAATGGCTCTCTTCTGTGACAACACTGGAGCTATTGCCCTTGCCAAGGAGCCCAGGTTTCACAAGAAGACCAGGCATATCAAGCGTCGCTTCAACTCCATACGTGAACATGTTCAAGATGGAGACATAGATATTTGTAAAGTGCACACGGATTTGAATGTAGCTGATCCGTTGACTAAACCTCTTCCACGAGCAAAACATGATCAACACCAGAACTCTATGGGTGTTCGATTCATCACAATGTAACTAGATTATTGACTCTAGTGCAAGTGGGAGACTGTTGGAAATATGCCCTAGAGGCAATAATAAAATGGTTATTATTATATTTCCTTGTTCATGATAATTGTCTGTTATTCATGCTATAATTGTGTTATCCGGAAATCGTAATACATGTGTGAATACATAGACCACTACATGTCCCTAGTAAGCCTCTAGTTGACTAGCTCGTTGATCAATAGATGGTTACGGTTTCCTAACCATGGACATTGGATGTCATTGATAACGGGATCACATCATTAGGAGAATAATGTGATGGACAAGACCCAATCCTAAGCCTAGCACTAGATCGTGTAGTTCGTTTGCTAAAGCTTTTCCAATGTCAAGTAACTTTTCCTTAGACCATGAGATTGTGCAACTCCCGGATACCGTAGGAGTGCTTTGGGTGTACCAAACGTCACAACGTAACTGGGTGGCTATAAAGGTGCACTACGGGTATCTCCGAAAGTGTCTGTTGGGTTGGCACGAATCGAGACTGGGATTTGTCACTCCGTGTGACGGAGAGGTACCTCTGGGCCCACTCGGTAGGACATCATCATAATGAGCTCAATGTGATCAAGGAGTTGTTCACAGGATGATGTGTTACGGAAACGAGTAAAGAGACTTGCCGGTAACGAGATTGAACAAGGTATCGAGATACCGACGATCGAATCTCGGACAAGTATCGTACCGATAGACAAAGGGAATTGCGTACGGGATTGATTGAATCCTCGACATCATGGTTCATCCGATGAGATCATCGAGGAGCATGTGGGAGCCAACATGGGTATCCAGATCCCGCTGTTGGTTATTGACCGGAGAGTTGTCTCGGTCATGTCTACGTGTCTCTCGAACCCGTAGGGTCTACACACTTAAGGTTCGGTGACGCTAGGGTTGTAGGGAAAGTTTGTACGTGGTTACCGATTGTTGTTCGGAGTCCCGGATGAGATCTCGGACGTCACGAGGAGTTCCGGAATGGTCCGGAGGTGAAGATTTATATATGGGAAGTTGTCATACGGTCACCGGAATAGTTTCGGGGGTTATCGGTATTGTACCGGAACCACCGAAAGGTGTCCGGAGGTCCACCGGGTGGGGCTGATTTACCCGAGAGGCCTAATGGGCTGTATATGGGAGGGAACCAGCCCCCTAGTGGGCTGGTGCGCCCCCCCAAGGGCCCATGGCGCCTAGGGTTGGGAAACCCTAGGGGAGGGAGCCTTCCACCTTGCTTGGGGGGCAAGTTTCCCTCCCCTGGCCGCCTCCCCTCCCCTCAGATTGGATCTGAGGGGGCCGGCCCCCTCTCCTCTTCCCCCTATAAATAGTGGAGGGGTGGGAGGGAGGCCATACCTCATCCCAGGGCGCAGCCCCTCTCCTCTCCAACACCTCCTCCTCCTCCCGCGGTGCTTGGCGAAGCCCTGCAGGAATACCACGCAGCTCCAACTCCACCACGCCGTCGTGCTGCTGCTGGAGCTGTCCTCCCCAACCTCCCTTCCCCCCTTGCTGGATCAAGAAGGAGGAGACGTCTCCACTCCGTACGTGTGTTGAACACGGAGGTGCTGTCCGTTCGGCGCTCGGTCATCGGTGATTTGGATCACGACGAGTACGACTCCATCAACCCCGTTCTCTTGAACGCTTCCGCTCGCGATCTACAAAGGTATGTAGATGCACTCCCCTCTCTCTCGTTGCTAGATGACTCCATAGATTGATCTTGGTGATGCGTAGAAAATTTTAAAATTCTGCTACGATCCCCAACACCCTCCGGCGAGCCCCTTCCTTCCCTCTGGCGAACTCCCCAAAATGGACTGACCCCAATTTGAAATTCAGTCGACTGTCATTTAAGCTAATGTAGAATATAGAAGGGGAAAACCATAAGCATTGCGAGTATAGTGGTGCGCGTGCCATGGCGGATCTGAAGGTGCAAACCGGACAAAGGCAACTTTGCAACCAATTTTTGGTTTCAATTAACAAGTAAGATTCTAAGTGATGGACAAGAAATCACAGTAAAGCAGTAGTGATCTATTTTCTTGCTGAGATAAATAACTTGAGCAGATACAAAAGAGTACCGCCTCTAGTGTGGCGCCGTGTAAGCATCTGCTGAGGCGTTGAGGGTGTTGCGATAGCGATGGCTGTCGGCGGCGTGGAAGCAGATATAGGAGGGCAGACGGTGGCGGCGAAGGAAATATCCTGACGCGGTGGACGAGACAGTCGTACGAGCGGCCTCGGTAAGGTGGATGACGGCGCGGATGAAGAGAGAGGACGCGATGCAAGGATCCTGGCCCGAAGCCGTGGATGAGAGAGGTCGATGTCTTGTAATGGACGACGGTGTCGGGGTATCAGCTCTGGCATGGTGGAGGAGGACGGTGGTGGATGGGGTGGCGGACGGAGGAGAGTGCGGTGGAGAGGGTGTTTTGGCGCCCACAGAGTACGAATGGGGAAATGGAGGGAGAGAGGAAGGGGGGAACCATGTCTTCAGGGCGCGCTTGTCTCAAATGCGAGGAAATTTACAAACTTAGCCCCCATTTAAAATTTCCTACATCACAGCAATATTATTCGGTTGGGGATAGGACGGTAATCTCGCATACACCGACTATTTGCCGACGGAGATTTTGGCCGAGGAGAGTTTGTTTTGGCGCCCACCGTGTATGAATCGGGGAGGGAGGTGAGAGGCGATTTCGGTCGAGGAGAAACTGTGTTTTGGTGCCAACTGTGTATGAATCTGGGGAGGTGAGAGGCGGAGGCGGTTATGTCATGTTTGAGTGAAATTACAAGCCTACCCCTATCGAAACCTATAGAAATCGAGCCGATAGGCTTTGCTTGTCAGGGATAGGCAGTAATTTCCATCTCGCAGATTTTGGTTTCGGGCGGTTACTGCGAGTTTCCCCGCTTCGTTCAAATTTTTGCAGAGAAAGAGTGCACGTTTATCGTGCCAACTCAATTTGAATCCAGTTTGTATTTTTTTCGGGCAGGATCCATTTTGTATTCGAATACAAATCTATATACATCATTTTTTTATATATAATTTCAAAAGCACAACACCCTTTATACATAATTATGGTTTACAAATGGCATGATCTCAGATTCATAAGGCTGGATCCATCTTAATTTGGATTTTCAAATATTTGAAACCACTTTATGTTGAAATCCAATGTATGCATTCTTCGCTAACTGTCTCCAATTAATGTGTGTTTCGTGCGGTTTTTTTTACTTCTCAAACACGTATAATGTGTTTGACACACGCAACATATAGTGTAATCCCGTTTAGACATTAATTGCATATAAACCATGCATTGTCTCTAATTAAAGAATCTATGGATCACTAATATTGATAAAGTATATAACATTACACGTGTCCCCAAATTCAAATGAACATGCATGTTTGATAGACCAATTTTCGTTATGATATTATCGATGCTGTGATCTCTAGTTTAAATATTTGAATCCCCTTTAATCCAGATATTCGTCTCATATAGCTATCACTCATGCTTGTATATCTCTCTAGACCTATACGCCTTCATCGTCTCTCGGGTATCTCTCGTGCTACTTGTATGTCGACAATGATCTTTTATCTTCGTAACACACTGACGGTACTCTCTCCCTCGACATTCACTCTATCTCTCTCTAAGTATATCTTGCTCCCTGCTATGTGTCTCTAACTATGATTCTCCCTGTGAAATCTCTTTCTCTCACACAAACACAAATTTCGTGTCCCGGGGTCTCATTTCTCTATACTATTCCCCTGTGTGCCACTCGCACACCCCCTCTCACACAGAGATGTCTTGCGCTCCTTAGGTATGAGAAGCTGCGACTCTCCCTCTTAAATATCTCTTTCTCACACACAAACACAAACTCTGTCTCCCAGGGTCTCATATCTCTCCACCATTCCCTTGTATGTTGCTCACACACACACTCTCTCCCTAGATATATCTCGCGTTCCCTGATATGTCTCTCTAGCTATCACTCTCCTTGTGAAAAATCTTTCTCTCTCGCAAACACAAAATTCCGTCTCTCGGGATCTCATTTCTCTCTGATATTTGTTTGTATGTGACTCACATGCACCCTCTCTCTATCTCTCTCACACCCACACACATAACTTAGCCTTCTGATCCACTCGACTCTTATCTCTAACACACACACACACACTAGCTAGCTGATCTCCCTCTAGCTAGCATCTTTATCTTTCTATTTATCTGTTTCTCCATCAACCTTCTTTCTCGCCCTCACTCTTGCTTCCTATCATGCACACTATATATATTTCTCTCTACATGCAGTCATGCGCCCTATTTTTATCTTTCTCTCACACACACATAACTTCACCCCTCTGAACCACTCGGCGGTCATCTCTAACACACAAACTAGACGATGTCCCTCTAGCTAGCATCTCTATCTTTCTATCTATCTACAGTTTCTCCGTCAACCTTTCTTTCTCGCACGCACTCTTGCTTCCTATGACGCACACTATATCTGTCTCTCTATACATGCATCTATAGGTTGATCTCTTTTGCACAATCATTGTATCTCGCTCTCTCTGCTCGCCATAGATGCATGCTCCAGCCCACACCACTATCTCTTAAAGACAAAAACACATGATCAATTATCGGGCCTTCTTCCCTCCACTCTCACATGCATGCATATTGTCATACCGATCCGTCTCTCCCATGTCGTTGATCTTATGACTTATGTCTTCTTTCTTTTATCTCGATCATGCGCGCACGCACACACACACACACATCCCACGTATACATGTATACCTCTAGCACATGCATGTTCAAGGTCTCCTATGTCTCCATACGTAGTTAATTACCCTCAGCCCTAACCCCACATCGAATCGTTCTCTTCTTGTGTGCACAAGACTTCCGCCTGGATGGGTCTCTTCTCTAAAACACACACTCACACTTAACAATCTCCTTCTAGCTACCCCCTCTCTCACTCTTCCCCTATATCCCCGAAACCAATAATACCATCCCTTTATTTAATTTCCGCCTACATGCACCATTGATATATAGTAGTCTTCCTCGGTGTCTCTCGAACAAACACGTTATCTCGATGTCGATTCCTCTCACGCGCACACGCCTTCTCTTCCCTCTTTACGGGCCTCTTCTCTCTCGCACCCCCCTCGTTGGTGGCCTCTGCCATACACATCACCTCTCTACGACGAAGCCACACACACTTAAATTACTTTCGCCACCAAAGACTCCGCTTCACACACACACACACACATTAAGACTCCATCTCACACACACATGCTCTAGGTGGAGCATTTGTTCCTACCACACTTCGTCCAACCTTACCTGTATGATAAACAATCACCTTAATTTACTTATATAACATGGACAAATTCCACTTTATTTTAGTAGTTAGCAAAGTTCTCATAATTATATAATGCAAATCACGAGCAGGAAGTGACATTTTTTTACACAACCACGTTAACATGGCCACGTAAATCACAAGCTAAAGTGTAATACCATTATACTTATATCCTGATGCAAAAGGTGGAGTACATGTCTGAAGAGTAGAGTCGCACACACGCACTCTGTCTCTCAGAATCTCACACACATACCAGTTACGTGACGCCCCCTAAGCAGACCCGTATGTTACAATTTGTGCACCCGCGGGTACACGTGATGGTGCACATTTATTTAAGCTGGACGATGAACCCAAACAGTAGCTGCATTCATTCCCCTCCCGCCGCCTCTTCTCTGGTCGCCGTCGCCCGATAGCCATGGCCCGGCCGAAGGTAACGACATATGCCATGCTCCCGCCGGAGTGGCGCTTTGATCTGGAGGCGGCGCAAAGCCCGGATCGCAACCGCCCTGGCACCGGAGTCCGGACTAGCCGGAGCCGGACGAGGAGGCGTTGGAGGCGGAGCAGCACACAGAGCCGGAGGAGGAGAATGACGATGTGGAGCCGGAATAGGAGGACGGCGACGCGGGCGAAGCGGAGCTGGAGGAGGACGATGATTTCCATTATACTCAGACTTAAAGGGCTTTGGGTTTCACGCCACATTTATTTCATAGAGATAAAGAAAGGAAATTTTAGTGGTCATGCATGCATCTATTTGTGCTAGCACTCCTATATAAGGGTTGACCGGTCGCTTCCCGTGGACGTGCGCGGGCGCCGAGCAGTGGAAGAGGAAGGAGAAGGGAAGCGAGCTGTGGAGTACGCAAGTTGCAGCACGAGCTCCAAGGAACGTTCATGCCAAACAATGCATAGTAGTACAGTATAGTCCAGCAGAGTATGAATTGGCCTTTAGGTTGCATGTGGATGACATGGCTGCAACATGCAGGCTGCAGTTCGACAGCCTACCGCTCCGCTTCGCACGGTTTGGTCACGCAAGATTTGCATGCAAGCATGTGATACGCCCATTTTGCATCATGTTTACCTACTGTTATTTATAATATTTTTATGCATAATAATGCTTTTTGGAGTAATTCTAATTCCTTTTCTCCCATAATATGCAAGGTACTCACAAAGAGGGAGAATTCCGACAGCTGGAAATCTGGACCTAAAAAAGCTACGTCAGGCTACCTATTCTGCACAACTCCAAATGAGCTGAAACTTCATGAGGATTTTTTATGGAATAAATAAGAAATATTGGATCCAATAAGTACCAGAGGGGGCCCACCTGGTGGGCACAACCCACTTGGGCGCGCCAGGGAGCCCAGGCACGCCCTGGTGGGGTGTGCTCTCCTCGGCCCACCTCTGGTGCCCATCTTCTGATATATAAGTCATTTTGACCTAGAAAAAATCAGGAGAGGACTTTCGGGATGAAGTGCCGCCGTCTCGAGGCGGAACTTGGGCAGGAGCACTTTTGCCCTTCGGTGGAGCGATTCCGCAGGGGGAACTTCCCTCCCGGAGGGGGAAATCATCGTCATCATCATCACCAACAACTCTCCCATCTTGGGGAGGGCATTCTCCATCAACATCTTCAACATCACCATCTCCTCTCAAACCCTAGTTCATCTCTTGTGCTCAATCTTTGTACCGGAACTATAGATTGGTGCTTGTGGGTGACTAGTAGTGTTAATTACATCTTGTAGTTGATTACTATATGGTTTATTTGGTGGAAGATTATATGTTCAAATCCATTATGCTATTTAATACCCCTCTGATCTTGAGCATGATTATCATTTGTGAGTAGTTACTTTTGTTCTTGAGGTCACGGGAGAAATCATGTTGCAAGTAATCATGTGAATTTGATATGTGTTCGATATTTTGATGATATGTATGTTGTGATTCCCTTAGTGGTGTCATGTGAACGTCGACTACATGACACTTCACCATATTTGGGCCTAAGGGAATGCATTGTGGAGTAGTTATCAGATGATGGGTTGCGAGAGTGATAGAAGCTTAAACCCTAGTTTATGCGCTATTCCGTAAGGGACCGATTGGATCCAAAAGTTTAATGCTATGGTTAGAATTTATTCTTAATACTTTTCTCATAGTTGCGGATGCTTGCGAGGGGGTTAATCATAAGTAGGAGGTTTGTTCAAGTAAGAACAGCACCTAAGCACCGATCCACCCACATATCAAATTATCAAAGTAGTGAACACGAATCGAACCAACATGATGAAAGTGACTAGATGAAATTCCCGTGTACCCTCAAGAACACTTTGCTTATCATAAGAGACCGTTTTGGCCTGTCCTTTGCCTCAAAAGGATTGGGCTACCTTGCTGCACTTTTGTTACTACTACCGTTACTTGCTCGTTACAAATTATCTTGCTATCAAACTACTCTGTTACTTACAATTTCAGCACTTGCAGACATTACCTTGCTGGAAACCACTTGTCATTTCCTTCTGCTCCTCGTTGGGTTCGACACTCTTACTTATCGAAAAGGCTACAACTGATCCCATATACTTGTGGGTCATCAAGGCTCCTTTCTGGCACCGTTGCCGGGGATTGAAGCGCTCTTGGTAAGTGGAAATAGGTAAGGAAGAACTATTACTACATGCTGAAATTTATTGTCACTTGTTACTATGGAAAACAATCCTTTGAGGGGTTTGTTCGGGGTATCTTCACCTCGACCGGAACCACAATTAGTTACCCCTCAACCTACTTCACCTACTGAAAATATTGAATATGAAATTCCTTCGGGTATGGTAGAACAACTGCTAGCTAATCCTTATGCAGGAGATGGAACCGAACATCCTGATAAGCACTTGATATATGTGGATGAAATTTGTGGATTGTTTAAGCTTGCAGGTTTACCCGGAGATGAAACTAAGAAGAAGGTTTTACCTTTATCTTTGAAGGGAAAAGCATTGACATGGTATAGGCTATGCGATGATATTGTATCTTGGAATTGGAATCGGTTGAAATTGGAATTCCATCAAAAAAATTATCCTATGCATCTAGTTCATCGTGATCGGAATTATATATATAATTTTTGGCCTCGTGAAGGAGAAAGTATCGCTCTAGCTTGGGGGAGGCTTAAGTCAATGTTATATTCATGCCCCAATCATGAGCTCTCTATAGAAATTATTATTCAGAATTTTTATGCTCGGCTTTCTCATAATGATCAAACCATGCTCGATACTTCTTGTACTGGTTCTTTTATGAAGAAGACTATTGAATTCCGGTGGCATCTTTTAGAAAGAATTAAACGCAACTCTGAAGATTGGGAACTCAACGAAGGTAAAGAGTCAGATATTGAGCTTAAGTTTGATTGTGTTAAATCTTTTATGAATACCGATGCTTTTCAAAAGTTTAGCACTAAATATGGACTTGACTCTGAGATAGTAGCCTCCTTTTGCGAATCATTTGCTACACATGTTGATCTTCCTAAAGAGAAGTGGTTCAAATATCACCCACCAATTAAAGAAGAAATTAAGGAACCGGTAAAAGCTAAAGATGAAACTATTATTTATAATGTTGATCCAGTTGTTCCTACTGCTTATATTGAAAAACCACCTTTCCCTGTTAGGATGAAGGAACATGCTAAAGTTTCAACTGTGGTCAACAAAAGTTATATTAGAACACCTAAACCAGCTGAACAAATCAAAGTAGAACCTAGTGTTGCTATGGTTAAAGATCTCTTGGTCGATAATATAGATGGGCATGTTATTTACTTCTGTGATGAAGCTGCTAGAATTGCCAAACCCGATGAAAAAGATAAACATAGACCTGTTGTTGGCATGCCTGTTGTCTCAGTTAAGATAGGAGATCACTGTTATCATGGTTTATGTGACATAGGTGCTAGCGTGAGTGCTATTCCTTTTACCTTATACCAAGAAATTTTGAATGATATAGCACCCGCTGAAATAGAAGACATAGATGTTACTATTAAGCTTGCCAATAGAGATACTATATCACCAATTGGGATTGTTAGAGATGTTGAAATCTTGTGTGGGAAAATAAAATACCCTACTGATTTTCTTGTTCTTGGTTCCCCACAAGATGACTTTTGTCCCATTATCTTTGGTAGACCTTTATTGAACACTGTTAATGCTAAAATAGATTGTGAGAAACAAACTGTCGGTGTTAGTTTTGGTGATGAGTCTCATGAGTTTAATTTTTCTAAGTTTAGTAGAAAACCTCATAAGAAAGATTTGCCTAGTAAGGATGAAATTATCGGTCTTGCTTCTATTGCTGTACCTCCTACTAATCCTTTAGAACAATATCTGCTAGACCATGAAAATGATTTACATATGCATGAAAGAAATGAAATAGATAAGATTTTCTTTGAACAATGTCCTCTGCTTAAGCACAATTTGCCTATTGAAACTCTAGGAGGTCCTCCTCCACCTAAAGGTGATCCTGTGTTTGAATTAAAACAATTACCAGACACTTTGAAATATGCTTATCTTGATGAGAAAAAGATATATCCTGTTATTATTAGTGCTAACCTTTCAGAACATGAAGAAGAAAGATTATTGAAAGTTCTGAGGAAGCACCGAGCTGTTATTGGATATACTCTCGATGATCATAAGGGCATTAGTCCCACTGTATGTCAACACAAGATTAATATGGAACCTGATGCTAAACCCGTTGTGGATCACCAACATCGGTTAAATCCGAAGATGAAGGAAGTGGTAAGAACGGAAATATTAAAACTTCTGGAAGCAGGTATAATCTATCCTATAGCTGATAGTAGATGTGTAAGTCCTGTTCATTGTGTCCCTAAGAAGGGAGGTATTACTGTTGTTCCTAATGATAAGAATGAACTTATTCCATAGAGAATTGTCACAGGCTATAGAATGGTAATTGATTTTAGAAAATTAAACAAA
Source organism: Thinopyrum elongatum (assembly GCA_011799875.1). Taxonomy (NCBI): domain Eukaryota; kingdom Viridiplantae; phylum Streptophyta; class Magnoliopsida; order Poales; family Poaceae; genus Thinopyrum; species Thinopyrum elongatum. The sequence goes on from CM022299.1 coordinate 57,953,457, forward strand.
GCAACTAGAGAAGATCATTACCCTCTGCCTACTATTGATCAAATGCTAGAAAGATTATCTAAGCACACACATTTTTGCTTCCTTGATGGATATTCTGGTTTTTCACAAATACCTGTTTCTCAACCTAGTCAAGAAAAGACCACTTTTACTTATCCTTTTGGAACTTATGCTTATAGACGTATGCCTTTTGGTTTATGCAATGCACCTGCTACCTTTCAAAGATGTATGACTGCGATATTCTCTGATTTTTGTGAAAAGATCGTTGAGGTTTTCATGGATGACTTTTCTGTTTATGGGAAGTCTTTTGATGATTGTTTAAGAAATCTTGATCGAGTTTTGCAGAGATGTGAGCAAACAAATCTTGTCTTGAATTGGGAGAAGTGCCACTTTATGGTTAGCGAAGGCATTGTTTTGGGCCAAAAAATTTCTGAAAGAGGTATTGAGGTGGACAAAGCTAAGGTTGATGCAATTGAGAAAATGCCATGTCCTAAAGATATCAAAGGTATTCGTAGTTTCCTTGGTCACGCTGGTTTCTATAGGAGATTTATCAAAGACTTTTCTAAAATTTCTAGACCTCTTACAAATCTTTTGCAAAAGGATACTCCTTTTGTTTTTGATGATGATTGTTTAGAAGCCTTCGAAACACTCAAGAAAGCCATAATTTCTGCACCTATTGTTCAACCACCTGATTGGAACTTGCCTTTTGAAATTATGTGTGATGCTAGGGATTATGCTGTTGGTTCTGTTCTAGGGCAAAGAGTTGATAAGAAACTAAATGTTATCCACTATGCTAGTAAAACTCTAGACAGTGCCCAACAAAATTATGCTACTACTGAAAAAGAATTTTTAGCAGTTGTGTTTGCCTGTGATAAATTTAGATCCAACATTGTTGATTCTAAAGTGACTGTTCACACCGATCATGCTGCTATAAAATATCTTATGGCAAGAAAGATGCTAAACCTAGACTAATTAGGTGGGTTCTTCTACTACAAGAATTTGATTTGCATATCACGGATAGAAAAGGGGCGGAGAACCCCGTAGCTGATAACTTGTCTAGGCTTGAAAATATTCTTGATGACCCACAACCTATTAATGATAGCTTTCCCGATGAGTAGTTAGCTGCAATAAATGTTTCTCATAGTACTCCTTGGTATGCTGACTATGCTAATTATATTGTTGCTAAATACATACCACCTAACTTCACATGCCAACAAAAGAAAAAAATTCTTCTATGATTTAAGACATTACTTTTGGGATGACCCACATCTTTATAAAGAAGGGGTAGATGGTATTATTAGACGCTGTGTACCTGAGCATGAACAGGAACAAATCCTACGGAAATGTCACTCCGAAGCTTATGGGGGACATCATGCGGGAGACAGAACTGCTCATAAGGTATTGCAATCTGGTTTTTATTAGCCTACTCTCTTCAAGGATGCTCGTAAGTTCGTCTTATCTTGTGATGAATGTCAAAGAATAGGTAATATCGGTAAGCGTCAAGAAATGCATATGAATTATTCTCTTGATGTTGAACCATTTGATGTTTGGGGATTTGATTACATGGGACCTTTTCCTTCCTCTAATGGGTATACTCATATTTTGGTTGCTGTTGATTATGTTACTAAGTGGGTAGAAGCTATTCCAACCAGTAGTGCTGATCACAACACCTCTATTAAAATGCTTAAGGAAGTTATTTTCCCAAGGTTTGGAGTCCCTAGATATTTAATGACTGATGGTGGTTCACAATTTATTCATGGTGCTTTCCATAAAATGATTGCCAAGTATGATGTTAACCATAGAATTGCATCACCCTATCATCCTCAGTCTAGTGGTCAAGTTGAACTTAGCAATAGAGAAATAAAATTAATCTTACAAAAGACTGTCAATAGGTCCCGGAAGAATTGGTCTAAGAAATTAGATGATGCACTTTGGGCTTATAGAACAGCATATAAAAATCCTATGGGTATGTCTCCTTATAAAATGGTTTATGGAAAAGCTTGTCATTTGCCTCTTGAGTTAGAACATAAAGCTTATTGGGCAATTAAAGAACTCAACTATGATTTCAAACTAGCCGGTGAAAAGAGGTTATTTGATATTAGCTCATTAGACGAATGGAGGACCCAAGCTTATGAAAATGCCAAGTTATTTAAAGAAAAAGTTAAAAGATGGCATGATAAAAGAATCCAAAAGCGTGAGTTCAAAGTTGGAGAATATGTTCTTTTGTACAACTCTCATTTCAGATTCTTTGCAGGAAAACTCCTCTCCAAATGGGAAGGACCCTATGTTATCGAGGAGGTTTATCGATCTGGAGCTATCAAAATAAATAATGCCGAAGGTACTAACCCGAAGGTTGTTAATGGGCAACGAATAAAACATTATATCTCAGGTACGCCCATTAATGTTGAAAGCAACGTTATCCAAACTATGACACCGGAAGAACACATAAAAGAAACCTTCCGGAACACTCCAGAATCGTGAAAAAAAGGAGGTACGTGATACGGTAAGTAAATGGACTCCGAAAAATCCGCAAAAATATTTTTTGTCAGTTTTGGAATATTTAAAAAATTAGGAAAATAAGAAACTACCAGGAAGGTGACCATGGTGGGCACAAGACACTAGGGCGCGCCTGGCTTGCCAGGCGCGCCCAGGTGGGTTGTGCCCACCTCGGGTACCTTCCAGACTCCATTTTTCTTCCGTTTTCTTGTTTCCCAAGATAAAAAAAATCTTTATATACCCCCCGAACCTATTGACCTCCGTATCACGGAGAAATCTCCTGTTTTCTTTTCCTTGCTATTTTCTGATAGATCTAATCCACCATGGCCGCTTCAAGCTCCTCCAAGGACAAGTTCTTCGAGAACGTCATCAACCCATATCTGCGGGAGGTGATGCAGCACCCTCAAGCTATCCAGATGCTTGAGGGGGTGCTCCACATCCGCGATGTGCAAGGCCCCAAGGGGACTAGATCCGTGGAGGCTAGGCTCGAAGCTATGGAGCAGGAAGTCTTCTGGTGCAAGGGGATGGTGGAACGTGGACTCAATGCCAATCACCTCATGATCGCGGACTACACCCGTGATCTCAAGGTGGATGGCAAGTCCATGAAGGACATCGTCTTCTCCCTCAACGAGCAAATCAACTTCCTCCAGAGCCAGATCTATGACCTTCAAAACCAAGTCTTTGAATATGAGGAAAGGTTTAAAGGTATGAGTTTGGCTGCGAGTTGCAGGACCCGAGAGACTCACTTCTCCTCTCATGATGATGAGCCTCTGCCATGGAAACCCGAGGACAGGATCGCTACCACTTCATCACCACCACCACCTCCTTCTTCCTCACCAAAAGAGAATTGAGTATCGGGTATGGGCACTCCCCTTGGCTTTCGCCAAGCTTGGGGGAGGTGCCCCGGTATCGTATCACCTCCACTATCTTTTGCCTTTACTTTTCTTAGTTCAATCCATGGTTATCTTTTGCTTTAGATGAATAAAAGTTTAGTTCGATCCTTTCTTTTTGAAGAGTTTGCTTAGTGATCTATTCTTGTAATCGTGTGCGAGATATATAATAAAGTTTAGTTTGAGTTTTGCTTTCTTTACTTTCATGTTTTAATAAAAAAGAAAGGAAATAAATGAAAAAGATCATATGCTAATCTTATGGTAAGTAATGACATCACATAAGGAAAAGTATAAGTAGAAAATTTTATTGTAGATTGACAAACATAGCATTAGTCAATGATGCAATTCATGAAAGAATTAATAAGGGAAGAGAAGATTCACATGCAAATACACTATCCTGGAAATCTTTTGTGATTGTGAGCACCCATCAAAATATTATATGCCAAAATTGTTGACGTTGGACAAGGAAGACAACGTAATGATTTATGTTTGTTCATATTCACATAGAAGTTATATTGTCATAGATCCTTCAACATGTGGTGTTTGCCCCCTATCTTTGCTAGCCAAAAATTCCGCACTAAGTAGAGATACTACTTGTGCATCCAAAAACCTTTAAACCCAAATCTTGTTTTGACAGTCCACCATACCTACCTATGGATTGAGCAAGATCCTTCAAGTAAGTTGTCATCGGTGCAATAAGGCAATAAAAATTGCTTCTAAAAGTGTTAGATCGTTTAGTGTAAGAGAAAATTGAGCATTGTACAAACTTGTGATGGCGAAGAATAAAAGTGACAGACTGCATAATAAAGGTTGCCATCATAAGGGGCAATATAACGTGATGTTCTCTTGCACTAAGGGGTTGAGCATACAAACAAAAAGCGCATGGCAACCTCTGCTTCCCTCTGCGAAGGGCCTATCTTTTACTTTTATGTATTTACTTTCATGCAAGAGTCAAAGTTCTTCTCTCTATTCCTTTTTATTTTCTCCTTTGGCAAGCATCATGTGGTGAGGAAAGATCTAGGCACATATATCCAGTTGAATATGGGTAGCATGAGTTATTATTGTTGACATCACCCTCAAGGTGAATACGTTGGGAGGCGAAACTATAAGCCCCTATCTTTCTTTGTGTCTGGTTGAAACATTTTGCTCATGTGTACACGGTGAGTGTTAGCAATCATAGAAGACTATATGATGGTTGAGTATGTGGACTTGCCTAAAGGCTACGATATGTGACCCTTCCTGAAAAGATGATGAATTGTAGTTGCAAAGTTGACTGAGAACATAGTTTGTTGGTTTCCAATAGAGTTTATGCTTTATACTTCATTGTTGTGATGAATTGTTACTTATTCATGAGAAATCTATGATAAAAGTTCTATGATAAAAGTTTTATGTTAAAGTTTGTTGCTGTTATAATAATTTACATGATGCTTCTATGTCCATATTTTGTTTTTATTGACACCTCTCTCTCTAAGCATGTGGACATGTTATTCGATTTCGGTTTTCGCTTGAGGACAAGCGAGGTCTAAGCTTGGGGAAGTTGATACGTCCATTTTGCATCATGTTTACCTACTGTTATTTATAATGTTTTTATGCATAATAATGCTTTTTGGAATAATTCTAATGCCCTTTCTCTCATAATATGCAAGGTACTCACAAAGAGGGAGAATTCCGGCAGCTGGAAATCTGGACCTGAAAAAGCTACGTCAGGCTACCTATTTTGCACAACTCCAAATGAGCTGAAACTTCACAAGAATTTTTTATGGAATAAATAAGAAATATTGGAGCCAATAAGTACCAGAGGGGGCCCACCAGGTGGGCACAACCCACCTGGGCGCGCCCTGGTGGGTTGTGTTCTCCTCGGCCCACCTCCGGTGCCCGTCTTTTGGTATATAAGTCATTTTGACCTAGAAAAAATCAGGAGAGGACTTTCGGGATGAAGCGCCGCCGTCTCGAGGTGGAACATGGGCAGGAGCACTTTTGCCCTCCGGCAGAGCGATTCCGCCGGGGGAACTTCCCTCCCGGAGGAGGAAATCATCGTCATCATCATCACCAATAACTCTCCCATCTTGGGGAGGGCAATCTCCACCAACATCTTCAACAACACCATCTCCTCTCAAACCCTAGTTCATCTCTTGTGTTCAATCTTTGTACCGGAACTATAGATTGGTGCTTGTGGGTGACTAGTAGTGTTGATTACATCTTGTAGTTGATTACTATATGGTTTATTTGGTGGAAGATTATATGTTCAAATCCATTATGCTATTTAATACCCCTCTGATCTTGAGGATGATTATCATTTGTGAGTAGTTACTTTTGTTCTTGAGGTCACGGGAGAAATCATGTTGCAAGTAATCATGTGAATTTGATATGTGTTCGATATTTTGATGATATGTATGTTGTGATTCCCTTAGTGGTGTCATGTGAACGTCGACTACATGACACTTCACCATATTTGGGCCTAAGGGAATGCATTGTGGAGTAGTTATTAGATGATGGGTTGCGACAGTGAGAGAAGCTTAAACCCTAGTTTATGCGCTATTCTGTAAGGGATCGATTGGATCCAAAAGTTTAATGCTATGGTTAGAATTTATTCTTAATACTTTTCTCGTAGTTGCGGATGCTTGCGAGGTGGTTAATCATAAGTAGGAGGTTTGTTCAAGTAAGAACAGCACCTAAGCACCGATCCACCCACATATCAAATTATCAAAGTAGCGAATACGAATCGAACCAAAATGATGAAAGTGACTAGATGAAATTCCCGTGTACCCTCAAGAACACTTTGCTTATCATAAGAGACTGTTTTGGCATGTCCTTTGCCTCAAAAGGATTGGGCTACCTTGCTGCACTTTTGTTACTACTACCGTTACTTGCTCGTTACAAATTATCTTGCTATCAAACTACTCTGTTACTTACAATTTCAGCACTTGCAGATATTACCTTGCTGAAAACCACTTGTCATTTCCTTCTCCTCCTCGTTGGGTTCGACACTCTTACTTATCGAAAAGGCTACAACTGATCCCATATACTTGTGGGTCATCAGCATGTCACGCACGTACTTGTCGAAGGCGTGCTCGAAAAAGGGCGACCAGGTCCGCTAGTCCGCGTTGGTCCATGCGCCCGGAAAACAACTAATCCCAGTCGCTGTAAATGTCATGCGCGCTTTAATTCTGGGTTAGTGGATGGACGCGAACGTGCCGTACAACAAACCGCCCGCCAGCTCCCTAATCTCTATCTCTACTCTTATAATAATAATAATCTATCTATCTATCTACTCTTATAAAAAACAGAGTTTGTGACGATAGTGTGCCTGCCATCCTGTAATATAGGCCGTCCATTTATATCTGACGGATAGGAAGGAAACTATGGCAATTTTGCAAAAAGATACCCACACCCCTCTCCACATTTGCAAATCAGGCCTTCCCTCGTTCATCCTTTTCTCTCACAAGATAAACTACTCATACAAATGCATCTTGATGTTACGTGCAACGCACGGGCATCTTGCTAGTAATAAAAAATAAATAATAATAAAGAAAATAAACCGAGTTGGTGATGATGGTGTGCCTGCCATCCTGCAATATAGACCGTCCGATCTATATCTGACGGATAGAAAGCAAACTATGGCAATTTTGCAAAAAGATACCCGCACCCCTCTCCACATTTGCAGATAAGGCCTTCCCTCGTTCATCTTCGTCTCCCACATCTTATTGCCATGTCATCTTATAACATTTAAGTACATGTCTCTTTGCACTCCAGGAGCAGGAGTAGTTCTTTCCTTCTTTTTTTATTGATTGGGATAGTCATCTACGCAACTTTATAATGCCAGTTGTATATGAAGGGGAACGTGCAATTTCAAAAAAAATCCTACGCTCACGCAAGATCTATCTAGGAGATGCATAGCAACGAGAGGGGGAGAGTGTGTCCACGTACCCTTGTAGACCGAAAGCGGAAGTGTTAGCTTAACGCGGTTGATGTAGTCGAACGTCTTCGCGATCCAACCGATCAAGCACCAAATGTACGGCACCTCCTCAGCACACGTTCAGCTCGATGACGTCCCTCGAACTCTTGATCCAGCAGAAGGTCGAGGGAGAGTTCCGTCAGCACGACGGCGTGGCGACGGTGTTGGTGATGTGATCCGCGCAGGGTTCGCCTAAGCACTACGACACTATGACCGGAGGAGTAAACTGTGGAGGGGGGCACCGCACACGGCTAAGAGAATATCTGATGTTTATTTGGGGTGCCCCCTGCCCACGTATATAAAGGAGGGGAGGAGGAGGTGGCTGGCCTAGAGGGGGCGCACCAAGGGGGGAGTCCTACTTGGACTCCTTGTTGAAGTAGGATTCGGCCCCCCCTTTTTCCTTTCTTCCGGAGGTGGAAAGAGGGAAGGGAGAGAAAAGAGGAGAAGGAAAGGGGGGCGCCCACCGCCCCTAGTCCAATTCGGACTCCCCATGGGAGGGGGGCACAGCCACCCCTTGTGGGCTGCCTCCCCTCTTCCCTATGGCCCATGAGGCCCATTACCTCTCCTGGGGGGTTTCGGTAACCTCCCGGTACTCCGGAAAAATACCCGAATCACTCGAAACCATTCCGATGTCCGAATACAACCTTCCAATATATGAATCTTTACCTCTCGACCATTTAGAGACTCCTCGTCATGTCCGTGATCGCATCCGGGACTCCGAACAAACTTCGGTCACCAAAACACATAACTCATAATACAAATCGTCATCGAACGTTAAGCGTGCGGACCCTACGGGTTCGAGAACTATGTAGGCATGACCGAGACACATCTCCGGTCAATAACCAATAGCGGAACCTGGATGCTCATATTGGCTCCTACATATTCTATGAAGATCTTTATCGGTCAAACCGCATAACAACATACATCATTCCCTTTGTCATCGGTATGTTACTTGCCCGAGATTCGATCGTCGGTATCATCATACCTAGTTCAATCTCATTACCGGCAAGTCTCTTTACTTGTTCCATAATGCATCATCCCGTAACTAACTCATTAGTCACATTGCTTGCAAGGCTTCATATGATGTGCATTACCGAGAGGGCCCAGAGATACCTCTCCGATACTCGGAGTGACAAATCCTAATCTCGATCTATGCCAACCCAACAAACACCTTCGAAGACACCTATAGAGCATCTTTATAATCACCCAGTTACGTTGTGACGTTCGATAGCACACAAAGTGTTCCTCCGGTATTCGGGAGTTGCATAATCTCATAGTCAGAGGAATATGTATAAGTCATGAAGAAAGCAATAGCAATAAAACTTAACGATCATTATGCTAAGCTAACGAATGGGTCTCGTCCATCACATCATTCTCTAATGATGTGATCCTGTTCATCAAATGACAACACATGTCTATGGCAGGAAACATAACCATCTTTGATAAACAAGCTAGTCAAGTAGAGGCATACTAGGGACACTCTGTTTGTCTATGTATTCACACATGTACTAAGTTTCCGGTTAATACAATTCTAGCATGAATAATAAACATTTATCATGATATAAGGAAATATAAATAACAACTTTATTATTGCCTCTAGGGCATATTTCCTTCAGTATCCCACTTGCACTAGAGTCAATAATCTAGATTACATAGTAATGATTCTAACACCCATGGAGTCTTGGTGCTGATCATGTTTTGCTCGTGGAAGAGGCTTAGTCAACGGGTCTGCAACATTCAGATCCGTATGTATTTTGTAAATCTCTATGTCTCCCTCCTTGACTTGATCGCGGATGGAATTGAAGCGTCTCTTGATGTGTTTGGTTCTTTTGTGAAATCTGGATTCCTTCGCTAAGGCAATTGCTCCAGTATTGTCACAAAAGATTTTCATTGGACCCGATGCACTAGGTATTACACCTAGATCGGATATGAACTCCTTCATCCAAACTCCTTCATTTGCTGCTTCCGAAGCAGGTATGTACTCTGCTTCACACGTAGATCCCGCCACGATGCTCTGCTTGGAACTGCACCAACTGACAGCTCCACCATTCAATATAAATATGTATCCGGTTTGTGACTTAGAGTCATCCGGATCAGTGTCAAAGCTAGCATCAACGTAACCATTTACGACGAGCTCTTTGTCACCTCTATAAACGAGAAACATATCCTTAGTCCTTTTCAGGTATTTCAGGATGTTCTTGACCACTGTCCAGTGATCCACTCCTGGATTACTTTGGTACCTCCCTGCTAAACTTATAGCAAGGCACACATCAGGTCTGGTACACAGCATTGCATACATGATAGAACCTATGGCTGAGGCATAGGGAATGACTTTAATTTTCTCTCTATCTTCTGCAATGGTCGGGCATTGAGTCTTACTCAACTTCACACCTTGCAACACAGGAAAGAACCTTTTCTTTGACTGATCCATTTTGAACTTCTTCAAAACTTTATCAAGGTATGTGCTTTGTGAAAGTACTATTAAGCGTCTTGATCTATCCCTATAGATCTTGATGCCCAATATATAAGCAGCTTCACTGAGGTCTTTCATTGAAAATTTCTTATTCAAGTATCCTTTTATGCTATCCAAAAATTCTATATCATTTCCAATCAACAATATGTCATCCACATATAATATCAGAAATGCTACAGAGCTCCCACTCATTTTCTTCTAAATACAGGCTTCTCCAAAAGTCTGTATAAAACCATATGCTTTGATCACTTCATCAAAGCGTATATTCCAACTCCGAGATGCTTGCACCAGTCCATAAATGGATCGCTGGAGCTTGCACACTTTGTTAGCACCTTTAGGATCGACAAAACCTTCTGTTTGCATCATATACAATTCTTCTTTAAGAAATCCATTAAGGAACGCAGTTTTGACATCCATTTGCCAAATTTCATAATCATAAAATGCGGCAATTGCTAACATGATTCGGACAGACTTAAGCATCGCTACGGGTGAGAAGGTCTCATCATAGCCAACTCCTTGAACTTGTCGAAAACCTTTCGCAACAAGTCGAGCTTTGTAGACAGTAACATTACCGTCAGCGTCAGTCTTCTTCTTGAAGATCCATTTATTCTCTATGGCTTGCCGATCATCGAGCAAGTCAACAAAAGTCCACACTTTGTTCTCATACATGGATCCCATCTCAGATTTCATGGCCTCAAGCCATTTCGCGGAATCTGGGCTCATCATCGCTTCCTCATAGTTCGTAGGTTCGTCATGGTCTAGTAACATGACTTCCAGAACAGGATTACCGTACCACTCTGGTGCGGAACGTACTCTAGTTGACCTACGAGGTTAGGTAGTAACTTGATCCGAAGTTTCATGATCATCATCATTAACATCCTCACTAATTGGTGTAGGCATCACTGGATTTGATTTCTGTGATGAACTACTTTCCAATTCGGGAGAAGGTACAATTACCTCATCAAGTTCTACTTTCCTCCCACTCACTTCTTTTGAGAGAAACTCCTTCTCTAGAAAGGATCCATTCTTAGCAACGAACATCTTGCCTTCGGATCTGTGATAGAAGGTGTACCCAACAGTCTCCTTTGGGTATCCTATGAAGACGCATTTCTCCGATTTGGGTTCGAGCTTATCAGGTTGAAGCTTTTTCACATAAGCATCGCAGCGCCAAACTTTAAGAAACGACAGCTTAGGTTTCTTGCCAAACCACAGTTCATATGGTGTCATCTCAATGGATTTAGATGGTGCCCTATTTAACGTGAATGTAGCTGTCTCTAATGCATAACCCCAAAACGATAGTGGTAAATCGGTAAGAGACATCATAGATCGCACCATATCTAATAAAGTACGGTTACGACGTTCGGACACCCCATTATGCTGTGGTGTTCCTGGTGGCGTGAGTTGCGAAACTATTCCACATTGTTTTAAATGAAGACCAAACTCGTAACTCAAATATTCGCCTCCGTGATTAGATCGTAGAAACTTTATTTTCTTGTTACGATGATTTTCCATTTCACTCTGAAATTCTTTGAACTTTTCAAATATTTCAGACTTATGTTTCATTAAGTAGATATACCCATATCTGCTCAAATCATCTGTGAAGGTCAAAAAATAATGATACCCGCCGTGAGCCTCAACACTCATCGGACCACATACATCAGTATGTATTATTTCCAATAAGTCAGTTGCTCGCTCCATTGTTCCGGAGAACGGAGTCTTAGTCATCTTGCCCATGAGGCATGGTTCGCAAGTATCAAGTGATTCATAATCAAGTGATTCCAAAAGCCCATCAGCATGGAGTTTCTTCATGCACTTTACACCAATATGACCTAAACGGCAGTGCCACAAATAAGTTGCACTACCATTATTAACTTTGCATGTTTTGGCTTCAATATTATGAATATGTGTATCACTACAATCGAGATTCAACAAAAATAGACCACTCCTCAAGGGTGCATGACCGTAAAAGATATTACTCATATAAATAGAACAACCATTATTCTCTGATTTAAATGAATAACTGTCTCGCATCAAACAAGATCCAGATATAATGTTCATGCTCAACGCTGGCACCAATTAACAATTATTCAGGACTAAAACTAATCCCGAAGGTAGATGTAGAGGTAGCGTGCCGACGGCGATCACATCGACTTGGAACCATTTCCCATGCGCATCGTCACCGTGTCCTTAGCCAATCTTCGTTTAATCCGTAGCCCTTGTTCTGAGTTGCAAATATGAGCAACAGAACCAGTATCAAATACCCAGGCGCTACTACGAGCATTAGTAAGGTACACATCAATAACATATATATCAAATATACCTTTCACTTTGCCATCCTTCTTATCCGCCAAATACTTGGGGCAGTTCCACTTCCAGTGACCAGTCCCTTTGCAGTAGAAGCACTCAGTTTCAGGCTTAGGTCCAGACATGGGCTTCTTCCCGGGAGTAGGAAATTGCTTGCTATTCTTCTTGAATTCCCCTTCTTCCCTTTGCCCTTTTTCTTGAAACTAGTGGTCTTGTTAACCATCAACACTTGATGCTCTTTCTTGATTTCTACCTCTGCAGCTTTGAGCATAGCGAAGAGCTCGGGAATTGTCTTATTCATCCCTTGCATATTATAGTTCATCACGAAGCCTTTGTAGCTTGGTGGCAGTGATTGAAGAACTCTGTCAATAACACTATCATCCGGAAGATTAACTCCCAGCTGAGTCAAGTGGTTATGGTACCCAGACATTCTGAGTATGTGTTCACTGACAGAACTGTTCTCCTCCATCTTGCAGCTATAGAACTTGTTGGAGACTTCATATCTCTCAACTCGGGCATTTGCTTGAAATATTAACTTCAACTCCTGGAACATCTCATATGCTCCATGATGTTCAAAAAGTCTTTGAGGTCCCGATTCTAAGCCGTAGAGCATGGCACACTGAACTATAGAGTAGTCATCAAAACGCGTTTGCCAAACGTTCAAAGCGTCTACATTAGAGGGAGCGGGCTTGTCACCTAGCGGTGCATCAAGGACATAATGTTTCAGTGCAGCAATGAGGATAATCCTCAAGTTACAAACCCAGTCCGTGTAGTTGCTACCATCATCTTTCAACTTAGCTTTCTCTAGGAACGTATTAAAATTCAAGGGAACGGTAGCATGGGCCATTGATCTACAACAACATAGACATGCAAAAACTATCAGGTACTAAGTTCATGATAAAGTAAAGTTCAATTAATCATATTACTTAAGAACTCCCACTTAGATAGACATCCCTCTAGTCATCTAAATGATCACGTGATCCATATCAACTAAACCATGTCCGATCATCACGTGAGATGGAGTAGTTTTCAATGGTGAACATCTCTATGTTGATCATATCTACTATATGATTCACGTTCGGCCTTTCGGTCTCAGTGTTCCGAGGCCATATCTGCATATGCTAGGCTCGTGAAGTTTAACCCGAGTATTCTGCACGTGCAAAACTGGCTTGCACCCGCTGTATGTGAACGTAGAGCTTATCACACCCGATCATCATGTGGTGTCTCGGCACGACGAACTGTAGCTACGGTGCATACTCAGGGAGAACACTTATACCTTGAAATTTAGTGAGGGGTCATCTTATAATTCTACCGCCGTACTAAGCAAAATAAGATGCATAAATGATAAACATCACATGCAATCAAAATATGTGACATGATATGGCCATCATCATCTTGTGCCTTCGATCTCCATCTCCAAAGCACCGTCATGATCTCCATCGTCACCGGCTTGACACCTTGATCTCCATCGCAGCGTCGTTGTCATCTCGCCAACTATTGCTTCTACGACTATCGCTACTGCATAGTGATAAAGTAAAGCAATTACATGGCGATTGCATTTCATACAATAAAGCGACAACCATAAGGCTCCTGCCAGTTGCCGATAACTTTTACAGAACATGATCATCTCATACAATAACGTATATCATATCATGTCTTGACCATATCATATCACAACATGCCCTACAAAAACAAGTTAGACGTCCTCTACTTTGTTGTTGCAAGTTCTAAGTGGCTGCTACGGGCTTCTAGCAAGAACCGTTCTTACCTACGCATCAAAACCACAACGATTTTTCGTCAAGTGTGCTGTTTTAACCTTCAACAAGGACCGGCCGTAGTCAAACTCAATTCAACTAAAGTTGGAGAAACAGACACCCGCCAGCCACCTGTGTGCAAAGCACGTCGGTAGAACCAGTCTCATGAACACGGACATGTAATGTCGGTCCGGGCCGCTTTATTCAACAATAACGCCGAATCAAAGTAAGACGTTGGTGGTAAGCAGTATGACTATTATCGCCCACAACTCTTTGTGTTCTACTCGTGCATATCATCTACGCATAGACCTGGCTCTGATGCCACTGTTGGGGAACGTAGCATGCAATTTCAAAAAAACGTCTTCGCGATCCAACCGATCAAGCACCGAACGTACGACACCTCCGAGTTCAGCACATGTTCAGCTCGATGACGTCCCTCGAACTCTTGATCCAGCAGAAGGTCGAGGGAGAGTTTCGTCAGCACGACAGCGTGGCAACGGTGTTGGTGATGTGATCCGCGCAGGGCTTCGCCTAAGCACTACGACACTATGACCGGAGGAGTAAACTGTGGGGGGGGGGGGGGGGCACCGCACACGGCTAAGAGAATATCTGATGTTTCTTTGGGGTGCCCCTGCCCACGTATATAAAAGAGGGGAGGAGGAGGTGGCCGGCCTAGAGGGGGCGCACCAAGGGGGGAGTCCTACTTGGACTCCTAGTCCAAGTAGGATTCGGCCCCCCCTTTTTTCCTTTCTTCCGGAGGTGGAAAGAGGGAAGGAAGAGAGAAGAGGAGAAGGAAAGGGGGGCACCCCCCTCCCCTAGTCCAATTCGGACTCCCCATGGGAGGGGGCACAGCCACCCCTTGTGGGCTGCCTCCCCTCTTCCCTATGGCCCATGAGGCCCATTACCTCTCCCGGGGGGTTCCGGTAACCTCCCGGTACTCCGGAAAAATACCCGAATCACTCGAAACCATTCCGATGTCCGAATACAACCTTCCAATATATGAATCTTTACCTCTCGATCATTTCGAGACTCCTCGTCATGTCCATGATCTCATCCGGGACTCTGAATAAACTTTGGTCACCAAAACACATAACTCATAATACAAATCATCATCGAACGTTAAGCGTGCGGACCCTACGGGTTCGAGAACTATGTAGGCATGACCGAGACACATCTCTGGTCAATAACCAATAGCGGAACCTGTATGCTCATATTGGCTCCTACATATTCTACGAAGATCTTTATCGGTCAAACCGCATAACAACATACGTCATTCCCTTTGTCATCGGTATGTTACTTGCCCGAGATTCGATCGTCGGTATCATCATACCTAGTTCAATCTCGTTACTGGCAAGTCTTTTTACTCGTTCCATAGTGCATCATCCCGTAACTAACTCATTAGTCACATTGCTTGCAAGGCTTCATATGATGTGCATTACCGAGAGGGCCCAGAGATACCTCTCCGATACTTGGAGTGACAAATCCTAATCTCGATCTATGCCAACCCAACAAACACCTTCGGAGACACCTGTAGAGCATCTTTATAATCACCCAGTTACGTTGTGATGTTTGATATCACACAAAGTGTTCCTCCGGTATTCGGGAGTTGCATAATCTCATAGTCAGAGGAATATGTATAAGTCATGAAGAAAGCAATAGCAATAAAACTTAACGATCATTATGCTAAGCTAACGGATGGGTCTCGTCCATCACATCATTCTCTAATGATGTGATCCTATTCATCAAATGACAACACATGTCTATGGTCAGGAAACATAACCATCTTTGATAAACAAGCTAGTCAAGTAGAGGCATACTAGGGACACTCTGTTTGTCTATGTATTCACACATGTACTAAGTTTCCGGTTAGTACAATTCTAGCATGAATAATAAACATTTATCCTGATATAAGGAAATATAAATAACAACTTTATTATTGCCTCTAGGGCATATTTCCTTCAGTATAAACTATAAAGGACTTAACAATTTCAATTCCGTGTAGTACTAGCTAGGTAGCCATAATCCCATCAAACAAAACTACTCCTACTTTAATTAATGTACATGGCCCAGGTAACACTCTGAAATTGTTTGTCGTCGCCCGTGTCGCAGCTGGTCTATACATTGCTTCCGTTCCCCCTCATAGTTAAGCAATATAAAGTATTTTATTTTAATCCGTATCCCCTGCTTATGTCACCTTATTATACTGCATGGACCATAACCATGCACGTCAGCATGTATCCAGGTTTGAGATGCCAGGTGTACCAGATGGACGGCGGCGTGTTCGACCCCCGTGATGCTACCTGGGTGCGGATGAACACACTTGAAGAGTACTCGATTTTCATCGGGGACAACTACCCCATAGTGCAAACGATGCCACCTTCCGTGCATGACGCCGACGGCCTGCCATTCATGAAGAACGGGTGCGTTTTCATTGCGCACCGACGGATTCGTATCTTGAACGCCCCTATCCGTGATCTATACCGCTTCAGTTTGGATGAGCCTCCATCATAGGGAGCCACACTTAAGAAGCTGCGATGATATGGACTCCCATTGCCCATCGTTATGGATCGTTCCATCTATGAAGAACACGTGGGACTGGAACTACAAGATGGACATGTACCCAGGGATGTACAAACCTGAGTAATGTAGCACAGTAAGTGAAGTAGAAAGGCACAAATAGTATGAACATGCGTGGCATATAGGCATTTTTCTTTTACTACCACTAAATGTTGTACGTGCAATGCACGGTGATATTATGATGTACGTGCCTAAGTACTCTACTACTATATTAATTGGAGGCACATATTAGGTTTTATATTTGTTTACGTGTATGGCCCGAGACCTTCCAACTAGACGCGTCTTTCTCTCCGGGTCGCACTTTGTATCGTTCATACTACTAGTACTACGTGTGGTCTCCAACCTAGAAGTGGAAGAAGTGGAGACGCTCTACCACGCTGTTCATGTCCCACTCCTTTCGCTGACATGTGGGACATCCAGCACGTGTCGTGTTTGTCGTAAGAGTTGAAACGCTAGCTTTCATCAAAAATAAAAAATAAATATAATTCAGCAGTGTAACTATACCACGCGGTTTCCTTGCTCCTCGATATCGGAAATAATACTTCCGTTCGCCGACATGTGGGACGTCGACCATCCTGGTCCACTTGCCATGCACGCAGAACTCCAAGGGAGAGTCACCCCGATCGTCGCGCCACAGTAATAATGACTAATGAGCCGTCAAATCACAGGCCCAACCTTTCCCACTGTAAAGTTGCTCGGGCGAAGGAACCATCATGACTTCGTTGAATTCCGCTTCTTGAAGAAAACTACTGTACCAGTAATACTGCTAGCTACAGTAGTACTGTACTCCCGCGGAGGCCTCCTTTGGTTCATAGGATAGGAATTTTATAGGAATATCAAAATCATAGGAAGTGAGATGACATGCATCTCAATTCCTATAGAGAAAGAGATGCCATTTGATGCATAGGATAGGAATTTTTCCATTGAGTCTAGGCTAATGTACTGGTAATTTGCTCTAAAAACTACAGTAGTAACTAGTACATGCTCGTAATTAATTAAACAAACGTACGGGCGACACAGACACACACACTAACTACTAGTACTACTACTTCTCACATGCTGGCCAGACGCCGTCGTTCTCCTTCCCGGCTTTGTCGGTGACACCCCATCGTGCTTGGATCTCCGCCGAGCTCTCCGCTGCAGCGCGTGCGTCCTCTTCTTTCTTGCGGCGGTGGGCCTCTCTTTTCTTGAGTGTTTTCTGCCTTTTCCGCTCCCTCTGTGCGGCTTTGGCCGCCTCTTGCTCTACCACCCATTCGGCCTTGGCAGCTTCAAAGTCCGCCCACGTAGGTGTGAGGTCGCGAGCGGCGATGAACTCGGCACGGCAGGATGCCATCGCTTCCCTACCATTTTGTGTGCGGTCGTGGGCAGCGAGGATCTCGGCGCGGCGGGATGCCATCGCTTCCTTACCGGTTAGTGTGCGGCACGGTGGTATGAATGACGCTTGGTGAGAGCTCTGGGGCGGAGTGGCCGGACAACCATATAGTGCATTGGTTTGTCAAGAGCTCAAGGACAGACGACGAAGGAAATTTGGATTCCTCTTCAATCCTGGTCATTTATTACTGAGTAAAATGCATTGGCGGTCATCGAACTTGTCTTGATAGCTCACTTTTATCATTGTACTTAAGAATACGGTCATTATATATGTGATATGGTGATTATATGGTCCCTATCATCACACCCATGTAGCTATAGCTGGGATTTGATGTTTCTGCACCTCCATCCTGGTTGATGCATGTAACTACAAATAATATCACTAGAAATTATGTTTATTAGTAAGGTACATGTGCATTGCACGCATGAGATTTGGCAACCAAATTATGAATAAATACCACACTATAGCATGTAAGCTTTGAGTCATATATGCATGATGTAGATGTTCATTAATTCTTATAGTGGTAGTAAATTTCTACAAAATACACATAATGGCCTAAATATGGTAAATGAACCAGGAGAAGTGCCAAATTTGAACACGGTGCTTTGTAGGGTGTGTGTTGATCATAGAAAAAAAAGTGAACTGCCACATTAATTGAGTACTTTTGCAAACTACAAAAACAATATACCACCACGCCAGCGTCTGACCGCCCTGGCCTGCCGAAACCCCTTCCATCGCTAGCGTGCGCTTCCCGCCTGAAACGGTCACCATCACTCCAGAACGTCAATGCCGCATTCATGCCCGACGCAACCTCTCACTGGCGCCAGCATTGCAGCAGCGCGACGGCCGAGAGAGCGCCACCCGCGCGGCATCCCGGTGCAAGCGACTGCTCCGCGTTAACGACACCACGGCCATCCGTCCGTCCGCCGCCCACATTAATGACATGCGGCTGCCGACAAACCTACTCCGGCGCTAGCTGTCCATCCATCTGCCGCGGCTCATTGCCATTCGCCCGCTATATTAACTTCAGCCCCAGCCCCCAGCCATAGCCAAAGACCCACAGTCATTCTCCTCCGGTCCCTTCCTTCTGTAGGCACCACTCCAACCATGGCCTCCTCGCGCTCCAAAGCTCTCTTGGACGTACTGTCACAGGAGCAGACGAAGGACATCGCCGGCTCCGCTCCGGGCGTGCTCCAAAGCTCTCTTGGACGTACTATCGCAGGAGCAGATGAAGGACATCGCCGCCCTCCCCGGCTGCCCTCCGCCGCCACGACCACGAAGCCAGCGCGCGTGCGCAGGCACAGCCGGCAGCGAGGAAGAGTAGTACATGGTAGGTCACCGCCGCTCTGGTCCCAGGAAGGCCACCGCTCCTCCACTCAGTCGATGCCAAGCTTGGTGGGGTAAACATCGGCGGCCGATTAGCCGCTTGACGGAGATGTGGAGGCGGAAATCTTCAGAACCTTGTGCTCCGGAGGAGGAGGAGGTTATCAAGGCAGAGCTGGACAAAGCCGAGGTGGATGAGGAGGAGGCGAAGGCAATAGCCGGAGCGTCAGTTCTCGGGGCTCATGGCCGGACATGGTGATCGGGCGCCGGCGATCATTTAGATTAGGTTTACAGTAGGTTTTAGTACGGTTTGTGCGAAATATGTAATGAATTTTGTCCAGTTTATAGGAAAAGTTTTCGAAATGTAATGAATTTCATCCTGTTAATTTGAAATTTGCTTTGTTTGCACGAATTTCGACCGGTTAGTTCATATAGTTGTCAAAAGGTATGTGGGCAGCATTGGATGGCATCCTCTGGCATCAGTGTCCTCGGACAGATGCCGGTGTAAATTTGTGGGTCAGCGCTGGAGATGCCCTAACTATCATGCTATAATAGCTAACAGTGCTCCATTATTTCGCAGGGAACTGTTACCCCTCGATCAAAATCAAATTCGCCGTGTTTCACACTCCCCCCACGTAAGAGTGGAGACGCTTGCTTACATAAAAATGGAGCAAGTGGACGGCACTGTAGCACGTCATATCACTCAAACCCACTAGGCCAAACTAGCCCGCCTAACGCGCGGGAAAGCCCCGCCCTCGTAATTTTGTTCTGGATTTCTATCGATCGATCGCACGAAAATGTTACACTTTGCAAGTTCAAAAGGAAAAGGCAGCACACTTAAAGCACGCCTGTTGCATTCGCATCACACCCCCGACAGTCCGGTTCGCACTCCGCTCGCTAAAGGGGACACGCGTTGTCTTGCATTTTCACTGACATGTGGGACTGCAATTGAATAAACCGTCGATAGCCGAAATCTACTCACTCAGTGGGCATCGGCTGAGAAGAGAGAGACGGGGGAGGGAGAAGAGATTGCTCGCCCGCAACGCATGGACTCCAAGAAATATGGTGATAATGTGAGGTGGGCCATGCGGGAGTTCGGACCGCTTCCAAGCCCGCTTCTGACCGCCCTGGCCCACCAGAAAACCCCTCCCCCCCTCCCGCGCGTGCTCCCCTCTCAGGCGCAGCTGCCCGTATTCATAGCAAGTACAATACTGGGCTATAAGCCCGCTTATGTGGAGGAGAGAGGCATTGAAAAAGGGTAAGGAGTGGGCTCTGCAAGAGCCCATCTCTACACGTGCTCCTAGGTATAAGAAAACTAATTCTAAAAAAAGGTATAAAAACAATTGTGTCTAAAAAAAGAAGGTAAAAAACATTTGAGAAGAAATAGATAGAGAGAAAGTGAGAAAAAGTTCTAACCTTATAGCCAACCTTATAGTCAACACTATTGTACATGAGGAAGGAGGGAGTTGTGCACATGCCAAGTTCACTGGGCTGCCGTGTTTCACACTCCTCCGTCGTAACAGTGGAGACAATAGCTTTCATAAAAAATAAACAATGAATACTCCTTGCTCGTCCTCGATATCGGAAATAATACTTTCAATCGCCGACATGTGGGACGTCGACCATCCTGGTCCACTTGCCATGCACAAAATTATCCTGGTCCACCCCGGTCGTAGCGTAGGCCCAACCTTTCCCACTGTAAGTTGGTCAGACAAATGAACAATCATGACTTCGTTGAATTCTGCTTCTTCAAGAAAACTTACTGTACCCACAATACTGCTACCACATGCGAAGACTGGACGGCACTGTAGCACGTCATATCACTGAAACCCACTAGGCCAAACTAGCCCGCCTAGGATTTGTACGTCTCTGTACTGCTATCATTTTGTGTTCTCAAAAAATATCCTTTGTCAATCTAATGATTAGGAGTAGAAAGAAATGGAGGCCTTCTTTGGTTCATAGGATAGGAATTTAATAGGAATAGGAAAATCATAGGAAGTGAGATGACATGCATCTCAATTCCTATAGAGAAAGAGATGTTATTTGGTGCATAGGATAGGAATTTTTCCATTGAGTCTAGGCTAATTTTTTTCCTCCAAAATATGAAGGATTGATTCCTATCCTACATAGGAATAGGAATCCATTCCTATAAACCAAAGGGCTTCAAAGGAATTTTTCCTTTGCAAATCCTATCCTATAGAGTTTCTACAAAATTCCTACAAACCAAAGGAGGCCGGAGGGTCTTTCTCTCTCTCTAGATCTCTCTCCATCCCACAACCCCTCTAGCACACCTACACACTCTCTGTAGCCACTCCGAAAGTATGAAGTCACTACACATTCACGCTTCCAACAAAAAAATTACACATTCACGCATGTTACAAGTACGTGCCAATTTTGCTGGCTATTAATGTGAATGTATCCGTGAACCAACTCTTTGAGTTTGATGTGAATTAATGTATAATTGTGGACTATTGTCTGATCGATCGCTAAGCCTACAATTTTAGGAGCTTGGGCTATTGGCCGATAGATGACGGATCAGACCTATAAGCGTACCACGAGCTCATCAGCCCCAATGTTTCTCTTCGGTGAGTGTTTGCAAGTACTATAGCTCGTACAGTACCTAGCCTACTAACACCAAGAATCATCAAACAAGCCCTGCTGATATGATAAACAGTTCAAATTTACATCTAAGCATGCCATATATTACATCAAAAGCTAGTGAGGATACATCTGTTTCCATAACTCGGAGAGGGTTCGCATGATTCACTATCAAACAAAAGTAGCAAGTACCGCCCACACAAGATAGTGCACTAGCCCTAAGATGGTTTGATAACACGCATAGTTCTGCTAATTAAACACAATGCAAACTACCTTGAAGGATTAGCGCGACCAACTATTTCTTGTCATCGATCTCTCGGGCAATGACCACAACACGGACAGCGGCATGGGAATCGATCTCTGGGGTAATGTCCACAGGACGGACCGCGGCATCGGAATTGATCTCTAGGGCGATGTCCACAAGACGGACAGCGGCATCGGAATTGATCTCTGGGGTGATGTCCACAGGACGGACAGCAGCATCGGAATCGATCTCCGGGGCGATGTCCACAGGACGGACAGCGGCATCGGAATCGATCTCCGGGGCGATGTCCACAGGACGGACCGCGATATCGGAATCATCAAGGACGTCCACCGGCACCTGCACAACCCTAACATATTAGCAAGCACATTGCAAATAATCAAAAACCACAACTATGGTAAGCCATTTTTTCTTACCTTGTGCAGCTCACCGGGGGATCCCATCCCTCCGGGGGCCATCTCCTCGATGGGGGACATCGCCTTGCCAGGGAAATACTGCTTCTCAATGGCGACTATCTCCTCAAACTCAGCCTTGAGCCTCTCATAGGTGGCCATTAGAGTTTCTGGGGTAGGCACGGTGGGGCCCTTGCTGTTCTTCCAGCTTTCTTTGAGGAGTTCGTTCGCCAACGTTGTCAACTCTTTGGCCAGTGCTTGTTTCTTGGAGTTCTTCATCTCCATGGGTTGGCCCGCCAACATGGCCAACTCGTTGGTCGGTGCTCGCTTCCTAGAGATCTCTGTCTTGAGTGGGTTGTCCGTCGGCAACTCTTTGCTTAGTGCTCCAGGATCCATCAATAAACTGACAAACAAAAAGCAATCGAAAGGAAACCACAATCACAATGAAAACGGGAAAAGAATAGGCAGTGAGAATCGGTCGATGCTTCGCAAAAAGAAGATTCTTGGAATGAAAATATAGTAGCATCACTGATTCGCCCACCTTTCCTTCATCGGTACAGAAGAAAAATGGCAGAAGTGAGTAGCCTGGAGTGAGGTTTTCTTCAAGAAAGGGGAGAAAGGGCTTCAACGTGCGTTCCAGTGAAATGATGGTTGCTTCGTCCAGTCCAACTTAGAGGCCACTTTACCACTGCTGGTAAAGGTGTGGGTTTTGTGATATGACGGGTCATGACGGCCACACCAGGGTGACTGGTGAGTCTCGACTGTAGCACCTCACTGTGATTTGGTGGATGGCACGCGGGCCCGGATGCTTGATGTCCCGCATGTAATAGAGTGGCTAGTCATATAAGTAGTTTGGACGACAGACGAGGAGCTCCGTCCTGGTTTATTGGTCCTTGGTCCCTATGATAATCTGTGCCAAAATTTGACTATAAATTTAACTAACCAAATGTTCATGCATGTCACAAAAAAATACATCATTGAAAACTATGTTCAAATACGAATCCAAGGATATAATTTTTGTTAACATGCACTAACATTTTGCCAGTTAAATCTTTGGTCAAAATTTAGCACAAATTACAAAGGGGCCCAATAAATATTGTACTCTCACATTTTGTTTTGAGGATACTCCCACATAGAAAATATAAATAATAATGCATGTTGGTGCAGCCCACGTTTTCGATAATTTTAGCCGTGGGCTTGTTCACAATTTTTACGAGGCGGTGGTTGTTCACTTAATGGAGGGTCTAGTACCAGACTTGAACGATAAAGAGTGCGACCTGGCACACCGTAACACCACTTGGAATAAGCGGGTAGCTATCTCAAAAAACAATCAACAACTCAAAAAAAACAGCGACCTGGCACGTACACAATTTTAAACGATTGTTTTGATGGAGTGAGAAAAGAAAACCACCCCACTATACGTATATATAGGCAGGAGCCTCCGCGCTTGCTTGCTAGGGTTGCTC
This sequence comes from Thinopyrum elongatum, assembly GCA_011799875.1. Taxonomy (NCBI): domain Eukaryota; kingdom Viridiplantae; phylum Streptophyta; class Magnoliopsida; order Poales; family Poaceae; genus Thinopyrum; species Thinopyrum elongatum. The sequence goes on from CM022299.1 coordinate 57,977,316, forward strand.
TATTCACACACTCTCATCCTCTCCAGATCTAAACAAGATAGCGGTGGTAACACTGTCTTTCTATCCTCACCGCTTGTTATAAATCCAGACGTATCCCCCTCCGCCGGTGAAGGGGAGGAGGGGCAGCGTTTAGGCCGTCGTCGACAGCAAGGGAGGAGACCCACTGCCGGCCGCACCATTATCTCTGTCCGAGCGCCGGCGCGGGAGGTCCTCCGATCCCTTCGTCGCTGCCCTAGTGTGGGCGGATTCGGCCTCCCGCTGCCCACCTATCCACACCCCGACGACCTTCAGGTATATCTTCCTTCGAAACCGGCCTAGCTCTACTACCCCAGCTCGCTACGTCACTGCATGTGCATCATTTTCTACCTCTCATCCCCGCTCGTAGCTAGGCTCGATCGGATGGTCCAACGTCACTTTTTTTCTATTGTTAGAGGTAAAGCTACTTCATGGAGTCGAATCTTGTACTTGGTTCAAACAAGAAATAAAGGGGGAAAATTTAGTATGTACATCAGACATGGTACAAACAGGAAAGAAAGGGGGTGAAAGTAGTACAGACTGGTCATCCAACCGGTCTCTTGGTCAAAAAGGGAAATATAGGGGAAACGCTGTACACAGTGGTATGACTAGGACTAGATTTGCTATCCACACATAGGAATAGGTGGCTAGAGTGAACAAAAATGGGACCAACCTAGATATGTTTCTTGGATGTTTGTTTCTCGGGGCAACAAACTCTGAATCACCACTTTATGCCCCGGTTTAGGTACATGGTGCTGGACTGCTGGTGCACCCACTGTCCCATGCCTTTATAGCAAATATTTAGCTCTTCTTAATCTAATGCCCCTGGTAAAATGAAGCCATGCCACTGTTATAAGCCATGACAAGTTTAACCAATTGTTTTTGCCAGTAATTGTTTGAGACACTGACTGTTTCCTCTGTAGATTTTTGTATAAATAGGGATATCCATTTCACCTCGTTGCTATTGTGACCTTTTGGTGCACTGCACACAAAACACTTCTTAAAAGAAGTGACTTTTGTGCTGTTTAACTGGAATGTCAGAATGGAACTGTTGGTTCATTTTGGTGGAACTACACAAAGGGAGATCTGTGTTCCAATCTTCATCCTCCATATTGGCACCATAACCTTCCTTTAGGTAAGAATGATATTTAATGCATGTGTTCACCTCTATTTTGCGACTGCCATGAGAAAATAATGCTATTGTTTACTAGTACACTTGTACTCCCTCATTGACAAAACCAATTCTGAAATAGAAGGCCAATCATGTACTTGGTTTCACCAACTGATGAGGATAAAGAGAAGCAGAGCATGAAGAGGAAGACGAAGAAGAAGAAGAAGGAGGAAATGAAGAAGATCACACAATGGTACCGTCCTATGTTATCCTGACATCTTGCTAGTGGTATTGTATTGCTGTGTTGCTACTAGTCTTACTTTACTTGGAAGACTAGCAAGATGCCCGTGCGTTGCACGTAACATCAAGATCCATTTGTATGAGTAGTTTATCTTGTGAGAGAAAAGGATGAACGAGGGAAAGCCTTATTTGCAAATGTGGAGAGGGGTGTGGGTATCTTTTTGCAAAATTGCCATAGTTTCCTTCCTATCCGTCAGATATAAATCAGACGGCCTATATTACAGGATGGCAGGCACACCATCATCACCAACTCTGTTTTTTATAAGAGTAGAGAATAGAGATAGATAGAGAAATGCAGCAGAGTATTACTTGGCTGGACGACACATCATACTAATTAACTAGATTCTGGATGCATGTGTGACCCAGTTCTACACGATCAACAATGCGAAGGTGATCTTGCTGAAGCCGAGGCCTCAGTCGAGGCCATTCAAGGGCTCCGGCAACGTCTCCCTTACATGTGAGACGATCCTCCAGGAGCCCTTCCACTTCTGTTGTCTCTCCTGTAAGGTCACTTAATTAATTAGGAGTACTTAAGTAGCACTAATTTATTGCTGCCTAATTTTCCTGTCGGAGTTAAACAAATCTTTAGTAGCACCCTACGCTGAATCATGTACGTGTGTATGTGTGTCTGTGGAGGTAAATCATGTGGTGGAGCAGGGAGGGAATCTTTGTAGTGTCATGGCATAATAATGCTATTGTTTTGCATGTCAATTTATTGCCACTGGTTCAATGAGGCAATGTTTTGCGTATTGTTCATCATGAATTTGATGCTACTGTTAAAGTAATATGCTAATGTCTTTCTACCCTTTCTCACTAAGCTAATGAAGGTTTCACATTGTTCCTACTTGTGCAAACAAGGATCATGTTGTGCCAATCGTACATTTTAGTGGAACTGCACAAGAGAATACAATGAACTATATCCCAGCCAGTGCTTTAACTCTGCTGGAAGTTCTTTATAATCTTTTGATATAATCTCACCACTGGTAAACAAGAGTGATGTCAACCATACATTTGAAGTGCACAAAAATATATACTATTGAATGATTCCAGTGAGCGCTTTATCATCTCTTCTGGGACTACTTGAATACGCTTTTTTGTTCAGGTTGGTACCGGCCTAAGGCCTTCATCCATATTAGTTTGCTGTCATCTCTATTTGTATCATGCTACTGTGTTGCTACTGTCATGAGAAACTCCTTTATCTTTGCACGTTAAAGTTTTGCAACCTATGATACATGGCAATGCTTTGAGTGTTGAGCTAATTGGCACTGATTAAATAAACTAATACCTCTCTTTAAGCAAGACTACTATGTTGCTAACTTTACCCATTAAGATAATGAGGGTGCTTCTATTTGTTAGTGTATGTTTCATCAACTAGTCCCACTATTACAGTAATCTCACTCTCTCAATATATGTGCCAACAGGGATGCTCGATTTGGTGGAACTGCACAAAAACTTTGGGTGCTTCATTGCCTCGACTGCTTCCTTCCTTTCCTGTCAGTTGCTTATCTCGGCTTCGAGTCAAAGGAAATAGTATTTGATATGCTACCTCACACAGGTTGGTACCGGTCTTTATCCAGATTATTGTGCTTGTCATATGTATTGGTAATTTGGTATTGTGCTACTATTTGCCAATTTCATAAAGGAGTAACTTGGAGCCTGAACTCGCAGGCAAATTATTACATTGGGCGATTTTAGTAGAACTGCACAAAAAGATCAGATGGACAGATACTTATGCTACTGCTATGTACTCCAAAGTTCACTCAGACAAGCATCGACATTGACAAGAAGAAGTGCCAGAGTGAACGCCAACAATATTGCTTGGCGCATAGCCCAGAAAAAACGCAGTCCAGTGTTTGGTCCCAACTTGTGCCTTTTGGTTATCGGCACATATGGTAGCGAACTGTATGGCATGGAGTCTAAAGATTCCAGACAAGTTGGTTGACGTGTATATTCATCTGGCACTTAATTAGTCTGCACGCCAGGGATGCTCCATTTCAGTTGAACTGCACAAAAAATTTGGGTGGTTCATTTTATCGACCGCCTCCTTTCTTGTCTGCAATGTAGAATTTTGGCGAGCTACAGGACCAAGATGAGTCAGTAAACTAGTTGGATGAAAGTAGTGGCCAAGTTTCTCAAACCTCCCTCGGCATCGAGGCAACTATCTCGAGGATAAACCTACAAGCAAAGTTCAGATTGTCTGTGCTGCCTCTTATGTACTCGAAAGTTTACTCGTACAAGCATTAATTTTAGCAAGAAGTACCACCGAGTGAACACCATTTACCAGTCTGTACCCTAGGTAATTAAAGTTTGTCCATGAATGATATTGGCTGTGATCTCAATCATTTGGATGCATAAACATGCTGAACATGTGTATATCTGAATCTTTTTGTGAATTATCTATGAATATTATCTTGTGATCTATCAATCATTTGGATACATAGACATGCTGAACTTGTTATAAATGAATATTTTGAGTTGTTGATTGTGAATGTTGGCTATGAATATGAACGTGTCCTGTGAACCTGAGTTTGATACGAATGTTTACCTTTTCTGTTGTACTTGTGTGTGAACTTGTTAGAATGTCTACTGTGGGATTGTGACGTGTGAGTGTCAACGGCACACCTATTGGGAAACGTTGCATGGAAAACAAAAAAATTCTACGCACACGCAAGATCTATCCATGGAGATGCATAGCTACGAGAGGGGAGAGCATCTTCATAGCCTTGAAGAACGCAAAGCGGAAGCGTTTATCAACGCGGTTGATGTAGTCGTACACCTTCACGATCTGTCCCGATCAAGTACCGAACGTACGACACCTCCGCGTTCAGCACACATTCAGCTCAATGACGTCCTCGCCTTCTTGATCCAGCAAGACGGGCGAAGTAGTAGATGAGTTCCGGCAGCACGACGGTGTGGTGACAGTGTTGGTGAAGAACAATCTCCGCAGGGCTTCGCCAAGCACAACGAAAACTACGATGGAGGATAAACTAGAGGGGACGGGGTTGCCAGCACATGGCTTGGTGATTCTTGATGTGTCTTGGGTGCTAGCCCTGCCCCTCTATTTATATGTTGAGTCTTGGGGTCGAAACTTGGAGTAAAAGCCTCCTCAAAGTCGGTTTTACCCGAAAGGCAAGAGTCCTTCTCGGACACCAGGGCCAGACGCCAGGGTTCCCGGCGTCTGGACCCAGACGCCAGGGTCCCTGGCATCTGGCCCCTGGCCTCCGCAAAACTGCCTTTTGCACTTACCAAAAGCCTCGTGGGCTTTCCCCTTTGGCCCAAATAAAGTGTTCTCGTACCCAAATATTTCGGGAAACATCCGGAACCTCTTCTGGTGAATTCCGGAACCCTTCCGGAGACCAAACACTATTATCCCATATATCAAACTTTACCTCCGGACTATTCCGGAGCTCCTCGTCATGTCCGTGATCACATCCGGGACTCCGAACAACATTTGGTCACCAACATACATAACTCATATAACACTATATCGTCAACGAACGTTAAGCGTGCGGACCCTACGGGTTCGAGAACTATGTAGACATGACCGAGACACCTCTCCAGTCATTAACCAATAGCGGAACCTGGATGCTTATATTGGCTCCTACATATTCTACGAAGATCTTTATCGGTCGAACCATTTTGACAACATACGTGATTCCCTTTGTCCATCGGTATGTTACTTGCCCGAGATTCGATCGTCGGTATCTTCATACCTAGTTCAATCTCGTTACCGGCAAGTCTCTTTACTCGTTCCGTAATACATCACCTCGTGGCTAACTCCTTAGTCATTTGCTTGCAAGCTTATGATGTGTATTACCGAGAGGGCCCAGAGATACCTCTCCGATACTCGGAGTGACAAATCCCAATCTCGATCTATGCCAACTCAACAAACACCTTCGGAGATACCTGTAGAGCATCTTTATGATCACCCAGTTACGTTGTGACATTTGATAGCACACAAGGTATTCCTCCGGTATCCGGGAGTTGCATAATCTCATAGTTGAAGGAATATGTATTTGACATGAAGAAAGCAATAGCAATAAAACTGAACGATCATTATGCTAAGCTAATGGATGGGTCTTGTCCATTACATCATTCTCCTAATGATGTGATCCCGTTATCAAATGACAACACATGTCCATGGTTAGGAAATCTTAACCATCTTTGATCAACGAGCTAGTCTAGTAGAGGCTCACTAGGGACACGGTATTTGTTTATGTATTCACACATGTATTTAAGTTTCCGACCAAATATAAAATAACAACTTTATTATTGCCTCTAGGGCATATTTCCTTCAGTCTCCCACTTGCACTAGAGTCAATAATCTAGTTCACATCGCCATGTGATTAACACCCATAGTTCACATCGCCATGTGACCAATACTCAAAGAGTTTACTAGAGTCAATAATCTAGTTCACATCGCCATGTGATTAACACCCAAAGAGTACTAAGGTCTCATCATGTTTTGCTTATGAGAGAAATTTAGTCAACGGGTCTGCCATATTCAGATTCGTATGTATTTTGCAAATTTCTATGTCTACAATGCTCTGCATAGAGCTACTCTAGCGAATTTTCTCCCACATTCAATACGTATCCAGATTGAGACTTAGAGTCATCTGGATTAGTGTCAAAGCTTGCATCGACGTAACCCTTTACGACGAACTCTTTATCACCTCCATAACCGAGAAACATTTCCTTAGTCCTCTTAAGTAACTAAGGATAATTTTGACCGCTGTCCAGTGATCCACTCCTGGATCACTATTGTACCCTGTTGCCAAACTCATGGCAAGGCACACAACAGGTCTGGTACAAAGCATAGCATACTTTATAGAACCTATGGCTGAGGCATAGTGAATGACTTCCATTCTCTCTCTATCTTCTGCCGTGGTCAGGTTTTGAGTCTTACTCAACTTCATACCTTGCAATATAGGCAATAACTACTTCTTTGACTGATCCATTTTGAACTCCTTCAAAATCTTGTCAAAGTATGTACTCATTGAAAGTCTTATCAAGCGTCTTGATCTATCTCTATAGATCTTGATGCCCAATATGTAAGCAGCTTCACCGAGGTCTTTCATTAAAAAAATTCTTATTCAAGTATCCTTTCATGCTATCAAGAAATTCTATATCATTTCCAATCAACAATATGTCATCCACATATAATATCACAAATGCTACAAAGCTCCCACTCACTTTATTGTAAATATAGGCTTCACCGAAAGTCTGTATAAACCCATATGCTTTGATCACCTCATCAAAGCATATATTCCAACTCCGAGATGCTTGTACCAGTCCATAGATGGATCGCCGGAGCTTGCACACTTTGTTAGCACCTTTAGGATCAACAAAACCTTCTGGTTCCATCATATACAACTCTTCTTTAAGAAATCCATTAAGGAATGCAGTTTTGACATCCATTTGCCAGATTTCATAATCATAAAATGTAGCAATTGCTAACATGATTCGGACAGACTTAAGCATCGCTACGGGTGAGAAAGTCTCATCATAGTCAACTCCTTGAACTTGTCAAAAACCTTTTGCAACAAGTCGAGCTTTGTAGACAGTAACATTACCATCAGCGTCAGTCTTCTTCTTGAAGATCCATTTATTCTCAATGGCTTGCCGATCATCTGGCAAATCCACCAAAGTTCGCACTTTGTTCTCATACATGGATCCTATCTCAGATTTCATGGCCCAAGCCATCTGCCGGAATCTGGGCTCATCATAGCTTCTTCATAGTTCGTAGGTTCGCCTTGGTCTAGTAATATGACTTCCAGAACAGGATTACCATACCACTCTGGTGTGGATTGTGCTCTGGTTGACCTACGAAGTTCAGTAGTTACTTGATCTGAAGTTTCATGATCATCATCATTAGCTTCCTCTCTAGTTGGTGTAGGCATCACGGAAACGGTTTTCTGTGATGAGCTACTTTCCAATTCGAGAGAAGGTACAATTACCTCATCAAGTTCTACTTCCCTCCCACTCACTTCTTTCGAAAGAAACTCCTTCTCTAGAAAGGATCCAAACTTTGCAACAAAGATCTTGCCTTCAGCTCTATGGTAGAAGGTGTACCCAATAGTTTCTTTAGGGTATCCTATGAAGACGCACTTTTCCGATTTAGGTTCGAGCTTATCAGGCTGAAGCCTTTTTGATAAAAGCGTCATAACCCCAAACTTTAAGAAACGACAGCTTAGGTTTCTTGCCAAACCATAGTTCATACGTTGTCGTCTCAACGGATTTAGACGGTGCCCTATTTAACGTGAATGCAGCTGTCTCTAATGCATAACCTCAAAACGACAGTGGTAAATCGGTAAGAGACATCATAGAACGCACCATATCTAATAAAGTACGGTTAAGACGTTTGGACACACCATTACGCTGTGGTGTTCCAGGTGGCGTGAGTTGTGAAACAATTCCACATTGTTTTAAATGAAGGCCAAACTCGTAACTCAAATATTTGCCTCCGCGATCAGATCATAGAAACTTTATTTTCTTGTTATGATGATTCTCCACTTCTCTCTGAAATTCTTTGAACTTTTCAAATGTTTCAGACTTGTATTTCATTAAGTAGATATACACATACCTACTCAAATCATCTGTGAAGGTCAGAAAATAATGATACCCGTCGCGCGCTTCAACACTCATCGGACCGCATACATCGGTATGTATAATTTCCAATAAGTCATTAGCTCGCTCCATTGTTCCGGAGAACGGAGTTTTAGTCATCTTGCCCATGAGGCATGGTTCGCAAGTATCAAATGATTCATAATCAAGTGATTCCAAAAGTCCATCAGCATGGAGTTTCTTCATGCACTTTACACCAATATGACCTAAACGGCAGTGCCACAAATATGTTGCACTATCATTATCAACTTTGCATCTTTTGGCATCAATACTCTGAATATGTGTATCACTACGATCGAGATTTCAATAAACCATTCCCATTGGGTGTATGACCATAGAAAGTTTTATTCATGTAAATAGAACAACGATTATTCTCTGACGTAAATGAATAACCGTATTGCAATAAACATGATCCAATCATATTCACGCTCAACGCAAACACCAAATAATATTTATTTATGTTCAACACTAATCCCGAAGGTAGAAGGAGTGTGCGATGGTGATCGTATCAACCTTGGAATTACTTCCAACACTCATCGTCACCTCACCCTTAACTAGTCTCTGTTTATTCTGCAACTCCTGTTTTGAGTTACTAATCTTAGCAACTGAACCGGTATCAAATACCCAGGAGCTACTATGAGCACTAGTAAAGTACACATCAAATATACCTTTGTTCACTTTTCCATCCTTCTTATCCACCAAGTATTTGGGGCATTTCCACTTCTAATGACCATTTCCTTTGCAGTAGAAGCACTTAGTTTCAGGCTTGGGTATAGCTTTGGGCTTATTCATGGGAGAGCGGCAACTTGCTTGCTGTTATTCTTGAAGTTCCCTTTCTTTCCCTTTGCCCTTTTTCTTGAAACTAGTGGTCTTGTTAACCATCAACAATTGATATTCTTTCTTGATTTCTACCTTCGTCGATTTCAGCATCGCGAAGAGCTCGGGAATCATTTTCGTCATCCCTTGCATATTATAGTTCATCACGAAGTTCTAGTAGCTTAGTGATAGTGACTAGAGAACTCTGTCAATCACTATCTTATCTGGAAGATTAACTCCCGCTTGATTCAAGCGATTGTAGTACCCAGACATTCTGAGCACATGCTCACTGGCTGAGCTATTCTCCTCCATCTTGTAGGCAAAGTACTTGTCAGAGGTCTCATACCTCTCGACACGGGCATGAGTTTGAAATACCAATTTCAGCTCTTGGAACATCTCATATGCTCCGTGGCGTTCAAAACGTTTTTGAATTCCCGGTTCTAAGCCGTAAAGCATGGCGCACTAAACTATTAAGTAGTCATCATATCGAGCTTGCCAAACGTTCATAACGCCTGCATCCGCTCCTGCAATAGGTCTGTCACCTAGTGGTGCATCAAGGACATAATACTTCTGTGCAGCAATGAGGATAATCCTTAGATCATGGACCCAGTCCGCATCATGGCTACTATCATCTTTCAACTTAGTTTTCTCTAGGATCATATCAAAAATAGGGGAGCTATTTATCTACAACATAGATATGCAAAAACTATTAAGACTAAGTTCATGATAAATTTAAGTTCAATTAATCAAATTACTAATGAACTCCCACTTAAATTAACATCCCTCAAGTTATTTAAGTGATACATGATCCAAATCAACTAACCCATGTCCGATCATCACGTGAGATGGGGTAGTCATCAATGGTGAACATCTCTATGTTGATCATATCTACTATATGACTCATGTTCGAACTTTCGGTCTCCAGTGTTCTGAGACCATGTCTGTACATGCTAGGCTCGTCAAGTTTAACCCAAGTATTTTGCATGTGCAAAACTGTCTTACACCCGTTGTATGTGAACGTAGAGTCTATCACACCCGATCATCACGTGATGTCTCGAAACGACGAACTTTCGCAACGGTGCATACTCGGGGAGAACACTTATATCTTGAAATTTAGTGAAGGGATCATCTTATAATGCTACCATCGTTCTAAGCAAAATAAGATGCATAAAAGATAAACATCACATGCAATCAAAATATGTGACATGATATGGCATCCATAATCTCGTGCTTTTGATCTCCATCTCCAAAGCATCGTCATGATCTCCATCGTCATCGGCTCGACACCTTGATCTCCATCGTTGCGTCATGGTCGTCTCGCCAACTATTGCCTCTACAACTATTGCTAATGCATAGCGATAAAGTAAAGCAATTACATGGTGTTTGCATTTCATACAATAAAGAGACAACCATAAGGCTCCTGCCGGTTGCCGATAAATTACAAAACATGACCATCTCATACAATAACATATATCACATCATGTCTTGACCATATCACATCACAACATACCCTGCAAAAACAAGTTAGACGTCCTCTACTTTGTTGTTGCAAGTTTTACGTGGCTGCTACGGGCTTCTAGCAAGAACCGTTCTTACCTACGGCAAAAACCACAACGGTGATTTATCAAGTTTGCTGTTTTAACCTTCTTCAAGGAGCGGCCGCAGTCAAATTCGATTCAACTAAAGTAGGAGAAACAGACACCCGCCAGCCACCTTTATGCAAAACTAGTTGCATGTCAGTCGGTGGAACCGGTCTCATGTACGTGGACATGTAAGGTTGGTCCGGGCCGCTTCATCCTACAATACCGCCGAATCAAAATAAGACGTTGGTGGTAAGCAGTATGACCATCACCGCCCACAACTCTTTGTGTTCTACTCGTGCATATCATCTACGCATAGACCTGGCTCGGATGCCACTATTGGGAAACATTGCGTGGAAAACAAAAAAAAATCTACACACACGCAAGATCTATCCATGGAGATGCATAGCTACGAGAGGGGAGAGCATCTTCATACCCTTGAAGATCGCAAATCGGAAGCGTTTATCAACGCGGTTGATGTAGTCGTACACCTTCACGATCCGTCCCGATCAAGTACCGAACGTACGGCACCTCCATGTTCAGCTCGATGACATCCTCGCCTTCTTGATCCTGCAAGATGGGCGAAGTAGTAGATGAGTTCCGACAGCACGATCTGTAGGGCTTCGCCAAACACAATGGAAACTATGACGGAGGATAAACTAGAGGGGACGGGGTTGCCGGCACACGGCTTGGTGATTCTTGATGTGTCTTGGGTGCTAGCCCTGCCCCTCTATTTATATGTTGAGTCTTGGGGTCGAAACTTGGAGTAAAAGCCTCCTCAAAGTCGGTTTTACCCGAAAGGCAAGAGTCCTTCCCGGACTCTAGGGCCAGACGCCAGGGTTCCCGGCATCTGGACCCAGACGCGAGGGTTCCCGGCGTCTGGCCCCTGGCCTCCGCAAAACTGCCTTTTGCACTTACCAAAAGCCTCGTGGGCTTTCCCATTTGGGCCAACTAAAGTGTTCTCGTACCCAATTATTTCGGGAAACATCCGGAACATCTTCCGGTGAATTCCGGAACCCGTCCGGAGACCAAACACTATTATCCCATATATCAAACTTTACCTCCAGACTATTCCAGAGGTCCTCGTCATGTCCATGATCACATCCGGGACTCCGAACAACATTCGGTCACCAACATACATAACTCATATAACACTATATCATTAACGAACGTTAAGCGTGCGGACCCAACGGGTTCGAGAACTATGTAGACATGACAGAGACACCTCTTAGGTCAATAACCAATAGCAGAACCTGGATGCTCATATTGGCTCCTACATATTCTATGAAGATCTTTATTGGTCGAACCGTTATGACAACATACGTAATTCCCTTTGTCCATCGGTATGTTACTTGCCCGAGATTCGATCGTCAGTATCTTCATACCTAGTTCAATCTCGTTACTGGAAAGTCTCTTTACTCGTTCCATAATACATCACCTCGTGACTAACTCCTTAGTCATTTGCTTGCAAGCTTATGATGTGTATTACCGAGAGGGCCCAGAGATACCTCTCCGATACTCGGAGTGGCATATCCTAATCTTGATCTATGCCAACTCAACAAACACCTTCGGAGATACCTGTAGAGCATCTTTATGATCACCCAGTTATGTTGTGACATTTGATAGCACACAAGGTATTTCTCCGGTATCCGGGAGTTAGCATAATCTCATAGTCGAAGGAATATGTATTTGACATGAAGAAAGCAATAGCAATAAAACTGAACGATCATTATGCTAAGCTAACGGATGGGTCTTGTCCATCACATCATTCTCCTAATGATGTGACCCCGTTATCAAATGACAACACATGTCCATGGTTAGGAAACCTTAACCATCTTTGATCAACGAGCTAGTCTAGTAGAGGCTCACTAGGGTCACGGTATTTGTTTACGTATTCGCACATGTATTTAAGTTTCCGATCAATACAATTCTAGCATGAATAATAAACCTTTATCATGAATAAGGAAATATAAAATAACAACTTTATTATTGCCTCTAGGGCATATTTCCTTTAACACCTTCTTCCCGAGAAGATTTGCACCTGCTTGTTAGGGTAGCAACGGCGCATCAGCTCTTTTTTATCTTTTTGTCTGTCTTCCCCCCTCCCCCGCTCAACCCCTGCCGTAATGTTTTCAGACTCAAAACAAACATAGTACTGCGTTGTTTTTGGGCCTTGACGAAAAATCAAGTGCTGCTTTCTTTAGGTTGGCCCACCCAGCAAATGGGCTGCTAGTCCACCACGGACCGGGAGGCTAAAAATACAAGTTGTACGGTGTAGAGGTAAGTAAAAAAAACGCCATCGAGAGCCATCCACGGCAGCACGGGACGGAAGTTTATTTCCCCCTCGCGCTACCAGGGGATTGAAGAAGCGTGGCATCGAATCCAACACCGGCGATGGATGCTTGTCCAAGTGATTTTCAGATAAGAAACTGCATGTTTCAGAGGCAGAGCATTTAAATCAACACGCACTTTTCAAACATGGATAACGGAATGTTGGAAATTTTATTCATGGTAAAAAATGGAACTAACAACAAGTTAACATCATGCTGATCAACATTCATGTATAGCACATCTTCATATGATGCAAAGTCAAAAAGAAATGCTATTTTCAAAATGGCAAGACAATGTTGAGTGTGCGAAAAACTGGGTAAACCAGGGACGAAATTTTGGCAAGTGTTAGATATTTTTCAACTGCACCAGTTGGAATCGAACCCGGACAGTACAACTTTTGGGTGAGAGGGCTGCTGCCACCGGGCTAGTGCGGTATGTTCGAAAGAATGAAGGCGTCTTCCCCGGCTCCGGTTCTTTCCCATCCGTGTGCGTTCGCCGTGGCGCCGCCGTATGCCGTTGTCAACATGCTTAACAAACGAGAGGAATCCGGAGAGGACTGTACGCCGAGAGGCTGACCGTGGGGACCCACCAGGTCCAAGCCGTACGCAAGCAACTGCCTCATTGGAAAAAAAGCTTCCTCCTAATTGTATACTGACGTTGGGGCCCACGGGTTTGTCAACCTAGTCAATAAATGAAATAAATTTCCAACGATGACTGTCATAGGGGAGCTTTTTTTTCAGGGGTATCAGGGAATTTTTTGTTGTTGCGGGAAAGGGGTATCGGGTATCTAGCTGGTATCATTTTTTTCAGAGGGCGAACAAGTATCAGCTAGGCCTAGGTTTTTTTTTTAACATGCGTAGCCCACGACAAACCGAGACAGTGGTTTCAACTTATTTTTTGAGGTCCATCATGTACGTACCGGCCTATGGGCCTCCCAGCGTAGGTTTTACTTTTTCTTAAACATCGGCAGCCCAATGTATTTTTTAATAAAACGCAGATCTCTGTTCTATTTATCTATATATAAGAATAATAATGCAGTGTCCAATTTATGTTTTCCCTTCTAACCATATTATATATTTATATTATTATTACTATTATTGTATATTTAATAGAGACTTATATATACATTATAAAAACATCCCACGTCTTATTAACTTATAAAAGTAAATGTTTAACAGAAGTTGGCAAGAAAAATCCTGGTGATTGCCTACAAAAGTTTGCGAAGATTCTAAGGACCAATGTAATAATAACGCGCTCATTTTTCTTTTGAGCAATAACTCGCTAATTTGTTAATTTTATATATAATAAAATGTGCAGCTTTGGTTTATTTTTTGATATTAATTGCTCCTTCTAACCTAACATTAAATATAGAACAAGCCCAGCTAATTCGTGTATTTCAAGAAAGTGCAAATGGGCTGGGATTTCTTAGAAAATATTAAATGGGCCGCATTGACGCGAAATTATTTGTTCACCCAGCCCAGCAAATGGACTGTAAATTCTAGAAAACATAGGTTAAATATATGCCATATTTTTGCAAGCTGACATGTGGGCCAATAGGTCGAAGCCTACGCAAGGCGTTGTCAACTTAGTCAACAAATGATTCGGACATCCACAGCCATTGGATTTATATCCAACGGCCAACATGCACCTTCAATCTCTCGCCTTCTTCCTCCAGCATCGCCGGGACCGCCTGCTCCGGCCTCCGGCGGCTAGCGGCTCTGCTTAGCATGCATCGCTGCGAAGCGCTACCCCACCGCCGGCCAGGCTATCCCTCCACCCCTCAACACCTCATGTTATTCTCCACCGACTACAGCCCCACGCCGCACCAGAACCAGTTATATAACCCTTGTACTCCTCTCAATCTGCGACTTCACTGCCGCGTCTTCCCGTCTCCGGGTCGTTCCCGTCCGGGGCCTCGCCGTCGTCCACTGCCTTGATGCGCTCGGCGCGGCGTGGTCAACAAACAAGAGGCATCGGAAGAGGACTGTACGTGGAGAGCCTGACAGCTGGGACCCACGAGGTCCATGGTCGCACGCAAGGAAAGTTCCTCCTTATTAAGCTGAAAAAAATGTTTCCTCCCCCTGACAGCTGGGACCCACCGGCTGTATCTTCGCACGGAAGGAAGTGCCTCCTTGTTATGCGAAAAAACTATTCCTCCCGATGACAGCTGGGACCCAGCAGATTTGGTGGCTGACTTGTGGGCCTACTAAGCTGACGCGTACGCATGGCTTTTGTCAACTTAATCAACAAATGATTCTAGCAGCTGGACCGTTGGATGTTAATCCAACAGCCGTGCTGCTTCTTCAACCTTTGTTCTTGCTCCTGTCTCCCATGGGCAGCAGTGCTGCCGCGCACGCGAACCAGTCAAGTTTCCCACTCCTCTCCATCTGCGACTCCACTGCCGCGTCTTCCCCATCTCCGGATCGTTCCAGTCTGGGGCCTCGCCGTCGTCCACCGGCCTTGATACGCTCCGCACGGTGTAGTCAATGTGGTCAACAAACGAGAGTCATCGGAAGATGATTGTACGTGAGAGGCTGACAGTGAGGACGCACCACGCCCATGGACGCATGCATGCAACTGCATCCTTTTTACCCTGAAAAATAATGTTTTCTCCCCTGACAGCTGGGACCCACCAGCTACATCTTCGCACGCAAGAAAGTGCGTCCTTATTACGGGCAAAAAAAATGATTTCTCCCTCTGGCAGCTGGGACACAACAGCTATATCTTCGCACACAAGGAAGTGCGTCCTTATCCTCCCTGACAGCTGAGACCCACCCGGTCGAAGCGTACATAGCGTTGTCTGTCTTGTCGCGAACGTGCACGTACATACTGGTGATCGGTCGCTCTGCAATGATGAACCGTGGCCGAGTAAGTAGCGGCACATGTCATAGTAGAGCCCCCCACGTAGCAGTTCAGGCTATCCCGTCTAAACCGTGTACACGTACATACAGCCACACGCCAAAAAATACGGCCACATACGTACATACGAGCGGGGTCTCGAAACACGTACTCGCGCATACGGACGGCCAGGGCTCGTGTACATGTAGAGGCAACGGACAGCAGCAACGGCGTCCTGTTCATCGGCAGCTAACCGACTGGGTCGGAATGGAGGAAACAGCGTCGTGTTCACCGGGAGCCAAGTGACTGGGTCGGAACGCTTCCTGTTCATCGGGAGCGAAGCCACTGGGTCGGAATGGATCGTGTTCAACGGGAGCCAACTGGCTTGGACGGAACAGCCGGAACGGGGTCTGGCGTACCGCAAAAGGGAGGAAAACGGCCTTCTGTTCGACCGCGTACGGTTGAAACGTGGTCCTGTTCACCGGGAAGGGTCTAGCGTACCGCACAACGGAGGAAACGGACTTGTGTTCGAGTGCCTACGGTCAAAACGGGGTGCTGTTGATCGGGAGGGGTGTGGCGTACCGCAAAACGGAGGAAACGGACTTGTGTTGGAGTGCCTACGGTCGAAACGGGGGTCCTGTTCATTGCGAGGGGTGTGGCGTACCACAAAACGGGACTCCACGGGTTACTGTTCATCCACCGTCTACTGCCTCGCTCTAGCCTCCACGGGGCTACTGTTCATCCACCGTCGACTTCCTCCAGCCTCCACCTGCTACTGTTCATCCACCCGTCGACTTCCTCCTGCCTCCACCAGCTACTGTTCATACACGGGGGTCCTGTTCATCCAGCCTCCACCAGCCACTGTTCAACCAGCCCTCCACGGGGTCCTGTTCATCCAGCCTCTACCGGCTCCTGTTCAACCAGCCCTCCACACGTGGTCCTGTTCAACCAGCCCTCAACGGGGTCCTGTTCAACCAGCCCTCCACGGGGTACCTCCACCGGCTACTGTTCATCCACCCCCATCAGCTCCTCGATCGGGGACCTGTTCATCCAGCGGCAACGGCCTCTACTACCACGGGGTCCTGTTCATCCAACCCCCACCGGGAACTGTTCATCCAACCCCAACCACGTACGTCTCGACTCGTTCAACCAACCCCCACGTTCACTGTTCATCAAGAAGCATCAGGTTCGATCGGCTTCAGTAAGCAGCAGCAGCAGCAGCGATCGATCGCTCGGGTTCAGTTAGCAGCAGTAGCGAAGGAATCGCTCGGGTTCAGTTAACAGCCAAGGGATTGATCGTTCGGATTCAGTAACGTAGCTAATGCAATCGCTCGGGTTCAGTAAGCGAACGCCTCGCTCGGGTTCAGTTAGAGCCCAACGCCTCGCACACACACACACACCTATGTGTACGAGAGAAACGCGCAATCCCTCCGTGCATCGCTCGGCCCCGACCACCCACCATAACCGGGAACTCCCCGAAATTTTCCTCGCCCTCGCTTCTACCATGATTTTTTCCGTCATGGACGGACCAAAGAATGTCTTGCAGGTGCGTCTCCGGTCCGCCCAGGACGAAAAGCCCATTTTCTGTCATGATTTTTTGTCATAGAAGTAGGAGCCCACCACATCTATGATGATACCGGGTTTTGTCACAATTATCGTCGTAGAAGTGTCATAAGCATGACAGAAAAAAAATTCATTCGGCCCAAAATGTCACGGATGTGTCATTTTTTTGTAGTGCTAGCAACTCACTTGTCGATCAAAAGGCTACATTACCTGGCGCACAGAAAGGGGGGGGGGGGGTTCCAAGCATTTAGACCCAACCCACAACCAACAGAAAGCCTCTTCTTTTTATTTGACCTAACAAGTGATCAACTAAACAAGGGCAAAGTTGTTGTTCACTTCTTTTCATATGGACAAGATGACCAACATGACAAATGGAGTTGAGTTTTTTTGTCACCGGTTGAGACTCCATGCCCAGCCGAGTAACATCACTCCGAGAATGTTATCAACCTTCCAAGGAGGCATCGATGGCCGAAGCGATGACCGAGTGACAGATGTTGGAAATCAAGTAGCCGACCAATGGATGGTTAGCATCTTCGGGGGAGGCGTTGCAAAGGTGTAGAGTTCGTTGTGAGAGAGGTTGTGCCTGGCAAGGCAATTAGGCCAACCAAATCCTCTTCAAACCAAAGCCAAGCGAAGAACTTGCAACTGAGGCGTGCCCAAGATTTCCAGATGGCCATGCCCGAGTTGAATAAAGGTCGAACCTTGAAAAAGCCCTTGTATGCCGACTTGGAGGAGAAGCGACCAAGGGGAGTCCAACTGTCATCAATCATCATGGTCTTAGATGGCCGACCAGGCCAAGATGGTGGGCGCGGCCACGATGGATGGCGTGACAAGGTGCGTTGCTCCCTCTCCAGGAACCCACACGAGTGCGTGCGGGAGAACAACCGTGAGTGTACCTATGAGCGTTTAGATGGGCAGCCTCACTGCGTGGAGCCGCTGCTTGTGCAACTAGCTACCACCCCTGCGTGTGCTCAGCTTGGCATCAGTGCAGGGCGTAGGTGCCAGCAGAGGGCGTAGCATAGAGCGGCGATCCTCGCCACGGTCTGCTCGTCGCCGCTCTCGCGATATCCTCACCCCGACATCCTCCCCTACCTCGGTGCTCGCCGTTGCCGCATCGACCCTCCCCCTCTCTCACCCCCACCCTTAATCTAATCTAGGGTTAGGGTTTAGAGGTGGCAGTCACGCGGGAGGAACACCGAAAAACAGAGGAGGGGAGCACGAGGAGAAACAGAGGAGGACTTGACCCAACCCAACAAAACCTTGGGTTTGTCTCTGCTGAGGTGGCCCACAAGTCATGAACAGGCTGGGGTTTCCCTCGAGAGCTATATCTCGCATTAAGCGAGATGGCAGCAGCTCTTGCTGGAGGATTTTTTTCGTTTCCTATAGCAACTAGGCTGGCCCACTTAATAAACGAAAAGTTGGTGGAAAAAGCGAGCGCAACCAAGGTTGGAACCCGGGTCTCCTGGATAGGAGCTAGCGAGGCTAGCCACCGCCACTGTGTCTGGTTCATGATGAACTGTAATGCGCGACCTCCTTTAAGGTAAACAAGCCGATTTTCTCCACTATTTTTCTGTTTTATTCAGTTTTTTCCTGGATTTTTCTCTTTTTTTTTCTTTTTGTTTGTTTCTTTTCCTTTTTCTTCTCTGGTTTTTTATTTCTTTTTTCATTTTTTTTTGCATTTGTTTCTTTGGTTTTTATTTTTCATTTCTTCTTTCTTTTTTTCTTTTTTGTCTTCTATGTTTCTATTTGGTTTTCATTCTACATTTTGTGTATACATCAACAACATTTTATTAATACATGTTTAACACTTTTCCACTACAAATAACATTTTATAAAATATGGTCAACATTGTTTCTATACACATTTTTTAACATTTATAAATGATTGATTAACATCTTTCATATACAAGATTAACATTTTTTTAATACATGTTAACACTTTTTCTATACATTTTTTAAATGCTTGAAGTTTTCAAATAAAAAGATTAGATTTTTTGAATCATGGTCAACATTTTTTATATACATTTTTTTAAAATGCTTGATTAACAGTTTTCAAATAAAAAGATTAACATTTTCTTAATAAATGATCAACATTGTTTCTATACACTTTTAACATTTTCCAAACACTTGATTAACATTATTCAAACATAAGTTCAACATTATTTCAAATGCTTGATTAACATTTTTATATACATGCTCAATTTTTTTCATCAGTTTTTAATACATGGTCAACATTTTTTCTATACACATTTTAACATTTCCCAAATACTTGGTTAATGTTTTTTCGAATACTTGTTCAAATTTTTTCTCAAATTCTTGATTAACATTTTTATAAATATTATTAAAAAATCATCATTTTTAATACATGATCAACAATTTTTCTATACACGTTCAACATTTTCAGAATGCTTGATTGACATTTTTCAAAACCTTGTTCAACGCTTTTCAAATACTTGTTCAATATTTTCTGAATACTTGATTAAATGTTTTTCAAATACCTGTTCAATATTTTTCAAATACTTGTTCAACATTTTTTAAATACTTGTTCAACATTTTTCAAATGTTTTTTGTGGAGTCTTTTTGTAATATGTATATTTAGAATATTTAAAATATAAAAAAGTACCAAAAAAGCAAAAAAGAAATCAGAAAATGTAAAAAAACAGAAAAAAGGCTTTGGCCAACCGCGCTCGTGGGCCGGCAGATCTCGCTCGCCCCTTCAACGACTCAGAACATAGACTCGCTGAAGGCGAGATATAGGGACGCCCCGGGTTTCCTTGGTGTTGTCTGACCGCCAGGCGGGCCGGTTTGCTGACGCGAAAATCTTTTTGAGCAGTTCTGACATGTACCGGTAATGATCGCACCATTCAGTAGCTACTTTAAGATTATGTCCACGAAAAGCAATTATTCCTCCCCATTTGCTATCCAAAATGAATACTAAGTCTAATACAACTATTGGCCCACACCGTTTGTCCTTACATGGCAGCATGGATGTGACAGCTCGCTTTCCCTCTCTTCTCTCACAGACACATTCATCTGTCTTTCCTCTCTCCCTTGCAAACAAATTCATGAACTGGTTTTTCATCTTGACCAGTTAAAAACATTTATATCTTTTAAAACATAAGTTAGTCTTTGTAATAATTTTTATATTTAAACTCCTTGCGCCAATACATAGTGAACATTTTTCCAATATGTGGTGAACATTTTTTCAATACACAATCAACAACTTTTAGAAGTGTTCATGCAATTTTTAATAAAATATTCATGCATTTTAGAAAGTGTTTATGTATTTAAAATATATTCATATATTTTTAGAAATTGTTCATGTAATTTATAAATATTCACGCATTCTTAAAAAAATATTCATATAATCTTAGAAAATGTTTACACACTTCTTTACAACATGTTCATGTAATTAAAATGGTGTACACAGTGTATGCCTGTGTGTGTGTGTGTGTGTGTGTGTTAATAAAAAATGGTGTACACACCAACACATAGGGAAGCAAGTTCATGTACTAGCTCACGAGCAAGGAATTGCAAGCACAAAGTCCAACCCAAGTCTCGTTTAACTACAACTGACGAGCACACAACAAATAACTCACACCGCGAGCCTCTACTCGGGAGAAGAAGAAAAGAGAACAAGGGGACAAGGCAAGACAACACGTCAAGATCGTCGGAGGAGGAGAATAAGCTAGAGCATATAGGGATGGCATAAGTCGACCGAGATTTAATCATGATTGAGTCCTAGCCACACCCCGATTTCGTATATTATAGATGTTGATAATTTTCTCTGTAGATTTGATGAAATATAGAAAATTTTGACTCATATTTATATGCTTGAAACGATACATAGACAATGACACTACATAGATCCCTTATTCAGGCCACACTGAAAATTTCGCCAAAACATCAACTACAGATTGTTTCAGTCGTTTGCTTGGGTCTTCTAGAGGACATACTTCTCGCCGGTGAACCGTTTGGCCTCCTTGTCCTCCTCGCCGTCCACCTTCTTCTTCGACTTGGCGCCAGGGGGCGGCACCGCCACCGAGCGGCGGCCGCCGAAGAACCGAAGCACATTCTCACTAGCACTCTTCCCCTTGCCCGAAGAACCCGCCGCCGGCGCCGGCGCAGGGGGCAGCGTCTGCTCCACGGGCTTGCCGTCCATCCTTATCCCGACGCCGACGAACCGCCGCTCGCCGCCGTGGGCGCAGTCTAGGCATGGGGCGGCGGCGACCTTCACCGGCGCCGGAGCAACCGGCGGCTCCGCGTAGTCGAGCGGGGGCGCGAAGTCGACCTCGCAGTCGGTGTCGAGGGTGGAGACGGCGTCGGCGGGCTTGGCCTCGACGACGTCGAGCAGGTACCGCTTGTCCCCCTCGGCGACGGTGATGGTGTCGCCGACCGTGACCATGGAGTAGTTCTTGAGGTTGTACTCGAGCAGCTCCTTGTGGTCCTTGGCTCCCAGAAAGTCGGTGGTGTGCGGCCGCAGCTTGATGGACGTGGCCTTGGGCAGCGACGTGCTGGTCACCAGCACGAGGTCGTCCTCCTCCAGCCCGAGCCGCGCCATGATGTGGGCGGGCACGTGCACGAACCCCTCCTCGCAGCCGAACTCGAGCACGCCGCAGTGGGAGGCCTCGAGGGTGGCGGCGTTCTGGACGCGGAACAGCAGCGGGTGGTCCACCCGCACCGATTCGATCCGGTCCAGCGCCGTCGTCGTTCTTGCCCAGCTGCGACATGGGGCGGCACCGGAGGTACTGCGCCCACCCGCGGCGCGACCGCTGCTGTCGGAGGTACGCCTGCCACGCCTCCTCCGCCTCCCTCGCATGCTCCTCCTCCTTGCTCTTCCGCTGCGTCGACGATGATCCGGCCGCCGCTGCCTCCATGAGAAGAGATCAAATCAAAAGATCGATCTCAAGTTTAGAACGAACTCTGCCGAGTTGAGCCGTCGGTTTGCGCCCGCTTTTATCGCGTTTCGTGGACGTGCTACGGTCGGTTCGGTCCGAGTAGAACCGGGGGCCGACTAACATACGGTGTAGGTATGGCAGCACCAAATTTATTCTCGTAAAAATATGATGATCACTAGACGATTGACGAGAGTAAATTACATAAAACCACCACTTTGAGGGTTAGGTTTGCGAAAAACACTAGGATACAGTTTCTCTGCAGAAAACACCACGTCTTGCGTAATTGTTTTGCAAAAAGTACTGATCGGCGGATCGGGCCGTGTTAAGTGAGTTTATGACAGTTGGGCCCGTTTTTCACCTACGTGGCACTACAGGCCGTCCCGACAGCCGTCAGACGGCGTTAGACGGCGCCGTTCGGTCTCGTCTGTTTTCATCGCCGCATCTCCACCCCCCCCCCCCTTCTTCTTCCCCCTTCTCGCTCGCTCCCGCCCCCGTCGCCCCCTCGCACTACAGAGATGCCTAGTCTGGTGAAAGCTAGCGGCGGTGCCCCGCCCGGCAGTGCCGCATGCGTCGTAGGAAGAGGAGGACCCGCAGTGGAGCCAGGCGAGCTTTGCGAGAGCTCTAACCCTAGCAAGCCGACGGAGGAGATGAGGAGGACCCGCAGTATTCGGTGGAATACCGGGCGGCGAGAGCATTCGCCGCGGCGGTGAAGGCCAATCCGATGGGAAGCTAGTACATCGGGTAATCCTACGGCGGCGTATAGTGAGATCCCCTTCTCTTTGCTCTTCCCCTTCCCGTTCTCCATTCCATTGCGTTGCTAGGGTTAGGGTTCATATTTATCTCTCCTATCAGATGGAGTACAACTGTCAGATGTTGTGATTTGTTTGTCCTGTGCCCTAGGGTTGATATTACTTAGATTAGTTTTGGAATTAGCTGATTTAGTTGATTTTAGGTGCTGTTTGTGTGGGATTCAGTTTATTTTTGGCACACTATTAATTGGATGCAGTTAGACCTATGGTTAGGTTCACTGTTAATTAGATGTTTCATTTGTTTTAATTAAGCACTTTGTGAATTAGATGTTAATTAGATTCAGTTTATTTTAGGTACATTGTTAATTAATCTGCTTTATAATTAACAAAGCATTGTATAGTGCACTGACATGAGCTGTTTCATTTGTTTTATTCAGTTTTAATTAATCACTTATACTATACTGCTATGTATTTTTTATTATTTGCAGTTTGGATGATGAGGTTTGGGAATTGAGGATGCATTTCCATGACAAAGACAATATTGAGAGATCTATGATGATGTCAGACATAACCTTTTACAACCTAGTAGCACTGATAAAGACAGGAGGTTATGGTTTTAGAGATTACATGTACTATGTCAGGGATCCTGGGCTAGGGATAGAAGGAATGGAAGAAATAGATGATGATGACAAGCTTGAGGAAATTCTAGACAACATAGCATTGCAAAATAAGGAGATATTGAATGTAACAGTTGTTAGGGCCAGTTTTATGATGATGTCAGACATAACTTTTTACAACCTAGTAGCACTGATAAAGACAGAAGGTTATGGTTTTAGAGATTACATGTACTATGTCAGGGATCCTAGGCTAGGGATAGAAGGAATGGAAGAAATAGATGATGATGACAAGCTTGAGGAAATTCTAGACATCATAGCATTGCAAAATAAGGAGATATTGACTGTGACAGTTGTTAGGGCCAGTTCTCCCAATGCTGCAAATATAAACACCAGTTCCAATGTTATTGAGCAGCAAATCCCTCTAGAAGAAATTGGAGAGTCCAAACTGTATCAGATAGATGATGGAGTGTTGTTCAATGCACCAAATGTGCATGTAGCAGCAGTAAGTTCAGAAGCAGCAGAAGAGGAGCCAATTCCCATACAGTTTCAAACACAGCACATCACAAACAATTTGGAGGTGCAGCCTGTTTTAGGTTATGTAGAAGTGGAACAAAATCTTGTAAACAATTCAGAGGAGCAACTGGAAATAGAAAAGGTTATGGAGGAGACAAGGAGGAAGGAAATTGAAATGTTTAGGAAGAATAAGAAAAAAAAGAAGGACACTTCTTTGAAAAGAAAAGATGCAGTGATGGATAATGAAGAGGACAATGATGATGATCATTTGGTAGAATATGGTGATATCCTTGCTAGGCTTGAGGAGATGAAAAGACAGAGGGATGATCCACTCCTTCATTTTGAAGGGGACACAGATGTTGAGGAAATGTATGAGACAGAGGAGGAGGAGGATGCACTATATGAGCCTGAAGGTGAAGAAGAGGATGCAGAGGAGGAAGAGGAGGAGGAGCTGGAGGAAGAAGAACAAGAGGAGGAGGTAGGACAAGATGGACAGCAGAAGAAAAGGGAGAAGAAACACAGAAAAAGCCCAACCAGCAGATCACATGCAAGTGTAGATCACTTGTTTGAGGAGGACTGGATACCATTATCTGATGAGGACATGAAACCAATGGACTTGGGTGTGGAAGATGATGATGGTGCAGAGGCATTGGCATATGTTTTGCCCAATGGCAGGAAAAGTAGAGCTAAGAAGATGAAGAAAAGGTTATGGTATGATGAGGAGAGAGCTCACCCAGATGAGCAATTTGTGAAGCATCT
Organism: Thinopyrum elongatum; assembly: GCA_011799875.1. NCBI lineage: Eukaryota > Viridiplantae > Streptophyta > Magnoliopsida > Poales > Poaceae > Thinopyrum > Thinopyrum elongatum. The sequence continues at coordinate 58,002,029 of CM022299.1, forward strand.
TTGCTTCATTGATGTGTACCAGTTCAGAACTGCACTTCAAACAATGCACATTTCACATAACAGGAACTATGAGTACCATAGAAATTGCAGTGATAGGGTTATAGCACAGTGCATAGATGAGGCATGCCCTTTTTATGTAGCAGCTTCTCAGATTGCAAATGAGAAGACATTTACCATAAGGAAGCAGTATTTGGTGCACACTTGCCCTTCTGTGTCAGAGAACAACAAAGTCACTGCTAAGTGGGCTACAAAATTTTGTGAGGAAGCAATCAGAAATGACCCATGCACAACAATCACAACTAATATTAACACTGCAAAGAGCAAGTATGGAGTGGAAATATTAACCCACATGGCATACAGGGCTAAGAAGGCAGCAAAGAATGTTGTGTTAGGAGATCAGAAGGCCTAGTATACCAGGATTAGGGATTATTTGCAGGATGTGCTAGATACTAATCCAAGTTCAAGGTGTATTGTCACAACAAGATATCTGAGGGAGCATCCAAGCAAAAACCCTAGGTTTCATGGATTGTTCTTCTGCCTAAATAGATGCAAACAATGGTTTCTCAGTGGCTGCAGACCATTCATAGGCAATTCCCTGGTATTGATATTTGTGTAACTAATGTGTGTTTTCAACTAGTTGCTGCTGACTTGTTAACTTGTTATAGGTCTAGATGGATACTTCATAAAGCTCACTACTGGTCAACAGATTCTAGCTGCTACTGGAAGAGATGGGAATAATAATATATTTCCCATTGCTTTTGGAATTGTTGATAAGGAGGACACAGATTCCTGGACTTGGTTTCTATATCAGCTGAGGGTAGCACTAGGTGGCCAATCTAGGAAGTTTGGTAACTACACAATCATTTCTGATAGGCAGAAGGTAATGAAATCCACTTGTGCTAGTTATTTTCTGTACACAATCATTTAGTTTTCCACAAAACACAATTAATTTCATTTAGTTCTTTCTAGTAGTTACTTGCATTTAGGTGTAGCCACTAAGTTGTAGTTAATTTCACACAGGACCTGCTTAAAGCCATAAACGGAGTCTTTCCCAATTGTTCACAAAGGTTTTGCCTCCGACATATTTACCAGAACTTTCTGAATGCTAGGTTTAGAGGGCCAGAATTAAAGAAATACATAGATGAAGCAAGTTACTCATATACTGAACATGGTTTTAATGTTGCAATGGATGAGTTGAAGAGAGAGAGTGAGGCAGCTTGGGCCTGGCTTAGTAAAATCCCAAAGCACACTTGGGCCAGACATGCCATGGACACAAATTGCAAAACAGATTTAGTAATTAACAATTTAAGTGAGGTTTTCAACAAGAGGGTTCTAGATGTCAGGGTTAAGCCAATAAGGACCATGGTTGAGGGAATTAGAACAAAGTTAATGGTCAAGTTTAATGCAAATAGAACCAAGACTCACACTGTCAGATGGGAGATTTGTCCAACATATGCAGAGAAATTGGAGGAAGCAAAGAAGTGGTCTAGAAACAGCCAATCATTGATGGCTGGCCCCAACCTTTACCAAGTTACTAGTGTGGAGAAAACTTATGCTGTGAACCTAGAACATAGGACTTGTGGGTGTAAGAAGTGGGATATGACAACAGTTCCTTGCAATCATGTTGTTTTTGCCATACACAAGGCTAAGCTTCCGCCAGAGGACTTTGTTCATGAATTCTTCAAAAAACCAATGTACCTGGCAGCTTATAGTCCTATAATATATCCTATACCTGGCCTTGGCATGTGGCCAAGGACAGATAGTTTGGACATTGAGCCTCCCATTTTCAAAGAACACAAGGGCAGAGCACAGACTAAGAGGAGAAAGGGCCAATTTGAGAAGCCAACTCCCAAAGGCACTTCAAGGATGGCCTCAATTACCTATGCCAACTGCTAGAAGGTGGGCCATAGGTACACCAATTGCCATGATGCTTTGAAGCCTGCATAGGCTATGAGAAAGAACAAGCTTCAGGTAACCAATATGCTAATAGTAGGAATAAATTTCTTGGTACTTTGTTACTTACTAATATTAAATCACTTGTATTTTCATTGCAGCCAAGCAGCAGCTCTTAACCACCTGATAGTAGATCTACACCAGCACCTGCAAGGACTGCAGCCTCTGCTGCTGCCACTGCTGGTGGATCATCAAGGAGGGCAACAACTACTGCCAGTAGACCAGCTCCAACACGCAGGGCAACATCTGCTGCAAGGACAACATCTGCTGCCACTGCTGCTGTTGCATCAGGTGCTGCCACTACTAGTACACTAGCAAGGAGGCCATCAGCTGCTACCACTACTACTACACCAGCAAGGAGGACAACTAGATCTATTGCTGCTAGTTCACCAGCTGCTCCCAAGGATAAGGCACCAGCCACTAAATCTTCATCAGCTGATCCCAAGAGTAAGGCACCAGCAACTAGATCTTCATCAGCTGCTGCAAAGGGACCAAGGTTAGCTTTCTTGCCTCCAAAACCAACTGATGGTTCCCAGAGAGTCAGGAAGCCCAGCAATAGAATGGAGGGATACTTGACTGCTTCTGGTGCAGGATGGTGACTATGTTGTCTTGATGCTGTGTCTATGGCATTTTGGTTGTGTTGTGTCAAACTATGTTGTGGTGGTACTGTGATGATCAAGTGTTGATCAATTAACGTAGTGCTACTCCAGTTATGATCCTGTTAAGTTGTAGTAGTACTGTGATGATCAACTGTTAGGTTGTGCTACTCTTGTCAAGATCAAGTTAGGTTGTGCTACTCTTATGATGATCAAGTAATGTTGTGCTACTCTTGTGATGATGAAGTAATGTTGTGCTACTCTTATGATGATCAAGTTAGGTTGTGCTACTCTTCATGAAACCCCTAATTGACCCTACTTGATTCCTCGGCGTCGAAAAAAAGCCTAAAACCCCTAATTGACCCTACTTGATTCCTCGGCGTCGACAAAGAGCCTAATACCCCTAATTGACCCTACTTGATGCCTCGGCGTCGACAAAAAGCCTAAAACCCCTAATTGACCCTACTTGATTCCTCGGCATCGACAAAAAGCCTAAAAGACCTAATTGACCCTACTTGATGCCTCGGTGTCGACAAAAAGCCTAGAACCCCTAATTGACCCTACTTGATGCCTCGGCATCGACAAAAACCATAAAACCCCTAATTGACCCTACTTGATGCCTCAACGTCGACAAAAACATACTTAAGATCATAATCATCAATTGTAAACAGCTTACTTAAGATCACATTCACCAGCTCTAAATACCACCACCACATTCAGCATAAGTTCAAATCCATACATAATCATAGTACTAGATTAGTACATTACATATCCATAGTTTAGGAGTACTCATAGCTAATAGAATTTAAACAACTATCATTACAGCAAATGCCAAACCACATCCTGCAAAATGTCAGCAAATGCCAAATGATATTGCCCATTCTTCTCTTCCATAGCCACTGCTTATCCATTTATGATGGACTTGATCCCCTCCAGCTTCACATTGCTCTGTTCAATTGTCTTCTGGAGCTCATCAATGTGGATCTACAAATTCTTCCTCTCTTCAGCTAGCTTGAGCTTCATGTTCCTAATGACACTTGCTTGAGCAGCTGCTAGGTTCTTAACCATGTCATACTATTCCTGAAGCTTGCTGCTTTCAAGATCTTTCCTTTCTACATTTGCCCTCCTTTCTTGAGCATCCAAAAGTCCATTCACATCTTCAACCAATTTCTCATAGTTGGCCTGCCGCTTCTTCTTCTCTTGTGTCAGGTTATGAACGGCAAATGAATTCATCAGATTGTCCTCAGTCCTGTTTCTCTTACTCTCTTCATACATAAACCATACCTTGGATAATGCATTCTCAAGGGTATTGGGCCAAGATGGATCAATCCATTCAACTAGTCCACAGTTTTTACCTTCCTGAAAAAAAAAAGTATTAAGATAAAGAAGTACAGAACAGTGAAGCGCTTACAAGATGGTCAAGATTACTTATAAAGTGTCCTAAAATTAAGATCATGCAAGCAAGCTCAAGATAGAATATTTAAACCTTTCCTAAAGTAAACATCCTAAAGTAAACAATGATTTTCTCTAAAGTAAACAATGATGCTATGCTAACCCATGCATCTTCTGTCTTAAAATATGCTAACATGCTAGGGTTAACAAAATGACCTAACTAAACAATGTTGCCAGATCCAGACTAAACAATGATGGCAGAGTAAACAATGAATGCATCCACTGTCCTAACTTCACAATATAATACAATGACTGCTTCCACGGTACATATCCATGGAAAAAAATGACAGATCTGTTCGGTAAATCCACAACTTCCAATTAGTTCAGTTGGAACCATACCTTCTCTACACAACAAAGAAACCTCCTGCCAGTGTGAATCCCTTCGAAAGCAACACGCCTCTCTGCTGCATTCCCATGTCCATGGCATAGAACATGCAACTCAGTCTCAGGTCCCTCGAAATCTGAGTCTTCAGTGCTAGCAGGAACCTAGAGTGCAAAGGAATGCCAGAGATTTGATCCACAACTTGAGAACAAGCTCATTTGAGAAATCCCCAAATATCAAACCCTAACCCTAACTCTGAGAACTGACCTTAATGGTGCCGTCGTCCGAAGCTGAGCTCATGTACTCGACGGTGTGCTCGCTGTTATCTGACCCATCACTCCACGACACCATGGCGCTACGGCGGCGGCGCGGCGCGGCGGCGGCGGATGCGGCAAGCAAGAACAGAGCGAGAGAGAGCAACGGAGCGAGAGAGGAGCGAGGGAGCAGAGTGGATAAGAGGAGTAACAGTTCCCTCTTTTGACCGGGAGGACCGAACAGCGCCGTCTAACATCGTCAGATGGCTGTCGGGATGGCCTAGAGTGCCACGTAGGCGAAAAACAGGCCTCACATGTCATAAACTCACTTAACACGTCCCGATCCACCGATCAGTGCTTTTTGCAAAACAATTATGCAAGATGTGGTGTTTTCTGCAGAGAAACTGTATCCTAGTGTTTTTCGCAAACCTAACCCTCAAAGTGGCAGTTTTATGCAATTTACTCCGTTGATGAAGAAGATAAAGATCTTGAAGATCCGAGGTCCCCCACCTCTTAGCACCAAGATGGCAGCCGGAGGCGAGGGGACCTAAATTTCTCAGATGGCGGTGACGATGGCGGCACGAGAAAACCCTAGCTCCTAAGGTTCGGTTATGATTTGGGGATTTCCTGGGACTGCTTGTAAGTTTTCATGATTTCCTGGCTGCCGGGCTAACTATTGGGGCTATGGGCTGCTACTGGGCTTGTGTGTGACCGTCCAATCCAGTGCAAATCCTCACATGTATCAGCCCATGCAAAACCAATCATATTTTTCGTATACGGGATTTTGGCTACCCGGGGCAGCCGACCATAGTTGCCCCTACCGTGGCACCACCACTGCCTGCCACGCCTCCTCGGCCTCCCTCGCATCCTCCTCCTTGCTCTCCCACTTCATCGATGGTGATCCTGCCACCGCTGCGTCCTCCATGAGAAGAGATCAAAAGATCGATCTGAAGTTTATAGAACGAACTCGATCGATCGATAAATATGCCATGGATTTGTTTGCTGGGAAGAAGAAGAAGGGCTCCGCTTTTATCTATGGCATTTCGTGGGTGCTACGTTCGGTTCAGTCTGTGTATGAACCGGGCGCCGACTCGCAAACTCATTTTTACTTGTTCCGACCTACCGGTGGTCTTGCCGCCAATGAGGTGCTGCCATATGTAAGTTTTTTTTGAATCATATGTAAAATTGTGGGACCATATGCATGAGTATATGAATGTTTTTTTCTATGAGGATTACTTCCAATCTATTCCTTTTTTTTTGCGGGGGAAAGGGTTTTGTATTAATTAACCCGGATCAGTATTATCCAGTGCACACAGTTTTACAACCCTCTCAAGACCCGATGGTAACCAAACGACCGTCTTAACCTCAACCCTCCCAATCTTAGCTAGTTCATGGCCTTAACCTTAATCTGTCTGTCCCCTCCCTTCAAATCTATTCATCAACTTTCAAGGTAGTACAAAGAACAACAGAAGTAAAAAATACATCTAGGTCCATAGACCACCTAGCGACGACTACTACCAAGATTGGATTTCCATGGTATGCATGTTTGGTTGAACATGAACTAGGTGGGGAGGCCTGATTTCATAGTCAAATGCGTGAAAAACAGGGACTTTGGGTAGGCGCATGAAGGATCATACGTCAGCTCACGTAAATCGGCCAAATAGGCTTCCTTTGTTTAGTGAAATAGCACTGGAGTGAGCCGAAGGCGCGCCGCCGTCTTCGCCCCTCCCTCATCGGAGCCGGGCAAACCTTGTTTTAGTAGACAGTCGGGAAGTCATCGTGCTAAGACCCTACAGAACCAGCGCACCAGAACAGCAACCGTCGCCGATGAAGAGAAGCGTAGATCGGAAGGATCCAACATGTAGACACACGAACACAGACGAACGAAGACAAGATCCACGTGGATCCTCCAAAGACAAACATTGACCGAATCCCGTGAGATCCGCCAGACAAAAACCTGCACACGCCCTCCAACGATGCTAGAAACACCACTGGGACAAGGACAACGCGGGGAGAACCTTATTCCATCTTTAGAGAGCCGCCGCCGCTGGCTCGCCTCTCTGAGCAGGACACAAACCCTAACAAAACTCAAAAGAGCATGAAAGAACGAAGCCCTCCCGCCGGCAAGGGCCGGGATCCACCACGCCTCCATGGCCCTAAGACCACAAGAGACGAGGTAGACCTGCGGCGGCACAGGCGGGAGGCACGAGTATTCAGTGCAAAGAATCTCTCATATTTATGATTTTAGTCAAATCTATGTTAGGACCGTGTAATACTTTTTGAACAGAGTGGTACACATGCATGCATCGCATCTCTCCTCTCTCTCCAACAAATTCAGGCATTTTATCTTTGTTTGAAATTTTAGATGGCCAACATCTTCAGCAGTAATGTTCTATTATTGAAATTTTTTATATATTCAAATTCCTGATCATATTATCTTTAGAACAAGACCAATTTTGAATATACTTAAACTAGATTCATTTTTGTTATTTCAATCATATCAACATTATAATTTCGCTCATTTCAATTTTACCTATTCGAAATAACTGGAATCAGTTCTTGAAATGATTGAAACCACTTTTCTGATTTTTTTTCATGCATATGAAACATATTTCAGTGTGAAACTTGTTAATTCAAAAATGTGACACTAGTTATTTCAAACAGGTGAAACTGACAATTTTGTGTGTGTTGCATGTCCTTTTGGCGGTTATGTCATTTAGATGTATGTTCCCTTACACAAGCCTTAGACCTGTAGAAACTAAATGATGAGGCAAGTGGTCGCCCCAGAATTAGCTTCACTTAGTACTACCATGAGTAATTCTCATCAAGACAGTGGAAATACCAGCAGGTTAGCTACTACCATGACTCCTTTTCTCTGTTAAGTTACCTTGAAAATGCCATCTGTCACAAGTTATAATTTTAGCTATACGCCATTATTGATGCATTGCAAATGCATAAAGTATCAAACATGTATGGTTGCTCAATGTGGGCCAATTTGATCATCAACATGTTGAGGAAACATGTAGGGCATGTGATGTCTTTCTTTTGAATGAAGTGCTCAAATATGAGCAATGTGTTCAAGTTGTATTAATAAAGGACAATGATATTTCACTATTTGTTTTTTGTTTCAAGAAGTTGCTGATGCAGGACATAAACAACTTTTAGTACTACCATACATACTTTTCAATATTCATTTGTCCTTTCCATTTAATTTTTTTGTTTCTAATTTTTACTTTTCACATACGATCCGGGAGTACAAGTTGCACTATATGGGGAGTACAGTTTTTTTAGGGGTAAAAACCAAGTTTATTCATCAAAGTCCACATGGTGTGAGATACATCTTTGGTCGTGGGATACACCAAACCAAACGCGGCGACCTGGACCTCTAGAAAGTAAAAACTTGGCTAAGCTATGTGCTTCATAATTAACAGCACGACTCTCAAAAGAAAAGTTACAATGAAATGTAGATGCCTTAAGGTATATTTCAGTGATAATTGCTCCATATGTCCCCCTTGCACTTCTGTTGATATCTGATACAACTTGCTGACAGTCCGAAGCCACAACAAAGTTTTGGATGCCCAAGTCATCTGCAAGGGAGAGAGCCTCCCGACAAGCTACAGCTTCTAGGGTGGCCGGGTCAACAACTCATTCGACATATGGGGAGTACAAATTATAAAGTATAGGTTGCAACACATTAAGTATAGGTTGCACAGACTATGCACGTATTGCACCCAGCCCAATTAGGCCCAATAACACGGGACGACCATGGTTTTTTCTCTCGTAATTAATTATATCAATCGAATCAGTGCTTATACGGATACCTATATAATTTTTTTTCTCTAAATCAAGGTGGGGCGAGCGCCACACCTCACCCTACCAGGAGTTCCACCTGTGGCACAGTGGTAGTACAAGTTTACACTACGAGCAAATATACACTACCGGAATGACCTACTATGCCGACGGCCCAGAGTCATCGGCATAGGACAGTTTCCCGTCGGGATAGGCCTATGCCGACGGCCACCGTTGGCATAGGGCCGTCGGCAACGTTTGCGTCGGCGTACCCCGGGCAGGCCATCGGCATAGGAAAGCCGTCGGCATAGATGCCTATGCCGACGGCTTTCGTACGGCCGTCGACATAGAATCACTATCGACAAACTTCCACGTCTGACGGCGGCTGACGGCGCCGTCGTCAAGTACTGCCCAACCAGAAGGAGCCACGTGGCACATGTATGTCGACGGCCTCCCCGTCGGCATAGCTGCGTGCCAAGAGGCCCCAGTGGGCGCCACATGTCACCTGTGCCGACGGGTAAGCCGTCGGCGTAGATTCATATCTATGCCGACGGACTAGCCGTCGGCATAACTATGTGCCAGGACGCGCCCAGCGGCTGCCATGTGTCCACTATGCCAACGGCCAGGCCATCGCGTATATGTAAAACTATGAAGACGGCAAGGCCGTCGGCGTAGTTGACACGTGGCGCCCACTGGTAGCACGGCCCTACCCTATGCCGATGGCCAAGCCGTCGGTATAGTTTCTGTCTGATTTTTTTTCTATTCTCTGTTTGAATTCAATTCAATTCAAATACATAGCAGATATATATGATGAAATAGACATACACATCACATATAAGTATCATCTTCACAACCAACACCACCACCATCACAACAACATAAGTATCATCACAAACAACATAAGCATCTAAAGAAGCACACAAGTCATCTAAAGGAGCATAAAAGACCATAAGTCATGTAAAGCACACAAGATTATAATCACCACCACCGTCACCCACAGGCTTAAGGGCTAGGATGTCCACCACCACCGCCAAGGTCATCACCGCCAAGTCTGCCAAAGCCCAGGTCATCACTGCTAGCGGCAGCGCTATAGCCAAGACCGCCGCCGCCACCTCGGTGGATCGGAGTGACCGGGTTTCGTGACTCGGGAGTGATTCCAAGACCGGCACCACCACCAACGGATGATCCACCGGTTCCCTTTATGTTTGAAAAGACATGTTCAGGGGATATATGATTGTGTTGAATAAACGGTAAGTGGTGGTTGAATAGTTTGGGGATATACTAACCACCGTAGTCCCTGTGTGATATGCAAGAAATTCCTCAAAGGTAAGCAGCACTGGCTGTGGTCCAGTCGGTGGTGATGGTTCCATTACAGGAACTGTGCCGGCCGCCATGCTCTCAAAAACGCGTTGTATGTTAATTGACAAAGCAAACACGAATGTCAGAAGAAATGAAAGTGAAATGAAAGGGGCTAAACTAACTGTCATCATGTGAGTGTTGTGGTCCTGGACTACTGCAACTCTCACGCTCCACGCCATGGTCTGCTGGCGTGTGTACTCCATGTAGGCCTACAATATGACAGATGGAACTCATAAAACATCTCAATGCAGAAAATAAAGTGAGCAATGAAGATAAGAGGGAAAATACTTACAAAGTGCCGCTCGGCTAGGAGGGAGTGTGACTACGCACTGGTCATGGTCGTGCTCGTGCGCTGGCTCATGCTCGGGTCGGTAGCTCGGAGCTGTGTGTAGGAGATAGAAGGAGTGACCACGACATCCAGAACCGGCTGCCGACCATGAAGCTTCGGCCCCATGCCCACCACCACCTTGTCGTCTAGAGCCGCATTCATGGGGTCAGGTGTGTCAGGATGTAACCTGAGATACTCCTCCTTGTAGGCCTTCTTCTTCTGCGCGGTCTTGCCATAGTACTCGGCCTTGCCAGGCTTGGGCTTCCTCGCGTATGGGCGATCTCCCACGCCTCCATGTGTGAGAGCGGCCGCTTCAGTTTCTCCTCCTGCACCACCGAACAGAGGTTAGTCATACATAAGAAAGTGACAGTAAATAGAAGAAGAAGAATGTTTAATGTACATAGATATACCTGAAGTTTCTTGTGGACAAAGTGGTTCCGGTTTCCCTGAGCATGTACTCCCCCGGTCCCTCGGTTAGCCCTGTTTTTCATGCTCTTGGAGCCCACTCTCCATCCTGACCGAGCCACTGATCCACGAATGCCGCCCATCCATCGTATTTTCCATAACACCAAGCAGGGCACACCTACATAATGAAAGCATAATGGCATGTCAACAAGAAATGATGAAATTTATCACAAACGTCGGAATGAAAAATCTGTTATACTTACCATCAAGTACTCCTCCCTCTGCAAGGTAAGCTTATCCCTTCGCGCTTCTTCCTTGGTCATCTTCTGGCCAAGAGCGTCGTGAAAATATTGCGAGATGGCCACCCAGCGCACCTCGTACTGCATCTGGCGGGCCTTCTTCCTTGCTTGGCGCAGCACGATCGCGTCGGTAGTGGACTTGTGCTCCTCAAGAACTCGATAGTATTTCTACAATCATTCAGAAAACCAGAATGGAAGAAGCCATGAGTTAAACCATTCGATGATAAACTACGAACCAAAGTCAAGACTCGTGCTTCTGAAGAGAACTCACCCAAAAATTTGTGATCACGGCCTTAGCATGCGTATCATGGTCCGGGTGGGGGCCGCTTCCTAGTGGTCCTAGCTCGTGGCCAAAACCCGGCGCTCCGGCTGCCTGACTGGATCCGGACAGAACAACCCTGGCCAGTGTGTCTTCAGCAAGACGGTGATGAGGCCGTTTGGAAGACGGGCCCCTTTAGGAATAATCCAGTTGCTACAAAAGATATAAAGAATGAAAATATTAGCATGTGCACAATCAAAAGAATGAAAATATTAGCATGTGTACAAGCAAAAGAATTAAATTATAATTAAGTGGCATTTACTCTTTCCCCGTGGGCTCAATGAGCCACTTCTGCTCCTCGGTAGCAGGAAGCTAGGTAGGGAGCTTTGCATTACCGCTCAGCCAGCCCTTCTTGTTGACAACCCCCCTCGCTCCACCACCATCCTCCCCGCCACCACCATCCTCCTCGCCTGCCTCCTCCTCCTCGCCCCCTCCCCAACCTCCTCCTCCTCCTGAACCTCCTTGCAAACCTCCTCCTCCTCCTCCTGAACCTCCTTATGAACCTTCTCCTCCTCGGCAGAAGGTACCTCACTAGAGGAGGGTACCCCACTAGAGGAGGACATCAAAGATAGCACCCCTAAGTCGGTGAGGGAGCGTTGTTTCTGGCCCCGACCCCTTCTAGTGGCTCTTCCCCACCCTCTCCCCCTCTAGGGGCTCTCCCCCACCCCTCCTCCTCTAGGGGCACCTCTCCCTCGACCTCCCTGTGAGGAGTCATTCTCAAGTAGTCGGGGGGAGAGTACTGGGTCGACCACTCCGACTAGCCATGCCGACGACCTTGGCTAGGAAACCCGTGCCATCGGCCTTCCCCTTGCCCATGTTCTGGAACCTGCATTGAAAAGAGAATAAACAATTAGTACATTAATAATGAAGAAAAAAGCATAATAATAAGGAATAAAAAACACATTAATAAATAAGCGTAAAAAGGCATATTCCTAAACCATAGAAAAAAGACATAAAACGTACATCTGCTAGAACCCATATGAATCATCATTGTTGCAATCGATTCCTCGATCGGTCTCATCATCACTATCACGCATATCATCTTCGTTGTCTGATGGAGGTGGCGGCTCTTCCTCGTCGTCAGCGTCTTCGTTTAACTTTTCTAGCATAAGTATGTCATTTTCATTAACAATGGTCTCACCATCATTCCGTGCATCGTCATCGTTCGGATCCACATCACATCATCACCCAAGGCGTCAGCGTCATCATTTCTGACCACATCATCATCATGTTGCTCTTGATAGAACACTCCCTCGTATGTCATGGGGTTAATGTTGTAGTAATCGTCTTCGTTCGGGTCCGGTAGCTTACCATGTGGCGACACCTTGAACACAACTTCCCAACCCTTTAGGTACTCTTTCTGGCATGGGTAAGGCAGATAATAAACTTGTGTGGCTTGGGTAGCCGCAATAAAGAGATCAGCTCCAGCATAGACGGTTGATGGTTTAACTTTGACCAAACCAGTGGAAGGCGTATGTATCAGCCCCTCCTGTGGGTTGAGCCATTGGCATTTGAACACAGGGAGACTTTGGGTTTCGCGCCCTTTGCGGAATGTAAGCTCGTATATTTTTTGTACCCTTCCGTAGTAGTCTACTGAATTTTGACTGAGGGTGTACACTCCGGTATTGATAGTTTTAGGATCAGGCTGGCTGTTCTGGTGCTCCTCTGTATGGAAGTGATACCCATTCACATCATACTTTTTACATGTCATGATGGCAGGGTCAAAACCCATGGAAACCCATCTCAATTCATCATCCATAGATATATTCCGATCTTTTCCCTACAAGTTCAATTGAAATTGCTGGGTGCATTAGTTCAATTAAATAATAAATGTTGAACTAGGTATTTAATAGGGGAATGTGGAAAATTACTTTCTCCATGAGCCAAGCAACAAAAATTTTACATCCAGGGTTTCCATTCCTCTTGAACGAATTCACTAAAAGAAGAAAAGCGGTGTTAGACCAGGACTAAGTGAACATAGAACATGATGTTGTGCAAGACATAAAGGAATGGTGTAGTGGTATTACCTCATCCACACATCCTCAACTTCCTTGATGTTGTGCAAGACATAGAACATGAGGTCCTCCCACTCTTGTTGTGGGATGTTATAAGGTTTCGAGCCCCCAGCCCTACCACCTTGCCCACTGAATAGATGGAGCTTGGGTTGATACTTGGGATCTTCTATATTGTATCGAGGCACCTTATTATGCAGAGTGGGAACATGGTCTGGATAGTACAATGTCCTGAGGTCTAACACCTCCTCTAGGATAACTGCCTCAGCTATGGATGCTTCAATCTTAGCTTTCCTTCCACATTTCTGTCGGAGATGCTTGTTCTGTCTCTCAGGGACGTACTGGCAATGATTCTGCATAGCCCCCCCCCCCAAACAATACATCGTTCGCATCTGGCTATTTAAGAACGAAGTCAGCATCTGGCTTGAACCAGTTTCTTTGACCACCTGTGGGAGGCTTCATGTTTAGACATGGTCTATCACAAATTCTCTGTTGATCTGCTCTAGCTTTAACGTTATCCGTAGTCTTATCAAGAATGTTGAGGATCGTGCGGAAAAGGGACTCTGCGACATTCATTTCGATGTGCATCACATCTGTGAAGGAAATATGCCCTAGAGGCAATAATAAAGTTGTTATTTTATATTTCCTATATCATGATAAATGTTTATTATTCATGCTAGAATTGTATTAACCAGAAACTTGATACATGTGTGGATACATAGACAAAACACCGAGTCCCTAGTAAGCCTCTACTAGACTAGCTCTTTAATCAAAGATGGTTAAGTTTCCTAACCATAGACATTTGTTGTCATTTGATGAACGGGATCACATCATTAGGAGAATGATGTGATGGACATGACCCATCCGTTAGCTTAGCATAATGATCGTTCAGTTTTATTGCTACTGCTTTCTTCATGACATATATATATATATATTCCTTTGACTATGAGATTATGCAACTCCCGGATACCAGAGGAATACCTTGTGTGCTATAAAACGTCACAACATAACTGGGTGATCATAAAGATGCTCTACAGGTATCTCCGAAGGTGTTTGTTGGGTTGGCATAGATCGAGATTAGGATTTGTCAATCCGAGTATCGGAGAGGTATCTCTGGGCCCTCTCGGTAATGCACATCATAAGAAGCCTTGCAAGCAATGTGAATAATGAGTTAGTTGCGGGATGATGCATTACGGAACGATTAAAGAGACTTACCCGTAACGGGATTGAACTAGGTATGAAGATACCGACGATCGAATCTCGGGCAAGTAACATACCGATGACAAAGGGAATAACATATGTTGTCATTACGGTACGACCGATAAAGATCTTCGTAGAATATGTGGGAACCAATATGAGCATCCAGGTTCCGCTGTTGGTTATTTACCGGAGAGGTGTCTCGGTCATGTCTACATAGTTCTCGAACCCGTAGGGTCCGCACGCTTAACGTTCAATGACGATTTTGTATTATATGAGTTATGTGATTGGTGACCGAATGTTGTTTGGTGTCCCGGTTGAGATCACGGACATAATGAGGAGTCTCGAAATGGTCAAGAGGTAAAGATTCATATATCGGATGATAGTATTCGGACACCGGAAGTGTTTCGGGGGTACCGGGTACATATCGGGTCACCGGAAAGGGGTTCCGGGCACCCCCGGCAAAGATATGGACGTTATGGGCCAAGAGAGGGACAGGCCAGCCCCTGGTGGGCTGGTGCGCCCCCATATAGGCTGAAATAGGAGGAGAAAGGAAGGAGGGAAAGGGAGAAGGAAAGGGGAGGATTCGGCCTCCCCCCTCTCTTCCCTTCCCCCTCCGACACTTATGGAAGGGGGTGCGAATTGGACTAGGGGCCCAAGTAGGATTCCTCCTACTTGGGCGCCCCCTTGGCTGCTCCCTCTCCCTCCCACCAATATATATGAAGGGGGGAGGCACCTAGAACACACACCAACAATTGTTAGCCGTGTGCGGCGCCCCCCTCCACAGTTTACGCCTCCGGTCATATTCACATAGTGCTTAGGTGAAGCCCTGCGCGGATCACTTCACCATCACCGTCACCACACCGTCGTGCTGACAAAACTCTCCCTCGACACTTTGCTGGATCAAGAGTTCGAGGGACGTCATCGAGTTGAACGTGTGCAGAACTCGGAGGTGTCGTACGTTCGGTGCTTGATCGGTCGGAACGAGAAGAAGTTCGACTACATCAACCGCTTTAACAAACGCTTCCGCTTTCGGTCTACGTGGGTATGTGGACACACTCTTCCCCTCTCATTGCTATGCATCTCCTAGATAGATCTTGCGTGAGCGTAGGAAATTTTTTGAAATTGCATGCTACGTTCCCCAACAGTGGCATCCGAGCCAGGTCTATGCGTAGATGATATGCACGAGTAGAACACAAAGAGTTGTGGGCGGTGATAGTCATACTGCTTACCACCAACGTCTTATTTTGATTTGGCGGTATTGTTGGATGAAGCGGCCTGGACCAACCTGACATGACCACGTTCATGAGACCGGTTCCACCGACAGACATGCAACTAGTTTTGCATAAAGGTGGCTGGCGGTTGTCTGTTTCTCCAACTTTAGTTGAATCGAATTTGTCTACGGCCGGTCCTTGTTGCAGGTTAAAACAACAAACTTGATGAAACACCGTTGTGGTTTTGATGCGTAGGTAAGAATGGTTCTTGCTAGAAGCCCGTAGCAGCCACGTAAAACTTGTAACAACAAAGTAGAGGACGTCTAACTAGTTTTTGTAGGGCATGTTGTGATGTGATATGGTCAAGACATGATGTGATATACGTTGTTGTATGAGATGATCATGTTTTGTAAAAGTTATCGACAACTGGCAGGAGCCTTATGGTTATCGCTTTGTTGTATGAAATGCAAACGCCATGTAATTGCTTTACTTTATCACTGTGCTTTAGCGATAGTTGTAGAAGCAATAGTTGGCGAGACGACCACGACGCTACGATGGAGATCAAGGTGTAAAGCCGGTGACGATGGAGATCATGACGGTGCTTTGGAGATGGAGATCAAAGGCACGGAATGATGATGACCATATCATGTCACATATTTTGATTACATGTGATGTTTATCTTTTATGCATCTTATTTTGCTTAGTACGGCGGTATCATATTCTCATGAACATTAGAATCATTACCAAGAAACGAAAGTACCTGATAATTTAATTGGCGTGCGCGAGCTCTAGTAATTGGTCCAGTATGTATAGCAGCAGGGGCTGTGGGTGTAACAATGGTATTGATGTCTTCATCACATTATAAGATGATCCCTTACTAAAATTTCAAGGTATAAGTGTTCTCCCTGAGTATGCACCGTTGCGACAGTTCGTCGTGCTGAGACACCACGTGATGATCGGGTGTGATAGGCTCTACATTCACATACAACGGGTGCAAGACAGTTTTGCACATGCGGAATACTCGGGTTAAACTTGACGAGCCTAGCATGTACAGACATGGCCTCGGAACACTGGAGACCGAAAGGTCGAACGTGAATCATATAGTAGATATGATCAACATAGAGATGTTCACCATTGAAAACTACTCCATCTCACGTGATGATCGGACATGGTGTAGTTGATTTGGATCACGTATCATTTAGATAACTTGAGGGATGTCTATCTAAGTGGGAGTTCTTAAGTAATTTGTTTAATTGAACTTAATTTATCATGAACTTAGTCCTGATAGTATTTGCATATCTATGTTGTAGATCAATAGCTCGCGTATAGCTCCCCTGTTTTATTTTGATATGTTCCTAGAGAAAACTAAGTTGAAAGATGTTAGTAGCAATGATGCGAACTGGGTCCGTGATCTGAGGATTATCCTCATTGCTGCACAGAAGAATTATGTCCTTAATGCACCGCTAGGTGACAGACCTATTGCAGGAGCAGATGCAGACGTTATGAACGTTTGGCAAGCTCGATATGATGACTACTTGATAGTTTAGTGTGCCATGCTTTACGGCTTAGAACCGGGACTTCAAAAAATGTTTTTGAATGCCACAGAGCATATGAGATGTTCCAAAGAGATGAAATTGTTATTTCAGACGCATGCCCGTGTCGAGAGGTATGAGACCTCTGAGCAGTACTTTGCCTACAAGATGGAGGAGAATAGCTCAGCTAATAATCATGTGCTCAGAATGTCTGAGTACTACAATCGCTTGAATCAAGTGGGAGTTAATCTTCCAGATAAGATAGTGATTAACAGAGTTCTCTAGTCACTATCACCAAGTTACTAGAACTTCGTGATGAACTATAATATGCAAGGGATAACGAAAACGATTCCCAAGCTCTTCCGATGCTGAAATCGGCGAAGGTAGAAATCAAGAAATAGCATCAAGTGTTGATGGTTGACAAGACCACTAGTTTCAAGAAAAAGGGCGAGGGAAAGAAAGGGAACTTCAAGAAGAATGGCGAGCAAGTTGTCACTCCCGTGAAGAAGCCCAAAGATGGACCTAAGTCTGAAACTAAGTGCTTCTACTGCAAAGGAAATGGTCACTGGAAGTGGAACTACCCCAAATACTTGGCGGATAAGAAGGATGGCAAAGTGAACAAAGGTATATTTGATATACATGTTATTGATGTGTATTTTACTAGTGTTCATAGTAGCCCCTGGGTATTTGATACCGGTTCAGTTGCTAACATTAGTAACTCGAAATAGGTGTTGCAAAATGAACAGAGACTAGTTAATGATGAGGTGACGATGTGTGTTGGAAGTGATTCCAAGGTTGATAAGATCACCATCGCACACTCCCTCTACCATCGGGATTAGTGTTGGACCTAAATGAATAAATGTTATTTTGTGTTTGCGTTGAGCATGAATATGATTGGATCATGTTTATTGCGATACGGTTATTCATTTAAGTCAGAGAATAATTGTTGTTCTGTTTACATGAATAAAACCTTCTATGGTCATACACTCAATGTAAATGGTTTATTGAATCTCGATCGTAGTGATTCACATATTCATAATATTGATGCCAAAAGATGCAAAGTTGATAATGATAGTGCAACATATTTGTGGCACTGCCGTTTTAGGTCATATTGGTGTAAAGCGCATGAAGAAACTCCATGCAGATGGGCTTTTGGAATCACTTGATTATGAATCATTTGATGCTTGTGAACCATGCCTCATGGGCAAGATGACTAAAACTCCATTCTCCGAAACAATGGAGCGAGCTAATGACTTATTGGAAATAATACATACCGATGTATGCGGTCCGATGAGTGTTGAGGCACGCGGCGGGTATCGTTATTTTCTGACCTTCACAGATGATTTGAGCAGATATGGGTATATCTACTTGATGAAACACAAGTCTAAAACATTTGAAAAGTTCAAAGAATTTCAGAGTGAAGTGGAGAATCATCGTAACAAGAAAATAAAGTTTCTACGATTTGATGGCGGAGGCGAATATTTGAGTTACGAGTTTGGCCTTGATACGTCTCCGTCGTATCTACTTTTCCTAACGCTTTTCCTCTTGTTTTGGACTCTAATTTGCATGATTTGAATGAAACTATCACGGACTGACGCTGGTTTCAGCAGAACTACCATGGTGTTGTTTTTGTGCAGAAATAAAAGTTCTCGGAATGGAACGAAACTTTGCGAGGATTTTTTATACAATAAAAGATAATTTCTGGAGCCAAGAACCACCGGAGGGGGCACCTGGGTGGGCACAACCCACCAGGGCGCGCCACCCCCTCCAGGCGCGCCCAGGTGGGTTGTCCCCACCTGGTGGCCCCGCAGACCCTGAAACCGATGCTATAAAATCACATATTTCCAGAAAAAATCAGGGAGAAAGAATTATCGTGTTCCGCGAGACGGAGCCGCCGCCACTACCTGTTCTTCATCGGGAGGCCAGATCTGGAGTCCGTTTTGGGTTTCGGAGAGGGGGATCTTCGGTATTCGTCACCACCAACCCTTCTCCATCGCCAATTCCATGATGCTCCCCACTGGAGTGAGTAATTCCTTCGTAGGCTCGCTGGTCGGTGAGGAGTTGGATGAGATTCATCATGTAATCGAGTTAGTTTTGTTAGGGGTTGATCCCTAGTATCCATTATGTTCTGAGATTGATGTTGCTATGACTTTGCCATGCTTAATGCTTGTCACCTTCGGCCCGGGTGCCATGATTTCAGATCTGAACCGTTTATGTTATCACCATTATATCTATGTTCTAGATCCGATCTTGCAAGTTATAGTCACCTACTACGTGTTATGATCCGGCAATCCCAGAGTGACAATAGTCGAGACACTTCCCGGTGATGACCGTAGTTTGAGGAGTTCATGTATTCACCGTGTGTTAATGCTTTGTTCCGGTTCTCTATTAAAAGGAGGCCTTAATATCCCTTAGTTTCCAATAGGACCCCACTGCCACGGGAGGGTAGGACAAAAGATGTCATGCAAATTCTTTCCATAAGCATGTATGACTATTTACGGAATACATGCCTACATTATATTTATGAACTGGAGCTAGTGCCGTATCGCCCCAGGTTATAACTGTCTCATGATGAATATCATCCAACGAATTACCGATCCAATGCCTACGATTTTCCTACATATTGTTCTTGCTAAGTTACTACTGCTACTGTTACTGTTGCACTTGCTACAAAATCACTGCTATCACTGTTACCGTTACTATTGCTGTTGCTACTACTATCAAAACTATCATACTACTTTGCTACTGATCACTTTGTTGCAGATAATTAATCTCCAGGTGTGGTTGAATTGACAACTCAGCTACTAATACTTACAAATATTCTTTGGCTCCCCTTGTGTCGAATCTATAAATTTGGGTTGAATACTCTACCCTCGAAAACTGTTGCGATCCCCTATACTTGTGGTTTATCAAGACCTTTTTCTGGCGCCGTTGCCGGGGAGCATAGCTATATTTGTTGAGTCACTTGGGATTATTATCAAATTATCACTATGAAGAATCTAAAGGATGCTAAGACTAAGATTTTTCCCTCTAAGACGAGGGGAGGTAAGGAACTGCCATCCAGCTCCGCTTTAGATTCACCTTCTGTTATAAGTAAACTTGCAACACCACCACATGCTATTAATTCTGATATGTCGCAAGTTATTGATGATGCTACTTCTGCTATGAATGCTTATGATGATGCCAATACCTTGCTTGATGATGATGTACCACTAGGTGAATTTCTTGATGAACAAATTGCTAGAGTAAGACAACATGATATTGTTGAAACTGATGATGAGCTCAAAACTAAAAATCTTGAAACACCTACTAGAACTAGCCATCCTAGATATGAATTGCCTAAGGTACCGGAAGGTTATGTTGTGGGTGAGGAGGCAACTAGAGATATTCTTGCTTGTAAGGATAGAGATGATCTAGAGAAATATTATGCAAGTACAAAGAAAAATCTCTGAATGCTAGAATGAAATATGATCCTAAGTTTGCTACTTCACCTATCTTCATTGATGATAAGGATTATGAATTCTCTGTCGACCCAGAGTTGATTACTTTGGTTGAATTTGATCCTTTCCATGGTTATGAAACTGAAACTGTTGTGGCACATCTTACTAAGTTGAATGACATAGCCACCCTTTTTGCTCATGATGAGAAAATTTGCTATTACTATATTCTTAAATTATTTTCGTTCTCATTAAAGGGTGATGCTAAAGCTTGGTACAATACTCTTGCTCCTGGTTGTGTGCGTAGTCCCCAGGATATGATTTATTACTTCTCTGAAAAATATTTTCCTGCTCATAAGAAACAAGCCGCCTTACAGGAAATATTTAACTTTGCGCAAATTAAAGAAAAGAGTCTCCCACAAGCATGGGGGAGGCTTCTCCAATTGCTTAATGCTTTGCCTGATCATCCTCTTAAGAAAAATGAAATACTTGATATCTTCTATAATGGACTAACCGATGCTTCTAGGGACTTCCTAGATAGTTGTGCTGGTTGTGTTTTCAGGGAACGAACTATTGGACAAGCGGAAGAACTATTGAATAACATATTGAAAACTTATGATGATTGGACTCCTCCTGAAACACCGCCTAAACCCACTCCGAAGAAGAGGGGTATCCTATATCTCAATCCTGAAGATATGGAAGTGGCAAAGAAATCTATGAAGGAAAAGGGTATTAAAGCTAAGATTGTTAAAATTTTACCTCCTATTGAAGTAATACATGGGCTTAATACACCACCACCACCTGCGGTGGTAGAGGTAAATTCTCTAATGAGATTCAATGACAATGATAATCCTCACAATATGCACCCTAGCCAATGCCTTTATGAGTTTGAAAAATTATATTAGAAAACAAGATCACTTCAATGCAAATGTTATGAAACAATTGAAATACAATTCTGATATGATTGCTCGCTTAAGTGACTTGTTATTTAGAATCTCAAATGATGTTAGAGGTGTAGGGAAGCATGCTTCTATGGTTCAAACTCAGCTAGAACAAGTTGCTAAATCTCAAAGAGAACTGCTTGATGAATTGAATAATAATATGAATGATCATGCTGTTAGAGTAATGACTAGAGGAGGTAGAATGACTCAGGAACCACTTTATCCTGAGGGACACCCAAAAAGAATTGAACAAGACTCTCAAAGAGTTGACACTGATGCACGTAGTCCTCCTAAAAAGAAAAAGAAAAAGAAAAACAATAGGACTTTGCATGCCTCTAGTGAACCTGAAGTAGAAAAACCTCTTGATAATGATAATGAAGTCTCTATCTCTGATGCTGAAACTCAATCTGGTAGTGAACACTCACCTTATGATAATGAAAAAGATAATGATGAGGTTCATGAAGACACTCAAACAAATAATAAAGAACCAGATAATGATGTTGAGATAGAACCAGCAGTTGATCTTGATAACCCACAACCTAAGAATAAAAGATATGATAAAAGAGACTTTGTTGCTAGAAAACATGGAAAGGAAAGAGAACCATGGGTTCAAAAACCTATGCCCTTTCCACCTAAGTCAACTAAAAAGAAAGATGATGAAGAATTTGAACGCTTTGCTGAAATGCTGAGGCCAGTCTTTTTGCGTACTCGCTTGACTGATATCCTTAAAATGCCTCCTTATGCAAAGTACATGAAAGACATCATCACCAATAAGAGAAAAATACCGAAAGCTGAAATCTCCACTTTGCTTGCTAATTATACCTTTAAAGATGGAGTACCTAAAAAACTTGGAGATCCGGGAATACCAACTATACCTTGCTCCATCAAAAGAAATTATGTGAAAACTGCTTTGTGTGATTTAGGAGCTGGTGTTAGTGTTATGCCTTTCTCTTTATATAAAAGACTTGATTTGAATAAACTCACACCTACTAAAATATCTTTGCAAATGGATGAAAAATCAAGTGCCATACCTATCGGTATTTGTGAGGATGTGCCCGTTGTTGTTGCTAATGTTACTATTTTGACTGACTTTGTTATACTTGAGATGCCCGAGGATGATAACATGTCGATTATCCTTGGTAGACCCTTTTTGAATACTGCAGGGGCTGTTATTGATTGCAATAAAAGCAAGGTCACTTTTCATATCAATGGTAATGAGCACACGGTGCACTTTCCGAAGAAACAATTTCAAGTGAATGGTATTAATGTTATTGAAAAATCTCCGACAATCACTATTGGAAGTTTTCAACTACCTCTATCTACTGTTAAAAAGAAATATGAAATGCTTATTGTTGGGGAAATTCATATCCCCATTGAGGTAACTTAGTGATTTACGAAAGTTCTTCGGTTTTATGCTAATCGAAAGTGGTTGTTAATAAGACTTGATCAACCTTATTAATGGATCATTTTTTAGAGGTATGAAGTTGATGAATTTAGTGAGCACTATCTTCTGTCCCTACCTTTAGTTTTCTGTTTTCATTAGTTAAATAAAATAAAATGCCATGTTTTGTCTGTTTTCTGAGTTTTCCGTGCATTAAAAAAATGACCCAAAAATAAAAGTTCTCAGAATGCTCTGAAAATTTAACACGATTTTTTTCTGAATATTTAAGATTTTTTGGTGCAAATAATATCAGAGGGAGGTGCACCAGGTGGGCACAACCCACTTGGGCGTGCCAGGACCCCCAGGCGCGCCCTAGTGGGTTGTGGTCCCCACGTGGGCCCCCTCACTTATCTCTTCATCCCACATCATCACCTACCTCCAGAAAAAATTCACCATTGCTCTTGCTCTCATGTTCTTGCTCTCAAACCCGCGGATTTCAATCTCTTTGCTCGAAGCTCCATTTCCGAAACTGTTTCGGGGGATTGTTGCTTGGTATGTGACTCCGTGTTTCCAATTAGTTTTTGCTTTAGTTGTTTATATTTTGAATAATTAGCTACTCTTGGTGCTGTTGTAGATGAGCTTGCATGTTGAATTCTTAGAGTTTTAAGTAGTTTGAATGCTTGCTATGGCCTCTATGCTTCCCTATGAGTAGTTGCTATCAATCTTGTTAAGTTTTGTTGAGGAAAATTTTGTGGACTAAAAATTTCAGAATTTTGCTCATAGGAAAAACATGAGTATCTTTAGGAAGTTTGCTTCCAAGAAGAACTCCAAGGGAGTAATTGGGGAGTCATCTGACAGTGATCTCCGCACCCGGAGGTTGGTGGAGTTATGGCCGTGCGAATGGCCGCATACCCCGTTCATGGAAGGGGCTGGAATCCTCCAAGAGTTTGCACAATATGCTGCTAATGCCAGCCTCACCGACTTCATCACAGCTGAATGCGAACAATATCATCTCCTCACAAATTCCTTTGTGCAAAGTTTTACTTTCCTTCCTATGAATAATCCCCCTGAAGTGCAGTTTAATTTATACGCTGAACCCCATCAGATACCGCTTACTGAATTTTGTGAAATATGCTTGCTTCCTTCTGATGGTGGGTTGGTAGAGCCTAGGACTGCAGAGTTTGAAGGTTTTTACCGTACTCTATCTGTGGGGGACGAGAGAGGAGTGTCGAGTGTCACCGCCACAAGCTTGCAATTTCCTGTTGTTCATTATTTTGCTCTTTTCATTGCAAAGTGCTTGCTTGCTAGAGAGAAGGTGGGTGCACTCAGTGCCCCAGACCTTGCTGTTTTACGTCGTGCACTGGAAGGCGACAACACTTATAACTTGGGTGCTATTGTGGCACGCCGCCTCCACATTAATAAATCCAAGGGTAAAATACATGGTGGTATTTGCGCTACTCGCCTGGCAGCTCACTTTAATGTTCAGATACGCCAGCATGATTACCCTTTGCCCAAGGTTCACCTAGATCGCGCTGCTATGGAATACCATCAGTTCATTGCTGCCGATTATCCTGACATTCCTCTTCCTTATAATCTGGTTTTTAGTGTGAAAACTCGTGATATTATTCCACTACTTGTACCTGCTTTGTTTGATCCCATTGCCAGGGGTGGATACAGGATTATGCCTACGGACATCATCGCTTACCGGAACAACCAGGCTGCGGCACAGGAGGAGCCTCAGCAGTGGGACCCTCGGGTGCCCGCACCTCAGCACTTCAACATAGGACCTCATGGCTTCTACGACTGGTGATTACCAAGTTAGGCCAAAAGCCTAAGCTTTGGGGAGTACGTATTTCCACTGACATTACATGTTTACACATTTCATTTCAGTTGTCGGTGTCCACACTTTTTCATTGTATTATCCATGTTAGAATTATTTTCTTGCTTTCTTCTTGTGTGTTTGAAAAACTTTGAGAAAATCCAAAAATATATTTCTTGCTTCTTTTTTATTTATCTTCCTAGTTTAAATTCTTGTAGCACTAAAAAGAAAAACCCAAAAAGATTTTCTTTTGCTTGTTGGGAGCTTTCCCGTGTAAATAGTTTTCTCGTTTTTGTTTTTCCCCTTTTATGTGCTTTCCTTCAGAAGACTAAAAACTCCAAAAATATTTCAGTGTGTTTTTCTGAACTTCTTTTCTTTTATTGAGTCATACCGAGGAGAAGACCACGATGAAAATGTTGAGTGGCTCTCATATGCATTATTGTTGATCTAACAAAGAGCCCAATTTACCTTGTCTTCTCCTTTTGAATAAAACGTTTGCAGATTCCAACTTAGTCCACGGCACTCTTGCACTATTATCATTTTCATATCGTTCGGTTGTGCAAGTGAAAGGCAATAATGACGATATTCGATGAACTGGCCGTGGCAGAGAGAAACGGGTATGAACTCGACTTGTTCTGTTTTTGTAAATATGTTTAACCTAGTATCCATGATTCAACCCATTATGATTAAACATGTTTGCAATGACAATTAGAGATTATAGTTTCTCATGCCATGCATAAGTAGCTAGGAGTGGATAATGATTTATCTTGGATGTCAACATTGCGTTAAAATGATTGTGATGTAGTATGATGATATGGTATCCTCCTCTGAATGTTCGAGTGGCTTGACTTGGCACATGTTCATGCATGTAGTTGAATCAAAACCAACATAGCCTCTATGATATTTATGTTCATGGTGTTCATATCCTACTCATGCTAGTATCCAATGTTACTTATGCATAATGCATGTTCATGACCGTTGTTACTCTCTAGCTGGCCGCTTCTCCACCTAATTGCTAGCCTTCACCTGCACTAAGTGGGAATTCTGCTTGTACATCAAAAACCTTGAACCCAAGTTATTCCAGATGAGTCCACCATACCTACCTATATGCGGTATTACCCTGCCGTCCTAAGTAAATTTGCATGTGCCACCTCTAAAAACTTCAAATAAATATCCTTTTTGTGTGCCTGGATTGTTCATAGAGCGACAGGAGGTAGTCGGTATCTTCCATGCTAAGCGGGTTATTCTCAGGATGAATGTTTATTCACTCACCATTGCACGAGAAAGGGGCGGTAATAGGGATTCCCAGCCCCGGATTAAAAAATTGCAAATAATTAAACAAAACTCCCCCAGGACTGATGTTGGTATGGACGATACCCATGGATTCGGATAGCCGTGGAGTGTGTTTGTTGGTGGAGGGGGAGTAAATCTTTACTTTTATCACTTGGGAACCGCCACTAATGTGTTTAGCATGGAAGATACTGATAACTGATGGTCGCGAAGTAAACAAGAAGGGTGCATGCCTCAAAATTTTATTTAACCTCTATTTTAAAAAACTTGAGCTCTGGCACCTCTACAAATCATTGCTTCCCTCTGCGAAGGGACTATCTATTTACTTTTATGTTGTGTCATCACCCTCTCAAATAAGCGCCAGAACCTGAGAGCACTGCTATCATGCTTATGCATTGTGTGTAGCTAATGTTGGGTGCATCATGACTGGATCTTTTCTACCATGAATTACAATGTTTAGTCGCTGCTCGAACTTTGGAGGTGCTCTGCATTTATGTTTTGCGGTCTCAGAAAGGGCTAGCGAGATACCACTATTGTCATATTGTATCATGGTTGTTTTGACAACGTGTTGTTGTTTGAGATATCTTATTATTGCTCGCTAGTTGATTATGTCATTGATATTAGTTAATATAATTTTTAAGAGTTATTGTCAACATGGTTAGTTATAATATTGGCTGAAAACCTGGGTGCTGTTTAAGCTTATTTATGCAAACAAGAGCAAAAGAGTTCATAAAAGTTTTTCTTTTTCACTTTCAGTTTATCAACTGAATTGCTTGAGGACAAGCAAAGGTTTAAGCTTGGGGGAGTTGATACGTCTCTGTCGTATCTACTTTTCCTAATGCTTTTCCTCTTGTGTTGGACTCTAATTTGCATGATTTGAATGAAACTAACCCGGACTGACGCTGTTTTCAGCAAAACTACCATGGTGTTGTTTTTGTGCAGAAATAAAAGTTCTCGGAATGGAACGAAACTTTGCGAGGATTTTTTATACAATCAAAGATAATTTCTGGAGCCAAGAACCACCGGAGGGGGGCACCTGGGTGGGCACAACCCACCAGGGCGCGCCACCCCCTCCAGGCGCGCCCAGGTGGGTTGTCCCCACCTGGTGGCCCCGCAGACCCTGAAACCGATGCTATAAAATCACATATTTCCTGAAAAAAATCAGGGAGAAAGAATTATCCCGTTCCGCAAGACGGAGCCGCCGCCACCTCCTGTTCTTCATCGGGAGACTAGATCTGGAGTCCATTTGGGGCTCCGAAGAGGGGGATCTTCGGTATTCGTCATCACCAACCCTTCTCCATCGCCAATTCCATGATGCTCCCCACCGGGAGTGAGTAATTCCTTTGTAGGCTCGCTGGTCGGTGAGGAGTTGGATGAGATTCATCATGTAATCGAGTTAGTTTTGTTAGGGCTTGATCCCTAGTATCCATTATGTTCTGAGATTGATGTTGCTATGACTTTGCCATGCTTAATGCTTGTCACCTTCGGCCCGGGTGCCATGATTTCAGATCTGAACTGTTTATGTTATCACCATTATATCTATGTTCTAGATCCGATCTTGCAAGTTATAGTCACCTACTATGTGTTATGATCCGGCAATCCCGGAGTGACAATAGTCGGGACACTTCCCGGTGATGACCGTAGTTTGAGGAGTTCATGTATTCACCGTGTGTTAATGCTTTGTTCCGGTTCTCTATTAAAAGGAGGCCTTAATATCCCTTAGTTTCCAATAGGACCCCGCTGCCACGAGAGGGTAGGACAAAAGATGTCATGCAAGTTCTTTCCATAAGCACGTATGACTATTTACGGAATACATGCCTACACTATATTTGTGAACTGGAGCTAGTGTCGTATCGCCCTAGGTTATAACTGTCTCATGATGAATATCATCCAACGAATTACCGATCCAATGCCAACGATTTTCCTACATATTGTTCTTGCTAAGTTACTACTGCTACTGTTACTATTGCACTTGCTACAAAATCACTGCTATCACTGTTACCATTACTATTGTTGTTGCTACTACTATCAAAACTATCATACTACTTTGCTACTGATCATTTTGCTGCAGATAATTAATCTCCAGGTGTGGTTGAATTGACAACTCAGCTGCTAATACTTACAAATATTCTTTGTCTCCCCTGGTGTCGAATCTATAAATTTGGGTTGAATATTCTACCCTCGAAAACTGTTGCGATCCCCTATACTTGTGGGTTATCAGGCCTTCATTTAAAACAATGTGGAATAGTTTCACAACTCACGCCACCTGGAACACCACAGCGTAATGGTGTAGTCGAACGTCGTAACCGTACTTTATTAGATATGGTGCGATCTATGATGTCTCTTACCGATTTACCACTATCGTTTTGGGGTTATGCATTAGAGACAGCTGCATTCACATTAAATAGGGCACCGTCTAAATCTGTTGAGACGACACCGTATGAACTATGGTTTGGCAAGAAACCTAAGCTGTCATTTCTTAAAGTTTGGGGTTGTGATGCTTATGTGAAAAAGCTTCAGCCTGATAAGCTAGAACCCAAATCGGAGAAGTGCGTCTTCATAGTATACCCAAAAGAAACTATTGGGTACACCTTCTATCACAGATCCGAAGGCAAGATCTTTGTTGCTAAGAATGGATCCTTTCTAGAGGAGTTTCTCTCGAAAGAATTGAGTGGGAGGAAAGTAGAACTTGATGAGGTAATTGTACCTTCTCTCAAGTTGGAAAGTAGCTCATCAGAGAAATCTGTTTCCGTGATGCCTACACCAACTAGAGAGGAAGCTAATGATGATGATCATGAAGCTTCAGATCAAGTTACTACCGAATCTCGTAGGTCAACCAGAGCACGTTCCGCACCAGAGTGGTATGGTAATCCTGTTCTGGAAGTCATGTTACTAGACCATGACGAACCTACGAACTATGAAGAAGCGATGATGAGCTCAGATTCCGATAAATGGCTTGAGGCCATGAAATCAGTGATAGGATCCATGTATGAGAACAAAGTATGGACTTTGGTTGACTTGCCCAATGATCGGCGAGCCATAGAAAATAAATGGATCTTCAAGAAGAAGACTGACGCTGATGGTAATGTTACTGACTACAAAGCTCGACTTGTCGCGAAAGGTTTTCGACAAGTTCAAAGAGTTGACTACAATGAGACTTTCTCACCCGTAGCGATGCTTAAGTCTGTCCGAATCATGTTAGCAATTACCGCATTTTATGATTATGAAATCTGGCAAATGTACGTCAAAACTGCATTCCTTAATGGATTTGTTAAAGAAGAGTTGTATAAGATGCAACCAGAAGGTTTTGTCGATCCTAAAGGTGCTAACAAAGTGTGCAAGCTCCAGCGATCCATTTATAGACTGGTGCAAGCATCTCGGAGTTGGAATATACGCTTTGATGAAGTGATCAAAGCATATGGTTTTATACAGACTTTTGGAGAAGCCTGTATTTACAAGAAAGTGAGTGGGAGCTCTGTAGCATTTCTAATATTATATGTGGATGACATATTGTTGATTGGAAATGATATAGAATTTCTAGATTGCATAAAAGGATACTTGAATAAAAAAATTCAATGAAAGACCTCGGTGAAGCTGCTTATATATTGGGCATCAAGATCTATAGAGATAGATCAAGACGCTTAATTGGGCTTTCACAAAGCACATACCTTGATAAAGTTTTGAAGAAGTTCAAAATGGATCAGTCAAAGAAAGGGTTCTTGCCTGTGTTACAAGGTGTGAAGTTGAGTCAGACTCAATGCCCGACCACTGCAGAAGATAGAGAGAGAATGAAAGTCATTCCCTATGCCTCAGCCATAGGTTCTATAAAGTATGCCATGCTGTGTACCAAACCTGTTGTGTACCTTGCCATGAGTTTGTCAAGGGGGTACAATAGTGATCCAGGAGTAGATCACTATACAGCGGTCAAAATTATCCTTAGAGGACCAAGGAAATGTTTCTCGGTTATGGAGGTGATAAAAGAGTTCGTCGTAAAGAGTTACGTCGATGCAAGCTTTGACACTGATCTAGATGACTCTAAGTCTCAATCTAGATACGTATTGAACGTAGGAGCAATTAGCTAGAGTAGCTCCATGCAGAGCATTGTAGACATAGAAATTTGCAAAATACATACGGATCCGAATGTGGCAGACCCGTTGACTAATCTTCTCTCACAAGCAAAACATGATCACACCTTAGTACTCTTTGGGTGTTAATCACATAACGATGTGAACTAGTTTATTGACTCTAGTAAACCCTTTGGGTGTTGGTCACATGGTGATGTGAACTATGGGTGTTAATCACATAAAGATGTGAACTATTGGTGTTAAATCACATGGCGATGTGAACTAGATTATTGACACTAGTGCAAGTGGGAGACTGAAGGAAATATGCCCTAGAGGCAATAATAAAGTTGTTATTTTATATTTCCTTATATCGTGATAAATGTTTATTATTCATGCTAGAATTGTATTAACCGGAAACTTGATACATTTGTGATACATAGACAAAACACCGAGTCCCTAGTAAGCCTCTACTAGACTAGCTCGTTAATCAAAGATGGTTAAGTTTCCTAACCATAGACATGTGTTGTCATTTGATGAACGGGATCACATCATTAGGAGAATGATGTGATGGACATGACCCATCCGTTAGCTTAGCATAATTATCGTTTAGTTTTATTGCTACTGCTTTCTTCATGACATATACATATTCCTTTGACTATGAGATTATGCAACTCCCGGATACCGGAGGAATACCTTGTGTGCTATCAAACGTCACAACGTAACTGGGTGATCATAAAGATGCTCTACAGGTATCTCCGAAGGTGTTTGTTGGGTTGGCATAGATCGAGATTAGGATTTGTCACTCCGAGTATCGGAGAGGTATCTCTGGGCCCTCTCAGTAATGCGCATCATAAGAAGCCTTGCAAGCAATGTGACTAATGAGTTCGTTGCGGGATGATGCATTACGGAACAAGTAAAGAGACTTACCGGTAACGAGATTGAACTAGGTATGAAGATATCGACGATCGAATCTCAGGCAAGTAACATACCGATGACAAAGGGAATAACGTATGTTGCCATTACCGTACGACCGATAAAGATCTCCGTAGAATATGTGGGAACCAATATGAGCATTCAGGTTCCGCTATTGGTTATTGACCGGAGAGGTGTCTCGGTCATGTCTACATAGTTCTCGAACCCGTAGGGTCCACACGCGTAACGTTCGATGACGATTTTGTATTATATGAGTTATGTGATTGGTGACTCAATGTTGTTCGGAGTCCCGGATGAGATCACGGACATGACGAGGAGTATTGAAATGGTCGAGAGGTAAAGATTCATACATAGGACGATAGTATTCGGACACCGGAAGTGTTCCCAGGGGTACCGGGTGTAGGGTAACGCAGGAGAAAAAAAAATTCCGACCTACGCACCAGCCCAGGACCACTATGGAGACTGCATACAAGGTTTGATCTTTTCGTTACCGACTCGTAGCGCAGCGGAAGTAGAGTCGATGACGATCGGCGGTGTAGATCCCCGCAGCTAGGATTTACAACCTCCCAACCGCGAGGATGTACTCCCTCATCCGCCCCTCGGACAGCCCTCTAGGAGGTAGTCGGACAGTCCCCCGGACGGTGTCGCGGACAGCCCTCCGGGAGGACCTTCAAAACTCGGACGGTCACTTGGACAGCCCTTCGAGAGGACTCACAAAACTAGGACCGTCACTTGGACAGCCCTTTGGGAGGCACTCAAAATCTAAGACCGAAACTACAATCTCTCTACAGAGTTGCACACATACGGTGTCATCTATCCGGCAAGGATTCGCCGTCCAGAACTAGTTCCCACCGGAACCCAGACCGCCTTTCGGCTCTACGAAACTATTTCGCTGGGAGGGAGAGAGAAAGCCAGATCATGCATGGCACTTGTATGTGAGAAAGAGTAAGTCTTTAGGCAGCCCCCTCCACCCCTATTTATAGGCCAAGCCCAAGGGTGGCTTCTCAAATAAGCCAAGGGGGAAAATACCAAAGGGCCCTCAAGGTGGCTTCTCCAAGAAGCCACCCAAAAAGCACTTTCACTATTCATGACGACATTTTTCAGCGTCCGTTCGAACTGAAAATATTTATGTGGGCTTAGAACATTTCCAGTACCCACTAAAACAATTTTCAATGTGTTCTGAAACAATTCCAGATTAGTGATTTTCATCTACGAAAAGCATCTGAAGTGGTTCCGGCAGCTCCGGAACATTTCCGGTTTTCATCCCAGAAAATTCTAGAAAGTTTCCAGAATAATTCTGGCACCCTCCAAGAATTATCAGGGGCGTCCCGAAACCAATTTGACTTAATGGAATACCCCAAAACAACTTTTCAGTTTCACCGAAACTCATCCGGTGTTCTCTCTGCGGAACTTTTCCGCTGTCGGAAACTTTTCCGGTGTCTGAAACTTTTTCGATGATTTTCTCTCAGACTCCCTGTCTAGTATTCAGCAGATAGATGACCCTTAAGCGTGTGACCCTATAGGTTCGGTGAAGTATAGACATGACATGGAACCCCTTCAGATCAATGATCAACATCGGAGCCGTGGACACCCATATTGACCCCTATACCCACACGAATGAATATTCGAGTGAACCTCCAGTTGCCGTGTGCTATTCCTGTTGCTTCGCGATATGTTACAAATACCCGAGGTGAGATTTACTTGCATCCCCGTGGATCAACAACTTGTCCACTATGCCAGTTACCTCGTTACCGGTATTGTTCTCTTTTCTCGTTCCCGTGTTCCGGTATCCCTGTGATCAAATCACAAAGTGTCTGGCCAGACGATGATGGATATCGTAACACTGAGGGGGCCCAGAGATATCTCTCCATCGTCGGAGGAGCAAATCCCAATCTTGAGCTATCAAGTTACTTGACATACTTTCCCATGAACCTGTAAGCCGCCGTAATAGCCATCCAGTTACGGATGACGTTTAACAAACCCCAAAGTTCATGAAGCAAGCATGAAGAAACTCGATACTCTCATGGTCTAAGGAATCATGCAAACGTTAACCATCTCAGTATTATTAACCATTAACTTGTGACAAATGTAACTCATAGCATAACATCAATTCGGGTAGATTCAACACAAATGTTCTTCTAACATTGTGCCCTCAAAATTGCTGGCATAGACATGCCCATGATCAGGAAAACAGAACCATCATGCAACACTTGAGCTAGTCTTAGAGGCTAGACTAGGAATACATTTTACCGTTTATTATCCCACACGTGCATATGAGTCTTCCTCCGAGCCTCGTGGTTATTGCAGACTCGAGAACCATAGCAGTTATAGCACGGAACATAAACCTAATTATGAACAGGGAGATAATCAATAACATTTATTATTGCCTCTAGGGCATATCTCCTATAGACTCCCACTTGCACTAGAGTCAATAATCTAGTTAATGCTAATGCACATTACACCTATGGCACACTGGTGTAAAATATGCTCCGCATGTGGTATAGCCTGATGTCCAACGGATCTGACAACTTCAGCTCCGTGTGTGTCTTTGCATATCCTTGCTTTTTCACGCTGTCACAAAATTCATATTTTGTGTGGACTTGGCTATGTATATATGCGAATCACAGGTCGAACCTTGATTCCTCATACTAAGCTATGGAACAACTATCTGCAATAGTGTCCCATTGACCAAAGCCTTCTTGGAACCATACTAAGTTCATGAAAGAACGATATGATTCAACATCTTGTTTGTCACTTCTAAAGTGCCAACATACTTATCCATTTTTCATAGAATTCGCCACAGTAACCTATTTGGAACAATTTCCAACTACCGTGCCACCATATTGTGTATTGCACAAAACCCTTAACTTAAATCAAAAATCGCTTGGAGCATGGATGAAGACTGTATCGATGTAACCTTTTACAACGAACTCTTCATGATCTCTGCTTGCGAGAAAACATGTCATCAGTACTACTATAGTACTCAATGACCCTTTTTCACTGTTGTCCCATGATCAGTACTTTTGATCACTTTGGTATCTATACTCTCAACAACTTTGGGAGTATTGGACATATCTGGTTGTTTTACATACCATGGAATACATGATTAATCCAAACACAAGAGTGTGTGGAATCTCCATCATGTATTTTGCTCATCAGTGTTTTGGGACACCGAGTCTTGCAAAAACTCTTTCCATGTGACTTCGGCAAGAATCACTCCTTGACGTTTTTAATGCTAAAAGGTTTTAGCATTTTGTCAATATGTATCTTTGCTTAGCCCCATTAGGTAAATCTATCTCCATAGATCATCATGCCTAATATCAAGGCTATTTAGACCAAGCACTTCATCAAAAAACTATTTTCAAATGAAGTCCTAATTCGTGTCAAGAAATTTATTTCCAATTAACAATGTGTCAAGCACACAACGTTTTTAGAAATATTATTATGCTCCCACTTACTTTCTTGAATCACAAGCATCTTCATTACCCATTGATGAAGTCAAAACCCTTTTGACCATTTCATCAAAACACAAAGATTCCAACTCCATTTTGCTCTCTTCTGTCCATCACTGGAACTCTGAAGTTTGCATACTCACTAGCATCCTCTGGAATGACAAAATACCCTGGACTGTAACACATGCAAGTCCTTGGTTCCATTTCCATCAGATAGAAATCCTTTTGTCATCCATGTTTCATATCTCATGATTTGAAATATGTATTAATTGCTAGTTCAACCCGAAACGACTTTAAGCATCGCTACAGGGAAACAACCTCATCGTAGTCAACTCCTTGAACTTATTATTTCAACAAGTCGAGCTTTATGGATAAAACATTTTTATCCGTATCAGTTTTTAGTTCCATAAATACTCGTTAGACTCTAAGTCTTCCGAAAGGTGTATCAAGATTTTAATCTTGAAACATTTATATGGAAACTATCTCGGATTGTATTGGCATTTATCCAATTCCGGAGTCAGGGCCCATCAACGCTTCCTTGTGTACCGTAGGTATACTGTTGTCTAACAACAATATCTCGTTTGTGCACCTAAGAGGTTTGCACGAGTTTTTCCTACGTGGTTTAGCTGCAAGTTCGACCGAAGTCCATACATCTCATGTAGAGGCTTCCGCATTAGTCGCAGTAGGAAACTCTGGAATCACTTCCAAGATCTCTTTCCTTTGATCTGATGATGAAGATATTGTTTATCTCGTCGAGTTGCATTATTCTCCCACTCACCTTTTTGAAAGAACCATTTTCTTCAAAAAGCATACCGTTCTTTGTGGCAAACCTATTTGCCTCGGCATAGTGAGGGAGGAATACCCAACATTTTGGGATAACCTACAAAATAGCACTTGTCTGATTTGGAATAGGTTTGTAACCTTTTACACAAGCCCCATATTCCAAATGTTAAGAAAAGATATAACATGGTTGGGCGTACCATACCATGGCGTCATTTCAACAGACCTGATGGAGCTCTTTTCAGTGTAAAAGCTGTAGTCTATAAAGCATCACTCTTTAAAAGGGATAATGGCAAATTTATTTATGTCATCTTTGATCTTACCATGTCATAAATGGTTCGATTACATCTTCACGGACTTTCCACTTGCAGTGGTGTTCTGGGAGGTGCAAGTTATGAAACCCCTTTCACAACTCATCAGACATTCGCTAAACTTGTAACTCAAACATTCTTTTCTGCAATCGAATTGTAGAAACATAATTTTCTTATTACAATAACTTCTACTTCATTTTTGAAAACCTTTCGAATGATTTCAAAAGATCCAGACTTACGTCTCATCAAGTAAATATCCATATATCTACTTGAGTCATTTTTGAAGGTAGACAAATCCACTGTTTGCAACAACATTTATCGGACTACATACATCAAAATGTATGATCACCAATAAGTTCTTTACCCGTTCCTTATGGCCTGTGAACGGTATTTCAGTCACCACTTTTCGGAGAAAGTTGCAAGTGTCAGATGATTCAAAATCAGGAGACTTCAAACTCCATCATAATGGAATTTTTCATGCGGGTTCTCCAATGTGAGCAAATGCAGTGCCACACGTGTGTGGTATTCTATTACTCTCGCGACATTTAGTGTCAGTGTTATGGATGTAACATATTACCATCAATATTCATAACATACATCCCATCTTGGATGGAAGCATGGCCCTTCATGTTATTCATAATACTGAACAACAATTGTTCTTTTATGAACAACCCTTTTGCAACAACATTGTGCAATGGGCTAGAGTGTGTAAAACTCTAAATTGAATTATGAAAGTAAATCTAGAGGTAATATATTATTATCATTATTCATAACATACATCTCATTCGCAATGAAAGTATGGCCCTTATGTTATTCATAACATCGAACATCAAAAGTTCTCTTATGAACAACCTTCTTGCAAGATACCTTATGCAAAGGGCTTGAGTGTGAAACTCTAAAATGAATTATGAAAGTAAATACATAGGTAATACACCGATGGAAGGTATAGTAACATTTACTATGTTCCCTGTGTATACCTAAACCTCATTCCTGGCTAGTCTTTCAGGCCATAGTAGTTCTTACATCGAGTTGCAACAGAATGCAATCGAGCGGGTATCTTTGTGATTAACTCACAATACCCAAGAATTAGTGATTAACATGTTTAACCATAATTCCCAAGAACTATATCTTTGACCAGCCTTCTATACATCAAAAACTTGTATGACATTCATACATGAGCTGGATATTCCAGTCTTCTTTCCTTTTGCCTTTATACTTCTAACAGTTTAACTTTTAGTATTTCTCCTATTCTCAGAAGAAGCACCGAACTTAAGAGTGGCGTTAGCCCCGGACTTCCTAGGTGTGTAAATCACACTAACACCCTTCGGACACTTCCTTTCTCTTTAAGTTGTTGTTTTATTCACCTTTCATCATATGACAGGCGTTCTTCTGGATCCCTCTCTTATCAGTCTAATGCATAGCAAACTCCTTTACTAATAGTTTGCAAACAAACACTGCTTTGGATATCTCATATCTTTTAGCCTTTGTCTGTCTCTGAAAATGATTTTCAGATTCCATGACTATCACATAACTATCCAAACTTTCGAAGTTCGGGTCTCATGGAAGCAAATGTATTGCACTTGACTGAAATGGAATTCTAGCTTTTGGATCGAAGGACGAGAGTCACATGATCCATAGCATAAGCGAGAGAATACCAAAGTATGCGATAGAACAAAGTCCTTCTCGGCACTCTTGAGGACAATCCTCACATTATGTTACCAACCGTAAAGTTTTAACCAGATATTTAACAGCTATTCAATATTAACAGGGAAGGTGGAAACGCGAGCCATTTATTCTACAACTATTTTGCAAATCACACTTAGAAAATGTTCAAAATTAATTGCACTGAGAATTAAACAAGTTAATTCTATAGTGCGCTCCCACTCAAATCAATATCTCTCATAATTGATTGTGAGTGATTCAAGATCCGCATTTCCATTCAACGCCATTGTTCGAGATGAACACTGATGGTGCCAACTTCAATCGGTAGGCAAACATGCCAATCACATCTCTATGTGACTCTTGTTCATCTTTCGATGCGTGTGTTCCGAGCTCAGGACGATCCTGCCATGAACGTCAAGACAACCAAGTGATCTTGCTGCGAGGTCTGACCTCACCCGCCTCACACCCATACAATCGTTCGTACCCATGTAGATCATGGCGCACATCGAAAGGAAAGATGCCGTGACGGTGCTACACTTGGGAGAACACTAACTACTTGATATTTTTGTGAGAGATCACCCTAATAAAAAGCGACTACCGCACAATCAAAAAGGGTGCATCATAAGGGATAAACATCTCAGGCAATTCATAATAGCATGATATGGTATAGCCCTTTCTGACGGAGAAGTCTTGTATTTCTTCATCTTCGGCATTCGCGTCGGTGTTCACCTTCGCGAAGATTGCCACCACCTTGTCGATGCACCAGATAATATTTCTATCTCTATAGCTAATAAAATAAGTGCATTACAAAAGGTTGACACGTAGGTCATTAAAGTGACAATCATATGGCTCCAGCCATCATGCCGAATCATGACACGCAGGTCATGTTAATCAATTTACATCATATAGTCATCTCATACATAATCAAATTATTATGAGCACTGCTATACCACATCATATGCACATCCTGCAAAACCAAGTTAGACGCCTCTAATCGGTTCATGCAAAAACTTGTTTTACGTGGCTTCTAAGGTTTCGAAACAAACCGAAGCTACCAACGTCCATCATCAAGTATGATAATTCAAGTCGCTAGATTAACTTCGCGGGGTGTATGAAACATGAGATAATAAAATCTCGAGCCCCATACTGAACTTCGTCATATGCATGACCCCCGTGCTGATCATATCCGCATTGCCCTTTCAACTGCGAAATTTCATCTTTCTTTTTAACTACGGTGGAATTCAATGAACTGTTAGCACTTCGTTGATCAATCAGGATCGTGGATTGCCAGAACATTGAAACTCCACCATGCTATTATCAAGATCAGAAATATGCAAATTCCAGGGAAGCAACAAGAACATCGGGTAACAGATTTCATCTGCTACCCGCACAAATAATTTTCAGTAATAGAACTCATCTACTACCTAATTATATTGTGCAACACCCATACATCTCTATGTATTCTAGATCACAACCTGCATCTACGCATAGCACGGCTCATGATGCCACTGTAGGGTAATGCAGCAGAAAACAAACATTTTCCGACCTACGCACCAGCCCAGGACCACTATGGAGACTGCATACAAGGTTTGATCTTTTCGTTACCGACTCGTAGCGCAGAGGAAGTAGAGTCGATGACGATCGGCGGTGCAGATCCCCGCAGCTAGGATTTACAACCTCCCAACCGCGAGGATGTACTCCCTTATCCGCCCCTCGGACAGCCCTCCGGGAGGCAATCAGACAGTCCCCCGGACGGTGTCGCGGACAGCCCTCCGGGAGGACCTTCGAAACTCGGACGGTCACTCGGACAGCCCTTCAGGAGGACTCACAAAACTCGGACCGTCACTTGGACAGCCCTTCGGGAGGCACTCAGAATCTAAGACCGAAACTACGATCTCTCTACAGAGTTGCACACATACGGTGTCATCTATCTGGCAGGGCTTCGCCGTCCAGAACTAGTTCCCACCGGAACCCAGACAGCCTTTCGGCTCTACGAAACTATTTCGCTGGGAGGGAGAGAGAAAGCCAGATCATGCATGGCACTTGTACGTGAGAAAGAGTAAGTCTTTAGGCAGCCCCCTCCACCCCTATATAAGGCCAAGCCCAAGGGTGGCTTCTCCAATAAGCCAAGGGGGAAAATACCAAAGGGCCCTCAAGGTGGCTTCTCCAAGAAGCCACCCAAAAAGCACTTTCACTATTCATGACGACATTTTTCAGCGTCCGTTCGAACTGAAAATATTTATGTGGGCTTAGAACATTTCCAGTACCCACTAAAACAATTTTCAACGTGTTCTGAAACAATGCCAGATTAGTGATTTTCATCTGCGAAAAGCATCTGAAGTGGTTCCGGCAGCTCCGGAACATTTCCGGTTTTCATCCCAGAAAATTCCAGAATAATTCTGGCACCCTCCAAGAATTATCAGGGGTGTCCCGAAACCAATTTGACTTAATGGAATACCCCGAAACAACTTTTCAGTTTCACCGAAACTCATCCGGTGTTCTCTCTGCGGAACTTTTCCGTTGTCCAAAACTTTTCCGGTGTCCGAAACTTTTCCGGTGATTTTCTCTCAGACTCCCTGTCTAGTATTCAGCAGATAGATGACCCTTAAGCGTGTGACCCTATAGGTTCGGTGAAGTATAGACATGACACGGAACCCCTTTCGATCAATGATCAACATCGGAGCCGTGGACACCCATATTGACCCCTATACCCACACGAATGAATATTCGAGTGAACCTCCAGTTGCCGTGTGCTATTCCTGTTGCTTCGCGATATGTTACAAATACCCGAGGTGAGATTTACTTGCATCCCCGTGGATCAACAACTTGTCCACTATGCCAGTTACCTCATTACCGGTATTGTTCTCTTTTCTCGTTCCCGTGTTCCGGTATACCTGTGATCAAATCACAAACTGTCTGGCCAGACGATGATGGATATCGTAACACCGAGAAGGCCCAGAGATATCTCTCCATCGTCGGAGGAGCAAATCCCAATCTTGAGCTATCAAGTTACTTGACATACTTTCCCATGAACCCGTAAGCTGCCGTAATAGCCATCCAGTTACGGATGATGTTTAACAAACCCCAAAGTTCATGAAGCAAGCATGAAGAAACTCGATACTCTCATGGTCTAAGGAATCATGCAAACGTTAACCATCTCAGTGTTATTAACCATTAACTTGTGACGAATGTAACTCATAGCATAACATCAATTCGGGTCGATTCAACACAAATGTTCTTCTAACATTGTGCCCTCAAAATTGCTGGCATAGACATGCCCATGATCAAGAAAACAGAACCATCATGCAACACTTGAGCTAGATTTAGAGGCCAGACTAGGAATACATTTTACCTTTTATTATCCCACACGTGCATATGAGTCTTCCTCCGAGCCTCGTGGTTATTGCAGACTCGAGAACCATAGCAGTTATAGCATGGAACATAAACCTAATTATGAATAGGCAGATAATCAATAACATTTATTATTGCCTCTAGGCCATATCTCCTACAGAGAGGTGTCTCGGTCATGTCTACATAGTTCTCGAACCCGTAGGGTCCGCACGCTTAACGTTCGATGACGATTTTGTATTATATGAGTTATGTGATTGGTGACTCAATGTTGTTCGGAGTCCCGGATGAGATCACGGACATGACGAGGAGTCTTGAAATTGTCGAGAGGTAAAGATTCATACATAGGACGATAGTATTCGGACACCGGAAATGTTCCGGGGGTACCGGGTACATATCGGGTCACTGGAAAGGGGTTCCGGGCACCCCCGGCAAAGATATGGGCCAAGAGAGGGACAGACCAGCCCCTGGTGGGCTGGTGCGCCCCCATATAGGTCGAAATAGGAGGATAAAGGAAGGAGGGGAAGGGAGAAGGAAAGGGGAGGATTCGGCCTCCCCCTTTCCTTCTCTCCCCCCTCTCTTTCCTTCCCCCTCCGACACTTATGGAAGGGGGGGCGCGAATTGGACTAGGGGACCAAGTAGGATTCCTCCTACTTGGGCGCCCCCTTGGCTGCTCCCTCTCCCTCCCACCTATATATATGAACGGGGGAGGCGCCTAGAACACAAACCAACAATTGTTAGCCGTGTGCGGTGCCCCCCTCCACAGTTTACGCCTCCGGTCATATTCACGTAGTGCTTAGGCGAAGCCCTGCGTGGATCACTTCACCATCACCATCACCACACCGTCGTGCTAACGAAACTCTCCCTCTACACTTTGCTGATCAAGAGTTCGAGGGACGTCATCAAGCTGAACGTGTGCAGAACTCGGAGGTGGCGTACGTTCAGTGCATGATCGGTCGGAACGAGAAGAAGTTCGACTACATCAACCGCATTAACAAACGCTTCCGCTTTTAGTCTACGAGGGTATGTGGACACACTCTTCCCCTCTCATTGCTATGCATCTCGTAGATAGATCTTGCGTGAGCGTAGGAATTTTTTTGAAATTGCATGCTACGTTCCCCAACAATCTGGTAAGGAAGTTTGAGGTCCTTGAAATAGGGAAGCTTCGTGAAGGGGGTAATGTGAGTCCAGTTGTGCGTCTCACCATATCCCTCGAAGCCTTTTGCTTTGGTTTTGCCTTTTCCTTTGCCTTTAGGCTTGAGAGCTTTTAGCTGAGCAACAACATCTGCCCCCGAAAATGTTGGAATCTCGTTTACTTCATAAACAACCCGACCTTTCGTGAAGTTCTTCTTGTCTTCCCTGTCTAGATGGTCTGGAGGGAGGAACTGCCGATGCAGGTCAAAGGCTACATACTTGCCACCCTTATTCAGCCAAATCAAATGTAGAGCCTGCATGCACACTGGGCATGGCATCTTCCCACTTGTACACCATCCGTAGAATAGGGCGTAGCCGGGAAAGTCATGCATGCAATAGTGAAACCAAACTTTCATCAAGAAATTTCTCTGCAGATCCCGGTCGTATGTCAACTTCGGAAAGCAGCAAGAACGGTGCCAATCATCCACCAGCGGCTGCATAAACACACCCAATTTCTTCCCCGGGTATTCAGGCCCCAGAATGATGAGCAACAAGAACATGGTCTTGCGTTGCATTAGGGCACCGGGAGGGAGATTGATTGGAATTACAAACATGGGCCAGCAGCTGTATGGATTGGACGACATACCATATGGATTGAATCCATCACCTGATATGGAAATTCTGACATTCCCAGCCTCGGCTGCTTCCTCGACGTATTCTTCATCGAATGACTTCCATGCTTCGCCTTCCGATGGATGTACGATTTTATTTGGATGGTACCTTATACCTTCCTTGTGCCACTTCATCATTTTGGCAGACTCCGTGATGAAAAGGTGCAACAGTCTTTCTATGAAATGGAGATACCAAAGAACCTTTGCGGGGATGGCTAGCTGCCTTTTTTCACCTTCCTCACCGACCACCTCAAGGTACCGAGAGGAACCGCACTCCCTACAGTACTTGTCATCAGCATACTCGTGCCTAAACAAAAGGCAATTCTTCGGACAAACATGTATTTTCTCATAATCCATAGAGAGTGCCTTCATGATTTTCTTTGTAGCATACATGCTTTTCGGCAGTTCATGACCCTCAGGGAGGCTGTTAGCCCATACTCCCAGAAATGCTTCGAAGCATTTCTGGCTACAGCCGTACTCAGCCTTGACTGCAATCAGTTGTGAGATGGCATCCAGCTGAGAAATTTGGCACCCCGCATAAAGAGGTTTCTTCGACGAGGCCAAGACCTCCAAGAAGGCCTTTGCGGTTGCCTCCGGCTCCTCCGGTTCATTCTCTGAAGGTGTCGCATGTGTCGTTTTTGCAGCAATGACATCATCTAGCATGTCTCTGACCCCGTTGTCCGCATAACCATCGATATGTTGTCGCATCACCTCCTCTCTACCACGGTCCCGCTCGGCTAAGTTTATCGGCGGCATGTCAAAGTTTGGCATATATCCGTGTGTGCGAATGTGGTCAATCATGTCCTTCCAATTTCTACGGTGATGTCTGGCACATTTTGCACAGGGGCATTGTGGGATAATTCTCATTGGACAACGGAATATCTCCTTCAAATACACATCGGTTTTCGTGATCCACTCTAATGTTACTCGATTTCGACAGATAAACCACTGTACATCCACTGATAATCTAACATCCTCTACTTTATTGGGAGCCACACAACAAAATTAAGGATTCATTTAAATTAATCACATCAAATTTTTATTTTCTATCGCGTTGACGGCATTGAATCCACCTACATCTATAATAGGTAAAGATGGGTCCCAATCCCACCCGAGAATGTGTAGATTGAGTACATTCTCCATGCTCTACCCCATTCTGAGACAAAATTTTGGCAGCACCTCCCCGCTGTTCTCCAAATACACGTCTCGGCAAATAGCCGAGAGAATGTGCATCCGGAGAACAACGGGGAGGTGCTGCCGAAATTTTGTCACGGAATGGGGTAGAGCATGGAGAATGTACACAATCTACACATCCTCGAGTTGTCCATGGAAAACGCTGGACAATCTGAATGAGTTACGGTGATAAATATGCAACTGAATGCATATTTATCGATGCAATCCTTTCGGACGGGAGACGCCTAGGTTACGTGACTTGATGTGAAAATGGAATCTAGTAAGATGAAAAAAAAAGCGGACGAGGAGATGGAATTGTTGCTCACCCTCGGATCTAGAGGATGTAGTCGATCAGCGGAGGGACGATCGTGGACCAACACCTCCAACTTCGACGATCACTCCATGAAGATGGAACACCACAAATCCTGTAAATTCCACCGAGCGAAAAAATTAGGTCATCACCTCACATTAAGCATTGGCACTACATTATGAATCAACATGAAACAACATCTCAAATTGCAAAAAAAGCTTCATTAACTATTTTTGAAACTAAGTGTCTCGAATTGCTTCTTATGAATCAACATGAAAAATAACGTGTCTTATGAATCAACATGACCTAACACTAACTTGACCAATATCCATCCATCTATCACAAACTTGACCAACATCTGTTCATCCATATTTTAGAAACTAAGTGTCTAAAAAATTTGTTAACTTGACTAACATACATTCACAAACTTGACCAAATTTTAACATTTGTTTCTCTATCTAAATAAACCTAAAAAATGTTCTCTTCCATCTTATCTCATCTCCACAAAACATCTATCTATCACATTGAGTATGTATCTAAAAACCTAGTAAAACTACACAAAACAAACAAAAAATTACATTTCATCCATCTATCTATTCATCTATTGCTATATATCCATTGTCATTTCATCACTTGCAACTACTAGCAGCAGCACACATTATCAAATAAAGAAAAGGCAGCACCATGCGGCAGAAGCAGCACACACGCAACGGCAGCGGCAAGCAGCATGAGCATGCAGTGCCGGACCATGAGCACAAGCAGTGGACCTTGGGAAGGGGGGAGCTCACTGGGGGCGGCGATGGAGTTGGAGGCCGGTGGCGAA
Source organism: Thinopyrum elongatum (assembly GCA_011799875.1). Taxonomy (NCBI): domain Eukaryota; kingdom Viridiplantae; phylum Streptophyta; class Magnoliopsida; order Poales; family Poaceae; genus Thinopyrum; species Thinopyrum elongatum. The sequence goes on from CM022299.1 coordinate 58,046,589, forward strand.
GGGGCCGGTGACGAAGGCGTCCGGCGGTGGAGGGGGCGGGAGGGCCGGGGCGGAACACGGCCGGCCAGAGAAGCAGAGGCCGGCCAGAGCTAGCAGTAGGGCCGGCCGGGCAGGGACGCGGGTAGGCCAAAGCCGCGGCCAGGCGTGGTGGTCGAGGCGACCAGCGCGGGGTCGGGGAGGCCGAGCCGGGGTCGGGGAGACGGTGCGGCCGGCCGGGGTGGCGGCGGTGCGGGGTCGGGGAGGCCGGGGCGGGGTCGAGGCGGGGCGTCGGTGCAGACGGCCGGGATGGCGGCGCTGCGGGCTGATCTGGGCGGTGGCGGTGACGCTGACGGTGGCGGCGCGGGTGGAGAGGCGGTGGCGGCGCGGGATGAATGGGAAGCGCGGGGGTGGGAAGGTGAATGGACCGAAACGAGTGGAGGGGATCCACCGCGAGAGGATAAGGCATACTATGCCGATGGCTTAGCCGTCGGCATAGGTACACTCATGCCCCGTGTGCATCTATGCCGTCGGCTAAGCCGTAGGCATAGATATTTCCTTTTTTCCCTTCTTTTTATGCATCAACCGTAATCTTTTTCTTAAAAAAAATTCTCTTACCAATTTGTTAATTATACATTAGCCTTCCTATACCCTCCGACGACCATCGAGCGGCCTAACCACAACAACATTGGCTCGTAGATCTACCCATGTGACTTTCACCACACGGCTTTTAAAGTGTTGGGATCATCGTCGTCCGTGAGGGGGGCCACACCCCGGAGCCGCGTGCTGCCTCTTCAAACATGCCACCACACCTTAAGGCATGTATGAGGACCCCCGGCGGCGACGTCTTCCGCCCCTCGCTCTCCGGCGGCGAATAGCCTTAACCCCCCCCCCCCCCCCAAGTCCTCCCTCCCATCTAACCCTGGCATAGTTGACCGACGGATCTAGGCCTTTGACTTTCGCCGGACGGGGTTTGACTGATGGACCTCTTCACCTGGTTGTCATAGCCCCGCCCATAGGTACACCCCCGAACACGGTCCGGGCCCAACCCACCACAAGATTCCCTCCATATTGGCCCGACGTGGCCATTTCCCCCGTCCATGAGACGGCAACAGCGACGTCCGTGAGGGGGTTACACCCCGGAGCCGTGTGCCGGGTGCTTCCACTTGCCACCACACTTCCAGACATGTAAGAGAGCCTAGCGCAAGACCTGGCGGCATTGCTACCCCTAAGTCCCCCGTCCCGTCTAACCCTCGCACAGTTGATCGGCAGATCTAGGCCTTTGACTTTCGTCGGACGGGGTTTGACCGATGGACCTTTTCACCTTGTTGTAATAGCCCAGCACATAGGTACACCCCCGAACACGGTCCGGGCCCAACCCACCACAAGATTCCCTCTGTGTCGGTCCGACTTGGCTGTTTCCCCCTTTGTGAGACGGCGGCAGCGACGTCCCTGAGGGGGGTCACACCCCAGAGTCGCGTGCCAGGTTCTTGGACCTGCCACCACACATCCACACGCGTAAGAGGGCTCACCGCAAGACCTGACGGCATTGCTACCCCCCAAGTCCCCCGTCCCGTCTAACCCTGGCACAGTTGGCCGGCGGATCTAGGCCTTTGACTGTCGCCGGACGGGGTTTGACCGATGGACCTTTTGTCCTGGTTGTCATAGCCCCGCCCATAGGTACACCCCCGAACACGGTCCGGGCCGAACCCACCACAAGATTCCCTACATGTTGGCCCGACATGGCCGTTTCCCCCCTCCGTGAGACGGCGTCAGCAACGTCCTTGAGGGGGGTCACACCCCGGAGCCGCGTGTCGGGTGCTTCCACTTGCCACCACACTTCCAGACGTGTAAGAGGGCCCAGCGCAAGACCTGGCGGCATAGCTACCCCCCAAGTCTCTCGTCCCGTCTAACCCTGGCACAGTTGACCGGCGGATCTAGGCCTTTGCCTTTCGTCAGACAGGGTTTGACCGATGGACCTTTTCACATGGTTGTCATAGCCCCGCCCATAGGTACACCCCCGAACACGGTCCGGGCCCAACCCACCGCGGGATTCCCTCCATGTCAGCCCGACGTGGCCGATTCCCCCCTCCGTGAGACGGCGGCAGCGACATCCGTGAGGGCGGGGGTCACACCCTGGAGCCGCGTGCCGGGTGCTTGCACCTGCCACCACACTTCCAGACATGTAAGAGGGCCCAGCGCAAGACCTGGCGGCATAGCTACCCCACCCCCCCAAGTCCCCCGTCCCGTCTAACCCTGGCATAGTTGACCGGCGGATCTACTCCTTTGACTTTCACCGGACGGGATTTGACAGATGGACCTTTTCACCTAGTTCTCATTGCCCAGCCCATAGGTACACCCCCGAACACGGTCCGGGTCCAACCCACCGCAAATTTCCCTCCGTGTCGGCCCGACGTTGCCGTTTCCCCCCTCCGTGAGACGGCGGCAGCGACGTCCATGAGGGGGGTCACACCCCGGAGCCGCGTGCCGGGTGCTAGCACCTGTCACCACACTTCCACACGCGTAAGAGGGCCCACCGCAAGACCTGGCGGCATAGCTACCCCCCAAGTCCCCCGTCCCGTCTAACTCTGGCACAGTTGACCGGCGGATCTAGGCCTTTGACTTTCACCGAACGGGGTTTGACGGATGGACCTTTTCACCTGGTTGTCATAGCCCGGCCCATAGGTACACCCCCGAACACGGTCCGGGCCCAACCCACAGCAAGATTCCCTCCGTGTCGGCCCGACGTGGCCGTTTCCCCCCTCCGTGAGACGGCGGCAGCGACGTCCGTGAGGGGGTCACACCCCGGAGCCGCATGCCAGGTGCTTGCACCTGCCACCTCACTTCCCGACGCGTAAGAGGGCCCACCGCAAGACCTGGCGGCATTGCTACACCCCCCCAAGTCCACCATCCTGTCTAACCCTGACACAGTTGACTAGCGGATCTAGCACTTTCAAGATTCTTATAAAAACATATAAAACTTGTCAAAATAGATGTAATTATCAATTGTTTGTGATTTTAATAAAGTATAAGGATATATATTCAAAAGAACATGAGGTCACATTACTAACATACTCGAAAAAAATACAAACTACATATTCATAATCTATTGAAAATTCTACACCAAATCGATATATAATTTATGTATGTTTATGTTTAGATAAGGCACATTTAAGTTAATCAAATTTTAATTTAGAAAAAAATTAAAATAAAAAATATTTAAAAAATTAAAAAAAGATAATACACAGTTATGCCGACGGCAAAAGCCGTCGGCATAGCTATGCCCCCGGATAGATGAGGTACACGCCTCGGATCGATGACGTAGCAAGTGCCGCGGATCGATGATGTGGACAAGGGCTATGCCGCCGGCCGCCGTTTGAGCCGTCGGCATAGCTATGACGGCGTCAACCGCCCGTCACACGCCGGGTCATCGGGCCCACATCTATGCCGACGGCCTAGATATGCCGACGGCCACTGTAGGGATATGTCACCCTATGCCGACAGCTTCGCTGTGCCGACGGCCCCCGTCGGCATACCTGTAGATACCCCGGCGGCTTTTCTACACGCCGTCGGCATACCTCCGTATATGTCGACGGGGGCCATCGGCATAGTGTAGGCCGTCGGCATAGGGTTTGATTCCGGTAGTGATAGGTTACTACAAGTGTGAGTACGCGTTGCACCTAAAGTGTGTAAGACCTAAAGGATAGAGGTTGCACCGGGTAGAAAGTACAAGTTGCACCGTCCAAAAAAAAGTGAAAGCTCGGTGTACAAGTTATACCGCCTCGGAAGTGCACCGTTGGTGGAGAGTACAAGTAAGTTATGGTTTGAAGTACAACTTGCTCGGAAAAGAGTTTTTTGAAATCTATGGTTGGATGGTTAGGAGGATAATGACATTCCCATTCCTAGCCCATCAGGGTTCAAATCCAGGTGTTCGCATTTTTCTGGATCTATTTCAGGATTTTTGGCGATGTGTGTTTAGTGGGAGGAGACGTTCCTATGGACTACGAGGTGCCTATGGTGACTTCGTTAATCTCAAGATGATATGTCGGCTCGGTCTCTCGGAGGTGCTCATAAGGATATGATGTGCATGTGTGTGTTCCTAGCGGTGAGTGTACGCGTGTATATATGAGCGCCTACGTCTGTACAGTGTTTTCAGAAAAACATGAGATATAGTTTTAAAAATCTCAGAATAAAAAACTATGGCTAAAATGGTTCATAACTTGGACGTCAGGTTCACAAGATATTATTGATTTGAAATTTGGATCTCGTGGAAGAAAACATATATAACACCCTCGCAATCCTATCGACCAGGCTGAAAAAACCCGTCAAAACTCTTTGACGAAAACAAGTGACACGCAAGCATTGCGCCACTTGCCATCACTCGAGGCATTTGGGCAAAGCTCTGAAAAGGGTACCTCGAAATAGTGATTTCCTTTATTTCTGTTTTGATGTTGTTCTAAAAAAAAAAATTTGGTAATATATAATGTGCAAAAATAGAAAAATAAACATGACCCCTTGTATCTCCGATGTGTGGTCCAGATTGTCAACGCGGAAGCTGCTGGGGGGCGCTATATGTTTCACAAAGAAACAAACTAGCAACTATATAGAAATATTTATCTAGATATTTCTTAGACTCGAAAGCTCTACATCCTCTTCCAAGACATTTAAATATACTAAAATGGACAAATACACCACAATAGAAATGTCACAAATTAATCAGCGGAGAAATGTAATTGTATCTCTCTTCATTTGGATTGCTTAGATTTGGAGGACAATCAACTAACCTAAATAATGTTTGTAAATTATCGCGAGATCGCCTTTTAAGGCCAACAGAATTTTCATATTCCACATGTGTATTTGACGTTAGAATTAATAATGTATCTATTATTGGGAAACATATCATGGTTAATTATGCTAACAGATTATGAAAAAGATAAGGTTGTATGTGTGTATCAATGAAAAATTACCGTTATGTAAAAACAAAACAAGTAATAAGGAGGTAAAAACGTTCAATATAAATATAAGATCTGGTTAACTCCTAAAAAATTTAAAAAATGGAGAGTCAACAATGTTTAGGGGAAAGGCTTTAATGATCCCAAACGAGCGATCGATCAATCTGCGGAGTTGAGCCGTGGATCTATTCACCGGGAAAAAGAAGAAGGGCTCGTCTTTTATCTAGGGCGTTTCGTGGGTGCTACGGTCGTCGGTTCGGTCCGTGAACGAACCATGTCCGACTACCAGACGGTGTAGGTCGGCAAACCGAAGCCGAATATTGCGTGGTTAGCTAGCAATAATGCTACATCCACGAAACCCCTACTAAACCGTCCATATTTATCCACCCCCTGATTTCAACCAGGTGGGCCCATCTCCCTGATTTTTAGCCAACCAGAAAAGCCCAACTAAACATCTAGGTAAATCATGTACAATTATTTACGTAAGTGTAGCATCGCTTGTTAAGCTAAGTACCGGCCCAATTAACTAGTGACACCTCATACCGTATATTGACTCATGTGTTGTATAAAAAGTTTTCCACTGTTTATAAAGTATTGGTATTTCAGCAGTCAGTCCACCATCAGAATACTATTTTTGTCAGCCTAACGGGCTTGGAGTACTACTTTCTGTCACACAAAGACGCACATGCATCCCACGCAAAAAAAGACGCACATGCATCAACCTCTTCTCTCTCCCTTGCAAATAAATCCATAGACTTTATTTTATCTTAGCAAATTAAAATCATTCTTATATTTTAAACCATAAGTTCGTATTTGAAATAATTTATATATTTGAACTCTTGATGCCAAGACATTTAAAACTAGACCGATTTTGGATACATTTCAAAAACATTTAAATTTTAACATTTCACATTTCGTATGTGGAACTAACATATTTTACTTGAAAATGTGAAACAAGCGAATACCATATTTCAGAACTGGGAAATAATAACTGCATAAATTGGAAATGTAATATATGATTGTGGAATGATTATTTGAAAACGTGAATAGTGTATATCAAAAGTGTGAAAAATGTGTCATTTCACAATGTACAATGAAAAAGATGTAATTTTTGTGAACCGAGCCAATAATATATTTCTGAATTATGAAATAATAACTACAGAAAGTGAAATTGTAACGTATGATTGTCAAACTGATTATTTCAAAATGTGAAATAAATTGTTTCACGTTTTCCAATAATCAGTTTCACAATGAAACATTATAATTTCACTTTCTGTGGTTGCTATTTCACAATGCAGAAGCTAAATTTACTTTCAAAAGTTTGTTTCACAAAAATCATATCTATTTCTGTGACACATTTTTGAAAAAACATATTTCACTCTTTTGAAATAAAATTGTTACATATTTCCGAATAATCAGTTCAACAAGTTGACATTTCAGTATCATATTTTTTTTCACTTTCAAAGTTGATATTTCACTTCCGCTGTCTTGTTTCACAAAAGTCACATTTTTCAAGTGAAATAGGTTTGTTTCACATACGAATTGTGAAACACTGAAATTTTAAATGTGTTTCCAAAATTGGTTTACTTCTAAAGGTCTTAGCTCAAGGAATTCAAATATAAAAATTATTTCAAACACTAACTTATGTTTTAAAAGATATAAATGTTTTTAACTGGTCAAGATGAAAAACAAGTTCATGAATTTGTTTGCAAGGGAGAGAGGAAAGATAGATGAATGCGTTTGTGAGAGAAGAGAGGGAGAGCGAGCTGTCACATCCATGCTGCCATGTAAGGACAAACGGTGTGGGCCAATAGTTGTATTAGACTTAGTATTCATTTTGTATACAAATGGGGAGGAATAATTGCTTTTCGTGGACATAATCTTAAAGTAGCTATTGAATGGTGCGATCATTACCGGTACATGTCGGAACTGCTCAAAAAGACTTTCGCGTCAATAAACCGGCCCGCCTGGCGGTCAGACAACACCAAGGAAAACCGGGGTGCCCCTATATCTCGCCTTCAGCGAGTCTATGTTCTGAGCCGCTGAAGGGGGGCGAGCGAGATCTACCGGCCCACGAGCGCTGTTGGCCACAGCCTCTTTTTTTGTTTTTTTACATTTTCTGCTTTCTTTTTTGCTTTTTTTGGTACTTTTTTATATTTTAAATATTCTAAATATACATATTACAAAAAGACTCCACAAAAAACATTTGAAAAATGTTGAATAAGTATTTAAAAAATGTTAATGAAGCATTCAGAAAATATTGAACAAGTATTTGAAAAATATTGAACAGGTATTTGAAAAACATTTCATCAAGTATTCAGAAAATATTGAACAAGTATTTGAAAAGTGTTGAACAAGTTTTTGAAAAATATCAATCAAGCTTTCGGAAAATGTTGAACGTGTATAGAAAATTTGTTGATCATGTATTAAAAATGATGATTTTTTTAATATAATATATATATATATATATGTTAATCAAGAATTTGAGAAAAAATTTGAACAAGTATTTAAAAAAATATTAAACAAGTATTTGGGAAATGTTAAAATGTGTATAGAAAAAATGTTGACCATGTATTAAAAACTGATGAAAAAAATTGAGCATGTATATAAAAATGTTAATCAAGCATTTGAAAAAATAATGAACTTATGTTTGAATAATGTTAATCAAGTGTTTGGAAAATGTTAAAGTGTATAGAAACAATGTTGTCATTTATTAATAAAATGTTAATCTTTTTTATTTGAAAACTTTTAATCAAGCATTTAAAAAAATGTGTGTAAAAAAATGTTGACCATGGATTCAAAAAATGCTAATCTTTTTATTTGAAAACTTCAAGCATTTAAAAAAATGTTAACATGTATTCCAAAAAGGTTAATCTCGTGTATGAAAGATGTTAATCAATCATTTATAAATGTTATAAAATGTGTATAGAAACATGTTGACCATATATTATAAAAATGTTAATTTGTAGTGGAAAAATGTTAAACGTGTATTAATAAAATGTTGCTGACGTATACACAAAATGTAGAATGAAAACCAAAAAGAAACATAGAAGACAAAAAAGAAAAAAAGAAACAAGAAATGAAAAATAAAAACCAAAGAAACAAATGCAAAAAAATTGAAAAAAGAAATAAAAAACCAGAGAAGAAAAAGGAAAAGAAACAAACAAAAAGAAAAAAATCCAGGAAAAAACTGAATAAAACAGAAAAATAGTGGAGAAAATCGGCTTGTTTACCTTAAAGGAGGTCGCGCATTACAGTTCATCATGAACCAGACACAGTGGCGGTGGCTAGCCTCGCTAGCTCCTATCCAGGAGACCCGGGTTCCAACCTTGGTTGCGCTCGCCTTTTCCTCCAACTTTTCGTTTATTAAGTGGGCCAGCCGAGTTGCTATAGGAAATGAAAAAAATCCTTCAGCGAGAGCTACTGCCATCTCGCTTAATGCGAGATATAGCTCTCGAGGGAAACCTCAGCTTGTTCATGACTTGTGTGCCCACCTCAGCAGAGCCAAAACCAGGGTTTAGTTGGGTTGGGTCAAGTCCTTCTCTGTTTCTCCTCGTGCTCCCCTCGTCTGTTTTCCGGTGTTCCTCCCGCATGACTGCCACCTCTAAACCCTAACCCTAGATTAGATTAAGGGTAGGGGTGAGAGAAGAGGAGGGTCGATGCGGCGACGGCGAGCACCGAGGTAGGGGAGGATGTCGGGGTGAGGATATCGCGAGAGCGGCGACGAGCAGACCGTGGCGAGGACCGCCGCTCTATGTTGTGCCCTCTGCTGCCACCAACGCCCTGCACTGATGCCAAGCTGAGCGCATGCAGGGGTGGTAGCTAGTTGCACAAGCAGCGGCTCCACGCAGTGAGGCCGCCCATCTAAACGCTCATAGGTACGCTCACGGTTGTTCTCCCGCACGCACTCGTGTGGGTTCCTGAAGAGGGAGCAGCGCACCTTGTCATGCCATCCATCGCGCACCTTCTTTGCCTCGTCGGCCATCTAAGACCATGATGATTGATGACAGTTGGACTCCCCCTGGTCGCTTCTCCTCCAAGTCAGCATACAAGGGCTTTTTCAAGGTCTGACCTTTATTCAACTCGGGCATGGCCATCTGGAAATCTTGGGCACCCCTCTGTTGCAAGTTCTTCGCTTGGGTTTGAAGAGGATTGGGTTGGCCTGATTGCCTTGCCAGGCACAACCTCTCTCACAATGAAGTCTACACCTTTGCAACGCCTCCCCCGAACATGCTAACCATCCATTGGTCGGCCGCTTGATTTCCAACATCGGCCATGATGGAAATATGTCCTAGAGGTAATAATAAAATGGTTATTATTATATTTCCTTAATCATGATAAAGGTTTATTATTCATGCTAGAATTGTATTGACCGGAAACTGAAATACATGTGTGGATACATAAACGAATACCGTGTCCCTAGTGAGCCTCTGCTAGACTAGCTCGTTGATCAAATATGGTTAAGGTTTCCTAACCATAGACATGAGTTGTCATTTGATAACGGGATCACATCATTAGGAGAATGATGTGATCGACAAGACCCATCCATTAGCTTAGCTTATGATCGTTCAGTTTATTGCTACTGCTTTCTTTATGTCAAATACATGTTCCTTCGACCATGAGATCATGCAACTCCCGGATACCGGAGGAATGCCTTGTGTGCTATCAAACATCACAACGTTACTGGGTGATTATAAAGATGCTCTATAGGTATCTCCGAAGGTGTCTGTTGAGTTGGCGTGAATCGAGATTGGGATTTGTCACTCCGTGTTTCGGAGAGGTATCTCTGGGCCCTCTCGGTAATACACATCATAAGAAGCTTGCAAGAAAAATGACTAAGGAGTTAATCATGAGATGATGTATTACAGAACGAGTAAAGAGACTTGCCGATAATGAGATTGAACTAGGTATGGAGATACCGACGATCGAATCTCGGGCAAGTAACATACCGACAGACAAAGGGAATTACGTATGTTGTCATAACGGTTCAACCGATAAAGATCTTCGTAGAATATGTAGGACCAATATGGGCATCGAGGTCCCGCTATTGGTTATTGATCGGAGAGTCGTCTCGGTCATGTATACATCATTCTCGAACCCGTAGGGTCCGCACGCTTAACGTTCGTTGACGATATAGTGTTATATGAGTTATGTGATTTGGTGACCGAATGTTGTTCGGAGTCCCGGATAAGATCACAGACATGACGAGGAGCTCCAAAATGATCCGGAGGTAAAGATCGATATATAGGACGATACTATTTGGATACCGGAAGAGTTTCAGGAGGTCCCGGGTAGTCAACGGATCACCGGAAGGGTTTCCGGGAAGCCCCGGGACGCTACATGGGCTTAATGGGCCAAAGGGGGAACACACCAGCCCACAAGGGGCTGGTGCACCCCTCTCCCTGGCCGCCAGCCCTAAGGGGAGGAAAGGGGGAGGGTTGGCCCCTCCTGCCTTTCCCTCCTTATGAGAGAAAGGAAAGGGGAGCGCCACCTCTCCCTGCCTTCCTCCCGCGCACAAACAAGGAAAGGGGGGGCGGCTAGGGGCAGGAGCCCAAGTGGGATTCGGCCCCACTTGGGGTGCCTCCTGGTTGCCTCCCCTCTCTCCCCACCTATATATATGAGAGGGAGGGAGCACCACACAACCCACGACAATCTCTTAGCCATGTGCGGAACCCCTCTGCACAGTTTACTCCTCCGTCCAAGTATTCCGCAGTGCTTTGTGAAGCCCTACGAGAACGAGTTCACCATCACCGTCACCACACCGTTGTGCTACCAGAACTCATCTACTACTTCGCCCGTCTTGCTGAATCAAGAAGGCGAGGACGTCATCGAGCTGAACGTGTGCAGAACTCGATGGTGTCGTACGTTCGGTACTTGATCAGTTGGAGCACGAAGAAGTTCGACTACATCAACCACTTTAACAAACGCTTCTGCTTACGGTCTACGAGGGTACATAGACATACTCTCCCCTCTCGTTGCTATGCATCTCCTTGGATAGATCTTGCGTGTGCATAGAAATTTTTTGTTTTCCATGTGTCGAAGTATTCTCGCGTCAGTCGGCAGGGGATACCGCGAGTTGACAGATGCCACAGGGTGGCTTGAGGTGAGGGCAAGACTGCCGTGGAATATCCGGGGACGGGTATGCGAGTATCACACGGGGGCTTACCCAAGTTCGGGGCTCTCCGGAGATATAATACCCCTACTCCTGCATGTCTGTATATATGTGGTATATCTGGTACAGAGTTGCTCCTGGAGCTGTATCTGAAAGCAGTGCCACATGCATCTGGTTTCGTATATGCATGTGGCCGGATGAGCATGCGCGCTCTAAGGGCCGAATGGCTCTTGGCCGTGAGTGGCCTTGAGGCCAAGTGAATGGGGGTGTGGATGGATGGATGGATGCCCCTTATATAGTGTGGGCTAGCTTAGGAAATAAGCTAGGTAGTGGCATGGTAGCTAACTAGCTAGAGGCATGGTGGGGGTGTCATGCTTGTCTCCTGGGATCACTTCATGAATAGTGCCTAGGGACAAGTGACACTGTACATGATGGCGCCACTACTATTCGTCAACAGTACGCCGCCACGATGGATGTCCGTCTTGTCCGCGCGTGTCTGATGGGACGTCGTAGTTGACTTTGGCTGGCCGGCTGGCTTGGGCAGCCGGACGCTGGTGCAAGTGGAGCAGCCGGCCAGAGGAGCAGTCGGCCCAGGCGGGCGGGCAGCCCATCCGACTGCCGTCTAGAGCGGCCGGGTGGCTAGCCGGCCAGAGCAGCCGGACTGAGGGGTGTTGGCCGCCCCGATGTCTTGAAGCGTTGATTTGCCGTCTTTGGGGTACCCGGGGGTCATCCCCCCGACACCATGCAACGTTCCCCAACAGTGGTATAAGAGCCAGGTCTATGCGTAGATGATATGCACGAGTAGAACACAAAGGAGTTGTGGGCGGTGATGTTCATACTACTTACCACCAACGTCTTATTTTGATTCGGCGGCATTGTGGGATGAAGCGGCCCGGACCAACCTTACATGTCCATGTACATGAGACCGGTTCCACCGACTGACATGCAACTTGTTTCGCATAAAGGTGGCTGGCGGGTGTCTGTTTCTCCTACTTTAGTTTAATCGAATTTGACTCCGGCCGGTCCTTGAAGAAGGTTAAAACAGCAAACTTGATAAATCCCCATTGTGGTTTTTGCGTAGGTAAGAACGGTTCTTGCTAGTTGCCCTGTAGCAGCCACGTAAAACTTACAACAACAAAGTAGAAGACGTCTAACTTGTTTTTGCAGGGTATGTTGTGATGTGATATGGTCAAGACGTGATGTGATATACGTTGTTGTATGAGATGGTCATATTTTGTAATATCGACAACCGGCCGGAGCCTTAGGGTTTTCTTTTAATTATTGTATGACCTGCTTGTCAATCATTAAGCGCCATATAATTGCTTTACTTTATCGCTATGCGTTAGCAATAGTTTTAGAAGCAACAGTTGGCGAGACGACCCCGACACAACGATGGAGATCAAGGTGTCGAGCCGGTGACAATGGAGATCATGACGTTGCTTTGGAGATGGAGATCAAAAGCACAAGATGATGATGGCCATATCATGTCACATATTTTGATTGCATATGATGTTTATCCTTTATGCATCTTATTTTGCTTAGAACGCGGTAGCATTATAAGATGATCCCTTCACTTAATTTCAAGATAAAAGTGTTCTCCCCGAGTATGCACCGTTGCTAAAGTTTGTCGTTTTGAAGCACCTTGTAATGAGCGGGTGTGATAGACTTTACGCTCATATACAACGGGTGTAAGCCAGTTTTACACAAGTAGAATACTTGGGTTAAACTTGACAAGCCTAGCATGTACAGACATGGTCTCGGAACACTAGAGACCGAAAGGTCAAACATGAAGTCATATAGTAGATATGATCAACATAGAGATGTTCACCATTGATGACTACCCCATCTCACGTGATAATCGGACATGGGTTAGTTGATTTGGATCATGTATCACTTAAACAACTTGAGGGATGTTGATTTAAGTGGGAGTTCATTAGTAATTTGATTAATTGAACTTAATTTATCATGAACTTAGCCTGATAGTATTTGCAAATTATGTTGTAGTTCAATAGCTCGCGATGTATCTCCCTTGTTTTTGATACGTTCCTAGAGAAAACTAAGTTGAAAGTTGATAGCAATAATGCGGACTGGGTCAGTGATCTGAGGATTATCCTCATTGCTGCACAGAAGAATTATGTCCTTGATGCACCACTAGGTGACAGACCTGCTACAGGAGATGATGCAGACGTTGTGAACGTTTTGCAAGCTCGATCTGATGACTACTTGATAGTTTAGTGCACCATGCTTTACGGCTTAGAATCAGGGCTCCAAAAACGTTTTGAACGCCGTGGAACATATGAGATGTACCAAGAGCTGAAATTGGTATTTCAGGCTCATGCCCGTGTTGAGAGGTATGAGACCTTTAACAAGTACTTTGCCTACAAGATGGAGGAGAATAACTCAGCCAATGAGCACGTGCTCAGAGTGCCTGGGTACTACAATCGCTTGAATCAAATGGGAGTTAATCTTCCAGATAAGATAGTGGTTGACATATTTCTCCAGTCACTATCACCAAGCTACTAGAGCTTCGTGATGAACTATAATATGCAAGGGATGACAAAAATGATTCCCAAGCTCTTCGCGATGCTAAAATCGGCGAAGGTAGAAATCAAGGAAGAGCATCAAGTGTTGATGGTTAACAAGACCACCAGTTTCAAGAAAAAGATCAAGGGAAAGAAAAGGAACTTCAAGAAGAATGGCAAGCAAGTTGCCGCTCCCATGAAGAAACCCGAAGCTGGACCCAAGCCTGAGACTGAGTGCTTCTACTGCAAGGGTAATGGTCATTGGAAGCGGAACTGCCCAAAGTATTTGGCGGATAAGAAGGATGGCAAAATGAACAAAGGTATATTTGATATACATGTTATTGATGTGTTCCTTACTAATGCCTGTAGTAGCGCCTGGGTATTTGATACCAGTTCAGTTGCTAAGATTAGTAACTCGAAATAGGATCTGCAGAATAAATGAAGATTGGCTAAGGATGAGGTGACAATACGCGTCGGAAATGGTTCCAAGGGTGATGTGATCGCTGTCGGCACGCTACCTCTACATCTACCTTCGGGATTAGTGTTGAGCCGAAATAAATGTAATTTGGTGTTTGCGTTGAGCATGAACATAATTAGATCGTGTTTATTGCAATATGGTTATTCATGTAAGTCAGAGAATAATTGTTGTTTTGTTTACATGAATAAAACCTTCTATGGTCATTGCTACTTCTTGAGCTTGCGTTCGTTTTTCCCTTGAAGAGGAAAGGGTGATGCAGCAAAGTAGAGATAGGTATTTCCCTTAGTTTTGAGAACCAAGGTATCAATCTAGTAGGAGGTACAAGCAAGTCTCCAATCAATACACCTGCACAAACAATCAAACACTTGCACCCAACGCGATAAAGGGGTTGTCAATCCCTTCATGGCCACTTGCAAGGATGAGATCCGATAGAGATAGATATAAAAGATTACTAAAACATAAAAAAAAAGTAAAAAAAAAATTGCAGCAAGATATTTTTGGGTTTTTTGGTTTATAGATCTGAAAAAATATGATGGAAAATAGACCCGGGGGGCATAGGTTTCACTAGAGGCTTCTCTCTTGAAAGAAAACATACGGTGGGTGAACAAATGACTGTCGAGCAATTGATAGAAAAGCGCAAAGTTATGACGATATCTAAGGCAACGATTATGAATATAGGCATCATGTCCTTGTCAAGTAGACCGAAACGATTCTGCATCTACTACTATTACTCCACACATCGACCGACTCCTGCCTGCATCTAGAGTATTAAGTTCAAGAGAACAAAGTAACGCATTAAGCAAGATGACATGATGTAGAGGGATAAATTCAAGCAATATGATGAAACCCCATCTTTTTACCCTTGATGGCAACAATACAATATGTGCCTCGCTACCCCTACTTTGTCACTGGGTGAGGACACCGCAAGATTGAACCCAAAACTAAGCACCTCTCCCATTGCAAGAAAAACCAATCTAGTTGGCCAAACCAAACCGATAGTTCGAAGAGAAATACAAAGATATTTAATCATGCATAAAAGAGTTCAGAGAAGACTCAAATAATATTCATAGATAATCTGATCATAAATCCACAATTCATCGGATCTCAACAAACACACCACAAAAGAATATTACATCGGATAGAACTCCAAGAACATCGAGGAGAACATGGTATTGAAGATCAAAGAGAGAGAAGAAGCCTTCTAGCTACTAGCTATGGACCCGTAGGTGAGTGGTAAACTACTCACACATCATCGATAGGGCAATAGAGTTGATGTAGAAGCCCTCCGTGATCGAATACCCCTCTGGCAGATAGCCGGAAAAGGTCCGAAGATGGGATCTCGTGGTTCTGGAACTTGCGGCGGCAGAAAAGTATTTTTGTTGACGCTTCTGGTGGTTCGAGAATATTTCTGAATTTATAGGCCAAGAATTAGGGTTAGAGGACTCCCAAGGGGCCCACAAGCCAGGGGTGCCCCCCTCGGGCGTGCCCTGTAGGCTTGTGGTCTCCTCGGAGACCTCCTGGCCCCCTCTCCAAGTCCTACAGGTGTGGTCCAAGAAAAATCATCGCGAAAGTTTTATTCCGTTTAGACTCCGTTTGATATTCCCTTTCTGTAATGCTCAAAAACAAGGAAAAACAGAAACTGGCTTTGGGCTCTAGGTTAATAGGTTAGTCCCAAAAATAATATAAAATAACATATTAATGCATATAAAACATCCAAAACAAATAATATAATAGCATGGAACAATAAAAAATTATAGATACGTTGGAGACGTATCAAGCATCCCCAAGCTTAATTCCTGCTCGTCCTCGAGTAGGTAAATGATAAAACAGAATTTTTTATGTGGAATGCTACGTAACATATTTATCCATGTAATCTTCTTTATTGTGGCATGACTATTCAGATCCATAAGATTCAAAACAAAAGTTTAATATTGAGATAAAAACAATAATACTTCAAGCATACTAATAAAGCAATCATGTCTTCTCAAAATAATATGGCTAAAGAAAGTTATCCCTACAAAATCAGATAGTCTGGCTATGCGCCATCTTCACCACACAAAGTATTTTATCATGCACAACCCCAATGACAAGCCAAGCAATTGTTTCATACTTTTGGTGTTCTCAAACCTTTTCAACTTTCACGCAATACATGAGCGTGAGCCATGGATATAGCACTATAGGTGGAATAGAATATGGTGGTTGTGGAGAAGACAAGGAAGAAGGAGAAAGTCTCACATCAACTAGGCATATTAGTGGGCTATGGAGATGCCCATCAATAGATATCAATGTGAGTGAGTAGGGATTGCCATGCAACGGATGCACTAGAGCTATAAGTGTATGAAAGCTCAAAAAGAAACTAAGTGGGTGTGCATCCAACTCGCTTGCTCATGAAGACCTAGGGCATTTTGAGGAAGCCCATCATTGGAATATACAAGCCAAGTTCTATAATGAAAAATTTCCACTAGTATATGAAAGTGACAAAATAGGAGACTCTCTATCATGAAGATCATGGTGCTAATTTGAAGCACAAGTGTGGAAAAAGGATAGTAACATTGTCCCTTCTCTCTTTTCTCTCTTTTTTTGTTGGGCTCTTTGCCCTCTCTTTTTTCTTCTCTTTTGTTTTCATTTTTCGTCCGGAGCCTCATCCCGACTTGTGGGGGAATCATAGCCACTATCATCCTTTCCTCACATGGGATAATGCTCTAATAATGATGATCATCACAGTTTTATTTACTTACACCTCAAGAATTACAACTCGATACTAGAACAAAGTATGACTCTATATGAATGCCTCCGGCGGTGTACCTGGATGTGCAATGATCAAGAGTGACATGTATGAAAAATATGAACAGTGGCTTTGCCACAAATACTATGTCAACTACAATGACCACGCAAAGTAATATGACAATGATGGT
The DNA here is from genome assembly GCA_011799875.1 of Thinopyrum elongatum. Lineage (NCBI taxonomy): Eukaryota > Viridiplantae > Streptophyta > Magnoliopsida > Poales > Poaceae > Thinopyrum > Thinopyrum elongatum. The sequence continues at coordinate 58,063,544 of CM022299.1, forward strand.
GCGTGTCATAATAAACGGAACGGTGGAAGTTGCGTGGCAATATATCTCGGAAAGGCTATGGAAATGCCATAATAGGTAGATATGGTGTCTGTTTTGAGGAAGGTATATGGTGGGTTTAATGCACCAGCGAAAGTTGCGCGGTACTAGAGAGGCTAGCAAAGGTGGAAGGGTGAGAGTGCGTATAATCCATGGACTCAAAATTAGTCATAAAGAACTCACATACTTATTGCAAAAGTCTATTAGCCATCGAAACAAAGTACTACACGCATGCTCCTAGGGGGGTAGATTGGTAGGAAAAGACCATCGCTCGTCCCCGACCGCGACTCATAAGGAAGACAATCAAAAAATAAATCATGCTCCGACTTCATCACATAACAGTTCACCATACGTGCATGCTACGGGAATCACAAACTTTAACACAAGTATTTCTACTAATCCACAATTACCCACTAGCATGACTCTAATATCACCATCTTTATATCTCAAAACAAATGCAAGGAATCAAACTTCTCATAGTATTCAACGCTATTTATATGAAAGTTTTTATTATATCCCTCTTGGATGCCCATCATATTAGGACTAAATTCATAACCTAAGCAAATTACCATGCTATTTAGAGACTCTCAAAATAATATAAGTGAATCATGAGAGTTCAAAAATTTCTATAAAATAAAGCCACCGCCGTGCTCTAAAGATATAAGTGAAGCACTACAGCATGTTCCCTAGCTCAAAAGATATAAGTGAAGCACATAGAGTATTCTAATAAATTCATGATAAATGTGTGTCCCTCTCAAAAGGTGTGTACAGAAAGGATGATTGTGGCAAACTAAAAAGCAAAGAATCATATCATACAAGACGCTCCAAGCAAAACACATATCATGTGGTGAATAAAAATATAGCCTCATGTAAATTTACCGATGGATTGAAGATGAAAGAGGGGATGCCATCCGGGGCATTCTCAAGCTTAGATGCTTGGTTATCCTTGAATATTACCTTGGGGTTCCTTGGGCATCCCCAAGCTTAGGCTCTTGCCACTCCTTATTCCATAGTCCATCAAATCTTTACCCAAAACATGAAAACTTCACAACACAAAACTCAACAGAAAACTCATAAGCTCCGTTAGTATAAGAAAACAAAATTACCACTTTAGGTACTGATGTGAACTCATTCCAAATTTATATTGGTGTAATATATAATGTATTCCAACTTCTCCATGGTTCATACCCCTGATACTACCCATAGATTCATCAAAATAAGCAAATAACACATAAAAAATAGAGCATCCTGTAGCAATCTGGAGATTTCGAATACTTCTGGAACTAAAAAAATTCTGAAAAATTAGGATGACCTGGGTAATTTGTATATAAATCTTGTGCAAAAAGAATCAGATCAAAAGCACATTTCTGTGATTTTCTATAATTATTTTACTGGGTGCAAAAGTTTCTGTTTTTCAGCAAGATCAAATCAACTATCACCATAGAGCATCCCAAAGGTCTTACTTGGCTCAAACACTAATTAAAACACTAAAACAAAATTACTACACAGGTAATAATGTGTAATCTCATAAAGACAGAAAGTAAAAATATTGGGTTGTCTCCCAACAAGCTCTTTCTTTATAGCCATTAAGATAGGCTTGAGAATTCAATGATGCTCACATAAAAGATAGTAATTGAAACACGAAGAGAGCATCATAAAACATGTGACAAACATATTTAATTCTAACATACTTCCTATGCATAGGCATTTTATAAGCAAACAAATTATCAAGGCAAGAAATATCTAGCATATGCAAGGAAGAAGAAAGAAACAATAGCAATGTCAACATGAAGAGAGGTAATTTAGTAACATGAAAATTTCTACAACCATATTTTCCTCTCTAATAATAATTACATGTGGGATCATATTCAAATTCAAAAATATAGCTATCACATAACATATTCTCTAGATGATCCACATGCATACAAAGTTGACACTCTTCCAAGATAGTGGGATTAACATTAACTAAAGTCATGACCTCTCCAAGCCCACTTTTATCAAAAATTTCATAAGATTGATCATTCTCCAAAGTAGTGGGGTCATTATTACCTAGAGTTGACACTCTTCCAAACCCACTTTCAATATTATTGCAAACACTATTATCAATATCATATTCATCATGAGGCTTAAATAAATTTTCAAGATCATAAGAAACATTATCACCCCAATCATGATCATTGCAATAAGCAGTAGACATAGCAAAATTAGCATCACCATGCTTGGGGTTTTGCATATTATTAGCACAACTGACATCAATAAAATTTATAGTATAACAATTGTAATCATGCTTTTTATTCAAGGGGATATCATGAACCACTTCATAGATTTCTTCTTTTAATACTTCATCACAATTTTTAGATTCATGAATTTCAAGAAAAACTTCATAAAGATAATCTAGTGCACTCAGCTCACTAGCAATAGGTTCATCATAATTGGATCTCTCAAAAATATTAGCAAGTCGATGAGGATACATAAAACTTTAGTTTTTGTTTTGGAATAAATACACAATTATGCCAAGCAAACGAGCAAACAAACCAAGTAAGACAAAAGGACAAACGAAAAGGCAAACGGAAAGAAGGCGAATGAAAGAAGAGCGAATAAAAAGGCAAATATTTTTGTATTTTTTTGAACATGTTTTAGAAGTGGGGGAGAGGAAAACAGAGGCAAATGGCAAATAATGTAAATGCAAGAGATGAGTTTATGATGGGTACTTGGTAGGCTTGATGTAGAACCTCCCCGGCAACGGCGCCAGAAATTCTTCCAGCTACTTCTTGAGCTTGCGTTGGTTTTTCCCTTGAAGAGGAAAGGGTGATGCAGCAAAGTAGAGATAAGTATTTCCCTCAGTTTTGTGCACCAAGATATCAATCCAGTAGGAGGTACAAGCATGTCTCCAATCAATGCACCTGCACAAACAATCAAACACTTGCACCCAACGCGATAAAGTGGTTGCCAATCCCTTCACGGCCACTTGCATGGATGAGATCCGATAGAGATAGATATAAAAGATTACTAAAAACGTAAAACAAAATAAAAGTAAATAAATTGCAGCAAGATATTTTTTGTTTTTTTTGTTTATAGATCTGAAAATATATGATGGAAAATAGACCCGGGGGGCATAGGTTTCACTAGAGGCTTCTCCCTTGAAAGAAAACATACAGTGGGTGAACAAATTACTGTCGAGCAATTGATAGAAAAGCGCAAAGTTATGGCGATATCCAAGGCAATGATTATGAATATAGGCATCACGTCCATGTCAAGTAGACCGAAATGATTCTGCATCTACTACTATTACTCCACACATCGATCGACTCCTGCCTGCATCTAGAGTATTAAGTTCAAGAAAATAGAGTAACACATTAACAAAGATGAGATGCAGAGGGATAAACTCAAGCAATATGATGAACCCCATCTTTTTACCCTTGATCGCAACAATACAATATGTGCCTCGCTACCCCTACTTTGTCACTGGGTGAGGACACCGCAAGATTGAACCCAAAACTAAGCACCTCTCCCATTGCAAGAAAAACCAATCTAGTTGGCCAAACCAAACCGATAGTTCGAAGAGAAATACAAAGATATTTAATCATGCATAAAAGAGTTCAGAGAAGACTCAAATAATATTCATAGATAATCTGATCATAAATCCACAATTCATCGGATCTCAACAAACACACCACAAAAGAATATTACATCGGATAGAACTCCAAGAACATCAAGGAGAACATGGTATTGAAGATCAAAGAGAGAGAAGAAGCCATCTAGCTACTAGCTATGGACCCGTAGGTCAGTGGTAAACTACTCACACATCATCGGTATGGCGATAGAGTTGATGTAGAAGCCCTCCGTGATCGAATCCCCCTCTGGCAGATCGCCGAAAAAGGTCCCAAGATGGGATCTCGTGGTTCTGGAACTTGCGGCGGCGGAAAAGTATTTTTGTTGACGCTTCTGGTGGTTCGGGAATATTTCTGAATTTATAGGCCAAGAATTAGGGTTAGAGGACTCCCGAGGGGCCCACAAGCCAGGGGCGCCCCCCTCAGGCGCGCCCTGTAGGCTTGTGGTCTCCTCGAAGACCTCCTGGCCCCCTCTCCAAGTCCTACAGGTGTGGTCCAAGAAAAATCATTGCGAAAGTTTTATTCCGTTTAGACTCCGTTTGATATTCCCTTTCTGTAATGCTCAAAAACAAGGAAAAACAGAAACTGGCATTGGGCTCTAGGTTAATAGGTTAGTCCCAAAAATAATATAAAATAACATATTAATGCATATAAAATATCCAAAACAAATAATATAATAGCATCGAACAATCAAAAATTATAGATACATTGGAGATGTATCAAGCATCCCCAAGCTTAATTCCTGCTCGTCCTCGAGCAGGTAGATGATAAAACAGAATTTTTGATGTGGAATGCCTAACATATTTATCCATTTAATCTTCTTTATTGTGGCATGAATATTCAGATCCATAAGATTCAAAACAAAAGGTTAATATTGAGATAAAAACAATAATACTTCAAGCATACTAATAAAGCAATCATGTCTTCTCAAAATAATATGGCCAAAGAAAGTTATCCCTACAAAATCAGATAGTCTGGCTATGCTCCATCTTCACCACACAAAGTATTTTATCATGCACAACCCCAATGACAAGCCAAGCAATTGTTTCATACTTTTGGTGTTCTCAAACCTTTTCAACTTTCACGCAATACAAGAGCGTGAGCCATGGATATAGCACTATAGGTGGAATAGAATATGGTGGTTGTGGAGAAGACAAGGAAGAAGGAGAAAGTCTCACTTCAACTAGGCGTATTAGTGGGCTATGGAGATGCCCATCAATAGATATCAATGTGAGTGAGTAGGGATTGCCATGCAACAGATGCACTAGAGCTATAAGTGTATGAAAGCTCAAAAAGAAACTAAGTGGGTGTGCATCCAACTCGCTTGCTCACGAAGACCTTGGGCATTTTAAGGAAGCCCATCATTGGAATATACAAGCCAAGCTCTATAATGAAAAATTTCCACTAGTATATGAAAGTGACAAAATAGGAGACTCTCTATCATGAAGATCATGGTGCTAATTTGAAGCACAAGTGTGGAAAAAGGATAGTATCATTGTCCCTTCTCTCTTTTCTCTCTTTTTTTTGTTGGGCTCTTTGGCCTCTTTTTTTTCTTTTCTCTTTTATTTTCATTTTTCGTCCGGAGCCTCTTCCCGACTTGTGGGGGAATCATAGCTTCCATCATCCTTTCCTCACATGGGATAATGCTCAAATAATGATGATCATCACACTTTTATTTACTTACAACTCAAGAATTACAACTCGATACTAGAACAAAGTATGACTCTATATGAATGCCTCCGGCGGTGTACCTGGATGTGCAATGATCAAGAGTGACATGTATGAAAAATATGAACGGTGGCTTTGCCACAAATACTATGTCAACTACAATGACCACGCAAAGCAATATGACTGTGGCACCCCCGACTCAATCGTACACTAATCATACACGCAAACGTGTACGATCAAGCACAGGGACTCACGGGAAGATATTACAACACAACTCTAACACAATTTAAACGGAGGTCCACAATATTACAGACCAGGGATCCGAAGATCCGAATACATAAGTCAGTCATACAAATATAATCTGAGTACAGACATAGTTAGACAAGTTTTGCCTTAAGAAGGCTAGCACAAACAGCAACACTAGATCGAAAGGCGTTGGCCTCCTGCCTGGGAGCCTCCGATCCTACTCCTGGTCATCTGGCTCGATCCAGTAGTAAGTACCCTCTGGACCCTCCTGGTAGTAGGCTCCGGTGGTGGCATCTGACTCCTGGACTCCATCGTCTGTTTGTATCATCAATGTGGGGTATATGGGGAAAAGAGAAAATAAAGCAACCGTGAGTACTCATCCAAAGTACTCAGCAAGCAAGGATCTATACTACATATGCAACATTATCAATGGAGAAAGGCTGTATATGTGGACTGGGCTGCAGAAATGCCAGAATAGGGAGAAGGCCTAGTCCTATCGAAGACTAGCATCTTCAAACATCTTCACAAGGCCATCATCTTGCAGCAGTAGAAGAGAGTAGAATAACATTTTATTTAGCAAACATGTTGAAGTACAGCTTAAAGATCCTTCCTCGACTCCCAAGCGAGAAAGCGATCCCGAAGCTTCAATTAAGTAACAAGTATCCAGTTTAAGTAGTAGATCGGGATACACAAACTGAGCGTCCTTTACCGTAGGACCGGCTATCGATAGAAGATTCATCCCTGCAGGGGTGCACTACTGTTACCCAACACGCTCGATCAACTCTGGCCGGACACACTTGCTGGGTAATGTCCGTCCTCGGAAGATCAACACAAAGCAGCGCCCTACCTAGGCTCGGCAGAGAGGTCAGCACGCCGGACTAACCTATGCACCCAGAGGTCTCGGGCCATCGCCCTGGGCACCCTGCGCGTTGCGCGACTGGCCGGGGTGCAGGCGCGACACTGAACTCGTCAGTGAAGTATCCAGCCCAATCCCGACAATCAGCCCGCACGGTGAATCGTGACGTCAGACGAGCTTTCGGAGAAACGTACTTCGCTGAGGGTCCCATAACCATTATCCCGCGTGGTGGTAGTGCGTATAGGGCACGTCGACCCACTCAGATCACACACCCAAATCCAATAGGCTCAATTAGTATCACGCGGAGACAATCAGTGTCTCTGATGCTCCGCCACAATGTCACACTCGAGTGCCCTTCCGGCACACCCGAAAATCATAGATCCCCAGCGGGTACCCACCAGGGTGGACCCGCCTGTAACAGAGGTCAAGTAATCGTGTGGTCATAACATCAAGGGGGAAACCCGAGGAATCACCCTCGGCGGATTCCACTCGACGAAACAGTTAGGGTGAACGCATGAGGTATCACCCTCGAGGTTCACACTGAGGGGTCGCACGACAGAGTCGTATCGGAAGTGGAGAAGGAGGAATCACCCTCGATGACCACGACCGAACAGCTACACTGCAGAGTATTCATCATGAGTGCGTTACGAGGTATCACCCTCGGCACTCGATAGTTACTATGCAGAGTCGTACAACTAAGGGGGTGTGAAGTGAGGTGTCGGTCTCTGGTCGATGATCACGTTGATCGGGTCATCGATGATCAAGCAGGGGCAACAAAGGAAAGGTGGTGGGGTCACTGATGGTTCATTCCAACCTAAACTAAACAGTTTATCATAGGCAGGTAAGGTAGCAATGAATAGGTTACAACAGCAGGCTATGCATCAGAATAGGAGCATACATTAATAGTAGCAAAATCTAATGCAAGCAGGAGAATAGAATGGGCGATATCTGGAATGCTCAAGGGGGGGGGGGCTTGCCTGGTTGCTCTGGTAAGAGGGGAAGGTCGTCAACGGGCTGCTCGTCGGTAGAGTAGTCGTATCCAGGTGCAGCGCCGTCGGTCTCAGCGTCTATCGAGAGAGAGAAGGAGGGGGAGAGAAACAATAAATTCATGGCAATAATGCAAACAATATGTATGACATGCCTAAATGATATGCCAGGGTGTTCTACTGCCTAATTAAATGATTTAGTTAATTTAGGAATTTATTTGGATTTATTTAATTTAAGTTGGGCACTATTCATTTACTGAAAATGGTCTAAAAGTTCAATGTTCTTATAGCTGCGGGCGTCTGACGGGAATATGGAGGACGTATTCGGGTTCGTATCGAAATTCTGAGCAAGTTTCATATATAAATTATTTTCATCGGAGTTACGGTTTATTTAATATGATTTTCTAAAGTTTTTATTAATTTCTAGAATTTAATTAATTATTTAAATCAACATTATCCGAAACAGTGTTGCGATGACATCAGCATGACCTAAGCATGACGTCAGCAGGTCAACTCTGGCTGACCAGAGTCAAACCTGACAGGTGGGACCCACATGTCATACACTGTGGCCTAATCAGAGAGGTTAATTTAATCATTTGAGTTAATTAACAGGTGGGGCCCAGCAGTCAGTGACTGATTAGTGTTTAATTAACTAATTAACAGATTTTCTATTTATTTAAATCCAATTAAATGGCCGGGCCCCACATGTCAGTGAGACCGGGCGGCCACATCAGCGTTGACCCCGGTCAGCGGTGTCAACGGGGCCCGCGGGGCCCCACAGTCAGTGGCACAGGGCGGGGCCCGCCAGTGCCACGTCGGACCGGCCGTCGGAGAGCGCTCCGGCGAGCCCGAACGCGGCGCCGAGCTCCGGCGAGCTCGGGATTTGGCTAGGGTGCACCATTGGGCGCGCGGTTTGGTAATTTGGAACGGCAACTCCACGCCGCGTTGAGTGGTGGTGGAGGCGCGGCCGGAGACGGCGTGTAGCGACCGCGGCGAGCAGCGAGGCGGACGCCGGAGTTCGGCCGTCGACGGGAGCGGGGCTGCGGTGCGAATGCGAGCAAGCGGAGCAGCTAGGCGAGGCCTACGCGACGCGGCAGATACAACGGAGGCACGCACGGGACCAAATGGTCGCCGTGGCCACGCCGGCGACGAGGCCAGGCGGCGGAGGGTTCGGCCGAACGCGGAGCGGCGGCTACGGTACGCTAGCGAGCTAATGGAGAGGGTGAGGAGGAGCAGGAGCTCACAGTCGGGCGTAGCCATTCAAAGTGGGCTCGGGGAAGGCCTGGAGTAGCCGGAATCGACGCCGAACGGTGGCGGGGATCCGAGGAAGAAGACGACGCAGGCCGGCGATGCAGAGGCGTTCGGCTTCGGTTCATCGGCGCAGGAGGCGTAGAGGAGCACGGCGGAGCTCGTGGGCACGTCGCAGTGGCGAGGCAGAGGCGGTGGCTACGCGGGCGATGGAGCAATGGCGATGGCCGCGTCGGCCATGGCGGCAAGCGAGCGAGGGAGGGGAAAAAGTGGGGCGAGGGAGGCACCAGAGGCTGCGGGGCTTGCCCTTATCCTCGCGGCGGGCGCGGCGCGTTGTCGAGCAGGGGGAGAGGGGGGGCCGGGCGCGTGCGTGCGGCGCGCGCGGGGTGTTCGACAGCGAGGCGAGGAGCAGTGCGGGAGGTGGGGGACGGTGCGAGGACGGGCTGGGTCGGCGCTGTAGCAAGCAGGCCTAAGTGCACAGTAGCTCATTTAGGCCTTTTCCTTTTTCTCTTTTCTGTTTCTTTTTCTTTTCTGTTCTGTTAATTGTTTAGGCCCCAAATGGATTTTGTAAAAAGTGTGAGCTAGTCCTTAAATACCAGTGCACTATACCCTAACACCAAAAACTAGTTTGGGCAAAATATGATTTCATAATTGTTTTAGATTAATTAAAAGGCTTGTAGATATTATTTTTAGCCACTGTTAAAAGAGGTTTGGGTCACCTAATTAATTTATCAAATGTTGGTTACAATTTTAGAATGGTCTCTGCAATATTTGTTATTTACTGAACATTTTAGTTTTTATGTTGGAGAACTTTTATATTTCACTTTCATTTAAATTTGAATTTGACTTAGGAGTTGAAATGCAATATGATGCAAATGATGATTATGCACTATTAATCATGCTTACATGTCATTATCAAAAGTGATTACTGTTGCTAATCACCGGGGGTGTTACAATTCTCCTCATCTATTAAGAATTCTAGTCCCGAGAATTAAGAGGAAGACTGAAAGAAGGCGGGGTATTCTTCACGAAGACGATCCTCGCGTTCCCAAGTTGCCTCATCTTCAGAATGATTTGACCACTGAACCTTGAGGAATTTGATTGACTTTTGACGAGTCCGACGTTCAGTTTCATCAAGAACACGGATGGGATATTCTGGATAAGACAGATCTTCCCGTAATTCAAGCACTTCATGATCCACAGCTCTAATAGGATCCTTGAAGCAGCGACGGAGTTGGGATACATGAAAAACGTCATGTACTTGAGAAAGATTAGGCGGCAACTGCAATTGATATGCCACTTCTCCTCGACGGGCAAGAATACGGAACGGGCCAATGTAGCGTGGAGCAAACTTGCCTTTGATTCCGAACCTATGAGTGCCTTTCAATGGAGTGACGCGGAGGTAAGCTTGCTCGCCAGGTTGATAGACCATTTCCTGGTGCTTTCGGTCATAGTTGCTCTTCTGACGAGACTGAGCAGCTTTCAAATGTTCATGGACAATGCGGACTTGATCTTCTGCTTGCTGAATAATGTCCGGACCGACGAGTGAGCGTTCCCCAGTTTCTGACCAATTCAGAGGGGTTCGACACTTAAGACCATATAGAACTTCAAACGGTGCCATCTTCAGACTAGCTCGATAACTATTGTTGTAAGAGAATTCGGCATACGGGAGAGATTCCTCCCATTTCTTACCGAAGGAGATGACGCAAGCTCGAAGCATATCTTCGAGCACTTGATTAACTCGTTCAACTTGACCCTGTGACTGAGGGTGAAAAGTTGTGCTAAAAGACAGATGTGTTCCCATAGCTTCTTGGAAACTATTCCAGAATCTGGAGGTGAAGAGGCTGCCACGATCAGAACTGATCTCCAACGGAACACCGTGGAGTGACACAATTCGGGAAACATACAAGTTTGCTAACTGGCTAGCAGTGATTGTCTCCTTAACTGGTAGAAAGTGAGCAACCTTGGAGAATCGGTCAATGACGACAAATATAGCATCATTACCCTTCTGGGATTTGGGAACACCAGTAATGAAATCCATTTGGACCTTGTCCCATTTCCATTCAGGAATTGTAAGGGGTTGCAGAGTTCCTGTGGGCCTTTGATGTTGAGCTTTAACGCGGCGGCAAACGTCACACTCAGAAACATAACGAGCAATGTCTCGCTTCATATTAGGCCACCAGTATCTCTGACAAATGTCACGGTACATCTTTGTGCTACCAGGATGAATTGACAGAGGAGTGTCATGAGCTTCCATCATAACGTGTTCTCTCTCATCTTTGAACTTAGGTACGAAGAGACGGTGTTGGAAAAATAGGATCCCATCATTATCAAGATGGAACTCCGACGGTTTTCCTTTTTCAAGGTACCGCTTGATCCTTTCAACTTCAGAGTCATACCGTTGCATAGTTTTGATGCTGTGTTCTAAATCTGGTTCGACAACGAGGGTATTGAGATAACCCTGTGGAACAATGTGGAGGTTCAATTTACGAAACTCTTCATAAAGAAGAGGTTGTGATTCCTGAACCATATGGTTGCTGCAATAAGCCTTACGGCTCAACGCATCGGCCATTACATTTGCCTTGCCAGGGGTGTATGAGATATTCATATCATAATCGGCTATTATCTCAAGCCATCTTTGTTGACGAAGGTTCAGATCCGGTTGAGTATATAAATACTTCAAACTTTGATGATCCGTATATATCTCACAACGGTTACCGAGAAGGTAATGTCGCCATAGCTTCAGGGCATAAATAACCGCAGAAAGTTCGAGATCGTGCACTAGGTAATTTTCTTCGTGAGGACGCAATTGTCGGGAGGCATAAGCAATTACCTTGTGTTCTTGCATTAGGACACAGCCTAATCCTTGACGGGAGGCATCGCAGTATATCACGAAATCCTTTTGGGAATCCGGGGGTGCTAATACTGGGGCAGATGTCAATTTATCTTTTAGTGTCTGAAAGCTTTCTTGACATTTTTCTGTCCACTCAAACTAAACACCTTTGTGAAGCAGATTTGTCAATGGTTTTGCAATCTTGGAAAAGTTATCAACGAATCGACGGCAATAACTAGCAAGTCCGAGAATACTTCTGACTTGCTTAACATTCTTTGGGGGAGTCCGGTCAAGAATAGCCTGAACTCGTTCGGGGTTAACAGCAATTTCATCCTTGGAAATCACATGTCCAAGGTAAGTTACTTCAGATAACCAGAATTCACATTTGGAATACTTGGCATACAACTGGTGTTCTCGAAGCCTTTCCAGTACCAAACGGAGGTGTTCAGCATGTTCTTCTTTATTCTTAGAATATATCAGGATATCATCCAAATAAACCACGACGAATTTGTCGAGGTAATCCATGAATATATAATTCATCAGACGGGAGAAAGTTGCTGGAGCATTCGTTAGGCCAAATGACATGACGGTGTATTCATAGGAGCCATAACGAGTGACGAATGCAGTCTTGGGAATATCCTCTTCACGGACACGGATCTGGTGATAACCCAACCTCAGGTCGAGTTTAGAGAACACCGATGATCCTGCGAGTTGATCATAAAGATCATTGATCCGGGGCAGTGGGTATTTATTCTGGATTGTGGCTTGGTTAATGGGCCGATAATCCTGAACCAAACGGTTAGTTCCATCCTTCTTCTTAACGAAGAGTGAAGGTGCTCCCCAAGCAGAGGAACTGGGGCGGATGAAACCACTCTTAAGTGACTTGTCGATTTCTTCCTTAAGCTCGAGTAGGTGATGCGGAGGCATCTTATAAGGTCGCTTGGCAATAGGGACGGTGCCAGGCTTCAAGTCAATGACAAACTCGACAGCTCTAGCCGGGGGTATTCCTGGAAGTTCTTCTGGAAAGACGTCTGGAAAATCTCGAACGACAGGAACGTTCTCGATCCCTTCCAGAGGTGAGGCGTTCAAAGCATTCAGAGCATATATCTGAGCTTCGGCGTCCCGAGTAATGCGGACGGTATAGTTCACTATCTCATCGGTGGGGTGAAGAAGTTGGACGACTTTAGTGGCACAATTGATCGAAGCAATGTGAGCTTTCAACCAATCCATTCCAAGAATGAGGTCTATGGTGGAAGATTTCAGAATGATGGGCGATGCAAGGAATTCCAATCCTTTAATTTCGACGGTAACGTCAGGTGCTATTACGTCAGCATGACAGTGACCTCCGGGAGTTTTAATGACTAACGGAGTATGCATTTTCTCATATCGAATGCCATGCATAAATGCAAATTTTCCAGAGATGAATGAATGTGATGCTCCTGAATCAAATAAAACAGAAGCAGGTACTGACTTAACAAGAAGGGTACCCATCACAGTAGCAGGTTGATCCTGGACTTCTTCAATGTCAATGTTGTAGGCGTGTCCACGACCATGTGCAGCAGACCCAGTATTATAGTTGCGGGTCTGATTGTTGCCACGACCATTGCCACGGCCAGCACGAGGAAAGGCTAACTGATTCTGATTCTGGCGGCAGTCTTTAGCCTGGTGTCCTGGTTTGCGGCACTTGAAGCACAGACCATCTTCAGGACGAAGAGGAGCATTGTTTTGAATAGCTTGAGTTTTTGGCTGCCTCGGTGGTGGAGGAGGCAGACGTGGTGCAGCATAGTTGTTCCTTGGCGCAGAGGTATTGGAACGGAATGCATTGTTGGGGATCCAAACTTGATGCTTCGATGCTGAGCCCGAAGATGAGCCAGCATCACGATAGCGCTTCTGCGAGTCCTTGTGTTCCATCTGAGCGGTCTCAACAAGAATAGCCTTGTTCGTCAGAGTTGAAAAGTCATTGAAGTCTTGAGCAGCTAGTGCAAGCTTGAGGTCGGGGTGTAGTCCATTACGGAACTTCTCTTGTCTGCGAGCATCTGTGGCGATGTCTTCTTCAGCATAGCGGGAGAGGTCTAGAAATTCCCGCTGATAAGCTTCGACGGTCTTGATGCCCTGAGTGAGGTTACGGAACAGGGTCTTCATGCGTTCCATAATTGCTTGAGGGATATAACATGTACGGAAAGCAGCCTGGAACTCATACCAGGTGATGACTGTTCCAACAGGCAGAGTACGCTTGTGTGTGTCCCACCATTGAGCAGCGGGGCCCTTTAAGAAAAAGGCCGCGAAGTTGACGTAGTTGGCAGGGGCGACATTAGCTGACTCCATCTCATGAGTGATGTCGCGGAGCCAGTCATCGGCATCCAGGGGCTTGTCAGAGTTGCGAAACTGCATTGGGTTGAGTCGTGTAAACTCTGTCAAAGTTATTGAAGCTGGGTTCTGGTTCTGGTTGTTCTGATGCAGAAACTGAGCCATGATTCCAACCATGAACTGGCGGTTAAGCTCAAACTGTTGCATCATAGCCGCCATATAGTCTGGCGGTGGTGGACGTTCAGGGGCACGACCACGACCACGACCACCTGGTCTAACCATCCTGCTAAGTATCAACAGGGGGTAGTTTAGTAAAAGCAATTGCGAGCGTTTAGTGACAAACATGATGTAACTCGACAACAAATTAAGTAGTGTAACAGATACATAATAGTAGTCGATTAAGACATACAGATCCATACACAGTCGGTTAAAATCGGGCAGCATAACGACGCAAATTGAAAAACTAGAGACACACTAGGCGGCACGCAGGCACACGGTAAGGAAGTACACAACGTGACATAGCAAAGGCTACATCAGCGTCGGAGAAAACCACTGTAACGGGGTAACTGCAAGTGCGGACGACGAATGTTCGTCGCGGCAGGATCCTGTGCTCCATGTGCACTCTGATGCAGAACCCGGTCTCGAACTGTAAGAAGAGGTCCACGTGCAGGCGTGAGACCTCCGACAGCAGGCCAATCAATACCTGGCAGCATCTCGGTCCTGCGTGGGTAAAGAATATACTCCGGATGTATCCCTGCATGAACAGCTGGTAGCAACTGTGTCATAGCCTCGTAGAGACGTGCTCGAGTGGTGAACAACTCGACGGCAAGAGCCCGAACAGTGCGATCCAGAGCCTGAGTGCACTGAATCAGAACCTGCGGGTCATAGCGTCAAGACTCGTACGGGGCATAGATAGCTGTGTAATATCCAGTAGCATCTCCAACAGGTGCATACGGAATGTACCGAAACACAGTATCATCCAAGTTAGCATTGTGCTCTCCTCGGAGACGTACGACAGCAGAGTAGGCGGCATCATGGCTAGCACAAACAGCAACACTAGATCGAAATGCGTTGGCCTCCTGCCTGGGAGCCTCCGATCCTACTCCTGGTCATCTGGCTCGATCCAGTAGTAAGTACCCTCTGGACCCTCCTGGTAGTAGGCTCCGGTGGTGGCATCTGACTCCTGGACTCCATCGTCTGTTTGTATCATCAATGTGGGGTATATGGGGAAAAGAGAAAATAAAGCAACCGTGAGTACTCATCCGAAGTACTCAGCAAGCAAGGATCTATACTACATATGCAACATTATCAATGGAGAAAGGCTGTATATGTGGACTGGGCTGCAGAAATGCTAGAATAGGGAGAAGGCCTAGTCCTATCGAAGACTAGCATCTTCAAACATCTTCACAAGGCCATCATCTTGCAGCAGTAGAAGAGAGTAGAATAACATTTTATTTAGCAAACATGTTGAAGTACAGCTTAAAGATCCTTCCTCGACTCCCAAGCGAGAAAGCGATCCCGAAGCTTCAATTAAGTAACAAGTATCCAGTTTAAGTAGTAGATCGGGATACACAAACTGAGCATACTTTACCGTAGGACCGGCTATCGATAGAAGATTCATCCCTGCAGGGGTGCACTACTGTTACCCAACACGCTCGATCAACTCTGGCCGGACACACTTGCTGGGTAATGTCCGTCCTCGGAAGATCAACACAAAGCAGCGCCCTACCTAGGCTCGGCAGAGAGGTCAGCACGCCGGACTAACCTATGCACCCAGAGGTCTCGGGCCATCGCCCTGGGCACCCTGCGTGTTGCGCGACTGGCCGGGGTGCAGGCGCGACACTGAACTCGTCAGTGAAGTATCCAGCCCAATCCCGACAATCAGCCCGCACGGTGAATCGTGACGTCAGACGAGCTTTCGGAGAAACGTACTTCGCTGAGGGTCCCATAACCATTATCCCGCGTGGTGGTAGTGCGTATAGGGCACGTCGACCCACTCAGATCACACACCCAAATCCAATAGGCTCAATTAGTATCACGCGGAGACAATCAGTGTCTCTGATGCTCCGCCACAATGTCACACTCGAGTGCCCTTCCGGCACACCCGAAAATCATAGATCCCCAGCGGGTACCCACCAGGGTGGACCCGCCTGTAACAGAGGTCAAGTAATCGTGTGGTCATAACATCAAGGGGGAAACCCGAGGAATCACCCTCGGCGGATTCCACTCGACGAAACAGTTAGGGTGAACGCATGAGGTATCACCCTCGAGGTTCACACTGAGGGGTCGCACGATAGAGTCGTATCGGAAGTGGAGAAGGAGGAATCACCCTCGATGACCACGACCGAACAGCTACACTGCAGAGTATTCATCATGAGTGCGTTACGAGGTATCACCCTCGGCACTCGATAGTTACTACGCAGAGTCGTACAACTAAGGGGGTGTGAAGTGAGGTGTCGGTCTCTGGTCGATGATCACGTTGATCGGGTCATCGATGATCAAGCAGGGGCAACAAAGGAAAGGTGGTGGGGTCACTGATGGTTCATTCCAACCTAAACTAAACAGTTTATCATAGGCAGGTAAGGTAGCAATGAATAGGTTACAACAGCAGGCTATGCATCAGAATAGGAGCATACATTAACAGTAGCAAAATCTAATGCAAGCAGGAGAATAGAATGGGCGATATCTGGAATGCTCAAGGGGGGGGGGGGCTTGCCTGGTTGCTCTGGTAAGAGGGGAAGGTCGTCAACGGGCTGCTCGTCGGTAGAGTTGTCGTATCCAGGTGCAGCGCCGTCGGTCTCAGTGTCTATCGAGAGAGAGAAGGAGGGGGAGAGAAACAATAAATTCACGGCAATAATGCAAACAATATGTATGACATGCCTAAATGATATGCCGGGGTGTTCTACTGCCTAATTAAATGATTTAGTTAATTTAGGAATTTATTTGGATTTATTTAATTAAAGTTGGGCACTATTCATTTACTGAAAACGGTCTAAAAGTTCAATGTTCTTATAGCTGCGGGCATCTGACGGGAATACGGAGGACGTATTCGGGTTCGTATCGAAATTCTGAGCAAGTTTCATATATAAATTATTTTCATCGGAGTTACTGTTTATTTAATATGATTTTCTAAAGTTTTTATTAATTTCTGGAATTTAATTAATTATTTAAATCAACATTATCCGAAACAGTGCTGCGATGACATCAGCATGACCTAAGCATGACGTCAGCAGGTCAACTCTGGCTGACCAGAGTCAAACCTGACAGGTGGGACCCACATGTCATACACTGTGGCCTAATCAGAGAGGTTAATTTAATCATTTGAGTTAATTAACAGGTGGGGCCCAGCAGTCAGTGACTGATTAGTGTTTAATTAACTAATTAACAGATTTTCTATTTATTTAAATCCAATTAAACGGCCGGGCCCCACATGTCAGTGAGACCGGGCGGCCACGTCAGCGTTGACCCCGGTCAGCGGGGTCAACGGGGCCCGCGGGGCCCCACAGTCAGTGGCACAGGGCGGGGCCCGCTAGTGCCACGTCGGACCGGCCGCCGGAGAGCGCTCCGGCGAGCCCGAATGCGGCGCCGAGCTCCGGCGAGCTCGGGATTTGGCTAGGGTGCACCGTTGGGCGCGCGGTTTGGTGATTTGGAACGGCAACTCCACGCCGCGTCGAGTGGTGGTGGAGGCGCGGCCGGAGATGGCGTGTAGCGACCGCAGCGAGCAGCGAGGCGGACGCCGGAGTTCGGCCGTCGATGGGAGCGGGGCTGCGGTGCGAATGCGAGCAAGCGGAGCAGCTAGGCGAGGCCTACACGACGCGGCAGATACAACGGAGGCTCGCACGAGACCAAATGGTCGCCGTGGCCACGCCGGCGACGAGGCCAGGCTGCGGAGGGTTCGGCCGAACACGGAGCGGCGGCTACGGTATGCTAGCGAGCTAATGGAGAGGGGGAGGAGGAGCAGGAGCTCACAGTGGGGCGTAGCCGTTCAAAGTGGGCTCGGGGAAGGCCTGGGGTAGCCGGAATCGACGGCGAACGATGGCGGGGATCCGAGGAAGAAGACAACGCAGGCCGGCGATGCAGAGGCGTTCGGCTTCGGTTCGTCGGCGCAGGAGGCGTAGAGGAGCACGGCGGAGCTCGTGGGCACGTCGCAGTGGCGAGGCAGAGGCGGTGGCTACGCGGGCGATGGAGCAATGGCGATGGCCGCGTCGGCCATGGCGGCAAGCGAGCGAGGGAGGGGAAAAAGGGGGGCGAGGGAGGCACCAGAGACTGCGGGGCTTGCCCTTATCCTCACGGCGGGCGCGGCGCGTTGTCGAGCAGGGGGAGAGGGGGGGCCGGGCGCGTGCGTGCGGCGCACGCGGGGTGTTCGACAGTGAGGCGAGGAGCAGTGCGGGAGGTGGGGGACGGTGCGAGGACGGACTGGGCCGGCGCTGTAGCAAGCAGGCCTAAGTGCACAGTAGCTCATTTAGGCCTTTTCCTTTTTCTCTTTTCTGTTTCTTTTTCTTTTCTGTTCTGTTAATTGTTTAGGCCCCAAATGGATTTTGTAAAAAGTGTGAGCTATTCCTTAAATACCAGTGCACTATACCCTAACACCAAAAACTAGTTTGGGCAAAATATCATTTCATAATTGTTTTAGATTAATTAAAAGGCTTGTAGATATTATTTTCAGCCACTGTTAAAAGAGGTTTGGGTCACCTAATTAATTTATCAAATGTTGGTTACAATTTTAGAATAGTCTCTACAATATTTGTTATTTACTGAACATTTTAGTTTTTATGTTGGACAACTTTTATATTTCACTTTCATTTAAATTTGAATTTGACTTAGGAGTTGAAATGCAATATGATGCAAATGCTGATTATGCACTGTTAATCATGCTGACATGTCATTATCAAAAGTGATTACTGTTGCTAACCACCGGGGGTGTTACAATGACAATGATGGTGCGTGTCATAATAAACGGAACGGTGGAAGTTGCATGGCAATATATCTCGGAAAGGCCATGGAAATGCCATAATAGGTAGATATGGTGGCTATTTTGAGGAAGGTATATGGTGGGTTTAATGCACCGGCGAAAGTTGCGCTGTACTAGAGAGGCTAGCAAAGGAGGAAGGGTGAGAGTGCGTATAATCCATGGACTCAAAATTAGTCATAAAGAACTCACATACTTATTGCAAAAGTCTATTAGCCATCGAAACAAAGTACTACACGCATGCTCCTAGGGGGATAGATTGGTAGGAAAAGACCATCGCTCATCCCCGACCGCCACTCATAAGGAAGACAATCAAAAAATAAATCATGCTCCGACTTCATCACATAACGGTTCACCATGCGTGCATGCTACGGGAATCACAAACTTTAACACAAGTATTTCTACTAATCCACAATTACCCACTAGCATGACTCTAATATCACCATCTTTATATCTCAAAACAAATGCAAGGAATCAAACTTCTCATAGTATTCAACGCTATTTATATGAAAGTTGTTATTATATCCCTCTTGGATGCCCATCATATTAGGACTAAATTCATAACCTAAGAAAATTACCATGCTATTTAGAGACTCTCAAAATAATATAAGTGAATCATGAAAGTTCAAAAATTTCTATAAAATAAAGCCACCGCCGTGCTCTAAAAAGATATAAGTGAAGCACTAGAGCATGTTCCCTAGCTCAAAAGATATAAGTGAAGCACATAGAGTATTCTAATAAATTCATGATAAATGTGTGTCCCTCTCAAAAGGTGTGTACAGAAAGGATGATTGTGGCAAACTAAGAAGCAAAGAATCATATCATACAAGACGCTCCAAGCAAAACACATATCATGTGGTGAATAAAAATATAGCCTCAAGTAAATTTACCGATGGATTGAAGATGAAAGAGGGGATGCCATCCGGGGCATTCTCAAGCTTAGATGCTTGGTTATCCTTGAATATTACCTTGGGGTGCCTTGGGCATCCCCAAGCTTAGGCTCTTGCCACTCCTTATTCCATAGTCCATCAAATCTTTACCCAAAACTTGAAAACTTCACAACACAAAACTCAACAGAAAACTCATAAGCTCCGTTAGTATAAGAAAACAAAATCACCACTTTAGGTACTGATGTGAACTCATTCCAAATTTATATTGGTGTAATATCTACTGTATTCCAACTTCTCCATGGTTCATACCCCCCTATACTACCCATAGATTCATCAAAATAAGCAAATAACACATAAAAAACAGAATCTGTAAAAAACAGAGCAGCCTGTAGCAATCTGGAGATTTCGAATACTTCTGTAATTCAAAAAATTCTGGAAAATTAGGATGACCTGAGTAATTTATATATAAATCCTTTGCAAAAATAATCAGATCAAAAGAACATTCCTGTGATTTTCTATAATTATTTTACTGGGTGCAAAAGTTTCTATTTTTCAGCAAGATCAAATCAACTATCACCATAGACCATCCCAAAGGTCTTACTTGGCTCAAACACTAATTAAAACAATAAAAAAAATTACTACAGAGGTAATAATGTGTAATCTCATAAACATAGAAAGTAAAAATATTGGGTTGTCTCCCAACAAGCTCTTTCTTTATAGCCATTAAGATAGGCTTGAGAATTCAATGATGCTCACATAAAAGATAGTAATTGAAACACGAAGAGAGCATCGTAAAACACGTGACAAACATATTTAATTCTAACATACTTCCTATGCATAGGCATTTTATAAGCAAACAAATTTTAAAGGCAAGAAATATCTAGCATATGCAAGGAAGAAGAAAGAAACAATAGCAATCCCACCATGAAGAGAGGTAATTTAGTAACATGAAAATTTCTACAACCATATTTTCCTCTCTAATAATAATTACATGTGGGTTCATATTCAAATTCAACAATATAGCTATCACATAACATATTCTCTAGATGATCCACATGCATACAAAGTTGACACTCTTCCAAGATAGTGGGATTAACATTAACTAAAGTCATGACCTCTCCAAGCCCACTTTTATCAAAAATTTCATAAGATTGATCATTCTCCAAAGTAGTGGGGTCATTATTACCTAGAGTTGACACTCTTCCAAACCCACTTTCAATATTATTGCAAACACTATTATCAATATCATATTCATCATGAGGCTTAAATAAATTTTCAACATCATAAGAAACATTATCACCCCAATCATGATCATTGCAATAAGCAGTAGACATAGCAAAATTAGCATCCCCAAGCTTGGGGTTTTGCATATTATTAGCACAATTGACATCAATAGAATTTATAGTATAACCATTGCAATCATGCTTTTTATTCAAGGGGCTATCGTGAACCACTTCATAGATTTCTTCTTTTAATACTTCATCACAATTTTTAGATTCATGAATTTCAAGCAAAACTTCATAAAGATAATCTAGTGCACTCAACTCACTAGCAATAGGTTCATCATAATTGGATCTCTCAAAAATATTAGCAAGTCAATGAGGATATATAAACCTTTAGTTTCTGTTTTGGAATAAATACACAATTATGCCAAGCAAACGAGCAAACAAACCAAGTAAGACAAAAGGGCAAACGAAAAGGCAAACGGAAAGAAGGCGAATGAAAGAAGGGCGAATAAAAAGGCAAATATTTTTGTATTTTTTTGAAGATGTTTTAGAAGTGGGGGAGAGGAAAACAGAGGCAAATGGCAAATAATGTAAATGCAAGAGATGAGTTTATGATGGGTACTTGGTAGGCTTGATGTAGAACATCCCCGGCAACGGTGCCAGAAATTCTTCCAGCTACTTCTTGAGCTTGCGTTGGTTTTTCCCTTGAAGAGGAAAGGGTGATGCAGCAAAGTAGAGATAAGTATTTCCCTCAGTTTTGAGCACCAAGGTATCAATCCAGTAGGAGGTACAAGCAAGTCTCCAATCAATGCACCTGCACAAACAATCAAACACTTGCACCCAACGCGATAAAGGGGTTGTCAATCCCTTCACGGCCACTTGCATGGATGAGATCTGATAGAGATAGATATAAAAGATTACTAAAAACGGAAAACAAAATAAAAGTAAATAAATTGCAGCAAGATATTTTTGGTTTTTTTTGTTTATAGATCTGAAAATATATGAGGGAAAATAGACCCGGGGGGCATAGGTTTCACTAGAGGCTTCTCCCTTGAAAGAAAACATACAGTGGGTGAACAAATTACTGTCGAGCAATTGATAGAAAAGCGCAAAGTTATGACGATATCCAAGGCAATGATTATGAATATAGGCATCACGTCCATGTCAAGTAGACTGAAATGATTCTGCTTCTACTATTATTACTCCATACATCGATCGACTCCTGCCTACATCTAGAGTATTAAGTTCAAGAAAACAGAGTAACACATTAACAAACATGAGATGCAGAGGGATAAACTCAAGCAATATGATGAACCCCATCTTTTTACCCTTGATCTCAACAATACAATATGTGCCTCGCTACCCCTACTTTGTCACTGGGTGAGGACACCGCAAGATTGAACCCAAAACTAAGCACCTCTCCCATTGCAAGAAAAACCAATCTAGTTGGCCAAACCAAACCGATAGTTCGAAGAGAAATACAAAGATATTTAATCATGCATAAAAGAGTTCAGAGAAGACTCAAATAATATTCATAGATAATCTGATCATAAATCCACAATTCATCAGATCTCAACAAACACACCACAAAAGAATATTACATCAGATAGAACTCCAAGAACATCGAGGAGAACATGGTATTGAAGATCAAAGAGAGAGAAGAAGCCATCTAGCTACTAGCTATGGACCCGTAGGTCAGTGGTAAACTACTCACACATCATCGGTAGGGCGATAGAGTTGATGTAGAAGCTCTCCGTGATCGAATCCCCCTCTGGCAGATCACCGGAAAAGGTCCTAAGATGGGATCTCGTGGTTCTGGAACTTGCGGCGGCGGAAAAGTTTATTTGTTGACGCTTCTGGTGGTTCGGGAATATTTCTGAATTTATAGGCCAAGAATCAGGGTTAGAGGACTCCCGAGGGGCCCACAAGCCAGGGGCGCCGCCCTCGGGCGTGCCCTGTAGGCTTGTGGTCTCCTCGGAGACCTCCTGGCCCCCTCTCCAAGTCCTACAGGTGTGGTCCAAGAAAAATCATCGCGAAAGTTTTATTCTGTTTAGACTCCGTTTGGTATTCCCTTTCTGTAATGCTCAAAAACAAGGAAAAACAGAAACTGGCATTGGGCTCTAGGTTAATAGGTTAGTCCCAAAAATAATATAAAATAACATATTAATGCATATAAAACATCCAAAACAAATAATATAATAGCATGGAACAATAAAAAATTATAGATACGTTGGAGACGTATCAAGCATCCCCAAGCTTAATTCCTGCTCGTCCTCGAGTAGGTAAATGATAAAATAGAATTTTTGATGTGGAATGCTACCTAACATATTTATCCATGTAATCTTCTTTATTGTGGCATGAATATTCAGATCCATAAGATTAAAAACAAAAGTTTAATATTGAGATAAAAACAATAATACTTCAAGCATACTAATAAAGCAATCATGTCTTCTCAAAATAATATGGCCAAAGAAAGTTATCCCTACAAAATCAGATAGTCTAGCTATGCTCCATCTTCACCACACAAAGTATTTTATCATGCACAACCCCGATGACAAGCCAAGCAATTATCTCATACTTTTGGTGTTCTCAAACCTTTTCAACTTTCACGCAATACATGAGCGTGAGCCATGGATATAGCACTATAGGTGGAATAGAATATGGTGGTTGTGGAGAAGACAAGGAAGAAGGAGAAAGTCTCACATCAACTAGGCGTATTAGCGGGCTATGGAGATGCCCCTCAATAGATATCAATGTGAGTGAGGAGGGATTGCCATGCAACGGATGCACTAGAGTTATAAGTGTTTGAAAGCTCAAAAAGAAACCAAGTGGGTATGCATCCAACTCGCTTGCTCATGAAGACCTAGGGCATTTTGAGGAAGCCCATCATTGGAATATACAAGCCAAGTTCTATAATGAAAAATTTCCACTAGTATATGAAAGTGACAAAATAGGAGACTCTCTATCATGAAGATCATGGTGCTAATTTGAAGCACAAGTGTGGAAAAAGGATAGTAACATTGTCCCTTCTCTCTTTTCTCTCTTTTTTTTGTTGGGCTCTTTGGCCTCTTTTTTTTTCTTTTCTCTTTTCTTTTCATTTTTCGTCCAGAGCCTCATCCCGACTTATGGGGGAATCATAGCCTCCATCATCCTTTCCTCACATGGGATAATGCTCAAATAATGATGATCATCACACTTTTATTTACTTACAACTCAAGAATTACAACTCGATACTAGAACAAAGTATGACTCTATATGAATGCCTCCGGCGGTGTACCTGGATGTGCAATGATCAAGAGTGACATGTATGAAAAATATGAACAGTGGCTTTGCCACAAATACTATGTCAACTACAATGACCACGCAAAGCAATATGACAATGATGGTGCGTGTCATAATAAACGGAACGGTGGAAGTTGCATGGCAATATATCTCGGAAAGGCTATGGAAATGCCATAATAGGTAGATATGGTGGCTGTTTTGAGGAAGGTATATGGTGGGTTTAATGCACCGGCGAAAGTTGCGCGGTACTAGAGAGGCTAGCAAAGGTGGAAGGGTGAGAGTGCGTATAATCCATGGACTCAAAATTAGTCATAAAGAACTCACATACTTATTGCAAAAGTCTATTAGCCATCGAAACAAAGTACTACACGCATGCTCCTACGGGGATAGATTGGTAGGAAAAGACCATCGCTCATCCCCGACCGCCACTCATAAGGAAGACAATCAAAAAATAAATCATGCTCCGACTTCATCACATAACAGTTCACCATACGTACATGCTACGGGAATCACAAACTTTAACACAAGTATTTCTACTAATCCACAATTACCCACTAGCATGAATCTAATATCACCATCTTTATATCTCAAAACAAATGCAAGGAATCAAACTTCTCATAGTATTCAACGCTATTTATATGAAAGTTTTTATTATATCCCTCTTGGATGCCCATCATATTAGGACTAAATTCATAACCTAAGCAAATTACCATGCTATTTAGAGACTCTCAAAATAATATAAGTGAATCATGAGAGTTCCAAAATCTCTATAAAATAAAGCCACCGCCGTGCTCTAAAAAGATATAAGTGAAGCACTAGAGCATGTTCCCTAGCTCAAAAGATATAAGTGAAGCACATAGAGTATTCTAATAAATTCATGATAAATGTGTGTCCCTCTCAAAAGGTGTGTACAGAAAGGATGATTGTGGCAAACTAAAAAGCAAAGAATCATATCATACAAGACGCTCCAAGCAAAACACATATCATGTGGTGAATAAAAATATATCCTCAAGTAAATTCACCGATGGATTGAAGATGAAAGAGGGGATGCCATCCGGGGCATTCTCAAGCTTAGATGCTTGGTTATCATTGAATATTACCTTGGGGTGCCTTGGGCATCCCCAAGCTTAGGCTCTTCCCACTCCTTATTCCATAGTCCATCAAATCTTTACCCAAAACTTGAAAACTTCACAACACAAAACTCAACAGAAAACTCATAAGCTCCGTTAGTATAAGAAAACAAAATCACCACTTTAGGTACTGATGTGAACTCATTCCAAATTTATATTGGTGTAATATCTACTGTATTCCAACTTCTCCATGGTTCATACCCCCCTATACTACCCATAGATTCATCAAAATAAGCAAATAACACATAAAAAAACAGAATCTTTAAAAACAGAGCAGCCTGTAGCAATCTGGAGATTTCGCATACTTCTGGAACTCAAAAAATTCTGAAACATTAGGATGACCTGAGTAATTTGTATATAAATCTTGTTCAAAAAGAATCAGATCAAAAGCACATTTCTGTGATTTTCTATAATTATTTTACTGGGTATAAAAGTTTCTGTTTTTCAGCAAGATCAAATCAACTATCACCATAGACCATCCGAAAGGTCTTACTTGGCTCAAACACTAATTAAAACAATAAAACAAAATTACTACAGAGGTAATAATGTGTAATCTGATAAACACAGAAAGTAAAAATATTGGGTTGTCTCCCAACAAGCTCTTTCTTTATAGCCATTATGATAGGCTTGAGAATTCAATGATGCTCACATAAAAGATAGTAATTGAAACACGAAGAGAGCATCGTAAAACACGTGACAAACATATTTAATTCTAACATACTTCCTATGCATAGGCATTTTATAAGCAAACAAATTATCAAGGCAAGAAAAATCAAGCATATGAAAGGAAGAAGAAAGAAACAATAGCAATGTCAACATGAAGAGAGGTAATTTAGTAACATGAGTATTTCTACAACCATATTTTCCTATCTAATAATAATTACATGTGGGATCATATTCAAATTCAACAATATAGCTATCACATAACATATTCTCTTGATGATCCACATGCATACAAAGTTTACACTCTTCCAAGATAGTGGGATTAACATTAACTAAAGTCATGACCTCTCCAAGCCCACTTTTATCAAAAATTTCGTAAGATTGATCATTCTCCAAAGTAGTGGGGTCATTATTACCTAGAGTTGACACTCTTCCAAACCCACTTTCAATATTATTACAAACACTATTATCAATATCATATTCATCATGAGGCTTAAATAAATTTTCAAGATCATAAGAAACATTATCACCCCAATCATGATCATTGCAATAAGCAGTAGACATAGCAAAATTAGCATCCCCAAGCTTGGGGTTTTGCATATTATTAGCACAATTGACATCAATAGAATTTATAGTATAACTGTAAGACCCCCTGTCATTAGCAACAGTAATCACTTTTGATAATGACATGTCAGCATGATTAACACTGCATAATCATCATTAGCATCATATTGCATTTCAACTCCTAAGTCAAATTCAAATTTAAATGAAAGTGAAATATAAAAGTTGTCCAACATAAAAACTGAAATGTTCAGTAAATAATAAATATTGCAGAGGCTATTCTAAAATTGTAACCAACAAATAATAAAATAATTAGGTGGCTCTAACATAATTAAAACAGTAAGGTTTAATGCATTTTAATTATTATAAAAATGGTGTGTACTCAAGTTGACTCCAAACTAATTTTTGGTAGTGTTAGGTAATGCCTAGTATTTGTTGGAGCAGTTCCTATGTTTTACAAAATTCAGGATGTGGCCTAACAATTGCTAAACTGAGAAAAGAAAATAAATAAAGAAAGATAAAAGAAAATGAAACAGAAAAAGAAAGAAAAAAGAAGAAAAGAGAAACCCCCCCCCCCTCTCCCCCGGCCCAGCTGGCCCGACCGGCCCACCCCTCCCCTATTTGGCCTCCCCCTGGAGTCCAAACCCTAACCACCCCCCCCCCCCACCGACAGAATCCCCCCCGGGTTCCCCCCCCTCTCGGTCCGGATCGGGCCGAGCCCTCGCTCCCCCGCGCGCTCGTCCCCGACCGCGCCCCGATGCCCTACGCGCCGCGGTGAGGAACTCCCCCGGCCTCCTCTTCCCTCTGGCCGCGCTCCCGCTCGCCCTCCCTCCGAGCCCCTGCTGCTCTGCTTGCTGCCGCCGCCCGCCGCTGCTTGCCCATCGCTGCTCGCCCGCAGCGACCGAGCCCGCGCCCCGCACCGCCCACTCGCGCCTCGCATCGCCCGTCGCGCGCTCGCCCGACCCCGCGCCGCGCCCGCGCGCGGCCTCGGCCGCTCGTCCCTAGCACGCGCTTCCCGCAATCGCCGCGCTCCGGCCCCCGCCTCGCCTCCGCGTGCCCTACACCGCGCGCCGCCGCCCGCTGTCGCTCCGGCCACCGCGTCGCGCCGCCCGCCTCCGGCCCCGCTTGCGCTCGCCTGCGACCACGCCCGGCGCCCAGCGCCCCTCGGGCGCCTACCCGTCGCCCGCACGCCCGCGCCCGTTTGGCCTTAGGGCCACTGACGAATGGGCCAGTGCCCCCCTGGCCAATGACATGTGGGGCCCCGCCCGAAAACGTTTTAATAAAAAAAAATTAATTAATTAATTAATTAGTTAATTAATCCTGATTAGGTTAATCTAATTAACTAATTAGTGTTAATTAAACAGTAATTAGTAATTAACTTAATTAACCGCTGACATCAGCATGATGTCATGCTGATGTCATCGCAACACTATTTCGGATAATGTTGATTTAAATAATTAAATAAATTCCAGAAATTAATAAAAACTTTAGAAAATCATATTAAATAAACCGTAACTCCGATGAAAATATTTTATACATGAAACTTGCTCAGAACGACGATACGAACCCGAATACGTCCTCCGTATTCCCGTCAGACTCCCGCAGCTATAAGAACATTGAACTTTTAGACCAATTTCAGTAAATGAATAGTGCCCAACTTTAATTAAATAAATCCGAATAAATTCCTAAATTAACTAAATCATTTAGTTAGGCCCAAGATTTAGAACACCCGGCATATCATTTAGACATGTCATACATGTTGTTTGCATTATTGCCGTGAATTTATGTTTCTCTCCCCCTCCTTCTCCTCTCGATAGACGCTTAGACCGACGGCGCTGCACCTGGATACGACTACACTACACGACGAGCAGCCCGTTGACGACCTTCCCCTTTGCCAGAGCAACCAGGCAAGCCCCCCCCCCCCCTTGAGCATTCCAGATATCGCCCATTCTATTCTCCTGCTTGCATTAAATATTTGCTACTGTTAATGTATGCTCCTATTCTGATGCATAGCCTGCTTGTTGAACCTGTTCATTGTACCTTACCTGCCTATGATAAACTGTTTAGTTTAGGTTGGAATGAACCATCAGTGACCCCACCACCTACCTTTGTTGCCCCTGCTTGATCATCGACGACTCGATCAACGTGATCGTCGACCAGAGACCGACACTCACTTCACACCCCCTTAGTTGTACGACTCTGCGTAGTAACTATCGAGTGCGAGGGTGATACTCGTAACGCACTCCGATGAATACTCTGCAGTGTAGCTGTTCGGTCGTGGTCATCGAGGGTGATTCCTCCTTCTCCACTTCTGATACGACTTGTCGTGCGACCCCTCAGTGTGAACCTCGAGGGTGATACCTCATGCGTTCACCCTGACGTTTCGTCGAGTGGAATCCGCCGAGGGGGATTCCTCGGGTTTCTCCCTGATGTTATGACACACGATTACTTGACCTCTTTACAGGCGGGTCCACCCTGGTGGGTACCCACTGGGGATCTATGATTGGGTGTGCCGGAAGGGCACTCAGAGTGTGACATTGTGGCGGAGCATCAGAGACTCTGATTGTCTCCGCTTGATACTAATTGAGCTATTGGATTTGGGTGTGTGATCTGAGTGGGTCGACGTGCCCTATACGCACTACCACCACGCGGGGATAATGGTTATGGGACCCTTGCGAAGTACGTTTCTCCGAAAGCTCGTCTGACGTCACGATTCACCGTGCGGGCTGATGTCGGGATTGGGCTGGATACTTCACTGACGAGTTCAGTGTCGCGCCTGCACCCGGCCAGTCTCGCAACGCGCAGGGTGCCCAGGGCGATGGCCCGAGACCTCTGGGTGCATAGGTTGTCCGGCGTGCTGACCTCTCTGCCGACCTAGGTAGAGCGCTGCTTGTGTTGATCTTCCGAGGACGGGCATTACCCAGCAAGTGTGTCCGGCCAGAGTTGATCGAGCGTGTTGGGTAACAGTAGTGCACCCCTGCAGGGATGAATCTTCTATTGATAGCCGGTCCTACGGTAAAGGACGCTCAGTTTGTGTATCCTGATCTACTACTTAAACTGGATACTTGTTACTTAATTGAAGCTTCGGGATCGCTTTCTCGCTTGGGAGTCGAGGAAGGATCTTTAAGCTGTACTTCAACATGTTTGCTAAATAAAATGTTATTCTTCTCTCTTCTACTGCTGCAAGATGATGGCCTTGTGAAGATGTTTGAGGATGCTAGTCTTCGATAGGACTAGGCCTTCTCCCTATTCTGGCATTTCGCAGCCCAGTCCACATATACAGCCTTCTCCATTGATAATGTTGCAATGTAGTATAGATCCTTGCTTGCTGAGTACTTCGGATGAGTACTCACGGTTGCTTTATTTCTCTTTTCCCCATATACCCCACATTGATGATACAAACAGACGATGGAGTCCAGGAGCCAGATGCCACCACCGGAGCCTACTACCAGGAGGGTCCAGAGGGTACTTACTACTGGATCGAGCCAGATGCCGATGACCAGAGGTAGGATCGGAGGCTCCCAGGCAGGAGGCCAACGCCTTTCGATCTAGGTCGCTGTTTGTGCTAGCCTTCTTAAGGCAAAACTTGTTTAACTATGTCTGTACTCAGATAATATTTGTATGACTGACCTATGTATTCGGATCTCGGATCCCTGGTCTGTAATATTGTGGACCTCCGTTTAAATTGTGTTAGAGTTGTGGTTGTGATATCTTCCCGTGAGTCCCTGTGCTTGATCGTACACGTTTGCGTGTATGATTAGTGTACGATTGAGTCGGGGGCTCCACAAGTTGGTATCAGAGCCGACTGCCTGTAGGAAGCCCCCTTCCAATTCCTTGGCCGAAGTTGAGTCTAGACATCGAAAAAATGATTTACTAACTTGGCTGTGTGGCTTACGGGCCCATGTCGCCAACTGGGTGGTATTAGGATCTTTTATTCCTCGTCTATACTCTGGGACTCTGATCTCTTTTACCGGGTAAATAAATTTTACTAACGCCGACACTTAGGATCTCGTAAATCCCGTCTACCCGGAGAGTGGATCTGTGCAATTTCCCTGTCATTGATCTGATTAGTCTGATAATCATTTTCCTTTCCATTGTTTGTTTAACATTTCTCTCCGAGTTGTGTTAAACTTCTCATTGTCATTTGACAAATCTGAATTTCCTCTGTTTCAGATGGATCGTTTGTTTCCACCGCGTCCTACGACACAGCTTGTGCTTCGCACTTGGGCTCGTAATGCCCCTGGGTTTCCAGCTGTCCTGATCGCTCTCATGACCAGACTGGCTACCGTTTGTATCCTGAGTACTTGGTTTACGAGGTTTACCGCGAGTTCAACCAGGAACAGTACTATGCTGAAGTTCGGATTTATGATCAGCAGAACAACTCAGACACCGAGCTACACCTTTTTCACGGATTAGGCGTGACGATTGAGATGGCAGTCCATGATGCCGCCTACTCTGTGTCGTACGTCTCCGAGGGAGAGCACAATGCTAACTTGGATGATACTGCGTTTCGGTACATTCCGTATGCACCTGTTGGAGATGCTACTGGATACTACACAGCTATCGTGCCCCGTACGAGTCTCGACGCTATGACCCGCGCGTTCTGATTCAGTGCACTCAGGCTCGGATCGCACTATCGGGCTCTTGCCGTCGAGTGGTTGCCACTCGAGCATGCTCTACGATGCTATGACGCAGTTGCTACCCGTGTTCGTGCAGGGATACATCCGGAGTATATTCTTTACCCACGCAGGACCGAGATGCCGCCAGGTATTGATTGGCCTGCTGTGGGAGGTCACACTGCACGTGGACCTCTTCTTACAGTTCGAGACCGGGTTCTGCATCAGAGTGCACATGGAGCACAGGATCCTGCCGCGACGAACATTCGTCGTCCGCACTTGCAGTTACCCCGTTTAGTGGTTTTCTCCGACGTGATGTAGCCTTTGCTATGTCACGTTGTGACTTCCTTACCGCGTGCCTGCGTGCCGCCTAGTGGTGTCTCTAGTTTTTCAATTTGCACCGTTATGCTGCCCGATTTTAACCGACCGTGTATGGATCTGTATGTCTAATCGATGCTGTTATGTATCTGTTACACTACTTAATTTGTGGTCGAGTTACATCATGTTTGACACTAAACGCTCGCAGTTACTTTACTAAACTACCCCCTGTTGATACTTAGCAGGATGGTTAGACCAGGTGGTCGTGGTCGTGGTCGTGCCCCTGAACGTCCACCACGCCAGACTATATGGCGGCTATGATGCAACAGTTTGAGCTTAACCGCCAGTTCAGTGGTTGGAATCATGGCTCAGTTTCCGCATCAGAACAACCAGAACCAGAACCCAGCTTCAATAACTTTGACAGAGTTTATGCGACTCAACCCAACTCAGTTCCGCAATTCTGACAAGCCCCGGATGCCGATGACTGGCTCCGCGACATCACTCACGAGATGGAGTCAGCTAATGTCGCCCCTGCCAATACGTCAACTTCGCGGCCTTTTTCTTAAAGGGCCCGCTGCTCAATGGTGGGACACACACAAGCGTACTCTGCCTGTTGGAACAGTCATCACCTGGTATGAGTTCCAGGCTGCTTTCCATACACGTTACATCCCTCAGGCAATTATGGAACGCATGAAGACCCAGTTCCGTAACCTCACTCAGGGCAACAAGACAGTCGAAGCTTATCAGCGGGAATTTCTAGACCTCTCCCGCTATGCTGAAGAAGACATCGCAAGATGCTCGCAGACAAGAGAAGTTCCGTAATGGACTACACCCCGACCTCAAGCTTGCACAGCTGCTCAAGACTTCAATGACTTTTCAACTCTGACGAACAAGGCTATTCTTGTTGAGAGACCGCTCAGATGGAACACAAGGACTCGCAGAAGCGCTATCGTGATGCTGGCTCATCTTCGGGCTCAGCATCGAAGCGTCGAGTTTGGATCCCCAAAATGCATTCCGTTCCAATGCCTCTACGCAAAAGAACAACTATGCTACAACACGTCTGCCTCCTCCACCACGAGGCAGCCAAAAGCTCAAGCTATTCAAAACAATGCTCCTCTTCGTCCTGAAGATGGTCTGTGCTTCAAGTGTCGCAAACCAGGTCACCAGGCTAAAGACTGCCGCCAGAATCAGAATCAGTTAGCCTTTCCCCGTATTGGCCGTGGCAATGGTCGTGGCAACAATCAGACCGCAACTATAATACTGGGTCTGCTGCACATGGTCGTGGACACGCCTACAACATTGACATTGAAGAAGTCCAGGATCAACCTGCTACTGTGATGGGTACCCTTCTTGTTAACTCAGTACCTGCTTCTGTTTTATTGATTCAGGAGCATCCACATTCATTCATCTCTGGAAAATTTGCATTTATGCATGGCATTTGATGAGAAAATGCATACTCCGTTAGTCATTAAAACTCCCGGAGGTCACTGTCATGCTGACGTAATAGCACCTGATGTTACCATCGAAATTAAAGGATTGGAATTCCTTGCATCGCCCATGTCCTTGAAATCTTCCACCATAGACTATACTTGGAATGGATTGGTTGAAAGCTCACATTGCTTCGATCAATTGTGCCCATAAGGTCGTCCAACTTCTTCACCCCACGATGAGATAGTGAACTATACTGCCCGCATTACTCGGGACGCCGAAGCTCAGATATATGCTCTGAATGCTTTGAACGCCTCACCTCTGGAAGGGATCGAGAATGTTCCTGTCGTTCGAGATTTTCTAGACGTCTTTCCAGAAGAACTTCCAGGAATACCCCCGGCTAGAGCTGTCGAGTTTGTCATCGACTTGAAGCCTGGCACTGTCCCTATTGCCAAGCGACCTTATAAGATGCCTCCGCATCACCTACTCAAGCATAAGGAGAGAAATCGACAAGTCGCTTAAGAGTGGTTTCATCCGCCCAGTTCCTCGCTTGGGGAGCACCTCACTCTTCGTTAAGAAGAAGGATGGAACTAATTGTTTGGTTCAGGATTATCGGCCCATTAACCAAGCCACAATCCAGAATAAATACCCACTGCCCCGGATCAATGATCTTTATGATCAACTCGCTGGATCATCGGTGTTCTCTAAACTCGACCTGAGGTTGGGTTATCACCAGATCCGTGTCCGTGAAGAGGATATTCCCAAGACTGCATTCGTCACTCGTTATGGCTCCTATGAATACACCGTCATGTCATTTGGCCTAACGAATGCTCCAGCAACTTTCTCCGTCTGATGAATTATATATTCATGGATTATCTCGACAAATTCGTCGTGGTTTATTTGGATGATATCCTATCTATTCTAAGAATAAAGAAGAACATGCTGAACACCTCCGTTGGTACTGGAAAGGCTTCGAGAACACCATTTGTATGCCAAGTATTCCAAATGTGAATTCTGGTTATCTGAATAACTTACCTTGGACATGTGATTTCCAAGGATGGAATTGCTGTTAACCCCGAACGAGTTCAGGCTATTCTGACTGACTCCCTCGAAGAATGTTAAGCAAGTTAGAAGTTTTTCGGACTTGCTAGTTATTGCCGTCGATTCGTTGGAACTTTTCCAAGATTGCAAAAACCATTGACAAATCGCTTCACAAAGGTGTTAAATTTGAATGTGGACAGAAAAATGTGAAGAAAAGCTTTCAGGACCACTAAAAGATAAATTGACATCTGCCCAAGTATTAGCACCCCCGGATTCCCAAAAGGATTTCGTAATATACTGCGATGCCTCTCGTCAAGGATTAGGCTGTGTCCTAATGCAAGAACGCAAGGTGATTGCTTATGCCTCCGACAATTGCGTCCTCACGAAGAGAAAATTACCCAGTGCACGATCTCGAACTTTCTGCGGTTATTTATGCCCTGAAGCTATGGCGACATTACCTTCTCGGTAACCGTTGTGAGATATATACGGATCATCAAAGTTGATGAGTATTTATATACTCAACCGGATCTGAACCTTCGTCAACAAAGATGGCTCGAGACAATTGCCGATTATGATATGAATATCTCATACACCCCTGGCAAGGCAAATGAATGGCCGATGCTTGAGCCGCAAGGCTTATTGCAGCAACCATATGGTTCAGGAATCACAACCTCTTCTTTATGAAGAGTTTCGTAAATTGAACCTCCAATTGTTCCACAGGGTTATCTCAATACCCTCATTGTCGAACCAGATTTAGAACACAGCATCAAAACTATGCAACGGTATTGACTTGAAGTTGAAAGGATCAACCGGTACCTTGAAAAAAAGGAAAACCGTCGGAGTTCCATCTTGATAATGATGGGATCCTATTTTTCCACGACGTCTCTTCGTACCTAAGTTCAAAGATGAGAGGGAACACGTTATGATGGAAGCTCATGACACTCCTCTGTCAATTCATCCTGGTGGTAGCACAAAGATGTACCGTGACATTGTCAGAGATACTGGTGGCCTAATATGAAGCGAGACATTGCTCGTTATGTTTCTGAGTGTGACGTTTGCCGCCGCGTTAAAGCTCAACATCAAAGGCCCGCAGGAACTCTGCAACCCCTTGCAATTCCTGAATGGAAATGGGACAAGGTCCAAATGGATTTCATTATTTGGTTTTCCCAAATCCCAGAAGGGTAATGATGCTATATTGTCGTCATTGACCGATTCTCCAAGGTTCCTCACTTTCTACCAGTTAAGGAGACAATCACTGCTAGCCAGTTAGCAGACTGTATGTTTCCCGAATTGTGTCACTCCACGGTGTTCCGTTGGAGAACAGTTCTGATCGTGGCAGCCTCTTCACCTCCAGATTCTGGAATATTTCCAAGAAGCTATGGGAACACACCTGTCTTTTAGCACCGCTTTTCACCCTCAGTCACAGGGTCAAGTTGAACAGAGTTAATCAAGTGCTCGAAGATATGCTTCGAGCTTGCGTCATCTCCTTCGGTAAGAAATAGGAGGAGGAATCTCTCCCGTATGCCGAATTCTCTTACAACAATAGATAAGGCTAGTCTGAAGATGGCACCGTTTGAAGTTCTATACGGTCGTAAGTGTCGAACCCTCTGAATTGGTCAGAAACTGGGGAACGCTCACTCGTCGGACCGGACATTTTCAGCAAGCAGAAGACCAAGTCCGCATTGTCCGTGAACATCTGAAAACTGCTCAGTCTCGCCAGAAGAGCAACTATGACCGAAAGCACCAGGAAATAGTCTATCAACCTGGCGAGCAAGCTTACCTCCGCGTCACTCCATTGAAAGGCACTCATAGGTTCGGCTCAAAGGCAAGTTAGCTCCCGCTACATTGGCCCGTTCCGTATTCTTGCCCGTCGAGGAGAGGGTGGCATATCAATTGCAATTGCCGCCAATCTTTCTCAAGTACATGATGTCTTTCATGTATCCCAACTCCGTCGCTGCTTCAAGGATCCTATTCGAGCTGTGGATCACGAAGTGCTTGAATTACGGGAAGATCTGTCTTATCCAGAATATCCCATCCGTATTCTTGATGAAGTGAACGTCGAACTCGTCAAAAGTCAATCAAGTTCCTCAAGGTTCAGTGGTCGAATCATTCTGAAGATGAAGCCACTGGGAACGCGAGGATCGTCTTCGCGAAGAATACCCCTCTTTCTTTCAGTCTTCCTCTTAATTCTCGGGACGAGAATTCTTAATAGATGAGGAGAATTGTAACACCCCCTGTCTTAGCAACGAAATCACTTTTGATAATGACATGTCAGCATGATTAGATTATACATGCATAATCATCATTAGCATCATATTGCATTTCAACTCCTAAGTCAAATTCAAATTTAAATGAAAGTGAAATATAAAAGTTGCTAACATAAAAACTGAAATGTTAGTAAATAATAAATATGCAGAGGCTATTCTAAAATTGTAACCAACAATAATAAAAAATTAGGTGGCTCTAACATAATTAAAACAGTAAGGTTTAATGCATTTTAATTATTATAAAAATGGGTGTGAACTCAAGTTGACTCCAAACTAATTTTGGTAGTGTTAGGTAATGCCTTAGTATTTGTTGGAGCAGTTCCTATGTTTTACAAAATTCAGTATCGGCCAACAATTGCTAAAATGAGAAAAGAAAATAAATAAAAGAAAAACGAAACAGAAAAAGAAAAGAAAAAGAAGAAAAGAGAAACCCCCCCCCCCCCTCTCCCCCCCGGCCCAGCTGGCCCGACCGGCCCACCCTCCCCTATTTGGCCTCCCCTGGAGCCCCAAACTCTAATCCCCACCCCCCCACCGACAGAATCCCCCGGGTTTCCCCCCCCCTCTCGGTCCGGACGGGCCGAGGCCTCGCTCCCCCGCGGCTCGTCCGACCGCGCCCCGATGCCCTACGCGCGGGTGAGGAACTCCCCGGCTCCTCTTCCCTCTGGCCGCGCTCCCGCTCGCCCTCCCTCCGAGCCCCTGCCTGCTCTGCTGCTGCGCCGCCCGCCGCTGCTTGCCCATCGCTGCTCGCCCAGCGACCCGAGCCGCGCCCCCCGCACCGCCCACTCGCGCCTCGCATCGCCGTCGCGCGCTCGACGAACCCCGCGCCCGCCGCCCCCGCGCGCGGCCTCGGCCGCTCGTCCTCCTAGCGACGCGTTCCCGCAATCGCCGCGCTCCGGCCCCCGCCTCCCTCCGCGTGCCCTACACCGCGCGCGCCGCCCGCGTCGCTCGGCCACCGCTCGCCCCGCGCCTCCGGCCCCGCTCTTGGCCTCGCTGCGACCACGCCCGGCGCCCAGCGCCCCTCGGGGCCTACCCGTCGCCCGCCACGCCGCGCCCGTTTGGCCTAGGGCCACTGACGAATGGGCCAGTGCCCCCCTGGCCAATGACATGTGGGGCCCCGCCCGAAAACGTTTTAATAAAAAAAAATTAATTAATTAATTAATTAGTTAATTAATCCTGATTAGGTTAATCTAATTAACTAATTAGTGTTAATTAAACAGTAATTAGTAATTAACTTAATTAACCGCTGACATCAGATGATGTCATGCTGATGTCATCGCAACACTATTTCGGATAATGTTGATTTAAATAATTAAATAAATTCCAGAAATTAATAAAAACTTTAGAAAATCATATTAAATAAACCGTAACTCCGATGAAAATATTTTATACATGAAAATTGCTCAGAACGACGATACGAACCCGAATACGTCTCCGTATTCCCGTCAGACTCCCGCAGCTATAAGAACATTGAAATTTAGACCAATTTCAGTAAATGAATAGTGCCCAACTTTAATTAAATAAATCCGAATAAATTCCTAAATTAACTAAATCATTTAGTTAGGCAGGTAGAACACACCCGGCATATCATTTAGACATGTCATACATGTTGTTTGCATTATTGCCGTGAATTTATTGTTTCTCTCCCCCTCCTTCTCTCTCTCGATAGACGCTTAGACCGACGGCGCTGCACCTGGATACGACTACACTACCGCACGCAGCCCGTTGACGACCTTCCCCTCTTGCCAGAGCAACCAGGCAAGCCCCCCCCCCCCCCTTGAGCATTCCAGATATCGCCCATTCTATTCTCCTGCTTGCATTAAATTTTGCTACTGTTAATGTATGCTCCTATTCTGATGCATAGCCTGCTGTTGTAACCTGTTCATTGCTACCTTACCTGCCTATGATTAACTGCTGTTTAGTTTAGGTTGGAATGAACCATCAGTGACCCCACCACCTTACCTTTGTTGCCCCTGCTTGATCATCGACGACTCGATCAACGTGATCGTCGACCAGAGACCGACACCTCACTTCACACCCCCTTAGTTGTACGACTCTGCGTAGTAACTATCGAGTGCCGAGGGTGATACCTCGTAACGCACTCCCGATGAATACTCTGCAGTGTAGCTGTTCGGTCGTGGTCATCGAGGGTGATTCCTCCTTCTCCACTTCTGATACGACTCTGTCGTGCGACCCCTCAGTGTGAACCTCGAGGGTGATACCTCATGCGTTCACCCTGACTGTTTCGTCGAGTGGAATCCGCCGAGGGTGATTCCTCGGGTTTCTCCCTTGATGTTATGACCACACGATTACTTGACCTCTGTTACAGGCGGGTCCACCCTGGTGGGTACCCACTGGGGATCTATGATTTCGGGTGTGCCGGAAGGGCACTCGAGTGTGACATTGTGGCGGAGCATCAGAGACTCTGATTGTCTCCGCTTGATACTAATTGAGCCTATTGGATTTGGGTGTGTGATCTGAGTGGGTCGACGTGCCCTATACGCACTACCACCACGCGGGATAATGGTTATGGGACCCTCTGCGAAGTACGTTTCTCCGAAAGCTCGTCTGACGTCACGATTCACCGTGCGGGCTGATTGTCGGGATTGGGCTGGATACTTCACTGACGAGTTCAGTGTCGCGCCTGCACCCCGGCCAGTCTCGCAACGCGCAGGGTGCCCAGGGCGATGGCCCGAGACCTCTGGGTGCATAGGTTAGTCCGGCGTGCTGACCTCTCTGCCGAGCCTAGGTAGAGCGCTGCTTTGTGTTGATCTTCCGAGGACGGGCATTACCCAGCAAGTGTGTCCGGCCAGAGTTGATCGAGCGTGTTGGGTAACAGTAGTGCACCCCTGCAGGGATGAATCTTCTATTGATAGCCGGTCCTACGGTAAAGGACGCTCAGTTTGTGTATCCTGATCTACTACTTAAACTGGATACTTGTTACTTAATTGAAGCTTCGGGATCGCTTTCTCGCTTGGGAGTCGAGGAAGGATCTTTAAGCTGTACTTCAACATGTTTGCTAAATAAAATGTTATTCTTCTCTCTTCTACTGCTGCAAGATGATGGCCTTGTGAAGATGTTTGAGGATGCTAGTCTTCGATAGGACTAGGCCTTCTCCCTATTCTGGCATTTCTGCAGCCCAGTCCACATATACAGCCTTTCTCCATTGATAATGTTGCATATGTAGTATAGATCCTTGCTTGCTGAGTACTTCGGATGAGTACTCACGGTTGCTTTATTTTCTCTTTTCCCCATATACCCCACATTGATGATACAAACAGACGATGGAGTCCAGGAGCCAGATGCCACCACCGGAGCCTACTACCAGGAGGGTCCAGAGGGTACTTACTACTGGATCGAGCCAGATGACCAGGAGTAGGATCGGAGGCTCCCAGGCAGGAGGCCAACGCCTTTCGATCTAGTGTCGCTGTTTGTGCTAGCCTTCTTAAGGCAAAACTTGTTTAACTATGTCTGTACTCAGATAATATTTGTATGACTGACCTATGTATTCGGATCTTCGGATCCCTGGTCTGTAATATTGTGGACCTCCGTTTAAATTGTGTTAGAGTTGTGTTGTGATATCTTCCCGTGAGTCCCTGTGCTTGATCGTACACGTTTGCGTGTATGATTAGTGTACGATTGAGTCGGGGGCTCCACAAGTTGGTATCAGAGCCGACTGCCTGTAGGAAGCCCCCTTCCAATTCCTTGGCCGAAGTTGAGTCTAGACATCGAAAAACTGATTTACTAACTTGGCTGTGTGGCTTACGGGCCCATGTCGCCAACTGGGTGGTATTAGGATCTTTTATTCCTCGTCTATACTCTGGGACTCTGATCTCTCTTTTACTCGGGTTAAATAAATTTTACTAACGCCGACACTTAGGATCTCGTAAATCCCGTCTACCCGGAGAGCTGGATATCTGTGCAATTTCCCTGTCATTGATCTGATTAGTCTGATAATCATTTTCCTTTCCATTGTTTTGTTTAACATTTCTCTCCGAGTTGTGTTAAACTTCTCATTGTCATTTGACAAATCTGAATTTCCTCTGTTTCAGATGGATCGTTTGTTTCCACCGCGTCCTACGACACAGCTTGTGCTTCGCACTTGGGCTCGTAATGCCCCTGGGTTTCCAGCTGTCCTGATCGCTCTCATGACCAGACTTGGCTACCGTTGGTATCCTGAGTACTTGGTTTACGAGGTTTACCGCGAGTTCAACCAGGAACAGTACTATGCTGAAGTTCGGATTTATGATCAGCAGAACAACTCAGACACCGAGCTACACCTTTTTCACGGATTAGGCGTGACGATTGAGATGGCAGTCCATGATGCCGCCTACTCTGCTGTCGTACGTCTCCGAGGAGAGCACAATGCTAACTTGGATGATACTGCGTTTCGGTACATTCCGTATGCACCTGTTGGAGATGCTACTGGATACTACACAGCTATCTGTGCCCCGTACGAGTCTCGACGCTATGACCCGCGCGTTCTGATTCAGTGCACTCAGGCTCTGGATCGCACTATTCGGGCTCTTGCCGTCGAGTTGGTTGCCACTCGAGCATGTCTCTACGATGCTATGACGCAGTTGCTACCCGCTGTTCGTGCAGGGATACATCCGGAGTATATTCTTTACCCACGCAGGACCGAGATGCCGCCAGGTATTGATTGGCCTGCTGTGGGAGGTCACACGCCTGCACGTGGACCTCTTCTTACAGTTCGAGACCGGGTTCTGCATCAGAGTGCACATGGAGCACAGGATCCTGCCGCGACGAACATTCGTCGTCCGCACTTGCAGTTACCCCGTTTCAGTGGTTTTCTCCGACGCTGATGTAGCCTTTGCTATGTCACGTTGTGTACTTCCTTACCGCGTGCCTGCGTGCCGCCTAGTGTGTCTCTAGTTTTTCAATTTGCACCGTTATGCTGCCCGATTTTAACCGACCGTGTATGGATCTGTATGTCTTAATCGACTGCTGTTATGTATCTGTTACACTACTTAATTTGTGGTCGAGTTACATCATGTTTGACACTAAACGCTCGCAGTTACTTTTACTAAACTACCCCCTGTTGATACTTAGCAGGATGGTTAGACCAGGTGGTCGTGGTCGTGGTCGTGCCCCTGAACGTCCACCACCGCCAGACTATATGGCGGCTATGATGCAACAGTTTGAGCTTAACCGCCAGTTCATGGTTGGAATCATGGCTCAGTTTCCGCATCAGAACAACCAGAACCAGAACCCAGCTTCAATAACTTTGACAGAGTTTATGCGACTCAACCCAACTCAGTTCCGCAATTCTGACAAGCCCCTGGATGCCGATGACTGGCTCCGCGACATCACTCACGAGATGGAGTCAGCTAATGTCGCCCCTGCCAACTACGTCAACTTCGCGGCCTTTTTCTTAAAGGGCCCCGCTGCTCAATGGTGGGACACACACAAGCGTACTCTGCCTGTTGGAACAGTCATCACCTGGTATGAGTTCCAGGCTGCTTTCCATACACGTTACATCCCTCAGGCAATTATGGAACGCATGAAGACCCAGTTCCGTAACCTCACTCAGGGCAACAAGACAGTCGAAGCTTATCAGCGGGAATTTCTAGACCTCTCCCGCTATGCTGAAGAAGACATCGCCACAGATGCTCGCAGACAAGAGAAGTTCCGTAATGGACTACACCCCGACCTCAAGCTTGCACTAGCTGCTCAAGACTTCAATGACTTTTCAACTCTGACGAACAAGGCTATTCTTGTTGAGACCGCTCAGATGGAACACAAGGACTCGCAGAAGCGCTATCGTGATGCTGGCTCATCTTCGGGCTCAGCATCGAAGCGTCGAGTTTGGATCCCCAACAATGCATTCCGTTCCAATGCCTCTACGCAAAAGAACAACTATGCTACACCACGTCTGCCTCCTCCACCACCGAGGCAGCCAAAAGCTCAAGCTATTCAAAACAATGCTCCTCTTCGTCCTGAAGATGGTCTGTGCTTCAAGTGTCGCAAACCAGGTCACCAGGCTAAAGACTGCCGCCAGAATCAGAATCAGTTAGCCTTTCCCCGTATTGGCCGTGGCAATGGTCGTGGCAACAATCAGACCCGCAACTATAATACTGGGTCTGCTGCACATGGTCGTGGACACGCCTACAACATTGACATTGAAGAAGTCCAGGATCAACCTGCTACTGTGATGGGTACCCTTCTTGTTAACTCAGTACCTGCTTCTGTTTTATTTGATTCAGGAGCATCACATTCATTCATCTCTGGAAAATTTGCATTTATGCATGGCATTTGATATGAGAAAATGCATACTCCGTTAGTCATTAAAACTCCCGGAGGTCACTGTCATGCTGACGTAATAGCACCTGATGTTACCATCGAAATTAAAGGATTGGAATTCCTTGCATCGCCCATCGTCCTGAAATCTTCCACCATAGACCTCATACTTGGAATGGATTGGTTGAAAGCTCACATTGCTTCGATCAATTGTGCCACTAAGGTCGTCCAACTTCTTCACCCCACCGATGAGATAGTGAACTATACTGCCCGCATTACTCGGGACGCCGAAGCTCAGATATATGCTCTGAATGCTTTGAACGCCTCACCTCTGGAAGGGATCGAGAATGTTCCTGTCGTTCGAGATTTTCTAGACGTCTTTCCAGAAGAACTTCCAGGAATACCCCCGGCTAGAGCTGTCGAGTTTGTCATCGACTTGAAGCCTGGCACTGTCCCTATTGCCAAGCGACCTTATAAGATGCCTCCGCATCACCTACTCAAGCATAAGGAAGAAATCGACAAGTCGCTTAAGAGTGGTTTCATCCGCCCCAGTTCCTCCGCTTGGGGAGCACCTTCACTCTTCGTTAAGAAGAAGGATGGAACTAATTGTTTGGTTCAGGATTATCGGCCCATTAACCAAGCCACAATCCAGAATAAATACCCACTGCCCCGGATCAATGATCTTTATGATCAACTCGCTGGATCATCGGTGTTCTCTAAACTCGACCTGAGGTTGGGTTATCACCAGATCCGTGTCCGTGAAGAGGATATTCCCAAGACTGCATTCGTCACTCGTTATGGCTCCTATGAATACACCGTCATGTCATTTGGCCTAACGAATGCTCCAGCAACTTTCTCCCGTCTGATGAATTATATATTCATGGATTATCTCGACAAATTCGTCGTGGTTTATTTGGATGATATCCTTATCTATTCTAAGAATAAAGAAGAACATGCTGAACACCTCCGTTTGGTACTGGAAAGGCTTCGAGAACACCATTTGTATGCCAAGTATTCCAAATGTGAATTCTGGTTATCTGAAGTAACTTACCTTGGACATGTGATTTCCAAGGATGGAATTGCTGTTAACCCCGAACGAGTTCAGGCTATTCTTGACTGGACTCCCTCGAAGAATGTTAAGCAAGTTAGAAGTTTTCTCGGACTTGCTAGTTATTGCCGTCGATTCGTTGAGAACTTTTCCAAGATTGCAAAACCATTGACAAATCTGCTTCACAAAGGTGTTAAATTTGAGTGGACAGAAAAATGTGAAGAAAGCTTTCAGACACTAAAAGATAAATTGACATCTGCCCAAGTATTAGCACCCCCGGATTCCCAAAAGGATTTCGTAATATACTGCGATGCCTCTCGTCAAGGATTAGGCTGTGTCCTAATGCAAGAACGCAAGGTGATTGCTTATGCCTCCCGACAATTGCGTCCTCACGAAGAAAATTACCCAGTGCACGATCTCGAACTTTCTGCGGTTATTTATGCCCTGAAGCTATGGCGACATTACCTTCTCGGTAACCGTTGTGAGATATATACGGATCATCAAAGTTTGAAGTATTTATATACTCAACCGGATCTGAACCTTCGTCAACAAAGATGGCTCGAGACAATTGCCGATTATGATATGAATATCTCATACACCCCTGGCAAGGCAAATGTAATGGCCGATGCTTTGAGCCGCAAGGCTTATTGCAGCAACCATATGGTTCAGGAATCACAACCTCTTCTTTATGAAGAGTTTCGTAAATTGAACCTCCATATTGTTCCACAGGGTTATCTCAATACCCTCATTGTCGAACCAGATTTAGAACACAGCATCAAAACTATGCAACGGTATGACTCTGAAGTTGAAAGGATCAACCGGTACCTTGAAAAAGGAAAACCGTCGGAGTTCCATCTTGATAATGATGGGATCCTATTTTTCCAACGACGTCTCTTCGTACCTAAGTTCAAAGATGAGAGGGAACACGTTATGATGGAAGCTCATGACACTCCTCTGTCAATTCATCCTGGTAGCACAAAGATGTACCGTGACATTTGTCAGAGATACTGGTGGCCTAATATGAAGCGAGACATTGCTCGTTATGTTTCTGAGTGTGACGTTTGCCGCCGCGTTAAAGCTCAACATCAAAGGCCCGCAGGAACTCTGCAACCCCTTGCAATTCCTGAATGGAAATGGGACAAGGTCCAAATGGATTTCATTACTGGTTTTCCCAAATCCCAGAAGGGTAATGATGCTATA
This sequence comes from Thinopyrum elongatum, assembly GCA_011799875.1. Lineage (NCBI taxonomy): Eukaryota > Viridiplantae > Streptophyta > Magnoliopsida > Poales > Poaceae > Thinopyrum > Thinopyrum elongatum. The sequence continues at coordinate 58,108,229 of CM022299.1, forward strand.
TTTGTCGTCATTGACCGATTCTCCAAGGTTCCTCACTTTCTACCAGTTAAGGAGACAATCACTGCTAGCCAGTTAGCAGACTTGTATGTTTCCCGAATTGTGTCACTCCACGGTGTTCCGTTGGAGAACAGTTCTGATCGTGGCAGCCTCTTCACCTCCAGATTCTGGAATAATTTCCAAGAAGCTATGGGAACACACCTGTCTTTTAGCACCGCTTTTCACCCTCAGTCACAGGGTCAAGTTGAACGAGTTAATCAAGTGCTCGAAGATATGCTTCGAGCTTGCGTCATCTCCTTCGGTAAGAAATGGGAGGAATCTCTCCCGTATGCCGAATTCTCTTACAACAATAGCTATCAGGCTAGTCTGAAGATGGCACCGTTTGAAGTTCTATACGGTCGTAAGTGTCGAACCCCTCTGAATTGGTCAGAAACTGGGGAACGCTCACTCGTCGGACCGGACATTATTCAGCAAGCAGAAGACCAAGTCCGCATTGTCCGTGAACATCTGAAAACTGCTCAGTCTCGCCAGAAGAGCAACTATGACCGAAAGCACCAGGAAATAGTCTATCAACCTGGCGAGCAAGCTTACCTCCGCGTCACTCCATTGAAAGGCACTCATAGGTTCGGCATCAAAGGCAAGTTAGCTCCTCGCTACATTGGCCCGTTCCGTATTCTTGCCCGTCGAGGAGAGGTGGCATATCAATTGCAATTGCCGCCAAATCTTTCTCAAGTACATGATGTCTTTCATGTATCCCAACTCCGTCGCTGCTTCAAGGATCCTATTCGAGCTGTGGATCACGAAGTGCTTGAATTACGGGAAGATCTGTCTTATCCAGAATATCCCATCCGTATTCTTGATGAAGCTGAACGTCGAACTCGTCAAAAGTCAATCAAGTTCCTCAAGGTTCAGTGGTCGAATCATTCTGAAGATGAAGCCACTTGGGAACGCGAGGATCGTCTTCGCGAAGAATACCCCTCTTTCTTTCAGTCTTCCTCTTAATTCTCGGGACGAGAATTCTTAATAGATGAGGAGAATTGTAACACCCCCTGTCATTAGCAACAGAAATCACTTTTGATAATGACATGTCAGCATGATTAACACTGCATAATCATCATTAGCATCATATTGCATTTCAACTCCTAAGTCAAATTCAAATTTAAATGAAAGTGAAATATAAAAGTTGTCTAACATAAAAACTGAAATGTTCAGTAAATAATAAATATTGCAGAGGCTATTCTAAAATTGTAACCAACAAATAATAAAATAATTAGGTGGCTCTAACATAATTAAAACAGTAAGGTTTAATGCATTTTAATTATTATAAAAATGGTGTGAACTCAAGTTGACTCCAAACTAATTTTTGGTAGTGTTAGGTAATGCCTAGTATTTGTTGGAGCAGTTCCTATGTTTTACAAAATTCAGTATCTGGCCTAACAATTTGCTAAACTGAGAAAAGAAAATAAATAAAAGAAAAACGAAACAGAAAAAGAAAAGAAAAAGAAGAAAAGAGAAACCCCCCCCCCCCTCTCCCCCCGGCCCAGCGGCCCGACCGCCCACCCCTCCCTATTTGGCCTCCCCTGGAGCCCCAAACTCTAATCCCCCACCCCCCACCGACAGAATCCCCCCCGGGTTTCCCCCCCCCTCTCGGTCCGATCGGGCCGAGCCCTCGCTCCCCCGCGCGCTCGTCCCCGACCGCGCCCCGATGCCCTACGCGCCGCGTGAGGAACTCCCCCGGCCTCCTCTTCCGTCTCCCGGCGCATCCTCAGAGCCTGCTGAGCTGACCTGCGCCGTCCGCCCCCCGCCTCACCCTCCTACCGCCCCGAAAAATCCTCCTAGCCCCTTCTTCTCTGCTTGCTGCCGTCGCCCGCCGCTGCTTGCCCGTCGCTGCTCTCCCGCAGCGACCGAGCCCGCGCCCCGCACCGCCCACTCGCGCCCCGCATCGCCCGTCGCGCGCTCGCCCGACCCCGCGCCGCGCCCACGCGCGGCCTCGGCCGCTCGTCCCTCGCACGCGCTTGCCGCGATCGCCGCGCTCCGGCCCCCGCCTCGCCTCCGCGCGCCCTGCACCGCGTGCCGCCGCCCGCTGCCGCTCCGGCCACCGCGCCGCGCCGCCCGCCTCTGGCCGCCGCCCCGCCTCCAGCCCCGCTTGCGCTCGCATGCGCCCGCGCCCGGCGCCCAGCGCCCCTCGGGCGCCTGCCCGTTGCCCGCATGCCCGCGCCCGTTTGGCCTTAGGGCCACTGACGAATGGGCCAGTGCCCCCCTGGCCAATGACATGTGGGGCCCCGCCCGAAAACGTTTTAATAATTAAAAAAAATTAATTAAATAATTAGTTAATTAATCCTGATTAGGTTAATCTAATTAACTAATTAGTGTTAATTAAACAGTAATTAGTAATTAACTTAATTAACCGCTGACATCAGCATGATGTCATGCTGATGTCATCGCAACACTGTTTCGGATAATGTTGATTTAAATAATTAAATAAATTCCAGAAATTAATAAAAACTTTAGAAAATCATATTAAATAAACCGTAACTCCGATGAAAATATTTTATACATGAAACTTGCTCAGAACGACGATACGAACCCGAATACGTCCTCCGTATTCCCGTCAGACGCCCACAGCTATAAGAACATTGAACTTTTAGACCGATTTCAGTAAATGAATAGTGCCCAACTTTAATTAAATAAATCCGAATAAATTCCTAAATTAACTAAATCATTTAGTTAGGCAGTAGAACACCCCGGCATATCATTTAGACATGTCATACATGTTGTTTGCATTATTGCCGTGAATTTATTGTTTCTCTCCCCCTCTTCTCTCTCTTGATAGACGCTGGAGGCGACGGCGCTGCACCTGGATACGACTACACTACCGACGAGCAGCCCGTTGACGACCTTCCCCTCTGCCAGAGCAACCAGGCAAGCCCCCCCCCCCCCCCCCCCCCCCCCCCCCCCCCCCTTGAGCTTCCAGATACGCCCATTCTATTCTCGCTGTTGCATTAGATTGCTACTGTTAATGTATGCTCCTATCTGATGCATAGCCTGCTGTTGAACCTGTTCATTGCTACCTTACCTGCCTATGATAAACTGTTTAGTTTAGGTTGGAATGAACCATCAGTGACCCCACCACCTTACCTTTGTTGCCCCTGCTTGATCATCGATGACTCGATCAACGTGATCGTCGACCAGAGACCGACACCTCACTTCACACCCCCTTAGTTGTACGACTCAGCGTACTAACTATCGAGTGCCGAGGGTGATACCTCGTAACGCACTCCCGATGAATACTCTGCAGTGTAGCTGTTCGGTCGTGGTCATCGAGGGTGATTCCTCCTTCTCCACTTCCGATACGACTCTGTCGTGCGACCCCTCAGTGTGAACCTCGAGGGTGATACCTCATGCGTTCACCCTGACTGTTTCGTCGAGTGGAATCCGCCGAGGGTGATTCCTCGGGTTTCCCCCTTGATGTTATGACCACACGATTACTTGACCTCTGTTACAGGCGGGTCCACCCTGGTGGGTACCCGCTGGGGATCTATGATTTCGGGTGTGCCGGAAGGGCACTCGAGTGTGACATTGTGGCGGAGCATCAGAGACTCTGATTGTCTCCGCTTGATACTAATTGAGCCTATTGGATTTGGGTGTGTGATCTGAGTGGGTCGACATGCCCTATACGCACTACCACCACGCGGGATAATGGTTATGGGACCCTCTGCGAAGTATGTTTCTCCGAAAGCTCGTCTGACGTCACGATTCACCATGCGGGCTGATTGTCGGGATTGGGCTGGATACTTCACTGACGAGTTCAGTGTCGCGCCTGCACCCCGGCCAGTCTCGCAACGCGCAGGGTGCCCAGGGCGATGGCCCGAGACCTCTGGGTGCATAGGTTAGTCCGGCGTGCTGACCTCTCTGCCGAGCCTAGGTAGAGCGCTGCTTTGTGTTGATCTTCCGAGGACGGGCATTGCCCAGCAAGTGTGTCCGGCCAGAGTTGATCGAGCGTGTTGGGTAACAGTAGTGCACCCCTGCAGGGATGAATCTTCTATCGATAGCCGGTCCTACGGTAATGACGCTCAGTTTGTGTATCCCGATCTACTACTTAAACTGGATACTTGTTACTTAATTGAAGCTTCGGGATCGCTTTCTCGCTTGGGAGTCGAGGAAGGATCTTTAAGCTGTACTTCAACATGTTTGCTAAATAAAATGTTATTCTTCTCTCTTCTACTGCTGCAAGATGATGGCCTTGTGAAGATGTTTGAGGATGCTAGTCTTCGATAGGACTAGGCCTTCTCCCTATTCTGGCATTTCTGCAGCCCAGTCCACATATACAGCCTTTCTCCATTGATAATGTTGCATATGTAGTATAGATCCTTGCTTGCTGAGTACTTCGGATGAGTACTCACGGTTGCTTTATTTTCTCTTTTCCCCATATACCCCACATTGATGATACAAACAGACGATGGAGTCCAGGAGCCAGATGCCACCACCGGAGCCTACTACCAGGAGGGTCCAGAGGGTACTTACTACTGGATCAAGCCAGATGACCAGGAGTAGGATCGGAGGCTCCCAGGCAGGAGGCCAACGCCTTTCGATCTAGTGTCGTTGTTTGTGCTAGCCTTCTTAAGGCAAAACTTGTTTAACTATGTCTGTACTCAGATAATATTTGTATGACTGACCTATGTATTCGGATCTTCGGATCCCTGGTCTGTAATATTGTGGACCTCCGTTTAAATTGTGTTAGAGTTGTGTTGTGATATCTTCCCGTGAGTCCCTGTGCTTGATCGTACACGTTTGCGTGTATGATTAGTGTACGATTGAGTCGGGGGCGCCACAATAACCATTGCAATCATGCTTTTTATTCAAGGGGCTATCTTGAACCACTTCATAGATTTCTTCTTTTAATACTTCATCACAATTTTTAGATTCATGAATTTCAAGCAAAACTTCATAAAGATAATCTAGTGCACTAAACTCACTAGCAATAGGTTCATCATAATTGGATCTCTCAAAAATATTAGCAAGTCGATGAGGCTACATAAACCTTTAGTTTCTGTTTTGGAATAAATACACAATTATGCCAAACAAACGAGCAAACAAACCAAGTAAGACAAAAGGGCAAACGAAAAGGCAAACGAAAAGAAGGCGAATGAAAGAAGGGCGAATAAAAGGCAAATATTTTTGTGTTTTTCTGAAGATGTTTTAGAAGTGGGGGAGAGGAAAACAGAGGCAAATGGCAAATAATGTAAATGCAAGAGATGAGTTTATGATGGGTACTTGGTAGGCTTGATGTAGAACCTCCCCGGCAACGGCACCAGAAATTCTTCCAGCTACTTCTTGAGCTTGCGTTGGTTTTTCCCTTGAAGAGGAAAGGGTGATGCAGCAAAGTAGAGATAAGTATTTCCCTCAGTTTTGAGCACCAAGGTATCAATCCAGTAGGAGGTACAAGCAAGTCTCCAATCAGTGCACCTGCACAAACAATCAAACACTTGCACCCAACGCGATAAAGGGGTTGTCAATCCCTTCACGGCCACTTGCATGGATGAGATCCGATAGAGATAGATATAAAAGATTACTAAAAACATAAAACAAAATAAAAGTAAATAAATGGCAGCAAGATATTTTTGTTTTTTTTGTTTATAGATCTGAAAATATATGATGGAAAATAGACCCGGGGGGCATAGGTTTCACTAGAGGCTTCTCCCTTGAAAGAAAACATACGGTGGGTGAACAAATTACTGTCGAGCAATTGATAGAAAAGTGCAAAGTTATGACGATATCCAAGGCAATGATTATGAATATAGGCATCACGTCCATGTCAAGTAGACCGAAATGATTCTGCATCTACTACTATTACTCCACACATCGATCGACTCCTACCTGCATCTAGAGTATTAAGTTCAAGAAAACAGAGTAACACATTAACAAAGATGAGATGCAGAGGGATAAACTCAATCAATATGATGAACCCCATCTTTTTACACTTGATCGCAACAATACAATATGTGCCTCGCTACCCCTACTTTGTCACTGGGTGAGGACATCGCAAGATTGAACCCAAAACTAAGCAACTCTCCCATTGCAAGAAAAACCAATCTAGTTGGCCAAACCAAACCGATAGTTCGAAGAGAAATACAAAGATATTTAATCATGCATAAAAGAGTTCAGAGAAGACTCAAATAATATTCATAGATAATCTGATCATAAATCCACAATTCATCGGATCTCGACAAACACATCGCAAAAGAATATTACATCAGATAGAACTCCAAGAACATCGAGGAGAACATGGTATTGAAGATCAAAGGGGGAGAAGAAGCCATCTAGATACTAGCTATGGACCCGTAGGTCTATGGTAAACTACTCACACATCATCGGTAGGGCGATAGAGTTGATGTAGAAGCCCTCCGTGATCGAATCCCCCTCCGGCAGATTACCAGAAAATGTCCCAAGATGGGATCTCGTGGTTCTGGAACTTGCGGTGGCGGAAAAGTATTTTTGTGGACTCTTCTGGTGGTTCGGGAATATTTCTGAATTTATAGGCCAAGAATTAGGGTTAGAGGACTCCCGAGGGGCCCACAAGCCAGGGGCGCCCTTCTAGGGTGCGCCCTGTAGGCTTGTGGTCTCCTCGGAGACCTCCTGGCCCCCTCTCCAAGTCCTACAGGTGTCTGCTGGTCCAAGAAATCATCGCGAAAGTTTTATTCTGTTTGGACTCCGTTTGATATTCCTTTTCTGTAAAGCTCAAAAACAAGGGAAAAAATAAACTGGCACTGGGCTCTAGGTTAATAGGTTAGTCCCAAAAATAATATAAAATAGCATATTAATGCATACAAAACATCCAAAATAGATAATATAATAGCATGGAACAATAAAAAATTATAGATACATTGGAGACGTATCAGTCATACACCCAATGCGTGAATGGTTTATTGAATCTCGATCATAGTGATACACATATTCATAATATTGATGCCAAAAAGATGCAAAGTTGATAATGATAGTGCAACATATACTTGTGACACTGCCGTTTAGGTCATATTAGTGTAAAGCGCATGAAGAAACTCCATGCGGATGGACTTTTGGAATCACTTCTTGATTATGAATCATTTGATACTTGCGAACCATGCCTCATGGGTAAGATGACTAAAACTCCGTTCTCCGGAACAATGGAGCGAGCTAATGACTTATTGGAAATAATACATACTGATGTATGCGGTCCGATGAGTGTTGAGGCACGCGGCGGGTATCGTTATTTTTTGACCTTCACAGATGATTTGAGTAGGTATGGGTATATCTACTTGATGAAACACAAGTCTGAAACATTTGAAAAGTTTAAATAATTTCAGAGTGAAGTGAAGAATCATCGTAACAAGAAAATAAAATTTTCTATGATCCGATTGCGGAGGTGAATATTTGAGTTACGAGTTTGGCCTACATTTAAAGCAATGTGGAATTGTTTCACAACTCACGCCACCTAGAACATCACAACAAAATGGTGTGTCCGAATGTCATAATAGTACTTTATTAGATATGGTGCATCATATGATGTCTCTTACCGATTTGCCACTATCATTTTGGGGTTATGCATTAGAGACAGCCGCATTCACATTAAATAGGGCACCGTCTAATCCATCGAGATGACACCGTATGAACTATGGTTTGGCAAGAAACCTAAGCTGCCGTTTCTTAAAGTTTGGGGATGCGACGCTTATGTCAAACAGCTTCAGCCTGATAAGCTCGAACCCAAAGCGGAGAAGTGCGTCTTCATAGGATACCCTAAAGAAACTATTGGGTATACCTTCTACCACAGATCTGAAGGCAAGATCTTTGTTGCCAAGAATGGGTCCTTTCTAGAGAAGGAGATTCTCTCGAAAGAAGTGAGTGGGAGGAAAGTAGAACTTGATGAGGTAGTTGTACCTTCTCTCGAATTGGAAAGTAGCACATCAGAGAAAACCGTTCCCGTGATGCCTACACCAACCGAAGAGGAAGCTAATGATAATGATCATGAAACTTCGGGTCAAGTTACTACTGAACCTCGTAGGTCGACCAGAGAACATACCACACCAGAGTGGTACGGTAATCCTGTCCTAGAAGTCATGTTGTTAGACAACGGCGAACCTATGAACTATGAAGAAGCTATGATGAGCCCAGATTCCGATAAATGGCTAGAGGCCACGAAATCTGAGATATGATCCATGTATGAGAATGATGTCTGCTAGAACTACGTCGGTTTTTCCCCAGAAAGGGAGGGATGATGCAGCACAGCGACGGTAGGTATTTCCCTCAGTGATGAGACCAAGGTTATCAAACCAGTAGGAGAACCATGCAACACCACGTAAACAGCTCCTGCACACAAAGAACAAATACTTGCAACCCGACGTGTTAAAGGGATTGTCAATCCCTTTCGGGTAATGAGATAGATAAAATTGTAGTAGATTGAAAGATGCAAATAAAAGCAAATAAAATTCAGTGAGGTATTTTTGGGTTTTGGATTAATAGATCTGAAAATAAAAGTTGCAAACAAATAAAAGAGCGAATAGCAAAATAGATCTTGAAGGCAAATATATTAAAGAAGAGACCAGTGGGCCGTAGTTTTCACTAGTGGCTTCTCTCGAGAAAAATAGCAAACGGTGGAAACAAATTACTGTTGGGCAATTTATAGAACTTCAAATACTCATGGCGATATCCAGGCAATGATCATTATATAGGCATCACATCCAAGATTAATAGACCGACTCCTGCCTGCATCTACTACTATTACTCCACACATCGACCGCTATCCAGCATGCATTTAGTGTATTAAGTTCATGGAGAAACAGAGTAATGCAATAAGAACGATGACATGATGTAGACAAGATCTATTTATGTAGAAATAGACCCCATCTTGTTATCCTTAATGGCAATGATACATACGTGTCGTTTCCCTTTCTGTCACTGGGATCAAGCACCGTAAGATCGAACCCATCACAAAGCACATCTTCCCATTGCAAGATAAATAGATCAAGTTGGCCAAACAAAACCCAAATATCGGAGAAGAAATACGAGGCTATAAGCAATCATGCATATAAGAGATCAAAGAAGATTCAAATAACTTTCATGGATAAAAAAGATAGATCTGATCATAAACTCAAAGTTCATCGGATCCGAACAAACACACCGCAAAAAAGAGTTGCATCATATGGATCTCCAAGAGACCATTGTATTGAGAATCAAACAAGAGAGAGAAAGCCATCTAGCTACTAACTACGGACCCGAAGGTCTACAATGAACTACTCACGCATCATCGGAGAGGCACCAATGAGGATGATGAACCCCTCCATGATGGTGTCTAGATTGGATCTGGTGGTTCTGGAACTTGCGGCCTGGTGGGTTGTGCTCCCCTCGGAGCACCCCCCCAGGTGCTTCTCCGGCCCACTGGATGTCTTCTGGTCCAAAAAAATCCACAAAAAGTTTCGCTGCGTTTGGACTCCGTTTGGTATTGGTTTCCTGCGATGTAAAAAACATGCAGAAAACGGCAACTGGCACTGGGTACTATGTCAATAGGTTAGTACCAAAAAATGATATAAAATGATTATAAAATGATTGTAAAACATCCAAGAATGATAATATAACAGCATGGGACAATCAAAAATTATAGATACGTTGGAGACGTATCAGCATCCCCAAGCTTAATTCCTGCTCGTCCTCAAGTAGGTAAATGATAAAAACAGAATTTTTTATGTGGAATGCTGCCTAACATGTTCATCATATATTCTTTTCTTAATAGCATGGACATTTGGACTTTTATATGGTTCAAAGCAATAGTCTAGTTTTGACATGATAACTTAAATACTCAAGCATATCAACAAGCAACCATGTCTTTCAAAATATCAACACTAAAGCAAGTTATCCCTAGCCCATTATGCTCAATCCTTGATCCATTCATGAAACACACTCGAATATTAGCTACACCCAATGCTCAAGTACGATCATAGTGCCCCTTAGTTGGTTCTTTATAAGAGAAGATGGAGACTCAAGTAAAAATAAAAATTGCATAAAGTAAAAGAAAGGCCCTTCGTGGAGGGAAGTAGGGATTTGTAGAGGTGCCAGAGCTCAAAGCTTAAATTGAGAGATAAAAACATTTTGAGAGGCATAATTTTCCCACCAACGAAAACGACTTAGAGCTCCCCACACTTTCCATGCTAGATATATCATAGGCGGTTCCCAAACAGAAAATAAAGTTTATTTCTTTTTCCACCATTTCTTTCACTTTCCATGGCTTGTCGTATCCACGGGTGCCCTCCATACCAACACTTTCCAAGGAATTTATTATTTGACAACATAAAGTAAATTCCTTTTTTATTTTGGGACTGGGCATCCCTAATACCTTTGTCGTACTCTCATGCAATGACAAGTGGATAAACACTCATTGTGAGAATAACACATCTAGCATGGAAAATATCGGCCACCCCTCACCGCCTCGCGAGCGGTACGAGCACACAAAAGAGAAATTTATTTTGAAAATTAGAGATGGCACATACAAATTTGCTTAGAACGGCACGGAAATACCGCATATAGGTAGGTATAGTGGACTCATATGGCAAAACTGGTTTAAAGGGTTTTGGATGCACAAGTAGTGATCATACTTGGTGCAAATGAAGGCTAGCAAAAAGATTGAGAAGCGCCCAACCAAGAAACGAATAATCTCATAAGCAAGCATTAAGCATAAGTAACACCGAATAATGCACCATAAGTAAGATATAATTTCATTGCATAACTATTGACTTTCGTACTTGCATAGGGAATCACAAACCTTAACACCAATATTCTTACTAAAGCACAATTACTCACCAACAGGGCTCACATATTATATCGTCATATCTTAAAACTATTACAAAGAACCAAGTTTATTTTGTCCAATGATCTTCATGAAAGTTTTTATTATATCCTTCTTGGATATCTATCACTTTGGGACTAGTTTCAGATGTTGCTTTTAATAAGGTCAAACAAATATAAGTGAAGAACATGAGCATAATATTTCTTTCTCTCAAATTAATCTAAGTGAAGCAAGAGAGGATTTCTTAAAAATTTAACTAACTCCCAAATAAATCTAAGTGAAGCATGATAGCATTTCTTCAAAAATAACAAAGCACACCGTGATAAAAAAAATATAAGTGATGCACTAGAGCAATTCCAAGGCTCTAAAAATTTAAGTGAAGCATAGGAGCAAGCGTAGCATAATTTTTGGCTCTCTCAAAAAGATGTGTCCAGCAAGGATTCAAGACTTAAAATAAAAAGTAAAACAAGAAAATACTCAAATCATACAAGATGCTCCAAGCAAAACTCATGATATGTGACGAATAAAAATATAGCTCCAAGTAAAATACCGATGGTCGTTACAAGAAAGAGGGGATGCCACTCGGGGGCATACCCAAGCTTAGTTGCTTGATACTTCTTGAATATTGTCTTGGGGTGCCTCGGGCATCCCCAAGCTTAGCCTTTTGCTCATCCTTATTCCTTCATCCATCGTAATATCACCCAAAACTTGAAAACTTCAATCACACAAAACTCGACAAAACCTTCGTGAGATCCATTAGTATAAGAACACAAATCACTACTTTAAGTACTGTTGAAAACCCATTCATATTTTATTTTTGCATTATATCTACTGTATTCCAACTTTTCTATGGAAAAAACTCTTCAAAGGAAACCATAGAATCATCAAAACAAGCACACAATGCAAAGAAAACAGAATCTGTCAAAAACAGAACACTCTGTAGCAAGCTGAAAATTTCGAATACTTCTGTAACTCCAAAAATTCTGAAAAATTAGGAAAACGTGAGAAATTTGTTTATTAATCTTCTTCAAAAATAATCAACTCAAAATCACTCTTCTGTTGAAAATAAGAATTGTTTTCCTGAGCCAAAAGTTTCTGTTTTTAGCAAGATCAAATTGACTATCACTCAAATCAACCCAAAGGCTTTGCTAGGCACAAACACTAATTTAAACCACAAAAACACATCTAATCAGAGGTATAATTGGGTATTTTATTGAAAACAGCAAGAAAACCAAAAAGCAAAAAGATACAAGTTGGGTTGCCTCCCAACGAGCGCTATCGTTTTACACCCCTAGCTAGGCATAACGCAAAAGATCTACGTGTTGTCAACTTTGTTTTTGTTTTCCTTGGAGGTATTTTTCTCAGGAGGCTTTGCAAAAACAACATAAAACACATTATCCATGGAAACTTTAGCACAATCAAGTTGCTTATCATCATATCCCTTTTGATTTCCGGCAGTGATCCAAGAATAATGTTGATTAACATCATTAAAAACTTGTTGGATAATATCTAAAATAGGGACTTGCTTTTTAAGATTCTCATCAAAGATTTGATTATCCCCAAGTAAATTTCTTAAAGCATAATCACTATTATAGATAATTTCATCTATCACGGGTTTTTCACGATTCATACCATAAAAATCAAAGATTTCCCTAGCTTCCCGTATTATGTAGTCAAATTCATTCATAAGAACAAGAGTGGCCAACTTTTTAGCTTTAGGATTCTTCATAATGGGTAACTCATAAAACAATCTTTGCAAGGTAGGATGAGTACGGATAAATCTATTTTCAAGTTTCAGAACTAGCGCTGAAATAGCTTCCGCATAAGATTTAGTCCTTTTAAGTATAGGAGCATCATCAAGACTCAAATTTCCAACACAATTGAAAAATTCTTGGATATGTTCTTTTCCCATAACATTCCCCTGCCCCAAAACAAAAGTTTTGGCATCCAGATTACCCATACGCTCCATTTTAGGAGTTAGGCCATCATCTATTTTTGCCATACCAAAATCACTCATGATTGCAAGCAAAAAGATAGATCTGACGAGAAAACGGCGAATGAAAAAGAGGGCGAGTAAAACGGCAAATTTTTGTGAAGTGGGGGAGAGGAAAAGGAGAGGCAAATGGCAAATAATGTAAATTGCAAGGAGATGAGATTTGTGATTAGGAACCTGGTTGATGTTGATGATGTCTCCCCGACAACGGCGCCAGAAACTCCTCTTGATGTCTGCTAGAACTATGTCGGTTTTTCCCTAGAGAGGGAGAGATGATGCAGCACAACGACGGTAGGTATTTCCCTCAGTGATGAGACCAAGGTTATCGAACCAGTAGGAGAACCATGCAACACCACGTAAACAGCTCCTGCACATAAAGAACAAATACTTGCAACCCGACGTGTTAAAGGGGTTGTCAATCCCTTTCGGGTAACGAGATAGATAAAATTGTAGTAGATTGAAATATGCAAATAAAAGCAAATAAAATTCAGCGAGGTATTTTTGGGTTTTTGGATTAATAGATCTGAAAATAAAAGTTGCAAACAAATAAAAGAGCGAATAGCAAAATAGATCTTGAAGGCAAATATATTAAAGAAGAGACCCGGGGGCCGTAGTTTTCACTAGTGGCTTCTCTCGAGAAAAATAGCAAACGGTGGAAACAAATTATTGTTGGGCAATTGATAGAACTTCAAATTCTCACGATGATATCCAGGCAATGATCATTATATAGGCATCATGTCCAAGATTAGTAGACCGACTCCTGCCTGCATCTACTACTATTACTCCACACATCGACCGCTATCCAGCATGCATCTAGTGTACTAAGTTCATGAAGAAACGGAGTAATGCAATAAGAATGATGACATGATGTAGACAAGATCTATTTATGTAGAAATAGACCCCATCTTGTTATCCTTAATGGCAACGATACATACGTGTCGTTTCCCTTTCTGTCACTGGGATCAAGCACCGTAAGATCGAACCCATCACAAAGCACCTCTTCCCATTGCAAGATAAATAGATCAAGTTGGCCAAACAAAACCCAAATATCGGAGAAGAAATACGAGGCTATAAGCAATCATGCATATAAGAGATCAAAGAAGATTCAAATAACTTTCATGGATAAAAAAGATAGATCTGATCATAAACTACAAGTTCATCGGATCCGAACAAACACACCGCAAAAAAGAGTTGCATCATATGGATCTCCAAGAGACCATTGTATTGAGAATCAAACGAGAGAGAGAAAGCCATCTAGCTACTAACTACGGACCCGAAGGTCTACAATGAACTACTCACGCATCATCGGAGAGGCACAAATGAGGATGATGAACCCCTCCGTGATGGTGTCTAGATTGGATCTGGTGGTTCTGGAACTTGCGGCGGCTGGAATTGATTTTCATCGACTCCCCTAGGGTTTCTGGAATATTGGGGTATTTATAGAGCAAAGAGGCGGTGCGGGAGGCCCCCGAGGTGGTGCTCCCCTCGGAGCACCCCCCAGGTGCTTCTCCGGCCCACTGGATGTCTTCTGGTCCAAAAAAAACCACAAAAAGTTTCGCTGCGTTTGGACTCCGTTTGGTATTGATTTCCTGCGATGTAAAAAACATGCAGAAAACAGCAACTGGCACTGGGCACTATGTCAATAGGTTAGTACCAAAAAATGATATAAAATGATTATAAAATGATTGTAAAACATCCAAGAATGATAATATAACAGCATGGAACAATAAAAAATTATAGATACGTTGGAGACGTATCAGAGAACAACGTGTGGACTTTGGTGTAATTGCCCGATGATCGGCAAGCCATTGAGAATAAATGGATCTTCAAGAGGAAGACAGACGTTGATGGTAATATCACTGTCTACAAAGCTCGACTTGTCGCAAAAGGTTTTCGACAAAGTTCAAGGGGTTGACTACGATGAGACTTTCTCACCCGTAGCGATGCTTAAAAGTCTATCAGAATGATGTTAGCAATTGCCACATTTTATGATTATGAAATTTGGCAAATGGACGTCAAAACTGCATTCCTTAATGGGTTTCTTAAAGAAGAGTTGTATATGATGCAACCAGAAGATTTTGTTAATCCTAAAGGTGCTAACAAAGTGTGCAAGCTCCAGCGATCCATATATGGACTGGTGCAAGCATCTCGGAGTTAGAATATATGCTTTGATGAGGTGATCAAAGCATTTGGTTTTATACAGACTTACGGTGAAGCCTGTATTTACAAGAAAGTGAGTGGGAGCTCTGTAGCATTTCTGATATTATATGTAGATGACATATTGTTGATTGGAAATGATATAGAATTTCTGGATAGCATAAAAGGATACTTGAATAAGAGTTTTTCAATGAAAGACCTCGGTGAAGCTGCTTACATATTGGGCATCAAAATCTATAGAGATAGACCAAGACGCTTTATAAGACTTTCAATGAGTATATACCATGACAAGATTTTGAAGAAGTTCAAATTGGATCTGTCAAAGAAAGGGTTCTTGCCTGTGTTGCAAGGTATGAAATTGAGTAAGACTCAAAATCCCACCACGGCAGAAGATAGAGAGAGAATGAAAGTCATTCCCTATGCCTCAGCCATAGGTTCTATAATGTATGCCATGTTGTGTACCACACCTGATGTGTGCCTTGCCACGTGTCTGACGAGGAGGTACAAGACCGATCTTGGAGTGGATCACTAGACAGCGGTCAAAATTATTGTTAGGTACTTAAAGAGGACTAAGGAAATGTTTCTCAGTTATGGAGGTGATAAAGAGTTCGTCGTAAAGGGTTACGTCGATGCAAGCTTTGACATTGATCCGGATGACTCTGAGTCTCAATCTGGATACTCATTAAACGTGGGAGCAATTAGCTAAAGTAGCTCCATGCAAGAGCATTGTAAACATAGATATTTGCAAAGTAAACACGGATCTGAATGTTGCAGACCCGTTGACTAAAAACCTCTCTCACAAGCAAAACATGATCACACCTTAGAACTCTTTGGATGTAAATCACATGGCGGTGTGAACTAGATTATTGACTCTAGTGAAATCTTTGGATGTTAATCACATGGCGATGTGAACTAGATTTTTGACTCTAGTGCAAGTGGGAGACTGATGGAAATATGCCCTAGAGGCAATAATAAAATGGTTATTATTATACTTCCTTAATCATGATAAAGGTTTATTATTCATGCTAGAATTGTATTGACCGAAAACTGAAATACATGTGTGGATACATAAACGAATATCATGTCCCTAGTGAGCCTCTACTAGACTAGCTCATTGATCAAAGATGGTTAAGGTTTCCTAACCATAGACATGAGTTTTCATTTGATAACGGGATCACATCATTAGGAGAATGATGTGATCGACAAGACCCATCTGTTAGCTTAGCGTATGATCGTTCAGTTTATTGCTACTGCTTTCTTTATGTCAAATACATGTTCCTTCGACCATGAGATCATGCAACTCCCGGATACCGGAGGAATGCCTTGTGTGCTATCAAACATCACAACGTTACTGGGTGATTATAAAGATGCCCTACAGGTATCTCGGAAGGTGTCTGTTGAGTTGGCGTGAATCGATATTGGGATTTTTCACTCCGTGTTTCGGAGAGGTATCTCTGGGCCCTCTCAGTAATACACATCATAAGAAGCTTGCAAGCAAAATGATTAAGGAGTTAGTCACGAGATGATGTATTACAGAACGAGTAAAGAGACTTGCCGATAACGAGATTGAACTAGGTATGGAGATACCGACGATCGAATCTCGGGCAAGCAACATACCGACAGACAAAGGGAATTACGTATGTTGTCATAACGGTTTGACCGATAAAGATCTTCGTAGAATATGTAGGAACCAATATGGGCATCCAGGTCCCGCTATTGGTTATTGAACGGAGAGTCGTCTCGGTCATGTCTACATCATTCTCGAACCCTGTAGCGCCCAAGATGCGATTCTATCCCAATCACATGGTGAATTTAGGATTGGGGCACAACCGCATTTCGAGCGCATAGCAAGGTGGATATCATTACAACATACCATGTACTGAATAGATGAGAATACAAGATAAAGGCTTACACTCGCCACAAGCTACGACATGAATACAACAATTCATCAATACATAGCAATCATCATACAGACACTGGTACGCGTCGGTGCTATACAAAGGGTTTTTAACCCCTTTCCGCGACGGCATTTGGAACCGTCGCCAAGTGAGTGTGGGCGATAGGGGGGTCCTTCCCACACGACCCAGAAACCGTCGGGGATAGGCCCTCCTGGCACACAGGCTGGGGCAAAATGAGCTCGTGTGCGATCGGGCGAGGCATCGAAACCCAATCGTTTCCGTTCGTATGTACATCCCACACGGTGAATCCCGGAAAAACATTTCCGTTCGTATGTATATCACACACAGTCAATCCAAGGAATACGTTTCCGTTCTTATGTACATCCCACACAATCAATCCAGGGAAAACCTTTCCGTTCGTACGTACATCCCACACAGTCAATCCAGGGAAAACATTTCCGTTCGTATGTACATCCCACACATTCAATTCAGGGAAAACGTTTTCGTTCATATGTACATCCCACACAGGTTTATGTATAGGGTCGTGTGTGATAGGTGTAACTATCACACACGCTCTGCCTTGGTTAACCGTTTGCTTTTATCAACTACATCACACACGATTTGATGAAGAAAACTGTGTGGCATTGGGCTATCCATCACAAGCGCTTTTACTGCTAGAACCATTTGCAAAGTTCCATGACACATTTAGCAGGTTTATTAGTTTACAATTACTAATTCCAGTATTACGCAAATTCACATTTTATATCGAACAGCTGTTTGTCAATTTCATATCAGGCACATAAATATATATTAACATCACAGTACGATAGCTACCTGAAAACAGCACAGTACAGCATATAGCTAGTTCAACTTCATAAGAACAATATTAGAACAATATATTTATTTCCCTAATCGAGATCATCCAGGCTCGTCTTATCCACCTCTGCTTTCAGTTCAGTAAGAACCTGTTTTGCACTGGCCAACTGGGAAAGTGCCTTCTCCTTCGCCAACACCATCTTAGCAAAGTCTGATTTAAAAAATCTGAGCTCATTATCCACCTTCCTCTTTTTAGCCCGCATCTTCAAATATTCTTCAGCGTTGACAACACTTTCTCTAAGCCTACCTCTGTTCTCTTCCTCATACATGCTCCAGAGCTTTGCTAGGCACATCTTCAAAGACTGTGGCCACTCTTGATCAACCCACTCCAAGTAAGAACACTTCCGTTCATCCTATAATATTTAAAACTAGATCAGTAACAATTGTTGGGGAAATGGGTTTATAGCAACATAGAAAATCACCAATACTTATTTTGAAAAACTGAAGAAACAGGTTAATTATGACATATCTTCTCAAAAAGATCAATGTGCAAATGAATTAATTGCTACTGAGACAACAACCAAATTCTGAAACATCAGAAGCTATAATTAACTACAACAACGCTACAAGTTCTTACTCATGTACTATAAATAACAAATTGAACATTTTATGAGGAAGGTAAATATAACTGCAACAGCATAGCAACAGTATTTGGATGACAGCAAATCGATACTAACAGGTGTGTACATGCACAAATTTAGTAACATAGAACTAATAGCACTAAGGCCGTCCACTATGTATGCCAAAACCGGTGTAAAGACAACTGTTGCTACATCTCGCACCGGTGTCCTGCACTGGCGAGCCGATGCAGCGGAAAAAAATCAGGGACCCGGACTCCGGAGCACCTAGTTGCTCCGATGCACAGTTCCTTCGTGCCATAAAGATTTAGTATTTTACTGCTTGGCTGCTCGGATGTGTGGACCAAAGTTGGCTGCACAAACTGCTGAAGCGGTGCCAAATAATTTTCTAATGGCACCGCTGATGAGATGGCAACATTTTTAGATACTAGGTACAAATTGTGACACTGTCTTAGGATGCGTTTGGTTGAAGGTGTGGTATGAATGGGTTGGGACCGTGACAGTGTCTGAATCACATCTAACAAATGATTTGTAACAACAAAAGAGGGTCTAACCTTCTCTACACATGCCAGAAACTTCCTCCCACTGTCCACAGATTCAAATGCAACTAGCTTCACGCATGGAGATTGATGGTGACAACAAGCAGACAGATCTTCAGCCACCCCGCTCCATTCGTTGCAACTGATGGTCCGAGGGAGCTACAAGAGGAAGAAATGACTCAAATCGACCGCCGGGTAAAACTCCTTCATTCCAAGTCATAGCCCGAGAGAGAGAAGAGAGGCATACCTGGGTGGTGAAGGAGTCGTCGTCGGAGG
Organism: Thinopyrum elongatum; assembly: GCA_011799875.1. Taxonomy (NCBI): domain Eukaryota; kingdom Viridiplantae; phylum Streptophyta; class Magnoliopsida; order Poales; family Poaceae; genus Thinopyrum; species Thinopyrum elongatum. Next base: position 58,127,356 of record CM022299.1, read on the forward strand.
AGGAACCGCTGGAGAGGTCTTTGAAGAAGACCATGGCGACCCCGGCGGTAGGATGCGAGACGGCGAGAGCGAGGAAGCAAGCGAGGAAGCGGCTATAGCTTAGGAAGGAAGGATGGAGGAAACAGGGGAAATGTGACTTGTGGTCGGGGTGAAAAGGGGGTGGGGAAGGAGGGGTAGATATTTTGGCGGTAGGCCAAAAATTTCGAAATGTGAAGGGAAACTTTGCGCGCGGTGCCACCGGACACCATTCACTTTGAACGATTGTGTGCATCGCAAACGATTTTTCTGCTTTACGCGCATGGGATGAGTTTGATAATTCAAATTTTGGTGGAAATTTCCCAGGGTACGTCATTGCATAATTTAACATCGCTTGCTAATTTGGGCACACAAAAGAGCGTACAGCACACAGACCACACTTACTGAATCGAGAAATTTTAGTAATTAAACAGAGCCAGTTGACCTAAACATTGCTCTAACAAAAGACCAGCATTAAAAACAAAGCCTAAGTACGCATAATTTTAACAAATCCGCCGCCGCGCCGGCCTATGCATCGCTGGTGTGAGGTGAGACGTCGATGACTTGTCCTGGCGACATGCCGCCGTTGGTGGACTCCGCGTCCCCCTGCTGAAGTCGACCGCGTCCTCGTCCTCGTCCTCGGCGCCGCCCTCAAGGTTGTAGTACTCGTAGTAGTGGCTGCGCCAGAGCTCGCGTTGGTACTCCACCGCCGATTCCTCGACGGACAGACTCTTCTCTACCTCGACCTCGGCCACGCTCAACTCCTCCTCCCGGCGCTCCTCGATCTCCGCCGCCTCCTGCATCTCCAGCTCCCGCTCGGCGATCTCATGAGGAAGCAGGTGCTCCATGGCCACCGCCGCCTTTTCGGACATGGGTTGCATGCTGGATTCCGAGGTGGCCTGGAATATCTTGGCGTGTGCGTCCTCGATCTTGGCGTGGATGGCCTCGACCCGGGCCAGGGCAACATCGGCGGCATGGACGGTAGCTCGAGCGCTCTCGGCATTTGTAGCCGCCATCATAGCAGTAGCTGCAGCCATCTCGGCTGCTGCAGCTGCCCTGTCGGCTGCCGCAGACGCCCTCTCGGTGGATGCGGCCGCGCTCAATGCGGATGCGGCGGCACTCTCGGCGTAGGCGGCCGCGCTCTCGGCGCAGGCGGCGGCGCTCGAGGAGGACGCGGCCATCGTACGGGCCTTCACGAAGCATTTCCACGGTGTCATCATTGCAAGAAGGGGGTGCGGGAATGGGGATCTGGATTCGTGGATTCGGGGGGTTGCCGGCACTGGAGCAGACGAGCCGGTGAAGCTTAAGGAGGAAGACTTAAATAGACTGTGTGTGATGTTGTGGATATTTTTTATTAGCTGTGAAAGACGAATTTGGAGTAAAGTGGCAACGGATGGTGTTTTAAATGTACGAGAAAATTTGTAGTACTAATACAACTGTCATGTCAAATTTTGGAAAATTTCAGGGGTCATTTGACCTTTTAAGACATTTAAGTGATTTTCTAGCCATTTAATGACCGTAATTCAAATTTGAACTACATGTACATGCAACAGCTAACCATAACGGTTTGAAAAGTCATATTTTGTGTACTTGTGTGCGATTTAATTTTATGTGCAGTAAATTGGAAGGAATTTTCAAACATATTGGTCTAACGGCTATGACACAATTAAGCATGGAGTGCCATGGCATTTAAATTCCAAAACATTAAAAAAAGATCAGAAACACATGAAACCTTGCTTGATGTAATGTCATGCCACCAAGATGATGTGGTAAACAATTTGGCATGTTTGACGAAAGTTTGAACACACACCCCTCACAAACCGAAGCAACTCACTAGAAGGCTCGTGGTTCCGAGAGGGAACAATGCATGTTTGATGACGAACAGAGATAGCTGCCCCTTACGGCCTTCAAATTTTTTCTACATTTCACGTGCACTAATACAACTGTCATGTGAAAATTTGAAAAATTTCAGGGGTCATTTGACCTTTTAAATACATTTAAGTGATTTTCTAGACATTTAATGACCGTAATTCAAATTTGAACTACATGTACATGCAACAGCTAACCATAACGGTTTGAAAAATCATATTTATGTACTTGTATGCGAGTTAATTCCGTGTGCAGTAAATTAGAATGAATTTTCAAACATATTGGTCTCACGGCATGGACAGATGCATGGAGTGCCATGGCATTTTAATTCCAAAAAATTAAAAAATGATCAGAAAAACATGAAACCTTGCTTGATGTAATGTCATGCCACCATGATGATGTGGTAAAAAAATTGGCCTGTTTGACGAAAGTTTGGACACACACCCCTCACAACCAGAGCAACTCACTAGAAGGCTCGTGGTTCCGAGAGAGAACAATGCAAGTTTGATGACGAATGGGAGATAGCTTCCTCTTACGGCCTTCAAATTTTTTTCTACGTTTAACATGCACTAATACAACTATCATGTGAAAATTTGGAAAATTTCAGGGGTCATTTGACCTTTTAAAGACATTTAAGTGATTTTCTAGCCATTTAATGACCGTAATTCAAATTTGAACTACATCTACATGCAACGGCTAACCATAACGATTTGAAAAATCATATTTGTGTATTTGTGTGCGAGTTAATTCCATGTGCAGTAAATTAAAAGGAATTTTCAAACTTATTGGTCTCACAGCATGGACACACGCATGGAGTGCCATGGCATTTTAATTCCAAAAAATTAAAAAAAATGATCAGAAAAATATGAAACCTTGCTTGATGTAATGTCATGCCACCAGGATGATGTGGTAAAAAAATTGGCCTATTTGACAAAAGTTTGGACACACACCCCTCACAAACCGGAGCAACTCACTAGAAGGCTCGTGGTTTCGAGAGGGAACAATGCATGTTGATGACGAGCGGGAGATAACTTCCTCTTACGGTCTTTAATTTTTTTCTACATTTAACATGCACTAATACAACTGTCATGTGAAAATTTGAAAAATTTCAGGGGTCATTTGACCTTTTAAAGACATTTAAGTGATTTTCTAGGCATTTAATGACCGTAATTCAAATTTGAACTACATCTACATGCAACAGCTAACCATAACGGTTTCAAAAGTCATATTTTTGTACTTGTATGCGAGTTAATTCCATTTATAGTAAATTAGAAGGAATTTTCAAACATATTGGTCTCGCGGCATGGACACATGAATGGAGTGCCATGGCAGTTTAATTCCAAAAAATTAAAAAATGATCAGAAAAACATGAAACCTTGCTTGATGTAATGTCATGCCACCAAGATGATATGGTAAAAAAATTGGCCTGTTTGACGAAAGTTTGGACACACACCCCTCACAAACCGGAGCAACTCTTAGAAGGCTCATGGTTCCGAGAGGGAACAATGCATGTTTGATGACGAACGGGAGATAGCTTCTCCTTACGGCCTTCAATTTGTTTCTATGTTTAATGTGCACTAATACAACTGTCATGTGAAAATTTGGAAAATTTCAGGGGTCATTTGACCTTTTAAAGACATTTAAGTGATTTTCTAGCCATTTAATGACCGTAATTCAAATTTGAACTACATCTACATGCAACGGCTAACCATAGCGGTTTGAAAAATCATATTTATGTACTTGTGTGCGAGTTAATTCCATGTGCAGTAAATTAGAAGGAATTTTTAAACATATTGGTCTCACGGCATGGACACATGCATGGAGTGCCATGGCATTTTAATTCCAAAAAATTAAAAAATGATCAGAAAAACATGAAACCTTGCTTGATGTAATGTCATGCCACCAAGATGATGTGGTAAAAAAATTGGCCTGTTTGACGAAAGTTTGGACACACACCCCTCACAAACCGGAGCAACTCACTAGAAGGCTCGTGGTTCCGAGAGGGAACAATGAATGTTTGATGACAAACAGGAGATAGCTTCCTCTTACGGCCTTCAAATTTTTTCTACGTTTAACATGCACTACTACAACTGTCATGTGAAAATTTGGAAAATTCTAGGGGTCATTTGACCTTTTAAAGACATTTAAGTGATTTTCCAACCATTTAATGACCGTAATTCAAATTTGAACTACCTCTACATGCAACGGCTAACCATAACGGTTTGAAAAATCATATTTTTTTGTACTTGTGTGCGAGTTAAAAAATCATCAGACGATGTAAATATCTGGTGTTCAAAAAAGAAAATGTAAAGATCTAGCAAGACAATCGGCCCCCACACGATTGGCACTCTATTTCGTGCCTCGAGGTTTGGAAGGTGAGTGGCGGGGGTTATTAATCAGACACGGTTTTGTATTGGAAACTGACAGCTATTAAGTTCACACACGGATTTTGCTGGGGAAATCGTGTGTAATTCAAACTACAGTACTCGTAAATTCCGGCGACCGGCGTGTGTACTGTTCCCGTCGATCTAGATTCTGGCCGCCAATAAATACTACCTTGCTCACGTCGTCCCGCCTGCATTCTCATCTACATCCTCCCCTCGCTCACCCTCTCTCTATCTCTCTCTCTCTCTCTCTCTCTCAAATCTCTGCCATGGCGCCGCCGGTCTGCCCACCCGCCGACGAGGAGTCACCGCCCCCAGAGGACGCTCACTCGAAGAGCAGCGACAAGGACCCCTACGCGCCGCCAGACGAGGTTGCGCCGGACCCCCCAACTTTGGATTGGTTTTGGGGCCAGTATAATCTTTGTCTGTGGAAGTCGCTGCCGCCGGCTGAGAAATCCAGGCAAGTGGCGTTCAAGAAGGAGATGGCGGAGGAGGAAGCCAGGTACCAGGTGGCATGTGAAGCCCATGATGCCGCCTGGAAAAAGGAGGCGGTGGAGCTTTGGGGGCGGGCGCGTCGTCGTGCGGAGGAGGTGTACGAAGACGGGTACTTCGAGAGGAAGGTCAAAGGCGCTAGGCGCCTCATCGCTGCGTAGAGGTGGGCCGATAAGCTCCAGCGTGCCACCGACGAGGAGCTCCGGTGAGCACCCAACGAAATGGCAAGATCGTTCGCGCTCGTCCGCCAGCAAGAGGCAGATCGGTACGTCAAGCGCTGCGAGGCGGAAGAGGCGGAGTACTGCCTCCGCGTTGGGAAGACGCCGCGCACCAGGGAGCTGCTGGCGAGGGGCTGCCGGAATACTGCCCCCAGGAGGGATTATTAGTTTTAGTATTGTTCGTTTTCAATTTTATGCATTGTACCTAGTAGTTAAGTATCATCACGTATATGTGATGATATTATATATATTTTGTGATGAACTAATGAACAATTAATATATATATATATATATATATATTATGAATTCCATTTTCTATCTATTTTTGTATACTAATTTGAATCTAGCTGTTATCATCCACATATACAGAATGGAAAGCGTATATACACACATTGAAACAGAACATATAAGAACGGAAAACAGAGTACACACATTGAAACAGAGCAATACTATGATTGCTGTGAATACATAGCTATTCACGTCGAAACGACTCAACAAAATAAAACGCGTCCATGAGATCATGACCAGCAGCCCTTGCCTACGGTAGCTCTTGGCTTTGCCTGAACTCGTGCAGGCGTTCGTCCAAGCGGTCGACATGCTCACGGTACATCTGGAGCGCGATATCGAGCTCCAAGTTGGCTATTTCATCGGAGATCACTAGCTCGAGAATGCGACGGCTATGTTCCTCTACTGCTCCCAGGTGGACACCTGGGCCAAGGAGGCGGTCGAGCCTACCGACCAGCGCGTTGGCATCGAGCGGGCCGCGGACAAGGCGAACGGCGCGACCCATGCGAACGGCGCGGCGGGAGTCCGGTGCAAGTACGGCGCGGCCGGCCTCTGGTGCAAGTATGGCGCAGAGGGCCTCTTCCCACTCCTGGCGAGGAATGGGGGTACTGACCGGACATGTACCCAGCTGCAACGCCCTGTCGACAATAGGCAAGCGCCGATGGATCCGCTCTTGCTGTGCGGCGCGCCGCGCCTCTCGCTCTGCGGCGCTCCAACGGTCTCGCCGTGCGGCGAGCCGCAGCCTATCGGCGCGGACGCGCCTAGCTTACTCTGCGGCGCGCCATCGATCATGTTGTGCAGCGAGCTGCAACCTCTCGGCGCTGACATGCCTATCTTGATCCGCGGCGCTGAAGCGCCATGCGCCAAGGGTCTGCTCAACCCTGGCGATGACGCGCATCACGGCGTCGTCCATCGCGTTGCCGGGGAGTGCCTGGCCTCGACGGGCCGTGGCGCCTTCTCGTTTTCCTCGTCGATGAGGTTGATGGCAGAGGCGGCGCTTTGGTGGGTTGGCATGCTTGGAAAAGGTGGATGTGCTACAGGCTGCGATTGTTGCCTCCGTGCGTCACGCGCCGCCTAATTTTATGCGCAATATCGCTGGGTGGCGGGAAACAGGTGAGGAAATGGCGGGAAACGGTGGCGTGTTCATAAAATGCCATCAATTAATGGAAACTTAGCATATAAGGAACATCGAGCTAGCACAAGAAGTAGATGATGATCAGACGAACACGGACCACACTAGGGAACCCGTCGGTGATGAATTCATCAATCGCAAACGGTTGTATACTAGCAAGCGTTTGCCCACAACACACACGGCTTATTCCATCATAAACAGGTCGGATGGATCAACTGTATGCCATGTATCGCACATTGTCAAAAAGTAATGCGGTAGACCTTCTTTAACATGTATTAAAAAAAATAAAAATAAAAATAAAAAACAAGGACCTCGAGGTTAATTTAACTGATGGGATGGATCATAGAGGTCATTTAATTTGACCTCTATGACCCATCCCATCGGTTAATTTAACATCAAGACAACTTCCTCCAGCCTGAGCACAGTTAACTTGAGAGTTCTCTTAGATGAGCTATTGGTGGAACAGCTAGTCCTTGCTGATATAGAATGCCTCTTCGCATCCTTATGGCGTACCCGGATGACCGCCCGTCGCCCAATGGCCAATAGATGTTGTGTAGACAGAGCATATCACATACGTCTTATTAGAAGCAATCGTCTGTGTTATTATCGGTCTTCGCACACATTTCTGATTACACACCTGTTTGTCGCGTATCACACACATCTTGTTATATTGAACCGTTTCTGTTATCTTGGCTCAACGCAAACAGTTCATCTGATTCATCCGAGTGAACTGTTTTCCCTCTATCGCACACACCTTGATTTGGCTGACCGTTTCTTTTGTTCCGCCTAATCACAAACAGTTCATCCGAGTGAACCGTATGCCTTATATCGCACACACCTTCATCTGGCTGCCCGTTTCTGTTCTTCTGCCTCATCGCAAACAGTTCATTGAACTGAACCGTATGCCCTGCATCGCACACGCAACTAAAATCTGAACCGTGTTTGATGCATCCGTCATCGCAAACGTTTTGCACCTTTTTTGACTTTTTTTACATCACCGTTTGCGATTATTGCATCATACACAGTTTCGTCGAAGGGTCTCTGATCATAGTGTCGCGTTAGCAGCATCCTGCAGTAGTGAGAAGAGCAGGATCCAAGTACGGATGAAATCAAACGAAAAATAAGAACGGCATCCACCCTGCTAATCCCAGGCTCCCGACCCGGAACCTATCCCTTGATCAAAAAAGAAGAAGCAGAAGAGTTCCAAACAAGCAAGCATCACTCTCATGTCAGAACATCGCTTAACCTGTACCTGCAACTGTTGCTGTAGTAATCCATGAGCCACGAGGACTCAGCAATCCCATTACCATGGGTATCAAGACTAGCAAAGCTTAATGGGTATGGAGTGGATAAGTGGTGAGGTTGCAGCAAGCACTAAGCATTGTATGGTGGCTAACTTATGAGTACAAGAGTAAGAAGAGTAACTATGCATACGGTCGCAAACTAGTAATGATCAATAAGTGATCCTGAACTACTTACAAGTCAATCATAACCCCACCGCGTTCTCTTCCCGAACTCCCTCAAAAAGAGATGGTCACAGTTACACACGCGGGTGGTGTATTTTAATTCGGATCTGGTATCAAGTTCTCTACAACCGGATATTATAAATTTCCCATCTGCCACATAACCGCGGGCACGGCTCTCGAAAAGATTAAACCCTGCAATGGTGTCCCAACTTAGGCCATTATAAACTCTCACGATCCGCGGAGGCAAATCTCCATCTCGGGACAACCCGATAAATGTCGGAATCCCGGTGCACAAGACATTTTGACAATGGTAAAACAAAACCAGCAAGACCTCCCAACGTGCCGACACCCCGATAGGAGCTGCGCGTATCTCGTCTCAGGCCACGATCGGATGGGACAAGCTACGAGTAAAACCAATCCTCGAGTTTCCTCGTGGTGGCCCCGTAGGCTGCCCGGTTTGGACCAACACTCATGAGGAGAACTGCCCCAGGTTGTTGATTAATTATCCTCGGGTGCTAGCCAGTCCCTATGCAAGTTTTAGTTGTTATTAGGCAAATGGTAAAACCAAAGTTGGGCCTTGCTGGAAGAGTTTTATTCAAAGCAAACTATCGAGGGGTGCCCATAAACCCCGACCGTGTTAGGAACGCAAAATCAAGAAACATAACACCGGTATGACAGAAACTAGAGCGGCAAGAGTGGAACAAAACACCAGGCAAAAGGCCGAGCCTTCCACCCTTTACCAAGTATATAGATGCATTAATTAAATAAGAGATATTGTGATATCCCATGATATCCATGTCCCAACATGGAACAACCTGCAACTAGCAATGCTATAAGAGGGCCTGAGCAAAGCGGTAACATAGCCAGACTACGGTTTGCTAGGAAGGTGGAAAAAAGGTTAGAGGCTTATCATGGTAATTTGGGAGGCTTGATAAACAAGTGGTAGGTAGCGCGACATAGCGATAGCATCGAGACAACTAGCAAGCAAAGGTAGTAGTGAGATCCAAGGTAATGGTCATCTTGCCTGGAATCCCGCTAGGAAGAAGACCGAGTCCATGAAGTAGACGAACCAACGTAGTGGAACGAATCCTCACAATTGCCACGAAACCGGAACTATCGAGAAGAAGCATCACCGGAAAGAAGCAAACAACATGGTAAACAAACAAGCCTAGTCATGGCATGATGCACAACCAAATATGATGCATGTCCGGTTTAATGAGGCATGGCATGGCAAAGTGCAACAGACAATACAACAAATTAAGTGGAGCTCAATATGCAAAGAGTTGCATATTAACGAAACACAACATTCATTTATTTAGTTCTCTCCCGTTTATGTACCCAACAATATTAAATGTTGTTAAACATGGCAAGAGGGGAAACATAAGTAAACTAACTATTTAGGCAAGTTTAAATGAGGCCGGAAACAACAAACAACAATTCCGAAAAATCCTCATGTGCAATTTTCGAATTTGGTACTGTTCTGTCATAAATCATATTTTAGAGTGGTTAAACATGCAAAATAATGCCACAATGTTAATCCATGCATTTTCCACCCCAAATACATATAAAGTTTATTTAATTCGGAACTACGGTTATTTAGTTAGGAAATAAACCATTTTAGCAAGTCATTTGTGCAAATTAGATGCAAACAACAATTTAAATATTTTAAACATGCATGAAAGTTGCATATTGTGAAACTATATGAAATTCTAAGCATTTTACATGTTTGAATCATTTTAATACGATGCACGGTTGTGGAGTTATTATATGCATGAAGTATGAGGGTTTTTCTGCAAAACAGTAAACTCTGGAAATTAGCTAAATTCGCAGACCCGAAAGAAAAAAAACCTACACGGGCCGAAACTGGAACAGGAGCATAACTATCTCGCGCAGCGGGCGGGGTTTGGGGAGGTTGCTCACCTGGCCACTTGGGCCGGCTGACGAAGGAGGCCCAACAAGGCTGCGCAGCTAGGCCTTGGCGGCGGCCCAGGCGAGGCGCTGGGCGAGCGCGCGGTCGCTGGAGCGGTCAACGCGGGGCGGCGTGCTCGTTCACGGTTCGACAGGGGCAGAGCTGCAGCATCAGCAGGACTTGGCGGCGTCAGCGCAGGGACTTAGGTGCAGGGGGCGGCGAGCTCGAGCAGAGGCTTGCGAGGTGTTCGTCTCCTCGAGCATGACAAGGAGGAGGCGGTGCCTGTGGTTGAAGACGACAGGAGGAGGGCCGGGCGATGAGGGCTTGGGGAGGTCGAGGTCGTCGGATCCGGGGGCGCCGGCGTGGATCCGGGTCGAGGAGGCTGCAGCGGCGCGAGGGAGGTCCGGGCGTGGCTTCGGTCGCTCGTCTCCCTTGCAGACGAGGACGAAGCAGGGGTCGCGGGCGCGGCGGCGGCTTCAGGTGCGACAAGAGCACGGGGCGACGCCATGGCGTTGGGAGCTCCTGTCCATGGGGAAACAGAGAAAGGGTGAGGCGAAGGCGAGAAAAGGGAACGGAGGAAAGAGGTGGAGAAGGAAAGGGAGAAGGGAGGAGCAGGGGATGCCTGGGGTCGCCGAGGAGGTGAACTGCAGGGAGGCGCGGCACTGGACGCCGGCTGCGGGGAAGCTCGGTGCAGGGGAAGGTTGCGGCTGCTGCTGCTGGCTCCTGTGGGCGCGGAGGACGACGGCTGCGGGAGGATCCCGATGGAGAGGCGGAGTGGAAGGAGAGGTGGCTGGCTCGGGTTGGTGTGGTGGTGAAAACGAGGTAGGTAGCGACGGACAGGGGAAGGATGGGACAACTCGCTAAAATCTAGGGTTCCTCTGTTTAAATAGGTAGTGGGTTAGAAGGATCAAGTTTTGGACCATCCGACCGTAATCGGGCGGTCGAGAATAAATAGGTTAGGAGAGTTCAACTAAGAAACCGAAGATATTTTAAGGATGTTTGAGGTTGATCCGGATCCAACGGTGACGACTAAGCGGTTCGGGTTCGGGAAAGTTTTCGGACGCGCACACGAGGGGGTTTGAGAGAGGTCGACAAAGACAAGGGGGCCTGACAAAAGGTCAACGGAGACAAAGGGAGGAGCGGCAACTACGAACGACTACGAGTTTTATGAAAACATGCAGATGCAATGCGCATGATGACATGATGTAATGCAACAAGCAAAAATAATTAACACAGCTGACACGCAAAACATGGAAGGCAGCTGGAGCGTCGGTCTCGGGCTGTTACAAACCCATAGGGTCCGCACGCTTAATGTTTGTTGACGATATAGTGTTATATGAGTTATGTGATTTGGTGACCGAATGTTGTTCAGAATCCCGATGAGATCACGCACATGACGAGGAGCTCCGGAATGATCTGGAGGTAAAGATCGATATATAGGACGATACTATTTGGACACCGGAAGAGTTTCGGGAGGTACCGGGTAGTCATCGGATCACCGAAAGGGGTTCCGGAAAGCCCCGGGAGGCTATATGGGCTTAATGGGCCAAAGGGGGAACACACCAGCCCACAAGGGGCTGGTGCGCCCCTCTCCCTGGCCACCAGCCCTAGGGGAAGGAAAGGGGGAGGGTTGGCCCCTCCTGCCTTTTCCTCCCCATGAAAGAAAGGAAGGGGGGGCACCTCTCCTTGCCTTCCTCCCGCGCACAAACAAGGAAAGGGGGGGCGGCTAGGGGCAGGAGCCCAAGTGGGATTCGGCCCCACTTGAGGCGCCTCCTGGCTGCCTCCCCTCTCCCCCCCCCCACCTATATATATGAGAGGGAGGGGGCGCCACACAACCCACGACAATCTCTTAGCCGTGTGCGCCGCCCCTCTCCACAGTTTACTCCTCCGTCCAAGTTTTCCGCAGTGCTCGGCGAAGCCCTGCGAGAACGAGTTCACCATCACCGTCACGACACCGTCGTGCTGCCGGAACTCATCTACTACTTCGCCCGTCTTGCTGGATCAAGAAGGCGAGGACGTCATCGAGCTGAACGTGTGCAGAACTCGGAGGTGCCATACGTTCGGTACTTGATCGGTTGGAGCGCGAAGAAGTTCGACCACATCAACCGCGTTAACAAACGCTTCCGCTTATGGTCTACGAGGGTACGTAGACATACTCTCCCCTCTCGTTGCTATGCATCTCCTTGGATAGATCTTGCATGTGCGTAGAAATTTTTTGTTTTCCATGCAACGTTCCCCAACAGGTCACTCGTGTAACACCCCCGGTGGTTAACTACAGTAATCACCCTTTCGATTATGCCATGTCATCATGTTTAACAGTGCATGATCATCATTAGCATTATATTGCATTTCAACTCCTAAGTCAAAATCCAAATTTAAATGAAAGTGAAAAATAAAAGTTGTCTAACATAGAAACTAAAATGTTCAATCAATAACAAATAATACAGAGACCATTCTAAAATTGGAACCAATAATTAATAAATTAATTAGGTGGCACTAACATAATTAAAAAAGTAAGGAATAATGCATTTTAATTATTGTAAAAATTGTGTGAACTCAAATTGTCTCCAAACTAGTTTTTGGTAGTAGCAGGTAATGCCTAGTATTTATTGGAGCAATTGCCATGTTTTATAATATTCAATATGTGGCCTAACAATTTGCTAAACTGAGAAAAGAAAATAAATAAAAGAAAAAGGTAAAACAAAACAAAACAGAAGAATAAAAAGAAAACCCCCGGCCTAGCTGGGCCTCAGCCCAGCCGGCCAGCCCAGCTGGCCCGACCGGCCCACCCCACCCCACCCCTTATCCCCTGAGACCCCGAAACCCTAGCCCCACTTCCACTCCCCTCGTCTCCCTCGGCGCCGCCCGCGCCTGGGCGCCCGTCGCCGCCGCCTCGCGCTCGCCGCTCGACCCCGGCGCCGCTCGCCGTCGCCACTGCCCTGCCCCTCTCCGTCCACGCCGACCACCGCCGCAGTCGTCCCCGTCGTCGCCTCCTTCCCCAACGGCCGACGCCCGCGCCTAGGCGCCCGACGCCGTCGCCGGCGCTCGTCCCCGACGCGCCCCGTCGTCGCTCGCCGTCCTCCTCGACCTCTTCCCCGACGAGCTCCACCGAGCCTCGCCGCCACCTCTCCCCTGCAGCCGCTGGTGAGGCCTCGGCCTCCGCCTCCCCTCTCCCCGTCCAGAACGCCGACGCCCCCCCCCCCGCTCGCGCCCCGTGCCCGGCTCGCCTCGCCACGGCCACACGCGCCCCGCGCCCGCGCTCGCGGTGAGCACCTGGACTCCGGGCGAGCCCGCTGGCCCCCACGCGCGCCTGCTCGCGCCCTGGCCGCGCTCGGCCCTCGCCTGCCTGCGTGCACGGCTGCCCCGCGCGCCGCGCCATCCCCTGCTGCGGCAGCTGCTTCGCCCCCCGCTCGCCACTCGCCACCGCCGCTGCCTCCGGCTCACTGCAGCCGCGCGCTGGCCTCGCCCGCGCCACGCCCGGCTCGCTCGCCGGCTGCGCGGCTCTGCTGCCCCGCACGCGCTCGCCCGGACATGTCCGGCCCCCGAAAGGGGCGCGGCCCGGACGTGTCCGCGTGGACACTGCCCAGTGGGCCCAGCCCCTGAAAACGTAATTAAAATTAAAATAAAATAAAATAATAATAATAAATAATAAAATGTTAATTAAAGTAATTGATTAATTTAATTAATTAGTTAGTTAATACTGTTTAAATTAACTAATTAAGTTTAATTAACTTAATGATTTAATTAACCTAATTAACTACTGTTAACTAACTAAACAGATTGCTGATGTAATGCTGACGTCAGCAAGCACTGTTTCTGATAATGCCGATTTAAAATAATTAAATTCCAGAAATTAATAAAAACTTTAGAAAATTCATATTAAATAATCCGTAACTCCGATGAAAAAACTTTGTACATGAAAGTTGCTCAGAACGACGAGACGAATTCGGATACGTGGTCCGTTCGTCCGCCACACGTCCCTAACTGTCCGAACATGGAACCGATCCCCTCCGGTCATCTGTCTGACAAATGTCCGGAACCGGGAAAACATTCCCGGATGGATCCCCCCTTCCTCGGTGACGTGCAACCATACGTTAGGACACACCCGGCACTGCACAATGTCATGTCGTACTTTGTGTTGCTTATGTTTGCTCTATATTTATACTGTTTCCTCCCCCTCTTCTCTCTCGTTAGCCCCCCGACCCCGACGTTGTCCCCGAGACCGACGCAGCTCCGGAGCCCGTAGACAGCATTAACGACCTTGCCCTTGCCGCCGAGCAATCAGGCAAGCCCCCCCTTTGATCATCCCGATATCGCCCATTCTAACTTCTCATGCTTGCATTAGAATTGCTGCTGCTGCTTTACCTATTCTGATGCATAGCCTATTTATTGTAACCTGCTGTTGATAATTACTTGCATACCCTAAACTGTTTAGTATAGGCTGGGTAGAGACCTATCAGTGACCCCACTTATCCCAACTGCCGCGCTGGTTTGTCAGAAGACCCGATCAACGGGATTGAAGACCCGGCCCCGACACCGCAGACATCACCCCCTTAGTTGTAACGACACTGCAGCGTTACTATCGAGTGCCGAGGGTGATACCTCGTGTAGCACTTCTGATGTTAACTCTGTAGAGTAGCTATTCGGTCGTGGTCATCGAGGGTGATTCCTCCTTCACCACTTTCGGTAACGACGCTGTCGTACAACACCTCAAGTGTGAACCCAGCGAGGGTGATTCCTCCGAGTTCACCTTGACGGATACATCGAGTGGGAATTCAACGAGGGTGATACCTCGGGTTCCCCTGATGTTATGGACACACGGATACTTGGACTGTACTGTTGATTACTTGGAAAGGCGGGTCGACCCTGAGGGGTACCCGCGTGCGCCTAAGTGGCGAGTGTTGTGAAGACGGGTTGCCTATATGGTGCCCGAGTGATGAATACGAGGCGCGGCCGGGCATTCTTAACCCTTGCAGCAAGTCCTCGAGACGGGGCGACAGGGTCACATCTTTCGTGAGTCTCTGCTCGTTACCGCAAGCCCCTAGTCCTAACGATTTGGATATTTGATCCGAGCAGGCCTCTGGCCTGATAGCACTAACCATCACGTGGGCATAGTATGGGCGTTCTGCATCGTATGCATCCGCCAAAAGCTCTGTCAGACGTCCAGTTTAGCATGGCGGCACGGTCGGATCGTGTCGGCCACCCGAGGCGATGCTGGTATCCACCCTGTGCGCAACGACCCGGAGGGCGAGGGGCGATGGCCAAGACCCCCTTGCGCTTAGGATGTAGACCGGCGGGGACCTCTCTGCTGAGCTGTAGGTAGGGTTGCGATGTGTCGCTTGATCGAGGCCGGGCATGACCCAGGAAAGTGTGTCCGGCTGGAGTTAATCGAGCGTGTTGGGTAAGTTGGTGCACCCCTGCAGGGAAGAAAACTTCTATCGATAGCCTGTCCTACGGTAACGGACACTCGGAGTTGTATCCTGATTGATACAATTTAGAACTAGATACTTGGATACTATGGCTCTGGGATTGGGATTGCTTCTCGCAGGGAGTCGAGAAGGGATCTCCGGACGAGGTTGATGACTGTATGGCTCTGGGATTGCTTTCTCGCAGGGAGTCGTGAAAGGATCTCTGGGTGAGGTTGAGACTTAATGATACTGCTACATTATATTGTACTGTTCTACTCTCTTCTATTGTTGCAAGACCGCTGAAGATGCTAGTCTTCGATATGACTAGGTTTTCCCCTCTATTCTGGCATTTCTGCAGCCCAGTCCACATATACAGCCTCCCCTTGAAAATGTTGCATATGTAGTGTAGATCCTTGCTTGCTGAGTACTTCTGAGTACTCACGGTTGCTTTGTTTTCCTTTTATCCCCTTATCAGTTTGTCGTGACCAAGATGACGGAGCCCCTGAGACAGCTGCCCTGCCGACGATCGCTACTACTACTACCCAGAGGATGGATACTACTACGAGTTGACTGACGACCAGCAGTAGGATCGGAGGGTCCCAGGCAGGAGGCCTACGCCTTTCGATCGTAGTGTTTTATTTTGCCCCGCCTTTCTAAAGGCCTTTCTGTTTCTGTTTCATATCTGTACTAAGATATCTGATGCTTCCGCTGACGCTTGTTCGCAAGCTTATGTATTCGAGCCCTCGAGGCCCCTGGCTTGTAATATAAAGCTTGTATGACTTTATTTATGTTTTAGAGTTGTGTTGTGATATCTTCCCGTGAGTCCTTAGGCTTGATCATGTGCATTTGCGTGTATGATTAGTGCACGATTGGGCCGGGGGCGTCACAAGTTGGTATCAGAGCCGACTGACTGTAGGAACCCCCCTTTCCAACTCCTTGGCCGAAGTTGAGTCTAGTAACCGAAAATTGTTTTACTAACTTGGCTGTGTGGCTTGCGGGCCCACGTCGCCAATTGGGTGGTATTAGGATCTTTTACTCCTCGACCTTCACTCTTGGACTCTGATCTCTCTTCTATTCGGGTTAAATGATTTTACTAACTCTAAACTCTAGGTTCTCGTAAATACTTCCTCCCGGAAAGCCCCGACATTACCGATGATCGCTTGCTTCGCAAGAAGATTCTACGAATACTCCTCGATGTTTCTCGAAACCCTGTGCCCACTGCTTTGCAGTTCCTGACCACCGATAAACTCCAATGGAAAACTACTTCCCCCTGTCGTTCATATAATCGTTCAAATTACTCTCGGGTTCTATCCGACATATCGAAATACTATTCGACATTTCGAGAATTCTCTGAACCTACTGCCTTGCGGTTCCTTTCCGCCTGAATACACTTACGAATAATTCCTCACATTACCGGGGATCCGTTCATCCCCAGTTATTCAAGTGCTTTCCAGAACACATTGAATTGCTATCTGATCTCCCGAAAATCCTGTGCAGCCCATTGCTCTTGATTTTCCTTGCCTGCTTGCACTATGGTTAATTCCACATGTCTAGCAATATTTACTAAACTCCTTTGTGACTGCCATTCTGTTCCTATGGATTCAATGTGTGTGCGAATAATCGCAATCATCACTTAATCCTTAGAAATTTTCTTTCCGGCTCAAACATCGTCCCGAACATGAGGTGGATTCTCGACCAATCTATTTGCCGTCGCTTGTACCCCTAAGTCTATTCAATTAACCATCCTTAATCAGAGTGATTGCTTCTGATCCCTTGCTTTGGAAATCATAACTCCTTTGCACTTGAGCTTTGAATTAATGCCTTTGCATTGATTCTTCTTTTGGTTGTGTGCCTATGCTCACGTCAGCTCCGTTATGGACCCTCAGATCCTTTGATGAGTTATCATCCGATATTGTCCTTAACATCCAAAGTCTTGTGAGATTTCCCCTGATACATATTGCCTTTGGTAAATTGTATTCTCTGCTTTGCCAACCTTGCTCCGCTCTCGAGCTTGAGTTATTTACTCCTGAAGTTCGTGGTATACGTTCCTAAGATGCCCCAATGGGTTGAACCTATGCTTTTCCCCCAGAACATGTGAACCCAAAAGTTATGCGGGTTATACTCTACTGGTGTTTCGTCAGATAAATTTTTAACCCTACAATTTCTTCGAAAGCGAGGAGTGAATGGAAGGTTATGCATTGAAGAAGTGGGAGTCGACCTTGAACCTTTGTGTTCATGCCCAGGGAAATGATGTAGATCCTATCGTGGAAGCTTCTTGTAATAATAATTATTCCCTTGTTATAAATTCATCTTTTATCTATGAATTGACCCCTTGCAATCGTGGTTCCAACCATGATTGTTCTTCTTTGATCCCATTCTTCGGACAGGTTAAAATAATTGTCCTCTGCAGATCATTTCACCTGTCCAACCTCTATTCTGTTCTACCTTCGAGTTTTACCCTCTGGTATCTCGAGAATATCAAGGCACTGTATTGCTTCCTATGAGTATTCTTCTAGTATTGCTTCTCACCAATTCCAATTCTCCCGGGTTCTGAGTTGTTAGTCACTCGAGAACACCGATAAGTGAATCGCTTCCGCACTCCGATTCAATAACTCTAAGTAATTTTTGTTGCTTACGAGATTAATAATTCTTCAAGTCATTCCTAGCCTGAACAGCTACATCATTATCGTGCTAATACTAACAGTGCTACCTGGTCCTTATTCCCGGAGCACAACTTCGGACGATGAGCTAAGCTTACGTCGATCTTCCTCATCTTATCATTTCACCTCGAACAACAAACTTGACTTTGAGTTTGTGTCGTAACCGTGGTTCCAACAATCTTTCGCTTCGTCATTTCCTTTTTCCTGATGTCTTTGCTGCTCGATGGATCTTCAAAGAGCCTCTCGACAAATTAGTCGTGATCACCATCAATATACTAACTTGCTCTAAGATATCAATCAAATTATTGAAGTGAAATACTGTCCTGGCCCTCGATGATTTGCGGTAATCATCGGCCACTTTATTGCCCTTCCCACTCCCCAACACAAACTTGTTCGTGTTTTGTGTTGTACCTTGAGTTCCTTGCTATCCAGCATTTGTTCTTCTTTACCTTGGAAAATTACCACCTTTTATGTCAAGGATGTCGTGGGAATTTCACCACCTCTTGAGAATTCTTCATACAAGTGTTACTTCTCACCATCACCATTCCTTCTTGGTCCTCGTGTTGTTTATGACCGTAATGCCGACAAATGAACTATGATGTGTGAATTCGAAACTTCTAGCAACCCTATTGTCTCTTGATGGATCCTTTGTGTATCCAAAGTCTGACCTTTACTGGAAGACCATGTCAATGTTATCTCGAAGCATGACTGTGGTACTCCGATCTTCAATGAGAACATTTGAAGCATAATGCCAAAATTTTCTTTTACAATTATCCAAATACCGTTGTATGGATAATGCCATGAAATTTTTCTCCCCTCACCTAAAGGGTTTTCTACTTTTATCCTGTCATGGATATCATGCTCTGCTTGTCCTTGCGAAGGATATACCCCTGAAATATGTGTTTAAACACATTTTCCTTTCCATTGTTTTGTTTAACCTTTCTTGTGATCTATACGATCTAAGCGGTAACAATTCACTGCTTAGGTAAGCACCTCGTTGTACCACTCGATCAGTAAAACCCTGTTACTATTGTTGATGACATTTCGGTAACCACCGATGGACGAGAACTTTGCCTATTGGTCTGCCTCGTTCAACGAGCAGGAAAATAGTTCTCTTCGTCCCTCGCCCTTGGTACCGATGTTGTCGCCGACATAGATGACAGGCTATCCTCTGACATACCTTGCTACCATGACCGTGCAGTACGTCAACGTCCTTCCTACTTTCGAACCACATGGTGGGCCCATAACCCACAGGTCCACTGGATCGAAACCTGACTCTCCTGTTCAACCCTGATTCTAATGTGTCCTTTGCACGTGGCCTCGTATGTAATTCACGGGCCACCATCCTAGTGATCTATTCTGGTACCAGACACAATACTTATTCTCGTTGCTCTGGACCACTTTCGCACCTTGTTCAGACATCGAACGATTATCTATCTGTTTGAAACTTCTTATTGTCCCTTCCTATTTTGCTCTCGATGTTTTTCATTTGTTCAACTCGAGAGATACTCTTATGCCTTCGATCCCATATAAATTGGAGTTGCCGCCGCAATTCTCTCATATCCACGACGTCTTCCATGTGTCGCAACTTCGTAAATGCTTCATGGAATCTCCGCACCGAGCTGTGGATCACGAAATGCTCGAATTGCATGATGATCTTTCATATAAGGAACATCCGATCCGCATTCTCGATGAAGCTGAACGTCGAACCCGTCAGAAGGTTACCAAGTTCCTCAAAGTGCAGTGGTCAAATCATACTGAAGATGAAGCCACTTGGGAACGCGAGGATAGCCTCCGTGCTGAATACACCGAACTTTTTCCTTCTACCTCTTAATTCTCGGGACGAGAATTCTTGTTAGTAGAGGAGATTTGTAACACCCCCGGTGGTTAACTACAGTAATCACCCTTTTGATTATGCCATGTCATCATGTTTAACAGTGCATGATCATCATTAGCATTATATTACATTTCAACTCCTAAGTCAAAATCCAAATTTAAATAAAAGTGGAAAATAAAAGTTGTCTAACATAGAAACTAAAATGTTCAATCAATAACAAATAATACAGAGACCATTCTAAAATTGGAACAAACAATTAATAAATTAATTAGGTGGCACTAACATAATTAAAACAGTAAGGAATAATGCATTTCAATTATTGTAAAAATTGTGTGAACTCAAATTGTCTCCAAACTAGTTTTTGGTAGTAGCAGGTAATGCCTAGTATTTATTGGAGCAATTGCCATGTTTTACAAAATTCAATATGTGGCCTAACAATTTGCTAAACTGAGAAAAGAAAATAAATAAAAGAAAAAGGTAAAACAAAACAAAACAGAAGAATAAAAAGAAAACCCCCCGCCTAGCTGGGCCTCAGCCCAGCCGGCCAGCCCAGCTGGCCCGACCGGCCCACCCCACCCCTTATCCCCTGAGACCCCGAAACCCTAGCCCCACTTCCACTCCCCTCGTCTCCCTCGGCGCCGCCCGCGCCTGGGCGCCCGTCGCCGCCGCCTCACGCTCACCGCTCGACCCCGGCGCCGCTTGCCGTCGCCACTGCCCTGCCCCTCTCCGTCCACGCCGACCACCGCCGCAGTCGTCCCCGTCGTCGCCTCCTTCCCCAACGGCCGACGCCCGCGCCTGGGCGCCCGACGCCGTCGCCGGCGCTCGTCCCCGACGCGCCCCGTCGCCGCTCGCCGTCCTCCTCGACCTCTTCCCCGACGAGCTCCACCAAGCCTCGCCGCCCCCTCTCCCCTGCAGCCGCTGGTGAGGCCCCGGCCTCCGCCTCCCCTCTCCCCGTCCCGAACGCCGACGCCCTCCCTGCTCGCGCCCCGTGCCCGGCTCGCCTCGCCACGGCCACACGCGCCCCGCGCCCGCGCTCGCGGAGAGCACCTGGACTCCGGCCGCGCCCGCTGGCCCCCACGCGCGCCTGCTCGCGCCCTGGCCGCGCCCGGCCCTCGCTTGCCTGCGTGCACGGCTGCCCCGTGCGCCGCGCCATCCCCTGCTGCGGCAGCTGCTTCGCCCCTCGCTCGCCACTCGCCGCCGCCGCTGCCTCCGGCTCATCGCAGCCGCGCGCTGGCCTCGCCCGCGCCACGCCCGGCTCGCTCGCCGGCTGCGCGGCTCTGCTGCCCCGCACGCGCTCGCCCGGACATGTCCGGCCCCCGAAAGGGGCGCGGCCCGGACGTGTCCGCGTGGACACTGCCCAGTGGGCCCAGCCCCTGAAAACGTAATTAAAATTAAAATAAAATAAAATAATAATAATAAATAATAAATGTTAATTAAAGTAATTGATTAATTTAATTAATTAGTTAGTTAATACTGTTTAAATTAACTAATTAAGTTTAATTAACTTAATGATTTAATTAACCTAATTAACTACTGTTAACTAACTAAACAGACTGCTGATGTAATGCTAACGCCATGATGACGTCAGCAAGCACTGTTTCGGATAATGCCGATTTAAAATAATTATATTCTAGAAATTAATAAAACATTAGAAAATTCATATTAAATAATCCGTAACTCCGATGAAAAAACTTTGTACATGAAAGTTGCTCAGAACAACGAGACGAATTCGGATACACGGTCCGTTCGTCCGCCACACGTCCCTAACTATCCAAACATGGAACCGATCCCCTCCGGTCATCTGTCTGACAAATGTCCGGAACCGGGAAAACATTCCCGGATGGATCCCCCCTTCCTCGGTGACGTGCAACCATACGTTAGGACACACCCGGCACTGCACAATGTCATGTCGTACTTTGTGTTGCTTATGTTTGCTCTATATTTATATTGTTTCCTCCCCCTCTTCTCTCTCGATAGCCCCCCGACCCCGACGTTGTCCCCGAGACCGACGCAGCTCCGGAGCCCGTAGACAGCATTGACGACCTTGCCCTTGCCGCCGAGCAACCAGGCAAGCCCTCCCTTTGATCATCCCGATATCGCCCATTCTAATTTCTCATGCTTGCATTAGAATTGCTGCTGCTGCTTTACCTATTCTGATGCATAGCCTGTTTATTGTAACCTACTGTTGATAATTACCTGCATACCCTAAACTGTTTAGTATAGGCTGGGTAGAGACCTATCAGTGACCCCACTTATCCCGACTGCCGCGCTGGATTGTTAGAAGACCCGATCAACGGGATTGAAGACCCGGCCCCGACACCGCACACATCACCCCCTTAGTTGTAACGACACTGCAGCGTTACTATCGAGTGCCGAGGGTGATACCTCGTGTAGCACTTCTGATGTTAACTCTGTAGAGTAGCTATTCGGTCATGGTCATCGAGGGTGATTCCTCCTTCACCACTTCCGGTAACGACGCTGTCGTACAACACCTCAAGTGTGAACCCAGCGAGGGTGATTCCTTCGAGTTCACCTTGACGGATACATCGAGTGGGAATTCAATGAGGGTGATACCTCGGGTTCCCCTGATGTTATGGACACACGGATACTTGGACTGTACTGTTGATTACTTGGAAAGGTGGGTCGACCCTGAGGGGTACCCGCGTGCGCCTAAGTGGCGAGTGTTGTGAAGACGGGTTGCCTGTATGGTGCCCGAGTGATGAATACGAGGCGCGGCCGGGCATTCTTAACCCTTGCAGCAAGTCCTCGAGACGGGGTCACATCTTTCGTGAGTCTCTGCTCGTTACCGCAAGCCCCTAGTCCTAACGATTTGGATATTTGATCCGAGCAGGCCTCTGGCCTGATAGCACTAACCATCACGTGGGCATAGCATGGGCGTTCTGCATCGTATGCATCAGCCGAAAGCTCTGTCAGACGTCCAGTTCAGCATGGCGGTACGGTCGGATCGTGTCGGCCACCCGAGGCGATGCTGGTATCCACCCTGTGCGCAACGACCCGGAGGGCGAGGGGCGATGGCCAAGACCCCCTTGCGCTTAGGATATAGACCGGCGGGGACCTCTCTGCTGAGCTGTAGGTAGGGTTGCGATGTGTCGTTTGACCGAGGCCGGGCATGACCCAGGAAAGTGTGTCCGGCCGGAGTTAATCGAGCGTGTTGGGTAAGTTGGTGCACCCCTGCAGGGAAAAAAACTTCTATCGATAGCCTGTCCTACGGTAACGGACACTCGGAGTTGTATCCTGATTGATACAATTTAGAACTGGATACTTGGATACTATGGCTCTGGGATTGCTTCTCGCAGGGAGTCGAGAAGGGATCTCCGGACGAGGTTGATGACTGTATGGCTCTGGGATTGCTTTCTCGCAGGGAGTCGAGAAAGGATCTCTGGGTGAGGTTGAGACTTAATGATACTGCTACATTATATTGTACTGTTCTACTCTCTTCTATTGCTGCAAGACCGCTGAAGATGCTAGTCTTCGATAGGACTAGGTTTTCCCCTCTATTTTGGCATTTCTGCAGCCCAGTCCACATATACAGCCTCCCCTTGAAAATGTTGCATATGTAGTGTAGATCCTTGCTTGCTGAGTACTTCTGAGTACTCACGGTTGCTTTGTTTTCCTTTTATCCCCTTATCAGTTTGTCGTGACCAAGATGACGGAGCCCCTGAGACAGCTGCCCTGCCGACGATCGCTACTACTACTACCCAGAGGATGGATACTACTACGAGTTGACTGACGACCAGCAGTAGGATCGGAGGGTCCCAGGCAGGAGGCCTACGCCTTTCGATCGTAGTGTTTTATTTTGCCCCGCCTTTCTAAAGGCCTTTCTGTTTCTGTTTCATATCTGTACTAAGATATCTAATGCTTCCGCTGACGCTTGTTCGGAAGCTTATGTATTCGAGCCCTCGAGGCCCCTGGCTTGTAATATAA
The DNA here is from genome assembly GCA_011799875.1 of Thinopyrum elongatum. NCBI lineage: Eukaryota > Viridiplantae > Streptophyta > Magnoliopsida > Poales > Poaceae > Thinopyrum > Thinopyrum elongatum. The sequence continues at coordinate 58,150,976 of CM022299.1, forward strand.
AGCTTGTATGGCTTTATTTATGTTTTAGAGTTGTGTTGTGATATCTTCCCGTGAGTCCTTAGGCTTGATCGTGTGCATTTGCGTGTATGATTAGTGCACGATTGGGCCAGGGGCGTCACAACTCGGTCATCGCTTCGGCCATCGATGCCTCCTTGGAAGGTTGATAACATTCTCGAAGTGGTGTTACTCGGCTGGGCATGGAGTCTCAACCGGTGACAAAAAACTCAACTCCGTTTGTCATGTTGGTCATCTTGTCCATATGAAAAGAAGTGAACAACAACTTTGCCCTTGTTCAGTTGATCACTTGTTAGGTCAAATAAAAAGAAGAGGCTTTCTGTTGGTTGAGGGTTGGGTCTAAATGCTTGGGACCCCCCCCCCCCCTTTTTTCTCTACGCCAGGTAATGTAGCCTTTTGATCGACAAGTGAGTTGCTAGGTTCATCGTTATTGTAGTGGTTGTTTATTGTGGCTTAATTTGGTTGTGTGAACATGTTCTCTATCATACTATGTAATGTCTTCCTTCTATGTATGCACGTAGTCCTCTTGTATAGTTTTGAAAAAAGAAAAGAAATTCACTCAGATTTATTGATCAAATCAACAGTACAAACACCTTGCATCGAAGTTCACACGGTCGATTGTCCTCATCCTCTCGTGCGCGTCAATGTTGCGCCACTCATACCGCTCCAACGCTAGAGACAACCCATCGTTGTTGATTCTGAATGGAAGTCGTCAAAAAGATGGTGCTGTCACTAGGCACGCAACTGCAAGTGTCGCCCCGACTGCAACTGCATGTCTTCAACGCGACAACAACTCAATGGTCATCTGTCGGGGGGGGGGGAGTTGCATGTCTGGCACTAAGCACGCTACTGGAAGTGTCATCCCCGTCTTCAACTGCATGTCTTCAAAGGGACTACGACTCTATAGTGTTTTATCGGAGGAGGTAGTTGCATGTTCGTCACTTCACACAACTGAAGTGTCACCTCGATTACAAATGCATGTCTTCAACGTGACTGCAACTTAGTGGTGTTTTGTCGGGGAGAGTGAAGGGAGGAGCCAGTTGCATGTCTGTCAGTAGGCAAGCAACTGCAACGACATGTCTTCAATGTGACTACAACTTTTGTGGCGTGTTGTTGAGGGGAGAGGGTACAACCTGCTGACAACTATAAGGTGCCGGACTGCATCTGGGGATGCCGGTCAGTCGCATACACACAGTAGACATGCAATTGCACATGTCGCAACCCCCCCCCCCCCACTGCAAGGGGTTACAACACGACTGCAACTTTTGTGGTGTCTTGTTGGAGGAGGGGGGGTACAACCAACCTGCAACTACAAGGTGTCGGCACAAGCCGCACAACGCGACTGTAACTGAGAGATGCCGGTCAGTTGCATGCACACACTAGACATGCAAAATTGCACATGGCACAACCCCCACACCTGCAAAAGGGTGGGGCAACGCGACTGCAATTTGAGGGAAGGGATGCCGGCCAGGTTTTTTTTTTTTGATAAATAGGGATGTCGGCCAGTTGCATGTATACCGCTAATCCTTCAACTGCATGTGTCACAACCATTGTGCAGCTATAAGGGTACAACGCGACTGCAACTGTGAATTTATTTCCTATTTTTTTTTGTTTTCTAGTTCTTCTTTAGTTTGAGCTTTCTTTTCCCCTTTTTCTTTTATCCTTTATTACCCATTTTTATTTTCCTTCTCCTATTTTATATTTTTTATCTATTCTCTTGTTTATCAGGTTAATTTCTTCCTTTTCCCTTTATAATCATGTTTTTCCTTTTTAGCTAGTAGAAATATATTTTGTTGTGTGTATATAAATATTTAAAATAAATAAATGTTTAAGTTTTTTTTCAAAAATACATAGTGAACATTTTTCCAATATGTGGTGAACATTTTTTCAATACACAATCAACAACTTTTAGAAGTGTTCATGCAATTTTTAATAAAATATTCACTCATTTTAGAAAGTGTTTATGTATTTAAAATATATTCATGTATTTTTAGAAATTGTTCATGTAATTTATAAATATTCATGCATTCTTAAAAAATATATTCATGTAATCTTAGAAAATGTTTACACACTTCTTTACAACATGTTCATGTAATTAAAATGGTGTACACAGTATATGCCTGTGTGTGTGTGTGTGTGTTAATAAAAAATGGTGTACACGCCAACACATAGGGAAGCAAGTTCATGTACTAGCTCACGAGCAAGGAATTTTTTTTTTTGAACACAGTACAGACGCAAGCGCTCATATACATGCGTATACACTCACACCTATGAACGCACACACGCACACCCTACCCCTATGAGCACCTCTGAAAGACTGAGCCGGCATATCATCTTGAAATTTACGAAGTCGTCGTAGGCACGTCATCGTCGACGGGAACGTCTCCTCCCACTGAATGTGCATCGCCGGAAATCCTGAAATAATCCAGGAATAAATGCGAGCACCAAGACTTGAACCCTGATAAACTAGGGATACAACAGTCGCTCTAACCATCCAAATACAGGTTGGTTCGCACGAGCAAGGAATTGCAAGCACAAAGTTCAACCCAAGTCTTGTTTAACTACAACTTACGAGCACACAACAAATAACTCACCCCGCGAGCCTCTACTAGGGAGAAGAAGAAAAGAGAACAACGAGACAAGGCAAGACAACATGTCAAGATCGTCGGAGGAGGAGAATAAACTAGAGCACATAGGGATGGCATAAGTCGACCGAGATTTAATCATGATTGAGTCCTAGCCAGATCCCGATTTCGTATATTATAGATGTTGATAATTTTCTCTGTAAATTTGATGAAATATAGAAGATTTTGACTCATATTTATATGCTTGAAACAATACATAGACAATGACACTACATACATCCCTTAATCAGGCTCAGGCCACACTGAAAATTTCGCCAAAACATCAACTGCAGACTGTTACAGTCGTTGGTTGGGTCTCCTAGAGGGTATACTTCTGGCCGGTGAACCGTTTGGCATCCTTATCGTCCTCGCCGTCCACCTTCTTCGCCGTCTTGGCGCCGCGGGGTGGCACCGCCACCGAGCGGTGGCCGCCGAAGAACCGAAGCACATTCTCACTAGCACTCTTCCCCTTGCCCGAAGATCCCACCGCCGGCGCCGGCGCAGGGGGCGGCGTCTGCTCCACGGGCTTGCCGTCCATCCTTATCCCGACGCCGACGAACCGCCGCTCGCCGCCGTGGGCGCAGTCTTCGCATGGGGCGGCGGCGACCTTCACCGGCGCCGGAGCAACCGGCGGCTGCACGTAGTCGAGCGGCGTCGCGAAGTCGACCTCGCAGTCGGTGTCGAGGGTGGAGACGGCGTCGGCGGGCTTGGCCTCGACGACGTCGAGCAGGTACCGCTTGTCCCCCTCGGCGACGGTGATGGTGTCGCCGACCGTGACCATGGAGTAGTTCTTCAGGTTGTACTCGAGCAGCTCCTTGTGGTCCTTGGCGCCCAGAAAGTCGGTGGTGTGCGGCCGCAGCTTGATGGACGTGGCCTTGGGGAGCGACGTGCTGGTCACCAGCACCAGGTCGTCTTCTTCCAGCCCCAGCCGCGCCATGGTGTGGGCGGGCACGTGCACGAACCCCTCCTCGCAGCCGAACTCGAGCACGCCGCAGTGCGAGGCCTCGAGGGTGGCGGCGTTCTGGACCCGGAACAGCAGCGGGTAGTCCACCTCCACCGATTGGATCCGGTCTAGCGCCGACGCCGGCATCACAACCCAGTTGCCGTCGTCATTCTTGCTCAGCTGCGACATGGAGCGGCACCGGAGGTACTGCGCCCACCCGCGGCGCGACCGCTGCTGCCGCAGGTACGCCTGCCACGCCTCCTCCGCCTGCCTCGCGTGCTCCTCCTCCTTGCTCTCCCACTGCATCGGAGACGATCCAGCCGTCGCTGCCTCCATGACAAAAGATCTAAAGATCGATCTGAAGTTTAGCACGAACTCGATCGATCGATCGATCAAATCTGCCGCTGGGAAGAAGAGGAGGGGTTCCGCTTTTATCTATGAGTTTCGTGGGTGCTGGGTCGGTTCGGTCCGAGTAGAACCGGGGGCCGACTACCGTACGGTGTCGGTCTGGCAAACCGGGCCCGCGTGTCGGTGAGACGACCCAACCGGAACCCGGGCCTGTCCATGACAAGTGGGCCCGGCCCGTCAGAGCCAAACCCGGGCTGGGTTGGGTTGGGTCAAGTCCGTCTCTGTTTCTGCTCGTGCTCCCCCGCCTCCTCTGTTTTCCGGTGCTCCCGCGAGACGAGACGGCCGCCCCTAAACCCTAACCCTAGATTGGATTACGGGTGCTGAGAGAGGGCGAGGGTCGGAGCGGCGGCGGCGGCGGCGGCGGCGAGATGTCGGCGAAGAAGGGGCTCTCGAGCACGCTGCGGAACCTCAAGGTAATGAATCGATCCCTCTGTCCCCCCGGCTGCTTCCTCTCGCCATGGCCTGGCCTCTCACGGGGGTGTTTTCTCTTGTCCGTGTGCGTGTCCGGTGGGGCAGTTTATGCAGCGGGCGGCGGTGGCGCAGAAGATTGAGGACAAGGCCGATGTGGAGGTGGAGGAGACGGCGGCGGCCGAGGTGGTGATGACGCCGGCGGCGAACGGGGGAGGGGTTGGCTCGTCGGTCCAGGTCGCCAGGAAGTGGTATGTGGGTCGTTGAAAGGCCTGGTTCTTCTTTGCTGCAGATGTTCTTCCTGTGTTGGTGTATTTTGGTTGCGTGTGCTCGGGTTAGGGAAGTGGTTGTTCAGGATTTTAGATTTGTTGTTATTAAGACTGTACGATAGTGATGCAATTCTAGTAATATTTCTGCTAGCATAGCATAGTTACTGACCCTTGCGCAAATGGAAATTCATGAAGATCGCACCGCCTTCAGATCGAATGTTTGTGACAAAAAGGAACTCACACAAACTCCTGTGAACATTAACCAACAGTTTCACTTAGGAAAATGCCACATATTGGTGAAAAGCATGCCGTAGAAGTGCAATTCCAGTAATTCGTGTGCTATAGTTTAGTTCCTGACCCCTGCGAAGCCGGAAATCGATGAAGAGTCGCACCACTTTTGGTTCAAGTATTTGGTGCAAAAGGAAACTCATGCTTACTCCTGTGAACGGTACCAGTTTCCCTTAGGCAAATGCGCATTGCGCATTCGGTGAAAGTTATGACTAGAGATGTGCTTATGCAGCTGCACCTAGTAACTGTTTGGGAGAGGGAGTCTGTTGGCATAGTGTTACATGCTTTTGTGCCTATCTTTTGAACTTCAATCATAATTTGCAGCCTGGTCGTAAATTAAAAACATGTTAAACAAATTTATTACTCCCTCCGATCCATATTACTTGTCGCTGGTTTAGTAACTTTGTATTAAGCCAGCGACAAGTAATATGGATCGGAGGGAGTAGTTGTTTTGTCAGAGGGTTTTTTCATCCAGTTTCATCTTTAGATGTACTGCCTTTCTTATGCAGCACAATATCCATGAAGGATTACTAGCTTTGATTTGTCACCGCAGACTAAGCAAAACTAGTTTCTTTTTTTCAGTGTAGTTGTCATGGAGGGTAATCCACATCCAGGAGCTGTAAAGGGTCGAATGTCATTCCAAAATTTCAATCCATCCATTGATGTGAGTTCTGTATTTTTTTGTCCTTTGGGCTGTTATGTACTTTAGATTAGATATATGTTCCCTTACACAAGCCTAGACCTGTAGAAACTAAATGACGAGGCAAGTGGTCGCCCAACACAATCAGCTTCACCTAGTAATTCTCAACAAGACAGTGCAAATACCAGCAGGTTAGCTACTACCATGGTTCTTTTTCTCTTCTCTGTTAAGTTACCTTGGAAATGCCGTCTGTCACAAGTTTGATTTTAGCTATTCGCTAAGATTGATGCATTGTAAATGTGTGAAGTAATTTTTTAATTTTAGTTGCTTAATTTGGACCAATTTGATCAACAACATGTCGAGAAAACCTGTAGATTCCACTTTGTTGAGCTGGGCATGTCTATCCTTGAAGTGCTCAAATACAAGTTATATACTCAGAGGAACTGTATACTTTCAAGCTGTGTGAATAAAGGATGATGGTATTTTACTATTATTTTTTCTTTTAAGAAGTTATTATTGTTAGAGGACATAAACAACTTTAGATTGGCGTACATACAGGGTGATGTTTTTATTTATTTCTGATGCAGTTCTTTTATGTTCAAACTATTGCTAAAAATTAGATTCAACTTGATCCCTTGAGTCCTTCTAGTGTGCCATACATAATTGATATCGTATTCACCAGAAGAACACTTGCATTTATACATGGTATATGTCTTCATCAGCTATCTTTGGCATATGTAGTTTTGAGGCTTATTGATGACTTAAGTGGGAAATGAAACTGCAGAGTGGATGATATATCAGCATCAAGATTTAGAAGCTTCAATGTTGATAGTTCAGAAAGCATATCTCTGAATGGGTTGAAGAGAAAAGAGCCTGAGCTGGAGATGGAAACACCACCATCGCGCAAGCTCCCAAAGACGACTGGCCAGAGCGTGGATGGCCAGCCGTCTTCGCAGAGCAATGGTCGTGGGTCTGGCAAGTCGAACAAGCATGAAAAGCTTGACTTTAATCTTCTCAGAAAACGGAAATCAAAATGAGGACCAGGTTAGCATTAGCCAAGAGTAGCTCTGTGTACTCCATATGTCACCATTTGTTCTCTGTATCTGATCAGCCCTGTGCGTTGTTCACTGAATTATTTCTGTAGTAGCAGGTAGCCAGGTTAAACCTGCAGTGATATATCTGTTATTAACTTATTGAGAAGCCTACTGGGTAACATGGTATCTTACATTGGGCACTTTTCTTATGTTTTTGATGGTGCTGTACTCCATTATCACTTGTAAGATGTAAGATTCTGCAGCAGCTGTGAGAATTTGAAGTTTTGGGGTACTTTTTTTTTTTGTTAAGCTGCGTGTATTATTGGCGGTGCAATTATCCTGTGCAGTGTTCATGTACTGGAATTGGAATTTATTGTTGGCTTCAGAGCACAAATAATCAGCCATGGTCTGATTGTTTTTCTCAGCAATGGAATGCAGGGTTACAAGATACCCCATCTTTTGGTTTATCCTCCATCATGTTTGTATGGTAATCTCATACTCCCTCTAGTAATCAGGCTGAACTGGCTATTAAGCATAGAATAACTGATTGGCATGTTGATACATCCAATATTATGGGGGATGTAATAACTGATTGGCATATAAGATCTTTACATCCAATATGCGGGATGTAATAAGATCTTATATTATGGGACAGAGGGAGTAGTAGTAACAGGTTCACACTTCGAGTCTCTGTTGCCTCTCATCAGCTGCTGGACACCATCCAGACTCTCATCAGCTGCTGGACACCATCCCGGACCACGGGCGAATGGCATGAAGAGCATGAGGGCTGGAGAAATAAAATGTGTTTGGTTTGATCTTCAATTCCTTGGAAAAAAATATAGGCTCGCAACCCTTTGTGATGCTGCCTGCTGCACCATGCTTTGCAGACCTATAAGCATTTGCTTGTATATCAGCTGATGAATCGAAGAATCAAGTAACGTGACATGGCCTTGAAGAAACTGAGCTTTTTCTCATGTAACCAACAAGCAACACAATTTGCGCATTATTGTCAATTTCCTTTCAAAAAGAATTTCATTGCGAATTAACAAGATCCATCGCACATAACATGATAAATATTTTTTTTTGGAAGGAGGCAAAAGATTTGCCTCATTCATTAATGAAGAGGGGAAAAATAAAGTTTAAGTTGCACTGCCCAACAAGGTGAACAGTGACTTCCTCCCGTCCTACCCTACTTGAATGAAGCAGAGTCGAATTTGTGAGCATCTGTTTCTCACAAAAATACCCACAGCAAAGAGCATGGTGCATTATGATTAGTGGTAAGCACCTCACATGACCCTGCATGATGCAAATGCCAAGACAAGATTCGACGGCATCCAGGGGATGGTGCCCTGTTCCCCCAAATATTTCTCATAATATTACTTGTTCAACAGAGAAGCAAAGGGGCGCAGGACATCAATATAAGCTCTATTTTTCTAAGGAATCGTCTTCAAGCTGTTCACTTGGTATATGGCTCAATTGCTTGGTTGCTGATCAATCTCCATGTTTTCTTTCAGCCATCTCCGTATTTTTAGCTTTATCTTTATTTTTATTGTTATCCATTACTCACTGTTTTGGCAGCCGACATATTTCCACAAGCTACCTGGAGCTAGGAGAAACGATGTTTCTCGAAAAATGCATTCATTCTAGTGCAAGAACCCAAAAAACTAATCCCTTGTCGCTTCCTCCAAGCGACTCTGGGGCGACCTCCCAAGTGCCTCCCCGATGACAGTCGGGCTGGTTTTGCCGGCCTGTGTATAAGGTATCCATGGACATGAACAATAATGTATGCAAGGATTTCACCGACGAGGAGATTTCCGATGCCATGTTTCAGACAGGGTCACTCAAGGCGTCGGGGCCAGATGCGTTCCCAACACGGTTTTTTCAGCGGCACTGGCGACATAACTAATATTATCAAGTTATTCTTCGCTTCAGGAGTGATGCATGCCAGAAGGTGTAAACAGCACCGTTATTGTTTTGATCCCCAAGATTGACACACTGACTCGCCTTACTGATTTCTGGCCTATTAGTCTCTGCAACGTCATCTATAAGGTAATAGCTAAATGCCTTGTCAACATACTTCGGCCTATTCTAGGTGAGCTGGTGTCCTCGGAGCAGAGTGCTTTTGTACCGGGCAGGTTAATTACTGACAATGCCTTAATTGCCTTCGAGTGTTTTCATGCGATCAAGCAGGAAAAAGATCCGGAGCAAAGCTTCCGTGCCTATAAGCTGGACCTCTCCAAGGCTTCTGACAGGCTGATTGGGTTCAGCCACTAGGGTTGTTTGGAGCACTGAACCAAAATAGTGGTAGCGTTTTATGAAATTAAGAAAAGTGGTAATTTTCCGTAACCTAGCCCGTAATGTGGTAGAATTTTGCTATTTACTCTAATTCCCTCGCTACATTGGCTAATACATTTACTCATCATATGGAGGTAACTGATATGTGCTCATTGTGTGGTCTCAAGCGGGAGGACACATTTCATGTGTTTGTAGGTGCCCAAGGGAAGTGGACTAGTGAGCGATGGCGCAAGTGTAGCGTCTCCCTGACTTCGAAGCAGTCTGTAACACGGGATCTGAATGGGCACTTGACCTCATTGTGGACTGCGATGAAGGGGACGGACTGAGACTACTCATGTTGCTATGGCGCTGCTGGTTTGTGCAAAACAAAATCAAGCATGACAAACCGGCGCCGCCAATAGAGGTCTCACGAAAGTTTCTGCAGAGCTATGTCACTTCTCTCTTGGGCATTCAACAGTACCCAGCAGGAGATTGGGACAATAGAAAGATGGTTATCCAGCAGGAAGGTTCCGAGCAACCCATATCGCATGTGGAGATCCAAACCAAACCGGTTCGCAAGTGGAGTTCCCCGCCGGTGAACTGGACAAAACTCAACGTAGACGGCTCCTTCTCTCCCAAGGATGGGTCGGCAGGCGCCGGAATGGTGCTACGTGACCGTAACGGCGACATCATCTTCTTGGCTTGCCGGTCCTTGGGGCCATGCCCGGATGCCTTGCATGCGGAGCTCGCAGGATGCATGGAGAGGCTGGCTCTAGCGCGCCAATGGATGGATCTTCCAGTAATCATGGAATGTGATAGCCTGCATGCGGTCCAGCTGATCAGTGCTAGGAGGAAGGACCGGGCACAATATGCCATGGTCATTCCGGAGGTGAAAAGGTTGATGGGTGAGCGGGAGCGTAGAGTCATATCTCTAGACAACAAAGTAATGTTAGCCATGTTTTAGCTAATTTTGGGCGTACGGAGGATCGAACTGTGGTTTGGCTTCGTTCTGGACTGCAAAACATTCCTAGTATGTGTAGGGACGAATCTTCAGGTTCTTGAATAATACACTCCTTTTTACCCCCGCAAAAAATGTGGTGGTTGGTAGTGACGACCTGCCTAGCATTCTTGGTACGCACCTCAGCCGATGATAGTCTGCAGGCCGTCGGTGGCATTTGGTCGGGTCTGATGTGATGAGCTTTGGGTAAAATCATAGCTCAACCTCGACTCAGGCATGTTTTGATGGCATCCTAGGAGTTGTTACCTCTTTGGAGGTGTCGGTGGCGAGCCCCTCCACCTCCCTCCTCATCTCGCTCTTGGGCTCTTCGGATGAAAACCCAACCTTTGGCCTTGGTTGGAGAGGGGGTCGGCAAATTTCCTGGACACTTCCCCATTGGACCGATACCTTGGAGGTCCGGTCTTTCGTCACTTGGTGATGGCTTATGTGGATTTGTAGCTTAGTCATGGTCGAGGTGAGTGTGCGGCCTGAGGGCCGGTGTGGAAGTTAGAGCATCAGCGGCTCCAGAATTCTCTTGTGCATTGGCGTTGGCCTTGGTCGCTTGGGCGACAGAGCCATTGAGTAGGCACTTTAGCGGCCTTGGGGCCGGTGTGGAAGTCGGAGTGGTGGACGGCTCCGGAAATCTCATGTGCGTAGGGTGTTGACTTGGTAGCTTGGATGTAAGAGCCATCAAGTAGGCTGGCACGCGGTCTTGGGGCCGGCGTAGATGTTGAGAGGCGGCTCTAGAACCCGCCGTTGTGGTGTAGGGCGTCATCTCTAGCCATTGGGTGGCATGCTGTCGACTCGGCTGGTGCGCAACCTTGAGATTGGCATGTGTGTGGCACGGATGTATCATCTTTTGGATGATTTTTTTATTAACCGAATAATTCTCTTAATGAAGAGGTAGAGCTTCTGCCTGGTTGCTTGAAATAAAATATTTCTTAGATAGCTGATACTTTTTTTGCATGAACATTTTGATACCAAAACTACTTTCGTGGACTAATCAATAATTGACACTCAACTGTAAGAGCCACAAAGTAACTACCGGAGAAAAATATAACTGTCCAAGACGACACGTTGCGATGAAGTAAACTAATGTTGGGGTTTGATTAGCTGTTTCAAGAAGCCAGAATCAGTTGCTGCAAGACTTCTCAATTCTCATGGCCCCGACCAATTCAAACAGTTGAGATGGTTAGCAAAGTATCTTGCATTCAAGCAAGGAGGTTAATTAGAAACCCTCCTCACAAAGAAAATATATCGCAACTCAAATACGTCTGCACGCTCTTCGACGAGGCATTAGGGTTTCCCACTAACTTCGTTAGAGTATCTACAACCGTCCTCCTTAAATGTACGGAAGGACAATCCGGTCACTGACTACTAGACAGGAGAGATAAGTAGAAAACTAACCCAATCGGAGCCTCCAAAGCCTCCCTAAATGCCTGGGTTGTCTAACACTCCTCATACTCAGCCCGTATATGGGGAGGTCCGGGCGTGTCCGGTTGGCTAACATATCGAGGCTTGAAACGGACATGTCCGGACATCGACCGAACGAGTGGCCAAATTTGCCCATTATGGCTGTAGATGTCCTTAAGTGCTTGTTTGGTTACTCTCATTGGGTGTTTGTAGGAGGATGCTCTCCAGGCTGCAACGGCTATGGGCTGTCGGCTTGCTTTGGATCCCGCTTTCTTCACGGAAGCCTTCTCGCGAGCCATGTAGTTCCTCCTTTATCTGATCACGGACCAATTACTCCCTCATTCCTATTCGGCGCTTACGGTGTCACTTACATATTTTTCTGTAAACTGGCATCCACGCCTGAGTCGTTCGCTCGTATAATGGGCTGACCCATATTTAGGCATCGAGCCGGAACTTATCCACGTTTTGGGAAGTGTGGCCAGGTTATTTTGTTTTCTGTTTCTAGTTTTTCTGGACAGGGTCTCTGTCCTGTTTGTTGGTTTTATTTTTTAGATGTGTTTTTTAAATTGAACTTTTTTCAAATTCATGAACAATTTTCAAATTCACATTTTTTTTCCAAATTTATGAACTTTTTTCAAATTTGGTGACTTCATGAAAAATCGTGAACTTTTCTCAAAATTATGAATTGTTCTCAAATTTATGAATTTTTTTAAAATTTCTGTACTTTTGCTAAATTTATGAAATTTTCAATGGTGAACAGTCAACCGGTTTTTTTTTAAGTCAAAATTCTCTAGTTTTTCCAATTCAGGATTTTTATTAATTTGATTGCGCGAACTATTTTAATCTATATAAAAACGATGGGCGAGTCAAATTGAAAAGACCAGCGAACCTGACGAGCGAGCAAGAGGGCAAAGATGGAATTGGGTTGTGGGCCTTGCGGCCAACGAACAAGCCCAGCGAGAGCCCACAACCCTTTTCGGCGCCTGAAGCGCCGAATAGGAAGTCTCCAACTACCCACTTGGAAAACCAATATGATGGCCAAGTCAGGATGATGAACTCTAGTTACTTCAGACATGGCAGCCATTCCTCTCGACCAACTCATAGTCCTTAGGAAGGCCGAGGAGATCCTTCCGGGCTTCCTTGGAGGGGTAGAGCCACCGTTTAGGCGGCAAGAGTAGGGTTGTTGGCCCCTCAGGCTTGGTGGGCTCGGTATCCTCGACCTGGCTAATACTGCGATTAATCTTCGGGTCCAGTGGTTCTCTAGCTAGGGCATACAATGTTGATAAGATAGTCTTATGTTGACCCCGTCACGTAATTAAAAATAAGACAATACAAAATATGTACAATGGGTAGTTTTCTAGTCTTATCTCCGATAACTAAATATCCTCTAAATATGTGTGAGACATATTATTGTTAAGAGATCATCTCTTAATTAAGACAAGGCAAGCATTTTCTTATGGTTTCTCTTTCCTCCACATCATCATTTATCCTACATGGCACGATTAAGCCAACACCATTGTACATGCCCTTACTACTCAAGATTATTTTCTTTTTCTTCTCAACTTCTACTGAATTAAAAAAATCAGTCGAGTGTCAACTTAGAATCAACAATAGATGAATACAAACCACCAAACACTTCAACTTCTATAGTGGCTAATGAAGAAGAGCTTACCTTCTCCGCAAAAAGAAAAGAAGAGCTTACCCATCAGGAGCTATCTTAATTTAGTTTTTCCGCATCGATCTGTTCTCACATTCTTCTTCAACAAGATGCACGCTTGTGCTGCATTATATCCAGAAAGAAACACTAACAGAAAGTCTAGACAGAGCAGTTTCAGGACCAAGACCAGTCTTCAAGATCGATGACCCGTTAAAGTTGTATGGAAGGCGCTCTGCCCTTTTTGGTGTTCCGATCACCTGGATGCGCACTACAAACTTCGTAGATAAGTATCCTGGCGTTGATTCTCGTGGTTAAGTGTCCAAGATTAAAAAACAATATAATAACGAACTCCGTTAGTGGAGTGGTTTAAAAAAAAAATCAGAGCTTTGTAGGAGTGACAGGGGTTCGTGTGGAAGTGCTTAGTTTGGTTTCAGCACCTCAGCAGATATCTTCTGACCACCGGAATTATCCATCGTATAATCTGCTAGGTCCGATCATGCCTAATCTTACCACATGGTATATGTGGTCAGCTATCTCAAGTTAAGTTAATGATTAGTATTTGATGGAAAATAAGGAGGAGGAGAAAAAGATCATGCCTAATCTTTATGTTCAGAAATTGAAGTGATCAAACTTTATTTTAATTTAAGTTATCTTAGGGACTGTTAGACTGATTATTGCTTTGAGTATTGCGATATTTTTTTTGTGGGGAGAGTCTTGTGATCTTCAATGGTTGCAATTATAATTTTTGTCACCCGCAATTTTTTTTTATATAATTTTTGTATACTACTGTAGTTATCTCCATTGTATCAAGTATTGTGACTCTTACCCCTCGCATCGCAATACAGTGGAGAATCGCAATCTTGGCGTCTCCCCTACCATCGCTGCCACTGGCCTAGGCTGCGGTGGCGGCGGGCCCGACGCCGGAGGTGCCTGGACGGGTGGTCACATTGGTCTCCCATGGTGTGGCCGGGGGTGTCCTGCGGGGAAGTCAAGCGTGGCGGCCAGGGCTGTGTTCCCTGGTCGGGCGGCGACAACTGTCGCTTCCATGGCCGGTGGGTGAGCGGGGATCTGTTCTTTGGCATCCTCTCGGGCGATGGTCGGTGGTCGTGGCCGTGGATCTAATCCCATTTTAGATCCGTCGCAGCATGGCTCTTGGCCGGCCGATGGCGAGTGGAGGGGCCGGTGAGAGGCGGCTAGAGGTCCTCTGCCTGTGTTTCGACGGTTGCTTACGTCTTCATGGCGCGGCTCCACACAGACCGAGTAAGCTACGGGGACGAGGTGGCGCAAATGTCGATGAAACTCGTGCTAACTTTGCTCATGGCGGACGCTGGATGCATCTTTGACGTTGTTTCCTCATCGAGGCATCATCGTTGCATTCTGCATCATCTCGCTCGGGCTGCTCCGGGGAAACCCTAGATCTGGTTTTCCCGGATCGGACGATGATAGCATCTTCGGTGTCGTTCTCCTTCCTGGGGGCTCGTTTTGGAGCAGGTGCTGGTTGGAGGGGCCAAGAGGTGAAGCAGTGTTGCATCAACCACATCGACAATGGTAGGTCTCGTTGATGGACGCTTGTTGATGGATGCATGTAGTATGGTGGCGATATTTGACATCATGATGGTGTCGACGGCAGAAAGGCCTAGCAAGGTTAATGCGTTGATCCCTCCTTAAGATGGGATGGCGGAAGATGCCGGCGCCGGATTCTAAACCGTGTGCATGTGGTGCGTGCTAAGCGTCTGCTAGATCGGTTGATGCTCTCGGCTCGCCGTTGGGCGGCTTGGTGAGGCCACCGGATTAGATGGTATTGTGTTGGGGCGAGGTCAAGGGACATCATCGAGCTGTAGATGTAGCGACAGAGGTCGTAAAAAATGTGGCTTTGAGCTGATCCATTTATTTATTTTATCAGACTTTATTGAATAATATATTAAAAATAGTTATGTGTATTCTTAAATGCAAAGGTCTGGGGTTCAACCTCCTTTTCAAAAAAACGTTATCTCCTTTCTAATAACTGCTCAAACCAGCCGCCTCCTCCTCCTCCACTAAAAAGCTAGGATTTCTGCCTCCCGTCGGCGCCGCCGCAGGTCCGCCTCCTCTCCGGTGGCCCTAGGGCCATGGGGGCGCGGTGGATCTCGGGAAAGGCCGGCGGGAGGGCTCCGTTTTTAGTCGTTTCTTTCAGTTTTGCTAGGGTTTGTGTCCTACTCAGGAAGACGAGACGGTGGCGGCTCCCTGAAGATGGAATAAAGGTCTCCCCGTCTAGCCCCCGTTCCGGCGGTGCATCTAGCACCGTTGGTGGGCGTGTGGAGGTGTGTCTCCGGCGGATCTATCATTGGTGGATTTGCTCAGATCTCGTCGTTGTTCGTCTACGTTCGTGTGTCTTCGGATTGGATCTTTCTGATCTACGTTATTCTTCATCTGTGATGGTTGCTGTTCTGGTGCGCTGGTCCTACGGGGCCTTAACACGACGACTTCCCGACTGTCTAGTACAACAAGTTGTGCCCGAGTCCGGCGATGGAGGGGCGATGACGGCGGCGCGCCTTCAGCTCGCTTCAGTGCTGGTAGTCGTCGCTAGGTGGTCTACGGATCTGGTGTAATTTCTATTATTTCTGGTATTCGTTGTACTTCCATGATCGAAGATGAATAGATCGGAAATTTTCTCGAAAAAAAAATAACTGCTCAAACCAGACCAGCTTTTTTTACAACGGAAACGAACTTGGCTGTTGAGTGTTGCAAGGCTGGCAGTTTCTTGAGTGGGGGTGGCAATTTCCAAAACTACCATGGCAACTCGTTTAAATCTGAGGATATTTTGGTCCAAAACTGCCACCGTCTGATTTCGATTGACGGCTCTGGAGGCGTTCGCTCGGATTTCGTCCCCAAGGAACGTTCCCCGGATAGCATTTCCGTTGTTCTAAAGCACCTAACATAATTCATCTACAAAAGCACCGAACGTAATTTGTGGACTAGAATTTCATTGTAGCAAACTATAGATGATTAATGAAGACATAAATATTTTATATGCAATACCTTGTTTTACTAGGCATTTTATTGTAAATGTGATTACGTATGAAAAATGACAATTGAATAACTACTATATCGACTTACCCAAAAAAAAACTTAATTTTTATTTTGTAAGCCAATAGTATGTGTAAACGTTGAGGCGATTCTAAAGGAGACCGATGAGACAAAAATCAACAAACCGAGAAAGGAAGTGGTACGATGGGGTGGAAGGACAAAAAAAACATGGACGAGAAAATACTGCACATTTTATATTTCTATAAATAGCTAGCATCGACTAGCTTATTTTGAAGCATGCAACTACGTCACCTCAACACAATTACAACATCACTTCAATTGTTTGCAATATTTGTAGGTAGCTTACCAAGCGCTTGGTCACATCACTCCAATTGGCTTTAACAATTAATTGCATGCATGCCACTCCAATCCGTCTAACTCATTTTCAACTGGTAACAAAGGGCACATACATTTTGAATTTAGATATTTTGTATTAAGGAGTGAATTTGTTTGATGAACCTGAATGTAACAAAAATCATAGCAAGCCAGTATCTGGGTAAAGAATATTGCAGTTTTGTAGATCAAAGTTTCTAAAGATCTACAATGAATAATCGATGCTTCATCACACAATCATTTATTTCATTTGGCATAAACATTTACTTTTTATAAATATCTGTCGAATGTGTGTCATCTAGTGTTTTCAAGTAAACTTGTAGTTGGATGGTTAGAAGGATACTGGTATCCCCAGCCCATCAGGGTTCATGTCCTAGATTTGACACCCGTGCTTACAATTTCTTGGATTTATTTCAAGCCTTTGGGCGATGTGCACTCAGTGGGAGGAGACATATTCCCGTCGACTACGAAAACGCCCGCGGCGACTTCGTCAATCTCAAGATGATGTGCCGGCTCAGCCTTTCGAAGGTGCTCATAGAGGTAGGGTGTGCGTGCACGCGTTCATTGAGTGCCTATTCGTCTGTACAGTGTTAAAATAAATTCTACTTGAGCAGTACTAAGTATGGTTCAACATAAAAAGAATTTTCTTTTCTTTTGTTAAGAAAAGGAGAAAAAACACTAGTGACACTGACAAGTAATGAGGTAACGCACCGAATCTCATGGTTGCTTCATCGTAGCCGTGAAATCTGGGTGGGTCCTCTCGAGCCTCGTCATGCACCCGTTCGGTTTGATCACCTCATCGATTTCTTTAACCCAAAATGGCGCAAAAAAAGAGATAGCACTTCTCCTTTTTACCCTCTTTTTTTTTCTCATTTTCTTACTCGGATGGCAAAGCTTTTGCCTTAGTTTTATCTATCTACTATAAAACCTAATCAACGCCTCGGTGGTGACCATGTCACTACCGCACACAGAAAGAGCAAGTAGACAAGTGTTACTCTGCCTCGTTCACTCATTCTTTGCAGCAATGGAGGATCCCCGTACTGATCCCAGTGACTACGACGACGATGGCATCCTGAAGCGCACCGGTGAGGAAGCGTCCGGCCTCGCGTAGCTTTCGTGGTTGCAGTAAAACGTTAGTTTCTGTGGTGTTTCAGGGACGGTATGGACGGCCAGCGTGCACATCATCACGGCCGTGATCGGGTCTGGCCTGCTGGCGCTGCCGTGGGCATCGGCGCCGCTCGGCTGGGTGATCTACCCGACCATGGTGCTGCTCTTTGCCTGCATCATCTGCTACACCTCCGTGCTGCTCTCCGACTGCTACCGGTCCGGCGACACGAGCCACGGCGAGCGCAACTGCACATACATGGACTCCGTCAAGGCCAGCCTAGGTACGTGTCCTAAGTCCTACGTCAATGGCGGCAGCTCTAGCCATGTCTTCAACTTTACACGTCTTAATTAGCACACTCATGTCTACTTTGCCATTTCGCCCATGGATGGATCAAACAGGACGCGCAGATGTTGGGATATGCCAGTTTTCTGTATACTCCAACATCTTCGGGGTGACCATCGTGTATACCGTCGCCGCCTCCATGAGCATGTTGGCAATCCAGAGGGTTAACAATGATCTACATCTATAGCAGCAACCATCATGTTCCGTGACCCAGCAGCCATACATGGCATGGTCTTGATGTGAGGTGCCACGCAAGAGAAGACCGTACTCGCACAACAGACAATCAAGCCATGAAAAGAGCTAGCTGCCACCAACAGTTCCGAACAAAGAAGGTGGTTGTCATACTTTGCAACGGAGATCAAAGAGGGAGGTCACCGACATCGTCAAATCCCAATTCGGCTCCTCCACGGACGATGATAGGATAGGAGGAGGGGTAGAGTGCGCCACCGGTCGGCCGTGGCCGCACCCTTCGTCTTCTTCAGCCGTGACGAGGCAGCCAACAATGGATCCCACAACGGTCGCTTCATGCCGCTGCCGCCATGTGGCTTCAGCTGGCATTTGTTCTTCGGAGCGACGGTATGGTCCGTCCCATCCCCTCCGTTGGTAGCAGCGGCTCGTGGGGACGCAAAAACGGCACGGCGGGCAGGCGGCTTCGAGGCAGTCACGACGACAACAATCACTGAAGGAGGTGCCGTGGGCGCGGCGGTAGTGGCGGCGACGACGGTAGGGTCGGCCGTCACGTCGGAGGTGCCATCCATCGCAGTCTGGTGACCGGTAGCGGTCGTGCGTGGGAGGAAGGCGGGCGGCGGTCGCGCGCAGGAATGTTGAATGTGGCGGTTGAGTAATCGCACGTTTTTTTTTTTTTGCGGCAACAGGCTTCTCTGTGTATATTTGCAGCCCAAGTGGTTGTAATTTAGGACTGCCCACAAAAAAATCAACAAAATTTACATGCAGCTGTTTGCCATGAGATCAAGGAGCTTTTGGGTGGGTTCACGAGCTATGGTCTTGGGTATGTACAAAGGGAAGCCAATGTAGCTGCCCATCGCTGTGCAAAACAAGCTATAGAGGAGAGGAGGAGATGTCTATGGATTAATTACATGCCAACTTTCCTAGCTGACTGTATTCAGTCCCATTGTAACCCCCATGTTTGAGTTATAAAGCTCTTGATTCGAAAAAAAAAGGCTGACGTTCTATGCCCGCAAAAAAAAAGGGAGGGGGGGGGGGGGGGGGGGGGGGGGGGGGGGGGGGGGGGGGGGGGGGGGGGGGGGGGTTGGGGGGGGGTGGGGTGTGTCTTCTGTTGTAGATTCTCGGGGACTCTACAGCGACCCTAAGTTAGTGCTAGCCGAGTGGCTTCTTGGTCAAGAAACTCCGTTAGTGGACTCGTTTAAAAAATTAGAGCTTTTGTAGGAGTGATAGAGGTCCCCGTGGACGTGCTTTCACCCACCACCGGAATTATCCTTCCTATAATATGCTCGGTCACGCTCGATGCCTAATCCTCAAGTTTGGAAACTGACGTGGTTAAATTTTGTTTTTGAAGGAAGTTACCTTGAGGATTACTAGACCTTTTTATGAGTATTACATTAAGTCTTTGTGATCTTGCAGTTATGATTATTAGACATTTTTTATATATGATTATATCAAACAAACTAGCTTTTTTTACAACGGAAATGAACTTGGCTGTTGAGTGTTGCTCCCTCTAGACTCTTGTTGTTCTAAGCACCGAACATAATTTGTGTCAACATTAGTCATTTTAAGAAACTAGATAATTGTTTTAAGTTAAAAAAAACTAGATAATTGTTTCTGCATTATAATCGAGGTATAAATATTTTATAAGCAATCATCATGATTTATTGGCCATTTTATTGTTAATATGATTACATAACAAAAATGACAATTGAATCATTAAAAAAATGACGTGGACTAGTTGGGGCGATTCTAAAGCAAAACCATTGCAAAAATGTCAACAAAACCAAAAACTCGCGAGGTGGGATGAGAAGGGTGGACTGGCAAAAAATATGGACTAATGTTACACGTCTTTTATAGCAAAATAGCTAGCATTCACTAACTTACTCCGGAGTACATGCATCTATGCCGTCTTACTATAATTACCTCGATAACCTTTTTAGTTGGCTTTAATCCTGATGCCTCAGCTCCAGCTAGTAGGTAGTATGTTAGGGTTTAGTCCTTGCAAAGGTCGTGCTCGGACAAATGACAACACTTCTTCTCCGAGTCATTCTTCCGGGCTTCGATCTTCCTCAAGTTAGCCCGTCAGGACGAATTAGACGGTGTAGATTCCTGCCAGCTCCTCGGTGCGGCGAGTTTAGGGATTCTCGTCGTGCGTACGGGGCGGCGAGATTTGCTATCAGTTTCTTCAGATCGATTTAAGGATTCAACGACGACAAATGCGGCTCAGGGGCATTGGTTCTTAGGGGCACATGCATGAAGGCTTTCTGACTGGCTCCAGTATGGGAGAAGCGGCAGTGGCGCGACGGCGGCTCCGGGGCGTTGGTCCTTAGGGGCACATGCACGAAGACTTTTTGATTGTCATCGACAAGGTCAGACTGGCTCCAGTATGGGAGAAGCGGCAACGACACGACGTCGGCTCGTTCTACCGGTGGTAGTGGTCATTCAGTTGTCCAGGAACCTTGATATAATTTTTATTATGTTTGTGACGCTTTATACTTTTGATGAAGTTTTATGAATAAATCTGAGTCTTTTCGCAAAAATCAATTAATTGCATGCATGCATGCTCCTTCCAGTCCATGCCCAGTTCCCTTTCCGGCACTACTATGTGATTTTGTCTAACCCACTTTCGATTGGTATCTGACGTATTTGAAAGTACAAAACATCTCAAACATAATATGTATTATATTGAGTTTAGAGGTCTACCTGAAAATAACTAATAGCATGGTACTCTGACATCCGGGCTAATGAATATTGTAGCTTTTTTGCAGAAAAAGAAAAAAAAACACTAGTGACATTAGGTACGACACTGAATCTCATGTCAAATGTTGATTCATCGTAGCCGTGAAACCTGGGTGGGTCCTGTCGAGCCTCGTCATGCACCAGTTCCATTTGATCACCTCATGGATTTTTTAACCTAAATGGCGTAAAAGAGGATTTTATCGTCAATTGGTCAATGGCTGAACTTTTTATTAAGAAAGAGAGAGCACTACTGAACATTCGCAGGGGCACGCATCTGCTCAACCGTGCTCGGTCACATGATTGCTTCGTGATCCACAAAGTCATTGCATTTCACGCGAGGATACACCAAGTTTTAAGTCTTAGTTTTCGAAGCCTATGATTTTTGTTGTTCTTTTGTATAAAGTTTGAGTAGATGAAACTTAATGAAATTTTAAAACTCATCAAAACGTATTCAAAATAGGTTTTATTTGAAAGCCTTTGTCACAAGAAACACGAATATGAAAACAAAAAGTAATTCGGACATTAGGTTCAAAAGAAAAAAAGATTAAAAAATCAAAAGCCAAAAGTAAAATAGGGTCGATGGCCCCACCTGCATTCCACAAATCCCCTCTCGCAACACTACATGATTAATTTTGTTTGTACATATTAATTTTTCCTTCTCTTAGTCGGTTGGCAAAGTTTCTGCCTTTGTTTATATACTACTATATACTAGTACTATATAAAACCAAAGCACACAGAAAGAACAAGCAGACAAGTGTTACTCGCCTCTCGCTCGCTCACTCTTTTGCAGCAATGGAGGATCCCCGCAACGATCCCATAGACCGCGACGACGACGGCCTTCCGAGGCGCACCGGTGAGGAAGCGTCCCGCCGGTGCGTTTTCGCGTAGCTTTCGTGGTTGCAGTAAATCGTTAGCTTCCGTGGTGTTTCAGGGACGGTATGGACGGCCAGCGCGCACATCATCACGGCCGTGATTGGGTCTGGCCTGCTGGCGCTGCCGTGGGCATCCGCGCAGCTCGGCTGGGTGATCTACCCGGTCATGGTGCTGCTATTCGCCTGCATCATCTGCTACACCTCCGCGCTGCTCTCCGACTGCTACCGGTCCGGCGACCCGAGCCACGGCGAGCGCAACCGCACATACATGGACACCGTCAAGGCCAGCCTGGGACCTTGGTACGTCGATCACGGCAGCTCTGCCCATGTCTTCAACTTTACACGTCTTAATTAGCACACTCATGTCTACTTCGCGATTTCGCCCATGGATGGATCAAACAGGAGTACAGGACGCCCAGATGTTGGGATATGCCAGTTTTCTGTATACTCCAACATCGTTGGGGTGGCCGTCGTGTATACCATCGCTGCCTCCATGAGCATGTTGGCAATCCAGAGGGCTAGCTGCTTCCACCACAACAAGGGCCACCCCCACCCGTGCAATTTCCCAGTCTGGCCCTATATGGCCATCTTCGGCGTGGCGGAGATCTTCTTCTCACAGATCCCGGAGCACCATACGTGGTGGTTCTCGTTTCTCAGTCCGGCCATGTCCTTCACCTACTGCTTCATCGGCGTCGGGATCAGCATCGCCAAAGTCGTCGGTAACACACACACGCGCTGCTCAATGAATGATCCATAGCAGTGGCATCAATCATGTCCTGCTTGAGCTTGAACCTTGGATGCATGCAGAGAACGGAGTCGTCAAGGGCAGCCTCATCGGCATCGGCATGGGCGCGGTGACCGCGTCTCCGACGAGAAAGGTGTGGGGAAGCCTGCAGGCGCTGGGCGTCATCGCCTTCGGCTACTGTTACTCAAGAATCTTAATCGAGATCCAGGACACCATCAAAGCGCCTCCTCCGCCCGAGTCCAAGGTCATGAAGTGCGCCACCGCCATCGGCATCGCGGTCACCACGTTCTTCTACCTGCTCTTTGGCTTCATGGGGTACGCGGCGCTGGGCGACGATACCCCAGGGAACCTCCTCGCGGGGCTCGGCTTCTACGAGCCATACTGGCTCGTCGACATGGCCAACGTGGCAGTCATCGTCCACCTTGTCGGCGCTTACCAGGTCTACTGCCGGCCCATCTACGACTTCGTCGAGAGGTGCGCCGCGCGTAGGTGGCCGGAGTCATCGTACATCACAAGGGAGTTCGAGGTTATCATCTTGAGGTCGTACAGTCTGAACCTATTCCGAGCTACGTGGCGGACCGCGTTCGTGGTCACCACCATGGCGGTGGCGATGCTGCTGCCCTTCTTCCACGACGTGGTGGCGCTCGTGGGCGCACTCGGGTTCTGGCCGTTGTGTGTCTACATCCCACTGGAGATGTATGTGACTCAGAAGAAGGTGCTTAAGTGGAGCCGCCTGTGGGTGTACCTGCAGATCCTCAGCCTCGGCTGTCTCTTGGTCTGCTTGGCCGCCATGGCCGGGTCCATCGCCGGTATCATCACTATTCACAAGAAGTAATATTTGGGTGTGCAGGGTGATACTGATACTAGGGTTCTTATTTTGCTGAGGGTGTAATGTTAGGATTTGGCTTGTTAGGTACGGCTGTTGTAAACCGGTGAGGTGTAAACCGGATCCTCTTAGCCTGGCTGCGGCGGTAGCATCTTGTGCTCGATTAGCTAGCAAGTGAGTTTGTTAAACTTTTCTTTTTTCTTATTGTCTAAGGGAGATATTTTCTTATTGTCCAGGGGAGCGTAAAAGCAGTCCACTTTCCAGCTAGGCATGGTACACTAGTGTAGGTTAGATTATCGCACACGGTTTAAAAGTGAATCCCCATAGTACACTGTTTCACAAACCGTGTCACTATGAACTGAGCGAAGGTGGGAGGTCAGAGGGCGCGGGGGCCGCCCCCCGGGGGGGGGGGGGGGATGGGGGAGCAACGCGATTTATAGAAACAAAACATTTGGGGCTCCATTGCACACACTGTGAATAGAACAGACGTATAATTTATTTTCCCATTATTTAATCCATGCAACAAGCAAATCATCGGAATTTGAATTGAACATAGGCCCACATAATATTTCATAATCATCAAACATACCCAACATGTCCCACATTAGTTCGATTATCATTGCATATTGAAATCACAGTAGCACCGTATGTTCAAACACCATATGAATAAGGACTAGCATATACAAGCACCCAAACAACTACCAAAGTAGCATTTCACAGTTGACATCTAAAATCTTTAACATCAGCACCATCATTGACAGTAAACCTTGTTAGGTACGGCTGTTGTAAACCGGTGAGATGTAGACCGGATCCTCTTAGCCTGGCTGCGGCGGTAGCAACTTGTGCTCGACTAGCAAGCAAGTTTGTTAAGTATATTTTTTCTTATTTACCAAGGGAGATTTTTCTTTTATTATCCAAGGGAGTGTAAAAGCTATCTGACTTTTCAGCCAGGCATGCTACACTAGTGTAGGTTAGATTATCACACATGGTTTAAAACCCCCATAGTACTTGGTTTCACGATCCGTCACTATTTGCTAAGCGATGGTGGGTGGTGAGGGGGTGATGATGGTGGTGGTGGGGGTGTTAGGACGCCGCACACGGTTGAGTAGTGCGTTTTATAAAAAGAAAACATTTAGGGATCCATTGCACACACGGTGAATAGCACAATCGTGTGTGTGGTTGGGGTTTATTGCATACCTCTATGCAATGTAATGACCACGACAATACTTTATTTTCCCATTATTTAGTCTGTGCAACAAGCATATTTGTTAGAATTTGAATTGAGCATAGGCACACATAATATTTCATAGTCATCAAACAGACCGAACATATCCCACATTGGTTCGACTAGCATTGCATAATTGACATCACAATAGCAGCGCATGTTCAAACACCGTACGAATAAGGACTGGCATATACAAGCACCAAAACAACTAAATTAGTAGCACTTAACATTTGACATCTAAAATCTTTAACATCAGCAGCATCATAAACAACAAACGGATAGGTGAAGAACATCCAGGTCGTTGGTGAAAAGTGGAAGGCATATATTGTGCCCTCCTCCATGTCAAAAGGTGTGCACAACTTTAGTATAATCCCTTATGATGATGGCCATCTCATCCCTCACCATCTTGAGGAAGACTTCAAGATCATCACAATAGTCTGGGTGAAATACTTTCATTTTCCTTGCCTTATCACCAATATGTAGTTTGCAACGTATCCATCGGTGCACTATTTTGGAAATCACTGAAAACAGAAAGATTCAGATATTATTGTCTAAATATTCATTCTTTATGAAAAAATAATTCATTCTATATTTGACTATTATCTTCGTTATTGTGCAAACATAGAGTTTGACCTATATCTCAATGAGCTTTGGGAGTTTCTTGACTTGACGCTTAATGCGCCGAGGAAGAACACGACCTAAACGATTACGCGCATCTCTTCACTTGATGGTGGGCCCACCTATAAGAAGGTGCAAAGGTTCCCAAAGTCAACCCCCATCATGGGAAATGACGCCGACTAGACAGGAACGGGATGCTAGGGAAAAAGCATAAGACAACCTAACGTTTTAGGAGCAAACGGAGGAGAACCGGAAATTAAGGGTAAAATTGTCGGGAGAGGGGGCGATACTAAGGCGGAAATGTAAATAACCATTTTCAAACACACAAACACATTTTAATTTTTTTAACGAACTTTAAAAAAATGGTGTGAACACTTTTTAAAATTACACATGCATTTTCTTGAATATGCAAACACTTTTTAATTACATGAACAAATTTTTCACTTTTTAACCTAGTTATATATAACAGATATAACTGTATTTCAAATACACATAGTTTTCTGGACCATTTAATGTAAAGAGGGGACGATTAAAAGGTTAAAAAAAGAACAAAAAAGTTTTAAGAAAGGAAGATCGAGGCTGCTAGCTACTGGGCCGACAGATGAGCTGTTTGTTATGGGCAAGGCACCATTCTAGAATGCCAAGAGTGGTATATAGCAACCCTGTATATGGACGTTCTTTCATGGGCCGTAACATGGTATAAGGCAGCATTTGGGACTAAGGCTCGTGGAACAAAGGGCATCTCCAAAGAATAGCCTTAATGTGTGTTTGGTAGCAGTTCCTACTATAGCATTGTTGTTCCCTTTTGAGACATGCTAACTCTAGGAATGATCAGTACATACATTTGTTGTTGTTTGGTCGCAATGTATGTGCTGAGACAAGCTGAGGTGAGACTTTGTTTGGCAGCCTGCATGTGTTTAGACATGCTGAATAATTTTGAATTTTGAATATATTTTTTGAATGGTGAACAAAATTTAAAAAATGTGAAAAAAATTAAACACATTTTGGAGTTCTGAATTTTTTGAAAAAACTTAAGCAAATTTTGGATTAATGATTTTTCGAAATCCTTAAATTTTCATAAAATTTTAACAAAATTTGAAATTCTGAACATTTTTTAAAAATTTAAACAAATTTAAAATTTTGAACATTTTATGAAATTTAAAACATTTTGGAATTTTTTTAACTTAAACAAATTTGAAATTCTGAACCTTTTTTAGATTTAAATAAAATTTGAAATTCTGAACATTTTTAGAAAACTGAAACAACATTTGAAAGTTTGAATATTTTTTGAAAATTTAAACAAAGTTTGAAATTCTAAACATTGTTTTTGAGAATTTAAAAAATATTGAAATTCTAAATGTTTTTCAAAAATTTAAACCAATTTTAAGATTCTGAACATTTTTTGAAAATTTAAACAAAACTTGACATTCTGAATATTTTTTGAGAATTTAAACAAATTCTGAACATTTTTTTAGGGTTCGGGCAAGCATGGTTGCGTCCGTGCACACTATATGGCTGTGCTCAACTCAGCATGGCTGAGACGTCTTTTTGCATGAGATGGGCATAGTCGAGGTGAGCCCATACAACCCGCCAAACCGTCAAAAGTGGATTCTATAGGGAAGTTTTGAGCTCACCCACCTTATCAAACACACCCTTAAAGCCCCGGTATATGTTTGAATTGTAGTGCTTGGATCATTTTTGTTAACTTTTGTCATTCATTGGGGATCTCTATTAGTTCGTGAAGCAGTTTGGACGTTCTGTTTTCCGCAAGCCTGAAGCAACTTGAGGGGAGCTATGCGGTTGTCCGGACATCTAATTAACCAACAAAAAGCAACCACATGGTCCTCATCTCTCTTCTCACACTCCTCCTTTCTCTCCTCCCAACTCCACACTACAAGAAACCTAATCATCCGAGCTTGGTTTCTCTATGTATTTGTTATCATTTGAGTATTATATGCGACACTGCTTTGCAGGTGAACTAACGTGCGCCATATTGCTAAGGGCATCACCAACGCTGACCCCCAAATCGGATACCGTATCCTTCCGCGGACCAATGAAGATCAGTCCACGGACACTGGTGCGGGAGCCAGGCATCCAACCATACCGGCATGCAGTTCAAACTGGATGAAATTCCTGCAAACACAACAGAATTCAGCAAAGTTTGGACATAATTTATAGAAAATAGCCCGCAACACTCAAAGTAATTATAGAAATAACACAATTCATCCATTCAAAGATCTCTAGTACAACAATAGTTCAAATTCAATGAGATAATCGGATGTTCAACAAGTTTTTCGGAATCATCTATTTCAAATTCAACGATACTAGAGCCAGAACCAGCACATGTCCCACACAGACTGCCCCTTGAGATTCATCCAACAATGTATGTGCGTGAATGGCATGCCCTCAAGCTATAGAACATGTACAACAACATTGAGTGAATAAATGAATAAACCAACGTGTAGGGTAAACATGAAGCAACACTTACGATTTCCATTGTTGATGAGCCCAATGGCCACCGTGTCTCCACTTGGTGAATCTCACTGCAAAAACTTCATGGCGCAGTTGCAGATGGTGTACCACCGATGCGTTAGCGACTTCACATTTGCGTGTATGGATGACATGCATGTTATAAGGCGCGAAGTTCTTTTGATCATGAAACAAAGCATGCAAGCTTTGCCAAAAGGTGGGGCCCTTGTTCATGCCTACAAAGTCATTAGAAATGACCAACAACTTATCACGCAACAACTCATCCTCGAACACCGAGTACCCCGCCATCGTGCTTCTCTAGAAAACAACAAGAAGTTCAAGAAAAAGATCAATGCGGTGTCCGCCATGGATGGCGTTGGCAGGGGTGCAGAGAGTACCTGACTGCGGAGGGGTCCCTAGGCGGACAAAGACATAGTCCAAGGCGGGCAGCCGCGTGGGTGGTGTCTACGGACGTTCGAGGATGCCTGGGCGACGGTCGGATAGGTACAGCGACGGCGTTGGACGCATATTTTCCAGCGCATGTTTTTTAAAGTTTTACAACATATTTTGCACCTTTTCCCACAAGCAATATTTTTTCTAATGCTATTCGTTTGCCAGCATTTTCAATTTTTTTAAAAGCACGTAGGTGGACCGGTGGTAGCGGACGGAGCACGCTATCCTTCATGACCCCGGTCTGCGGTCAAAAGGTGTCAAACGGTAGTAGAGGTGGGACCCACCTGCAGACCCCATCGCCTGCCAAGCCAGTGTGCGCACGACACACGTCCTTTTCATCCCGATCCGTCCCCTATTACATTCCTTCCGCCTCCTTCAAAGCTCCCAACCTTTCTCTCCTCCCCTACCAGGCTACCACACTTCAGAGTTTGAATTGAACTTAGTCTAAACACCTCTCTCCTTATTAACTAACTGCCACATAAGCAAACTTGTCTTAGGATATGTTATATTGCTAGTTAAGTTACTCCCACCATGACTAGCCTTAACTCAAGCATATTTTCTTGGACGGACACAAGCAATTTGATTGAACTAGATATGATTAAGTCAAGCGTCAAGTAGGAGTAACCACTAATTATACTGAGATGGCTGATGCGCACAACCACTCTGTGTAAACAACAAGAATAGTAAAAATTAGATTGCGACTACTTAGGGCCTGTTCGGTAACCCTCCACAGCCTAAAACTCCTCGACTCCTCGGCCAAAAACTAGCAGCCAGCTTCTCGCAAAAAATCCCAGAGTCAGCCGAGCGTTCGGGAGCACAGCTTCTTTCTTCTGCCACATATTTAGACATACCTTTATGCAATGTAATAACCACGACAATAATTTATTTTTCCCATTATTTAGTCTGCGAACAAGCAAATTTGTCAGAATTTGAATTGAACTTAGGAACACATAATATTTCGTAGTCATCAAACAGACCGAACATATCCCACATTGGTTCATCTACAATTGCATAATTGACATCACAGTAGCAGCGCATGTTCAAACACCATACGAATAAGGACTGACATATACAAGCACCAAAACAACTACATTTGTAGCACTCCACATTTGACATCTAAAATCTTTAACATCAGCAGCATCATAAACAATAAACGGATAGGTGAAGAACATCCAGGTCGTTGTTGGTGAAGTGGAAGGCCTATATTGTGCCCTCCTCCATGTCTAAAGGTGTGCACAACTTTAGTATAATCCCTTATGATGATCGCCGTCTAATCCTTCACCATCTTGAGGAAGACTTCAAGATCATCACAGTAGTCTGGGTGAAATACTTTCATTTTCCTTGCCTCATCACCAGTATGTAGTTTGCAAGGTATTCATCGATGAATTATTTTGGAAATCATTGAAAACAAAAGAATTAAGATATTGTTGTCTAAATATTCATTCTTTATAAAAAAAACTAATCCGTTCTATATTTGACTATTGTCTTCGTTATTGTGCAAACAGAGTTTGACCTATATCTCAATGAGCTTTGGCAGTTTCTTGATTTGATGCTTAATGCGCCGAGGAAGAACAAGGCCTAAACGATTAGGTGCATCTCTTCACTTGATGGTGGTCCCACCTATAAGAAGGGCCAAAGATTCCCAAAGTTAACCCCCATCACGGGAAATGACTCCGACTAGACAGGAACGGGATGGTAGGGAAAAAGCATAAGACCACCTAACTTTTTAGGAGCAAACTGAGGAGAACCGGAAACTAATGGTAAAACTGTCGGGAGAGGGGGGCGATATTGAGGCGGAAAAGTAAATAACACTTTCAAATACACAAGCATATTTTTTATTTTTTAACAAACTTTAAAAAAAATGTGTGAACACTTTTTAAAATTACACATGCATTTTCTTGAATATGCAAACACTTTTAATTACAAGAACAAAAAATTCACTTTTTTAACCTGGTTATATATAATAGATATAACTGTATTTCAAATAAACATATTTTTCTGGACCATTTAATCTAAAGAGGGGTCGAATAAAAATTTAACAAAAGAATAAAAGAGTTTTTAATAAAAAGGAAGATCCTAGCTATTGGGCCTGCAGTGAGCTGTTTGTTGTGAACGAGGCACCATTCTAGCACGCCAAGAGCGGTATATAGCAGCCCTGTATATGCACGCTCTTTCATGGGTTGTAACATGCTATACGGCAGCATTTCGGACTAAGGCTCGTGGAACAAAGGGCATCTCCAAAGAATAGCCTTCAGGTGTGTTTGGTAGCAGTTCCCACTATACCATTGTTGTTCCTCTTTGAGACATGCTAACTTTATAAATGTTGAGTACATACATTTGTTGTTGTTTGGTAGCAGTGTATGTGCTGAGACAAACTGACCTAAGACTTTGTTTGGCAGCCTATATTTGTTTAGACATGTTGAACAATTTCAAATTTCAAATAATTCTTTTGAACGGTGAACAAAATTTTGAAAAATGTGAACAAAAAATTAAATACATTCTAGAATTCCTTTTTTAAAAACTATAAGCAAATTTTGTATTTACGTTTTTTTGAAATACAAATTTTGTAATTCTGAATATTTTTCAAAACTTTAAACAAAAATTAAAGTTCTAAACATTTTTCAAAATTTTAAACAAAATTTGAAATTCTGAACATTTTTTTAAATTTTTTAAAAAAATTTATAATTCTGATTTTTTTAAAAACTTAATCAAAATTATAAATTCTGAACTTTTTTAAAATTTAAACAAAATTTGAAATTCGGAACATTTTTAGAAAGCTGAAACAACATTTGAAATTTTGTTTGAAATTTGAAAAAAAGTTTGAATTTCCGAACATTTTTTGAGAATTTAAACAAATATTGAAATTCTAAACATTTTTTGAAAGATTTAAATATTTTAATATTCTGAACATTTTTTCTAAAAAAATAAACAAAGTTTGACATTCTAAACATTTTTTGAGAATTTAAACAAAATTTGAAATTCTGAACAGTTTTTCAGGGTCGAGGCGACCATGGCTGCCTTCATGCACACTATCTGGGCGTGCTCAACTCAGCATGGCTGAGAAGCCTTTTTGCATTAGATGGGCATAGTCGAGGTGAGCCCATACACCCCGCCAAACCGTCAAAAGTGGATTCTATAGGAAAGTTTTGAGCTCATGCACCCTACCAAACACACCCTTAAGGCCCTAGTATATGTTTAAATTGTAGTGCTTGGATCATTTTTGTTAACTGTTGTCATTCATTGGGGATCTCTATCACTTCGTGAAGCAATCTGGACGTCTGTTTTCCGCAAACCTGAAGCAATTTGAGGGGAGTTATGCGGTAGTCCGGACATCTACTTAACCAGCAAAAAGCAACCACGTGGGCCTCATCTCTCTTCCTACACTCCTCTCTCTCTCCTCCCATCACCACACCACAAGAAACCTAACCATCTGAGCTTGGTTTCTCTATATATTTGTTATCATTTGAGTACTATACACGACACTGCTTCGCAGCTGAACTAACGTGCGCCGCATAGCTAAGGGCATCTTCAATGCTGACCCCAAAACCGGACACCGTATCCTTCAACGGACCAGTGAAGATCAGTCCATGGACACTGATGTGGGAGCCAACTATCCACCATGCCAGCAGACATTTCAAACTGGATGAAATTCATGCAAACACGACAGAATTCAGCAAAGTTCAGACATAATTTATACTCCCTCCGTCCCAAAATAAGTGTCTCAACTTTGTACTAACTTTACAAAGTTGTACTAAGGTTAAGACACTTATTTTGGGATAGAGGGAGTAGAAAATAGCTCACAACACTCAAAGTAATTATAGAAATAACACAATTCATCCATTCAAATATCT
Source organism: Thinopyrum elongatum (assembly GCA_011799875.1). NCBI lineage: Eukaryota > Viridiplantae > Streptophyta > Magnoliopsida > Poales > Poaceae > Thinopyrum > Thinopyrum elongatum. The sequence goes on from CM022299.1 coordinate 58,182,779, forward strand.
CTAGCATAAGAACAGTTCAACTTCAATGAGATAACCAGATGTTCAACAAGTTTTCGGAATCATCTATTTCAAATTCAACGATAGTGGAGCCAGAACAAGCACATGTCGTCCCACACAGACTGCCCTTGAGATTCATCCAACAATGTATGTGCGTGAATGGCCTGCCCTCGGCCCTATACATCATGGCAGCCCGTGCAAGCTATACAACATGTACAACAACATTGAGTGAATAAATGAATTCACCAACGTGTAGGATAAATAGGAAGCAACACTTACAATCTCCATGGTAAACGAGCCCAATGGCCACTGATGCCTGCTTGAAGCTACGTCGGTATTTCCCCAAAGAGGAAGGGATGATGCAGCACAACGACGGTAGGTATTTCCCTCAGTGATGAGACCAAGGTTATCGAACCAGTAGGAGAACCAAGCAACACTACGTAAACAGCACCTGCACACAAATAACAAATACTCGCAACCCGACGTATTAAAGGGGTTGTCAAACCCTTTCGGGTAACGGAGCCAGAAATTGGCGCGGAGCCGGGAGAGAGTAGTAAACATTGATAGATCGAACGCCAAATAAAATAAAGTGCGGCAAGGTATTTTTTGTATTTTTGGTTTAATAGATCTGAAAATAAAAGTTGCAAATAAAATAGATCGCAAAGGCAAATAATAAGAGAAAGAGACCCGGGGGCCGTAGGTTTCACTAGTGGCTTCTCTCGAGAAAATAGCAAACGGTGGGTGAACAAATTACTGTGGGGCAATTGATAGAACTTCAAATAATCATGATGATATCCAGGCAATGATCATTATATAGGCATCACGTCCAAGATTAGTAGACCGACTCCTGCCTGCATCTACTACTATTACTCCACACATCGACCGCTATCCAGCATGCATCTAGTGTATTAAGTTCATGAAAAAACGGAGTAATGCAATAAGAACGATGACATGATGTAGACAAGATCTATTTATGTAGAAATAGACCCCATCGTTTTATCCTTAGTAGCAACGATACATACGTGTCGGTTCCCTTTCTGTCACTGGGATCAAGCACCGTAATATCGAACCCACTACAAAGCACCTCTTCCCATTGCAAGATAAATAGATCAAGTTGGCCAAACAAAACCCAAATATCAGAGAAGAAATACAAGGCTATAAGCAATCATGCATATAAGAGATCAAAGAAGACTCAAATAACTTTCATGGATATAAAAAGATAGATCTGATCATAAATTCAAAGTTCATCGGATCCCAACAAACACACCGCAAAAAGAGTTACATCATATGGATCTCCAAGAGACCATTGTATTGAGAATCAAACGAGAGAGGAAAAGCCATCTAGCTACTAACTACGGACCCGTGGGTCTACAAGGAACTACTCACGCATCATCGGAGAGGCACCAATGGAAGTGGTGAACCTCTCCGTGATGGTGTCTAGATTGGATCTGGTGGTTCTGGACTCTGCGGCGGCTGGAATTGATTTTCGTCGACTCCTCTAGGGTTTCTGGAATATTTGGATATTTATAGAGTAAAGAGACGGTTCAGGGGGCACCCGAGGTGGACACAACCAGGCGCGCCCTGGTGGGTTGTGCTCCCCTCGGAGCACCCGCCAGGGGCTTCTCCGGCCCATTGGATGTCTTCTGGTCCAAAAAAATCCACAAAAAGTTTCGCTGCATTTGGACTCCGTTTGGTATTGATTTCCTACGATGTAAAAAACATGCAGAAAACAGCAACTGGCACTCGGCACTTGGCACTATGTCAATAGGTTAGTACCAAAAAATGATATAAAATGACTATAAAATGATTATAAAACATCCGAGAATGATAATATAACAGCATGGAACAATAAAAAATTATAGATACGTTGGAGACGTATCAGCATCCCCAAGCTTAACTCTTGCTCGTCCTCGAGTAGGTAAGTGATAAAAACAGAATTTTTGATGTGGAATGCTGCCTAACATGTCATCTCATATTCTTTTCTTTATAGCATGGACATTTGGACTTTTATATGATTCAAAGCAATAGTCTAGTTTTGACATGATGACTTAAATACTCAAGCATATCAACAAGCAATCATGTCTTTCAAAATATCAACGCTAAAATAAGTTATCCCTAGCCCATCATGCTCAACCATTGATCCATTCATAAAACAGACTCGCATATTAACTACACCCAATGCTTAATTACGATCATAGTGCCTCCTAGTTGGTGCTTTTATAAGAGAAGATGGAGACTCAAATTAAAAATAAAAATTGCATAAAGTAAAAGAAAGGCCCTTCGCAGAGGGAAGTAGGGATTTGTAGAGGTGCCAGAGCTCAAAGCGAAAAACTTAGAGATAAAAACATTTTGGGAGGTGTGCCTTTCCCACCAACGAAAACGACTTAAAGTTCCCAACACTTTCCATGCTAGATATATCATAGGCGGTTCCCAAACAGAAAATAAAGTTTATTCCTTTTTTCCACCATTTCTTTCACTTTCCATGGCTAGCCGTATCCACGGGTGCCCTCCATACCAACACTTTCCAAGGAATTTATTATTTGACAACATAAAGTAAATTCATTTTTCATTTCGGGACTAGGCATCCCTAATACCTTTGCCTTACTCTCGTGCAATGACAAGTGAATAAACACTCATCGTGAGAATAACACATCTAGCATGGAAAATATCGGCCACCCCTCACCGCCTCGAGAGCGGTACGAACACACAAAAGAGAAGTTTATTTTGAAAATTAGAGATGGCACATACAAATTTTCTTAGAACGGCAAAAGAATACCGCATATAGGTAGGTATAGTGGACTCATGTGGCAAAACTGGTTTAAAGGGTTTTGGATGCACAAGTAGTGATCATACTTAGTGCAAAATGAAGGCTAGCAAAAGATTGAGAAGCGACCAATCAAGAAACGAATAATCTCATAAACGAGCATTAAGCATAATTAACACCGAATAATGCACCACAAGTAGGATATAATTTCATTGCATGACTATTGACTTTCGTGCTTGCATAGGGAATCACAAACCATAACACCAATATTCTTACTAAATCATAATTACTCATCAACATGACTCACATATCACATCATCATATCTCAAAACTATTACAAGGAATCAAGTTTATTTTGTCCAATGATCTTCATGAAAGTTTTTATTATATCCTTCTTGGATATCTATCACTTTGGGACTAATTTTTATGTGTTGCTTTTGATAAGCTCAAACAATTATAAGTGAAGATCATGAGCATAATATTTCTTTCTCTCAAAATAATTTAAGTGAAGCAAGAGAGAATTTCTTGAAAATTGTACTAACTCTCAAATAAATATAAGTGAAGCAAGAGAGCATTTGTTCAGAAATAACTAAGCACACCGTGCTCGAAAAGATATAAGTGAAGCACTAGAGCAAATCCATAGCTCATAAAAATTTAAGTGAAGCATAGAGAGATATTTTAATATGTCATGGCATAATTTTGGCTCTCTCAAATAGGTGTGTCCAGCAAGGATTCATGACTTAGAACACAAAGCAAAACAAGCACACAAAGCAAAACAAGCACAGACTCATATCATACAAGACGCTCCAAGCAAAACTCATAGTATGTGACGAATAAAAATATAGCTTTGAGTAAAATACCGATGGTCGTTAGAAGAAAGAGGGGATGCCACTCGGGGCATCCCCAAGCTTAGTTGCTTGCTTCTCTTTGGATAATACTTGGGGTGCCATGGGCATCTCCAAGCTTATGCTCTTCTTACTCCTTATTCCTTCATCCATCGTAAGATAACCCAAAACTTGAAAACTTCAATCACACAAAACTCAACAAAACCTTCGTGAGATCCGTTAGTATAAGAAAACAAATCACTACTATAAGTACTGTATCAAACCAATTCATATTTTATTCTTGCATTATATCTACTGTATTTCAACTTTTCTATGGCAAAAACTTATCAAAGAAAACCATAGAATCATCAAAACAAGCACACAACGCAAAGAAAACAGAATCTGTCAAAAACAAAACAGTCTGTAGCAATCTGGATATTTCGAATAATTATGTAACTCCAAAAATTCTGAAAAATTAGTAATACCTGGGAAATTTGTATATTAATCTTGTGTAAAAAATTCAGAATTTTTCGTCGCTTCTGTGAATTTTAAAAATTGTTTTACTGGACGCAAAAGTTTCTGTTTTCCAACAAGATCAAATCAACTATCACCCAACATAATCCTAAAGGCTTTACTTGGCACAAACACTAATTAAAACACAAAAAACACAATCATAACAGTAGCATAATTTTGCAAAAACTTAAGAACAGAAAGCAAAGAGCAAAAATAAATTTTATTCATTGGGTTGCCTCCCAACAAGCGCTATTGTTTCATGCCCCTAGCTAGGCATAAAGCAAGGATCTAAGTTTTGTCATCTTTGTTTCGAGATCCATAAGATGCCCTCATGATTGATTCATATGGAGGCCTAATTATTGTTCTAGGGAAGTGTTCCATACCCTTTCTTAGTGGAAATTGAAATTTAATATTGCCTTATTTCATATCAATCACGGCACCAATAGTGCGTAAAAATGGTCTATCAAGAATAATTGGACAAGACGGATTGCAATCAATATCAAGAACAATAAAATCTATGGGCACATAATTCCTATTTGCAAGAATAAGAACATCATTAATTCTTCCCATAGGCTTTTTAATAGTTGAATCCGCCAAGTGCAAATTTAAAGAGCATTCTTCAATATCGGTAAGACCAAGCACATCACATAAAGATTTCGGAATTGTAGAAACACTAGCACCCAAGTCACATAAAGCAAAACACTCATAATTTTTAATCTTGACTTTGATAGTAGGTTCCCACTCATCATGTAATTTTCTAGGAATTGAAACTTCTAATTCCAACTTCTCTTCAAAAGCTTTCATCATAGCATCAACAATATGTTTAGTTAAAGCTTTATTCTGTTCATAGGCATGGGGTGAATTTATCATGGATTGCAACAAAGAAATACAATCAATCAAAGAGCAACTATCATAATTAAAGTCTTTGTAATCCAAAATAGTGGGCACATCACTAGTTAAAGTCTTGACCTCTTCAAACCCACTTTTATCAATTTTTTCAACAAGATTTTCACCCTCCAAATTATCGGGACGCCTTCTAGCTAAGGTTGACTCTTCTCCAGTCCCTTTTTCATCAATCTTAACTTTACTAAACAAGGAATCAATAGAAGAAACACCAATCATTTTAAGATCTTCATCACTTTTACAAAAGTAATCACTAGGAAATGCTTTTTCTAACAATTCTCTTTTAGCTCTAAGCATAGCGGTTCTTTTCTTACTTTCATCCATAGAAACATAAAGAGCTTTAATTGATTCCTCAACTTTAGGCACAAAAGTTTTCATCTTGAGATTTTCTACATCATGAGCGATTCTATCAACACTTCTAGACAATTCATCGATCTTACTCAACTTTTCTTCAATTGTAGTGTTGAAAGCTTTTTTCGTGTTGATAAATTCTTTAATATTATTCTCAAGATCAGAGGTGTTCCTATTATTATTGTAAGATTGATTTCCATAGGAATTACCATAATTATTAGAGGAATTACTAGGAAAAGGCCTAGGATTGAAATTACCTCTATAAGCATTGTTATTGAAATTATTTCGAGAGATAAAATTCACATCTATGGCATCACTATTTTGCTCAATCAAAGTAGACAAAGGCATATCATTGAAATCAATAGGAGCACTTTTACTAGCAACCAATTTCATAAGAGCATCAACTTTTTCACTCAAAGAAGAAATGTTTTCAACCGAATTAACCTTTTTACTAGTAGGAGCTCTTTCGGTATGCCATTGTGAATAATTTTCCATAATATTATCAAGCAATTTGGTGGCTTCACCCAAAGTAATTTCCATAAAAGTACCACCCGCGGCGGAATCTAAAAGATTACGAGAAACGAAATTCAATCCCGCGTAAAAATTTTGTATGATCATCCAAAGATTTAACCCATGAGTTGGGCAATTCCTTAGCATCATTTTCATCCTTTCCCAAGATTGTGCAACATGCTCATGTTCAAGTTGCTTGAAATTCATGATCTGGGTTCTAAGGGAAATAATTTTTGCGGGCGGAAAATACTTAGTGATAAAAGCATCTTTGGACTTATTCCAAGAATCGATACTATTGCGAGGCAAATAAGAAAACCAAATTTTTGCAGAATCACGCAAAGAAAATGGAAATAATTTCATCTTCACAACACCATTGTCCACATCTTTTTTATTTTGCATATCGCATAATTCCATGAAGGTATTAAGATGGGATGCGACATCCTCATTAGGAGTACTAGAAAATTGATCTTTCATGACAAGATTCAACAAAGCAGTATTAATATCGCAAGATTCCGCACTAGTGGCGGGAGGAGCAAGCGGAGTGCCAATAAAGTCATTGTTGTTGGTGTTTGAGAAATCACACAACTTGGTGTTCTCTTGAGTCATTGTGACTACGCAACAAGATCGCACTCAAAAACAGATCCGGCAAGAAAATGGCAAACGAAAAAGAGGGCGAATAAAACGACAAATTTTTGTGAAGTGGGGGAGAGAAAAACGAGAGGCAAATGGAAAATAATGTAAATTGCGAGGAGATGAGATTTGTGATTAGGAACCTAGTAGATGTTGATGATGTTTCCCCGGCAACGGCGCCAGAGGCACGTTGACGGGAGACTATCTTGACTTGATCCTCCCCGGCAACGGCGCCAGAAATTCCTTTTGATGCCTGCTTGAAGCTACGTCGGTATTTCCCCAAAGAGGAAGGGATGATGCAGCACAGCGACGGTAGGTATTTCCCTCAGTGATGAGACCAAGGTTATCGAAGCAGTAGGAGAACCAAGCAACACTACGTAAACAGCACCTGCACACAAATAACAAATACTCGCAACCCGACGTATTAAAGGGGTTGTCAATCCCTTTCGGGTAACGGAGCCAGAAATTGGCGCGGAGCCGGGAGAGAGTAGTAAATATTGATAGATCGAACGCCAAATAAAATAAAGTGCAACAACGTATTTTTGTATTTTTGGTTTAATAGATCTAAAAATAAAAGTTGCAAATAAAATAGATCGCAAAGGCAAATAATAAGAGAAAGAGACCCGGGGGCCATAGGTTTCACTAGTGGCTTCTCTCGAGAAAATAGCAAACGGTGGGTGAACAAATTACTGTTGGGCAATTGATAGAACTTCAAATAATCATGACGATATCCAGGCAATGATCATTATATAGGCATCACGTCCAAGATTAGTAGACCGACTCCTGCCTGCATCTACTACTATTACTTCACACATCGACCGCTATCCAGCATGCATCTAGTGTATTAAGTTCATGAAAAAATGGAGTAATGCAATAAGAACGATGACATGATGTAGACAAGATCTATTTATGTAGAAATAGACCCCATCGTTTTATCCTTAGTAGCAACGATACATACGTGTCGGTTTCCTTTCTGTCACTAGGATCAAGCACCGTAAGATCGAACCCACTACAAAGCACCTCTTCGCATTGCAAGATAAATAGATCAAGTTGGCCAAACAAAACCCAAATATCGGAGAAGAAATACGAGGCTATAAGCAATCATGCATATAAGAGATCAAAGAAGATTCAAATAACTTTCATGGATATAAAAAGATAGATCTGATCATAAATTCAAAGTTCATCGGATCCCAACAAACACACCGCAAAAAGAGTTACATCATATGGATCTCCAAGAGACCATTATATTGAGAATCAAACGAGAGAGAGGAAGCCATCTAGCTACTAACTACGGACCCGTAGGTCTATAAGGAACTACTCACGCATCATCGGAGAGGCACCAATGGAAGTGGTGAACCCCTCCGTGATGGTGTCTAGATTGGATCTGGTGGTTCTGGACTCTGCGGCGGCCGGAATTGATTTTCGTCGACTCCTCTAGGGTTTCTGGAATATTTGGATATTTATAGAGTAAAGAGGCGGTTCAAGGGGCACCCGAGGTGGGCACAACCCACCAGGGCACGCCTGGGCCTCCAGCCCAGGCGCGCCCTGGTGGGTTGTGCTCCCCTCGGAGCACCCCCCCCAGGCGCTTCTCCGGCCCATTGGATGTCTTCTGGTTCAAAAAAATCCACAAAAAGTTTCGCTGCATTTGGACTCCGTTTGGTATTGATTTCCCGCGATGTAAAAAACATGCAGAAAACAGCAACTGGCACTTGGCACTATGTCAATAGGTTAGTACCAAAAAATGATATAAAATGACTATAAAATGATTATAAAACATCTAAGAATGATAATATAACATCATGGAACAGTAAAAAATTATAGATACGTTGGAGACGTATCAGCCACCTTTGTCTCCACTTGGTGAATCGCAACGCAAAACTTCATGACGGAGTTGCAGATGGTGTACTACCGATGCGTTAGCGGCTTCACATTGCGTGCATGGATGACGTGCATGTTGTAGGGCGCAAAGTTCTTTTGCTCATGAAACGAAGCATGCAAGCTTTGCCAAAAGGCGGGCCCTTGTTCATGCCCACAAAGTCCTTACAAACGACCAACAACGTATCATGCAACAACTCATCCTCAAACACCGAGTACCCCGCCATCATGCTTCTCTAGAAAACAACAAGAAGCTCAAAAAAAAAAATATCAATGCGGTGTCCGCCATGGACGGCGTTGACAGGGGGTGCAGAGAGTACCTGACTGCGGAGGGGTCCCTGGGCGGACAACGGCGTAGTCCAAGGCGAGCAGTCGCGTGGGTGGTGTCTACGGACGTTCGAGGATGCTTGGGCGCCCGCCGGAGAGGAACAACAACGACGTTGGACGACGAGGGTGCAGATGAAAGGAAGGGGGCAGGGGTGGAGTGGAAGAAAAGGGGGCAAAGGGGGCCATGAGGGAATTATAGTGGGGCGGGGGTGTCCGAGCCCTACATGCCTGGTGTCCAGACTCCGCAAAGCCCCTCCCCCACCCCCCGAGTTTGCCTCCAGTTTGCGGGAGAAAAGACGTCCGGACCGACCGGCGGACAGATACAAGACCGCGTTGGATGGTAAAACACGTCCGGACCACGTGGTCCAGACGGTTGCCGGTGGTTTGAGGGTCTGCGTCGGAGATGCCCTACCTAACATATTTTCGAGCGCTTGCTTTTTAAAGTTTTATAGCATATTTTCGAGCGCGTGTTTTCTTACAACATATTTTCCACCTTTGCCCGCAAGCTCTTTTTTTATTCTAATGCTATTCGTTTGCCAGCATTTTCAAATTTCAAAAACCACGTAGGTGGATGGTAATCGTCTTGTGGCGGTAGCAGAGGGTGCACGCTACCCTTCATGACCCCGGTCTGCGGTCAAAAGGTGTCAAACGGCAGTTGAGGTGGGACCCGCCTGCAGACTCCATCGCCTGCCAAGCCAGCAAGATTTGCCTGACGAGAAGCTCACTGCCAGTGTGCGCACGACACGCGTCCTCTCCGCCCCGATCCGTCCCCTCCTACATCCCCTCCGCCTCCTTCAAAGCTCCAACCTTTCTCTCCTCCCCTACCAGGCTACCACCACACACACTTCAGAGTTCGGAGAGAGGGAGAGATCAGGAAGCGGCGGCCATGGCGGGAGAGGTGAGCAAGGAGAAGGTAGGGAGCGTCCTCATGCAGGCCATGCTGGCCGCGAAGAACTTGCGGCCGTTCGGCCGCAGCGCGACCGCTTCCTGCAGCTCCATCGCCGGCTGCAGCGGCTGCGGGCCGCCACCCCCGCCCCAGACGACGCCAAGCTCCGGGAGCTCTACGGGGACCTCTTCAAGGTCTACTACATCGGCATGGAGGCCGGCTCCCGCATGCTCGCCACCTGCCTCGAGATAGCCGTCGAGAACGGCGGCCGCTTCACAATGAACCCCTCCTTCGCCCACATGCCGGACGAGCAGCTGTACGACACGCTGCTCGCGCAGCGGCTCCCGGCCCGCCCCACCACCCAGCCGGAGGCCTTGGCCCGCGTCGAGGCCGCCTTCTTGGCCGTCAGGGTGCCCCAGGAGTACCACATCCCGCGCTGCATCGAACACCTCAACGGCGAACGGCCCTCCTACCCCGGCGCCAAGCGCGAGGCCTCGGCGGACAGCAAGCCCCGTCGGACGGCCATCGACCTGGACAAGGCGCTCGACTACCTGGACCGCGGGTGCACCATGGCGAGCCTCGCCGTCAAGCACGTCGACCTCGCCGTCGCCGTCCTCTCCCGCTTCCTCGACCCCAAGAAGCTCGCCAGCCTCTCCGAGTTCACCGACAACCACATCTACATCTCTGAGGTCCAAAGTCCTGACATTTCTCTGCTCTTCTTCCTCCGTGGGTGTACCGCACGGCATGGAAATGGTGATTCCATTGATCTGACTGGCGAATCCATTTGTTCGCTTGACTGCAGGAGGGACCCTATCCACCATCGGATTCAGATTGACCAGCTCATTACTTCACCTCATCGAGCGAGGCTGTCGACCAAGCGATCCAAGGGGGTGGGATCCCTTCAACTGCTGATCGAAGCCATGCTCCCATCAGTCTTGTTTAATTTATCTCATTATTATGCAGACTTCAGATTATCTCAGTTCAGTTTGGTCAGATCAATCTGCTGCTAGTGCTATGCAACTATTTTTGCTTAATTAATTCCTGGATCGGCTGGTGTGGCAATCTATCTTAGCTATACATCAATTAGGGGAATCAATGTAGTAGTCTAATGTTGAGCTGCATCCCATCTTTGGCCCGTGGGAACATCGAATTGCAGCACTGCATGTCGAAATTCAGATTTTGTACATGCTACTAGTACTATGTTTCAAGCATGCTCTGTGATGTCATTTGTTCTGATCCTAGGTTTGTTAATGTTGTGCATGCCATAACAGCATTCTGATCTGGCTGTGATGATCGATTTATAGTCAGCAAACAGCTCATGAACTGCATCCTACATGCCTGTTACGGTTAGTTATGCCATGCTTTATTAGGGGTAATGTTGATCTGCATCTTATCTGTGGGACAATCTAGTCGAATTGGAGGAGCTACCTTAATTAGCTTCATCTATCGTACTAGTGCAATAATGCTGTAGCTGCATCTTATGTGTGGACACTATAGGGATTGTGGACATGCTAGTGTGTGCTTGTAATCATGTTCTGTGATGCCACTTTTCTGTTCCGATCTGTAGCGAGTTCAGTATGCAGACTTAGGATTTCAGTTCAACTGGGTCAGATTAAACTGCTGCTATGCTACTAGTATCTGTGTTTAATCAATTTCTGGACGGCTATGGCTATCTTAGTAGTGTAATGCGATCTGCATTTTATCTGTGGGACAATCGAATTGAATTGGAGCAGCGCATGTCAAAATTGGGATTTTGGACATGCTACTATGTTTTTAATCATGTTCTGTGATGTGATTTGCTCTGATCCATCACTAGTGTCAAAAAATGTCTTACATTTTGGACGGATGGAGCAGTATATATTCAGCATGGCGTAACAGTAAATTCTGGTCTAGTCGTGATTGAGCTGATGATCACTAATCATGGATGCATCCTAGATATTGATTTAGTTATCGGGGAGGATGCATCAGGCTTGTTGGGGATATAACCCACGGTGTGACCCGCCCAGGAGGGGCCGGGTTATGCTGTTGGCGACTCAAGAAATGAAAGGTTTAAGATGGGCCTGAGATATGAAGACTAGAAGCAACTTAAGGCGCGGGCCTGTTGAAGGCCCAAGACCCGGAGGTGTAAGCCGCAAGGCGGTGACTTGCCTGGTAAGGCAAGGTGACTTAGAAACCGAGTTGGTCGCGTTGTGTGATCCAGCTCGGACTCTTGTAAGCCCCGGAGCCTCGACCTGTATATATAAAGGCGAGACCCGGCGGCGGGTTAACAAAAGAAACAATTGATCGATAGCTACGTCAAGCGTGATCGCTCCCTTGTAATCGAGACTCAAGCAATACAACTAGAAGCAGGATATAGGCTTTTACCTCGTTGTGAGGGGCCGAACCTGGGTAAACCCTTGTGTCCTTTGTCCCGTTCAACCCCTTCGAGCTAACCTAAGTTGCGATGGCTCCACACCTAAGTCCTTTCACAAGGGCATCTGCCGTGTTAAATCCACGACAGTTGGCGCCCATCGTGGGGCCAGAGCATGGTGGTTTCGAGTTCTTGAAGGGCAGCTTCTCAGTGATCGAAGGATACGCCGTGGGCCGGATGACTAAGAGTCGTCGCAGCAAGATCTACATTGATGATGCTGGCTGGGGCCCTGAGGCTGACTCAATCGAGTACGGGTATCGGGTCCCCTTTGGCGGAATTCACGTCTTCATCCGCAAGATCGGCGAGTCAGAGCCTGAGCCGGACACCTGCACCGGCATCATCGAGACTGCTCAGCGCGCGCGGCCCGCCAGGGGTCAACCCGGCCGGAAGCACGTCTTTGTTGGCTTTGTTCATGGGGCGGATCTTGAGGAAGGTTCTGTGTCTGGTGGAGAGACAGCCATCTATTCAGGTGATGAGTCATCGACCGGAGAAACCGAATCAATCTATCAGCTTCAGGATGGCGGGCTTGGGGGCTATTCCGATGGTTACAGTATTCCGGACCCCTATGAGCCGCCGAGCAGGGCTGCTATTTTTATGGCTGGTACGCAACCAATGATAAACTCATGAACAGCTGCTACCATGACATCCGGTTCAACTGCTGCTGCGACAGCTGGGGTGAGCGGCTCTGTTCGGCCGCCGACTCAGGTTTTATCTGAGCTCTTGGGCACCCTGACGAGTCTGTTAGCTACGGAGGTGACTCCAGCGAATCAAGCAAAACATAATGCAGAAGTTGCAAAGGTGCGAGATGAGGTGGCCAAGGCCCAAGAGGATCTTAATGCAGAGAACGCCAGGATGGCGACGGAGCGAGCTTCGATGGACGCCGAGTCACAACGGATAAGGGCAGAAGCTTTCCGCCTAAGTCTAGATCAGAATGCATCCAATGCTATTCTGCGAAGAAGGCACCAGAGCCGCCTGCCTTCATAGTTTGAGGGGCGGAATCTTTTTAACACACCCGGGGCAGGAACGAGTAACCCGCCTGTTGTAACCTGAGCTGCTGAGGCTCCAGGGACCGGAGCGGCCCAGCCTCGTGTGCCAGACCCGCCTCGTAGGGATCTGACCCCACCTCAACGGGTTCCAACACCCTCTGGCCATTATTCTAACCCGGTGGATAACATGATAGCAGCGGCTACACGGCTGGCGGCTATTCCGATCGAAAGTGAGTTTCCAGCGGCGATAGAGACCCGGAACGCGGTGGAGCTTCTTCAGACGGCTGTGGCACAACAGGCGGCTTATTCATACAGCCGTGAGCGTGTTCACTCAACTCCCCCCAAGTCGAAGCTACAGCTGGCGTATTGAATCGCCGGCGGTTTCCAGCAGCGAGCGGTGTCGTAACCCGCCTCGTAATGATGACCCGCCCCGTGGACATAACCCGCCCCGTGATGATAATAATGCCTAGGCCCTTGTGGATCAGGCTAGAACCCGTCGTGAGGCGGAATTGGCGGCTCAATCGGGGCCTCATCAGCAGTTTCCAGTACACCCTTCGGCAACCGTTGCAGCTGGGATGACTTCTAGGACAGTTGGTGCGCCATGTGTGGTACCGGCTCTGCGTAATGAACGCTACCCAAGGATTTTAAGGGCCCTCATAAGGTGCCTAATTATACAGCCGATCTTCCCCTTGATGCTTGGATTGAGAGCTATGAGTTGGCTATGGAGATGTTGGATGTTAATGATGTTGTATGCGCCAAATATTTCACCATGATGCTCGATGGGCTGGCTCAAACATGGTTAAAAGGATTACCTGCCAATTCCATCAATTCATGGGCAGAGTTGAAAGCGCGCTTCATTCAGAATTTTAAGGGAACATGTAAGCAGCCCCTGACGATCATTTATCTGGATAACTGTGTGCAGCGGGAGAATGAGTCGGCCCACCATTGGGTCCGCCGGGTCTCAGCTATTATCCATTCATCCGATAGCATTGCGGCAGGTTCAGCTGTCCTTGTCTTGGAGAAGAATTGTCACTTCACCCCCCTTAAGCAGAAGCTTGGGCGGCTTAAGCGTCACTGTAATGACATGGGAGAGCTCATGGCGGCTCTCATCAAGTATTCCGACTCTGATACCACCAAAGATCCTGGATCTGATGATGAAAAATCCAACAAGGCAAAGAAGAGTGGTAATGGTAAGGGTCAGCAGCAGAACATGACAGGGCATAATGGTCACAACCAGGGTAACGGTGGTGAGCGCAGACAACTCGATGGCGGGTCAGATCTTGTAGCTAACACCAACACTAGATATAAAAGCCAGCGCCGTAATGGCAATGGTAAGCAGGCCTTTGGAGGGCCAAAATTTAATATTGAGGTGATGATGAACGAACCTTGCCCAAAACACAGTCTGCCCAATAAACCGGCGGCTCGTGCTTGGAAGGACAGTTTCATCATGAGAGAGTACAGGAATTCCAACTTCAATCAGAATCATGGCAACAATAATGGCCCGCCTAGCGGGTCAGGGTCCGGCTCACAGGGGCCCAGCTTTGGTGGTGGGGGCTCAGCTTCTGGATATCAAGGACAGGGCAACCAGGGTGGTTATAACCAACAGTCTGGTCAGGGTAACTGATACGTCCATTTTGCATCATGTTTTCCTACTGTTATTTATATTGTTTTTATGTATAATAATGCTTTTTGGAGTAATTCTAATGCCTTTTCTCTCATAATATGCAAGGTTCACACAAAGAGGGAGAATACTAGCTGGAATTCTGGACCTGAAAAAGCTACGTCAGGCTACCTATTCTACACAACTCCAAATGAGCTGAAACTTCACGGAGAATTTGTATGGAATATATAAGAATTATTGGAGCAAATAAGTACCAGAGGGGCCCACCAGGTGGACACAACCCACCAGGGCGCGCCTGGGCTCCGATGCCCCTCTTCTGTTATATGTCATTTTGACCTAGAAAAAATAAGGGAAGGACTTTCGGGACGAAGCGCCGCCGTCTCGAGGCGGAACTTGGGCAGGAGCACTTTTGCCCTCCGGCGGAGCGATTCCGCCGGGGGAACTTCCCTCCCGGAGGGGGAAATCATCGTCATCATCATCACCAACAACTCTCCCATCTTGGGAAGGGCAATCTTCATCAACATCTTCAACAACAACATCTTCAACAGCACCATCTCCTCTCAAACCCTAGTTCACCTCTTGTGTTCAATCTTTGTACCGGAACTATAGATTGGTGCTTGTGGGTGACTAGTAGTGTTGATTACATCTTGTAGTTGATTACTATATGGTTTATTCGGTGGAAGATTATATATTCAGATCCATTATGCTATTGAATACCCCTCTGATCTTGAGCATGATTATCATTTGTGATTAGTTACTTTTGTTCTTGAGGTCACGGGAGAAATCTTGTTGCAAGTAATCATGTGAACTTGATATGTGTTCGATATTTTGATGGTATGTATGTTGTGATTCCCTTAGTGGTGTCATGTGAACGTCGACTACATGGCACTTCACCATATTTGGGCCTAAGGGAATGCATTATGGAGTAGTTATTAGATGATGGGTTGCGAGAGTGACAGAAGCTTAAACCCTAGTTTATGCGCTATTCCGTAAGGGACTGATTTGGATCCAAAAGTTTAATGATATGGTTAGATTTATTCTTAATACTTTTCTCGTAGTTGCGGATGCTTGCGAGGGGGTTAACCATAAGTAGGAGGTTTGTTCAAGTAAGAACAGCACCGAAGCACTGGTCCACCCACATATCAAATTATCAAAGTAGCGAACGCAAATCAAACCAACATGATGAAAGTGACTAGATGAAATTCCCGTGTACCCTCAAGAACGCTTTGCTTATCATAAGAGACCGTTTTGGCATGTCCTTTGCCTCAAAAGGATTGGGCTACCTCGCTGCACTTTTGTTACCGTTACCGTTACTTGCTTGTTACAAACTATCTTGCTATCAAACTACTCGTTACTTATAATTTCAGTGCTTGCAGAGAATACCTTGCTGAAAACTACTTGTCATTTCCTTCTGTTCCTCGTTGGGTTCGACACTCTTACTTATCGAAAGGACTACGATTGATCCCATATACTTGTGGGCCATCAAGGCTCTTTTCTTGCGCCGTTGCCGGGGAGTGTAGCGCTCTTGGTAAGTGGAAATCGGTAAGGAAAAATTATTACTATGTGCTGAAATTTATTGTCCTTTGTTACTATGGAGAACAATCCTTTGAGGGGTTTGTTTGGGGTATATTCATCTCGACCGAAACCACAATTAGTTACCCCTCAACCTACTGTGCCTACTGAAAATATTGGTTATGAAATTCCTTCGAGTATGATAGAACAACTACTAGCTAATCCTTATGCAGGAGACGGAACCGAACATCCTGATATGCACTTGATATATGTGGATGAAATTTATGGATTATTTAAGCTTGCAGGTTTACCCGGAGATGAAGCTAAGAAGAAGGTTTTCCCTTTATCTTTGAAGGAAAAAAGCATTGGCTTGGTATAGGCTATGCGATGATATTGGATCTTGGAATTGGAATCGATTGAAATTGAAATTTCACCAAAAAAATTATCCTATACATCTAGTTCATCGTGATCAGAATTATATATATATAATTTTTGGCCTCGTGAAGGAGAAAGTATCGCTCTAGCTTGGGGGAGGCTTAATTCAATGTTATATTCATGCGCCAATCATGAGCTCTCAAGAGAAATTATCATTCAGAATTTTTATGCTCGGCTTTCTCATGATGATCGATCCATGCTGGATACTTCTTGTACTGGTTCCTTTATGAAGAAGACTATTGACTTCCGGTGGGATCTTTTAGAAAGAATTAAACGCAACTCTGAAGATTGGGAACTCGACGAAGGTAAAGAGTCAGGTATTAATCTTAAGTATGATTGTGTTAAATCTTTTATGAATACCGATGCTTTTCAAAAGTTTAGCACTAAATATGGACTTGACTCTGAGATAGTAGCCTCCTTTTGTGAATCATTTGCTACTCATGTTGATCTCCCTAAGGAGACACTTGTAGAAAACAGGGCTTTGATTGAGGCCTGGGTAAGGGCATTAATCCCGGTTCACTTACGAACCGGGACCAAAGGGGGCATCAGTCCCGGTTCGTGAGGCCAGGGGGCCGGCCGGGCCTCGGGGGCCATTGGTCCCGGTTCGTCTGATCCCTTTGGTCCCGGTTCCAGACACGAACCGGGACGAATGGGCCTCGCTCCTGGCGCACAACCTTTAGTCCCGGTTGGTCGCAGGAACCAGGACCAAATGTTGTCCTTTAGTCCCGGTTTTAGCCAACAACCGGGACTAAAGAGAGGCCTATATATACCCCCTGCCCGCGAGCAGAGTAGTGCACTGCTCTATTTTTTTGGCTGGCCGTGGGAGAGCTTTGTGGTGCTCTAGCTCACCTCCTATGCACATGAGGTGTTCGATGAAATGCCCGAGCCACACTTAAGCTTTCTCCTCTCGAAGCTCCTTGTCCAAACTCCATTTTCCTCAAGATTTGTCTAGGTTTGGCGGTCCGTCCTGTCCCGTCCCCGTCCTCACCGCCGTCGATCGCCCGCGCCGATCTCGTCGCCGGCACCACCATGGTGAGCCTCTTGTTCTTATCTTCTTTCTAAAAGAAAAAAAATTCTTACTTGTATGATTTAGATTGATACTTGTATAATTTTCTTACTTTTATTATTGTTTGTTACTATATAGTGCGATGGTTTTGGTATCCGCCCCCGTCGGCCCTTGTCCTGTCTATGATTCGAATGTGGTATATATTATCTTTTGTAACTATTTGTTTCATTTAGTGTTTATGACAATTATGCCGACTAACGTGACATAGATGTTTTATCTAGGAGGTATGTGAACCGGAAATTCCAACCAACCCTCTTGTCGAGAGGTTAAATTTAGTTGAAAAAGAAAACGATTACTTGAAGATAAAATTGAAAAGAATTGAGGAGGAGAAGATGGCATTGGAGTTGCATGTTGCGGATATCGTCGATGATCACAAGATCAAGATGGATAAAATGCGCTTGAAGATTAGAAAGATTAAAAAATATGCCATTCATACTGAGGCTTGGTATCATTATGCCGTTGGATCAATTGTTACCTTAGTTGCGATTATGATCGCATTTGTTGTTGCATTGAAATGGTTTAATTAGATGCTCTAGAGAGCTATATGTTGTTCAATGAGAACTATGTATGAACTTTACGTATTTATTTTTTCAGTAATAACATTTGATCACTACTGTACTTTGGTTTTAATGTGATGATGAACTTCTATTAATTTGGTCACTTCTCTACTCATGATGTTCTGTAATGGTTTTTGCCACACTTAATTATATATAATGCACGCAGATGAACCGGCAATGGATGTACGGTGATAGACGCACCTCCGAGTACATTAAGGGCGTGCATAATTTTCTCGAAGTGGCTGAGGCAAACAAGCAGAATGGTTTTATGTGTTGTCCATGCCCTATCTGTGGGAATACGAAGTCTTACTCTGACGCGAAAACCCTTCACATCCACCTGCTTGAGAAGGGTTTCATGCCACACTATAATGTTTGGACCAAGCACAGAGAAAGAGGGGTTATGATGGAAGACAACGAAGAAGAAGAGGATGATGACAACTATGTGCCCCCTGAATACGGTGATGCTGCAACGGGGGAAGTTGAAGATCAAGAGGAACCAGACGATGTGCCCGATGATGATCTTCGCCGGGTCATTGTTGATGCAAAGATACAATGCAAAAGTGAAAAGGAGAAGTTGAAGTTTGATCGCATGTTAGAGGATCACAAAAAAGGGTTTTACCCCAATTGCGAAGATGGCAACACAAAGCTCGGTACCACACTGGAATTGCTGCAATGGAAGGTAGACAATGGTGTATCTTACAACGGATTTGAGAAGCTACTGAAAATATTGAAGAAGAAGCTTCCAAAGGATAGCGAATTGCCCGACAATACGTACGGAGCAAAGAAGGTTCTATGCCCTCTAGGATTGGAGGTGCACAAGATACATGCATGCCCTAATGACTACATCCTCTACCGTGGTGCGTACGAGGATTTGAACCCATGCCCGGTATGCGGTGCATTGCGGTATAAGATTAGACGAGATGACCCTGGTGATGTTGACGGCGAGCGCCCCAGGAAGAGGGTTCCTGCCAAGGTGATGTGGTATGCTCCTATAATACCACGGTTGAAACGTCTGTTTAGAAACAAAGAGCATGCCAAGTTGATGCGATGGCACAAAGAAGACCATAAGAAAGACGGGAAGTTGAGAGCACCCGTTGACGGGTCACAGTGGAGAAAAATCGAGAGAAAGTTGGGGGACTTTGCAGGTGACGCAAGGAACGTATGGTTTGGTTTAAGCGCGGATGGCATTAATCCTTTTGGGGAGCAGAGCAGCAATCATAGCACCTGGCCCATGACTCTATGTATATATAACCTTCCTCCTTGGCTGTGCATGAAGCGGAAGTTCATTAAGATGCCAGTTCTCATCCAAGTCTCTAAGCAACCCGGCAATGACATTGATGTGTACCTAAGGCCATTAGTTGAAGAATTTTTACAGCTGTGGAATGGAAAAGGTGTACGTGTGTGGGATGAGCACGACGAGCAGGAATTTGACCTACATGCGTTGCTATTTGTAACCATCAATGATTGGCCTGCTCTCAGTAACCTTTCAAGACAGACAAACAAGGGATACCATGCATGCACGCACTGTTTAGATGACACCGAAAGTATATATTTGGACAAATGCAGGAAGAATGTGTACCTGGGGCATCATTGATTTCTTTCGACCAACCATCAATGTCGAAAGAAAGGTAATCATTTCAAAGGCGAAGCAGATCACCGGAAGAAGCCCGCCGTCCGTACTGGTGATCACATACTTGCTATGGTCAATGATTTACAAGTAATCTTTGGAAAGGGTCCCGCTATCTGTTCTGAATGACGCTGAGGGACGCGCACCCATGTGGAAGAAGAAATCTATATTTTGGGACCTACCGTACTGGATAGACCTAGAGGTCCGCTCTGCAATCGACGTGATGCACGTGACGAAGAATCTTTGCGTGAACCTGCTAGGCTTCTTGGGCGTGTATGGAAGATAAAAGATACACCAGAGGCACGGGAGGACCAGAAACGTGTGCATGAAAAAGACGGCATGCCTCCAAAGCAGTATGAAGGTCCTACCAGCTATGCTCTTACCAAAGAAGAGAAGGAAATCTTCTTTGAATGCCTGCTCAGTATGAAGGTCCCGTCTGGCTTCTCATCGAATATAAAGGGAATAATAAATATGGCAGAGAAAAAGTTTCAGAACCTAAAGTCTCATGACTGCCACGTGATTATGACGCAACTGCTTCCGGTTGCAGTGAGGGGGCTTCTACCTGAAAATGTTCGATTAGCCATTGTGAAGCTATGTGCATTCCTCAATGCAATCTCTCAGAAGGTGATCGATCCAGAAATCCTACCAAGGTTAACGAGTGATCTGGCGCAATGTCTTGTCAGTTTCGAGCTGGTGTTCCCACCATCCTTCTTCAATATCATGACGCACGTCCTAGTTCATCTAGTCGACGAGATTGCCATTCTAGGCCCTGTATTTCTACACAATATGTTCCCCTTTGAGAGGTTCATGGGAGTCTTAAAGAAATATGTTCGTAACCGTGCTAGGCCAGAAGGAAGCATCTCCACGGGCCATCAAACAGAGGAGGTCATTGGGTTTTGTGTTGACTTCATTCCTGACCTTAAGAAGATTGGTCTCCCTCAATCACGGTATGAGGGGAGACTGACTGAAAAAGGCACGCTAGGAGTGGACTCAATAATATGTAGGGACGGGCATTCTTGGTCTCAAGCACACTACACAGTTCTACAGAATTCTACCTTGGTGGCCCCGTATGTCAATGAACACAAGAATATTCTGCGCTCCAAACACCCGGAGCAGTGTGACGACTGGATTACATGTGAACACATCAGGACTTTCGATAGTTGGTTGCAAACACGTCTCATGGGTGACAATGCTATTTCTGATGAGCTGTACTCGTTGGCCAGGGGACCATTTTCGACTGTATTGACTTACAAAGGGTATGAGATAAATGGGAATACATTTTACACGATCGCCCAAGATCAAAAGAGCACCAACCAAAACAGTGGTGTCCCCTTTGATGCAGCAACCAAGAGGGGAAATGACACATATTATGGTTACATAGTGGACATATGGGAACTTGACTATGGACATGATTTTAAGGTCCCTTTGTTTCAGTGCAAATGGGTCAATCTGTCAGGAGGCGGGGTACAGGTAGACCCACAGTACGTAATGACAACAGTGGATCTGAACAATCTTGGGTACACAGACAAACCATTCGTCCTAGCCAATGATGTGGCGCAGGTTTTCTATGTGAAGGACATGTCTACCAAACCGAGAAAAAGATAAGATAAGGAAGCGAATACATCATACGATGAGCCAAAGTGCCACATAGTTCTTTCAAGAAAAAGAGACATCGTGGGAGTGGACGGCAAGACAGACATGTCTGAAGATTATGAAAAGTTTCATGAAATTCCTCCCTTCAAAGTCAAGGCTGACCCAAGCACCCTGTTAAACGATGAAGATTATCCATGGTTACGGTGCAATAAGCAAAGGACACAAGCGAAGAAAAAGTGAAGACTTTCTCTCCACAACTATTATGATGATGCCTTTGATCTAGAATATCACTGCAGTTACATGTCAAGAAATGAAATCCCTTTGTAACAGACGAGTTTTCGTCTGAAACCCTGATACTTCGAAAGAAATTGTCCATTTTGTACACGAAGTGCATCCAGTTTTTGCCGTAACCCTGTCAACTTTTTAGAACATGCTATGTGGGTGAAATGATGGTACCATGCCAACTTTCAACCTTTTCAGAGTTCATTTGTAGTGCTTTTCAATTTCAGGGTCATTTAGCTCAAAAAAATCAGTAAAATGCATGAAAAATACCAAATGAAGTCAGAAAGGGTTGAAAATTGATGATGTGGCTTTGAATGGTGCATTTTGAACACACAAAAAGTCTGGAGTTCAAATAAGTTCAAAAAAAATGAAATCCCTTTGTAACAGATGAGTTTTCGTATGAAACCCTGATACTTCGAAAGAGATTGTCCATTTTGTACATGAAGTGCATCAGCTTTTGCCGTAACCCTCTCAACTTTTTAGCACAAGCTATGTGGGTGAAATGATGATACATTGCCTACTCTCAACCTTTTCAGAGTTCATTTGAAGTGCTTTTCAATTTCAGGGTCATTTAGCTCAAAGAATGAACTAATAGCAAAAAGAATGAACTAGAAACTTTTATGAAACTCTAATACCAAAAAGAATGAACTAAAAATAATCAATTAAAATATTCTGTTATGATCAACTAAAACAAAACTATAATATTCTTCAATAGCAAAAAGAATCAACTAAAAAGCTTTTATAAAACTCTAATAGCAAAAGGAATCAACTAAAAAGATTTTATAAACCACTAGTATTTTTGAAACAAAATTTTTATAAAATTTATGCAAATTAAATTATCAAAGTATTTTTTGTTCAAAAAATTAATAGCAAAATAATTTTCATAAAGAATTTTTTTGTTAGAAACTTTAATAGCAAACTAAAATAACAAAATCTATTTTTGTTTAAAACAGACATTTAAATAACCTAAAAATTACCAAATTGAATATAATGATAAAACACAGTAATATTAAATAGCAGGAAAAAGAATCACTCGAAAATCTATTTTTATAGTAAAGTTATTCACAAACTAGTGATTCACACAAATTTAAAAGAATTCAAATTTGAAAACTAATGGCACTAACAGAAAGTTTATAATTTTTTTCACCTAAAAGCAAAAAGAATCACTGAAAAACTATAAGTATTTAGTAAGTACAAACAAAAGAAAATAAATAAAGCATCAAAGTTAACAAAAAAATTGGAATTTTTTTTAAAAAAGTGCCGCCTACTGGGCCACCACGGCCTGAATATGACTAGAAACCCATTGGGCCAGGATTCAGCCCCGCAGCAGGCCCAGTAGGCCCACAGGCAGAGGAGTGTGACATTAGGCCCGTAAGCCTGCAGTTGAGAGGAGCTCGAGAGGGTCAGCGCAGCAGCGCTTATAAACAACTCTCGAGCCCTCTCAGCTAGCGAGGTGGTACTAAACTTTTGGCCCGGGCAGCACCAACCTTTATTCCCGGTTGGTGGCACCAACCGGGACCAATGCCACCAACCGGGACCAATGCAGCTTTGGTCCCGGTTGGTGGCACGAACCGGGACCAAAGGGTAGCATTGGTCCCGGTTGGTGCCATGAACCGGGACCAAAGGTGGTTGCTATATAACCCAACACTTAGGAAATTTCCCCCCACCCGCCATTCTTCTCTCAAACGCCACCAGGCTGTTGCTGCTCCTCGACGCCGCGCCCCTGCCCGGCCCGACGTCGCCGTAGCCTCCCCGAGCCGCCCCGAGGTCGCCGTCGCCTCGCGCCCCTGCCCTGCCCCGACGCGCCGCCCCGTGCCCCCTGCCTCGATGCCGGCCGCCCCGTGCCCCTGCCCCGACGCCGCCCCGCGCCCCCGACCTGCCCCGACCACGCCACACCTCTCCTCCCCGTTCGGTCCGGCAGGCCTCCTCCTCTCTGTCCTATTTTTTTTAATATATATGATGATTTTTTTTGTTCAGAGATGATATGTAGTGTATATGATGATATGTATGTGTATATATGATGATATGTCCTGATTTTCATAATTTTTTTGTTCATATATATGATGATTTTTTTTCATAGAATATGATTTTTTTTGTTCATAGATGATCATATATATGATGTTTTTTTGTTCATATGTATGCATGGATGTGGATGGAATATGATGTTTTTTTGTTCATAGAATATGATGTTTTTTTTATTCATAGAATATTTTTTTTGTTCATGAGAGAGGCGGGGACGTCGGACATTCATGAGAGAGGCGGTCCGGTCGTCGGACATGTCATGTGGCATTTTTTTGGTTCATAGAAAACTCCTAGCACTTCGACATGAGGGGGGACGTCGATCAACCCCCTCTCGCCCGACCAAACTCTCGAGTCCACCCAAACTGGGACTAAGATGTGATAGGTAGTATTTTTTTGTTCATAGAAAACTCTGGTAACTCTTCAACATGAGGGGGGACATCGATCAACCCCCTCTCGCCCGACCAAACCTCGAGTCCACCCAAACCGGGACAGAGATGTGATAGGTAGTATTTTTTTTTCATAGAAAACTCCGGTAACTCTTCAACATGAGGGGGGACGTCGATCCACCCCAAACATACCAAGTTAAAAGAGTGTTGTGGAGGCCACCCCAAACCCTAGAAGCGTTGTCGAGGCCACCCCAAACCCTAGAAGCGTTGTCGAGGCCACCCCAAACTGTAGAAGCGTTGAGGCCACTAATATGATCCCTTGTTGTGGTTAGCTAGCTAGGTCTATGTTTGCCACTAATATATCCCTCTCTCATGTTTGTATATTGCCATGTTGTAATATTTGCAGAAACTATGGAAAAAGACTTGGAACAAGAACAGTTGTTGGGGGATATAATCCTCGGCGGAGGTGATCCCTTTTCATTTCTCAACAACACCGATGGTCAGGAAGGAGAGGATGACGGATCCGGTGATCGAACAATGGAGGAGGAAGGAGATGATCATGACAGCTCCGGCGACCGAATGGCGGAGTAAGAAGGAGACCATGATGACGGCTCCGGTGACCGAACGGAGGAGGGAGCTGTTGCAAAGTCCAGCGAGGTATATATATTAATTAAGCCTGTGCCGACTAATTGATGCATTAATTGTTTTGGTATGTACATATATTAATGCTTCTTTCTTCTTTTATAGCCCTCCGGATCGAGCCAAACTTCCGTAACGAGACGAGGCCCGAAGAAAAGGTTGCGCCAGGATGAAAGGTTCACGATCACACAAATCGTGGACGATGGCCAACCGATTGAACCCAAGCGGACAAAGGACGCATTTGTTGCTCAGTGCGGAGCTATTGTTAGGGACAACATCCCGATCAGCATCCAGCAATGGAATAAGAGTAAGGACGACCCTGAAGTTTCTTATGTCCATGATAGACAGAAAGATGATCTTTGGACCTTGCTGAAGGCAAATTTCACCCTACCGCCGGAGGAGGATCCGAATAAGCCAGTTATAGAGCCAAAGGCCAAGGCGTGTGCTCTTAAGAAGATGGCAGATCTATTCAAAAACTGTAAGAAAGAGTTGAACACAAAGTTTGTCAACAAAGGGAAGGCTCTAGAATTCACCGGCCGATATGAGAAGATAAGAGATCACTGGCCCGCATTTGTGGCCTACAAGAATTCGGAGAAAAGTAAGAAAAGGTTAGAGACAAACAAGAAAAATGCTGCAAAGAAGAAGTATCACCATCACACGGGGTCAGGTGGCTACTACAAAGCCCGGCCGTTGTGGGACAAAGCTGAGCAAGACCTGCTTGCTAAAGGGGTCCAACCAGCGACATTGAACTGGCCAGACCGTTCAAGGACTTGGTTCTTCGGGGTTGGGGGAACTTTGGACCCAGAAACAGGGGAGTGTCGTTGGACGGATGAGCAACTTGCAATACCAATGAAGAAGCTTCAGGAATATATCACCGCAGCGCAGGAAGGAACGTTCATTCCCGACAGAGAGAAGGACGAGCTGACTGAGGCCCTCGGGAATCCTGAGCACCCTGGACGAACACGAGGCACACCAGGCTCCGTTCCGTGGGTGGTTGGGTTTCTCGGCGCAGGTGGTTACAGAAGCCGAGAGAGAAAGAGGAAAGCGGAGCTGAGCGAAATGCAGAAGCTCAATGCAAGAATAGCGAAGCTAGAGGAACTTGCAGCTGCCGGCCAACCATCTCAGCGGCACAAAGATCCTGCCCCAGAAGCTATCCCACCATCTCAGCGGAGAAGCAGCGTGGCTTCCACAGAGCTCGTTCAGCCTGATTTCACGGCTCCTCGCTACCCCGTGGATACTATCACGGAGGCTCAACATTGCGAGCTTATGACGAAATGGCAGAACCTGACTTTGAAGGCAGCTGTCAGCTCTGTTGCACCTCCTCTAGCTGACGGAACTTTTCACTGCCGTCCGATTCCACATGGCTATGCTGTTGTGACGGTGGATGAAATAATGGAGGGATTTGAGGAGCTGGAGCTTAACCACCCTACAGGTGAAGGGGAGAATCAGCTGGTTTATGCTTTGAGGAGTACATGTCTATAGAGGAAGGAGTACATCAAGATTCCAAACTGGACGCCTCCTCCTCCTCCGGCGAGTCAGGGCACTCCGCCTCCTCCTCCTCCTCCTCCTCCTCCTGCGGTGAGTGATCAGGGCACTCCGCCTCCATCTCCGCCTCCTCCGGCGCGTGAGGGCACTCCGCCTCCTCCTTCGCCTCCTTCGGTGCGTCGGAGCACTCCGCGACCTCCTCCGCCTTGTCACCAATGGCGGAAGACTGACGCCGCCACTCTGGCTCCTCCGGCGCGTTGGGGCACTCCGCCTCCTTCTCCTCCTCATCAGCAACGACAGAAGAGAGACGCCGCCGCTCCGGCGGCTAGCAGTACAAGCAGAGGCGGGAGGCAATTCAAATACGGTCCATCTCTCAAGCCTCTGGAAAAGTTACCATATGAGAGGACCAACAAGGAAAACAAGGAAATCTGTGCTGCTGAAGTGAGGGACTTTTTTGCAAAGAAACCTCCACCTCCGAAGGAGATGATAGATCCGATGAAAGTGAAGCGCACTATCGATGCCCTGAAGCGACCACCACCGCCTCCAATGGATTCCAACTATGTCCGCTGTCTTAAAAAGGCATATCAGGATGCGCGGCGGTCGGGAAGTACTTCCAGTGATGCAAGGTTAGCAGAACGAAGAAGTGGGAAAAAAAATCCCCAGCTCAGCGAACAGGCGAACCAATCGTGCCCCCCGCTCAAGGTGTCTAGCGATATCGTCGCTAATCATCCGGGGATGGTGCCCGGTACCAATCCTGATGATTACCTGAGCGATGATGTAGAGTTTGAAACAATGGAGGTGGACGAATTCAGATACCAGTACGGGCAGCCTCTCGTCAACCTGATCATCGTCCTCTAACAACGATGATGCGAAGATTGCATGAATGGTACATGAAAACCTGCAGTGAGTCTGGGAAGGATAGTTTGATGTTGAGAATTAAAGAGGAGCACGACCTCGTTGGAACTGAGCTGTTGCCTGTTGAATTTGATGAGTTATTCCAGTTATACAATCAAAAGGCCCTCGACAAACAACTCGTGACTTGCTACTGTTTGTAAGTACTACTTCTATAATTAAGTCTCTATATATAGCTCAGCTCTTTCATTGCATGTATATATAAATATCCTCGCTATATTATGCAGATTGATGATCGTCGAATGCAGAAAAGCACAAATCTATGACATTGGGTTTATTAACCCAAATATCATACATGAATGGACAGTTAAAAATAGAGTCACAGATACCAAGGACAACTTGCTACAATCGTTGCTTAAAAATCAAAACAAAGAGAAGATACTCTTTCCTTACAACTTCAAGTGAGTGTTACTGTCTTGTGCATATTCGGATTCCCTTACTCGAGGTTATAGTAATGTAATTGATGAGTTATGCATGCGTGCGCAGCTTCCACTTTATTCTGCTAGAGATTAAGCTTGACTGGGGAGTAGTAACTGTCTTAGACTCGAGATGAAAAGATCCCCAGGACTATGCGGACATGACTAAAATGCTCCAGAAGTAAGTTCAATCGATCATTATTGCACCATATCGGCAACTTTGTTCATTTCCTGATATCAAGTAATTATTTTCTTTGTCTGGCAGGGTTTGGAAAGAGTTCACCGGAATTGTTCCGGGACTGCCGAGGGAGCTACGATTTACACACCCGAAAGTAAGTACTACTAGCTAGTTCCGCGCATCTCCCATTGATTCTAGTTTCATCAATACCATTTATCATGCTTGATTATCAGTTTGATTGAACTCTATTTCTCATAAAGTGCTTGTGGCAGGAAGCCGGGAATGATTTTTGTGGATACTACATTTGCGAGTTCATCTACAATGCGACGGCGTCTCAGCGGGGCTACTCTGAAAAACAATATGAAATACGTAAACAATAATATTCACAATTTTATTTTATTACCATAATTTGTGTTGAGTTTCATTCATATATATGTATTGACCCCCTTCTTTAAATTAGATCTGGCAGATGCGGGATGAACTCCTACCACATGATCGCATACGAGCAATTCAAGAGGAATTGGCGGGATTCTTTCTTGACCACGTCATACATAAAGCCGGAGAATACCATGTGGAAATTGATATAGACTTTAGATGTTAGGGATTGTAAGAGATCTTATATTGTATATATGTAGCTAGTAGCGTCGGATAGATATACGAAAACTTGTTGATCGACCAATCTCTCGGAGAAAGAGAGGTCGATCACTTCTCTCTGTATATGTTCATGACGATCTTGTGTACTTAATGGTTCCTTCATTTGCTTACTAGCTAGCGTGTCGAGTTCTCTCTATACGTATAGTAGCTAGCATCGACCAAGCACGGAGATAAAGAGAGGTCACTTCTCTCTATTAGCTAGCTAACACAATATGAAACCCTTAAATTAACCCTCCAAAACCACTAAACCCCCCCTTTAAAAAAAACAAAAACCCCACCTCCTGCCAGCTGCTGACGCGTGGATGCCTTTTGGTCCCGGTTGGTGTTACCAACCGGGACTAAAGGTCCTCCTGCCTGGCCGCCCCGCAGCAGCCACGTGGAGCCCCTTCTGTCCCGGTTCATAAGCGAACCGGGACTAAAGGTTTTGGGCTTTAGTCCCGGTTCCAGAACCGGGGCTAAAGGGCCTCAGGAACTGGGATAAATCGGCCGTTTTCTACTAGTGAGAAGTGGTTTAAATATCACCCACCTATTAAAGAACCGGTAATAGCTAAAGATGAAACTATTATTTATAATGTTGATCCAGTTGTTCCTACTGATTATATTGAAAAAACACCTTTCCCTGTTAGGATAAAGGAACATGCTAAAGTTTCAACTGTGGTCAACAAAAGTTATACTAGAACTTCCAAACCTGCTGAACAAATCAAAGTAGAACCTAGTGTTGCTATGGTTAAAGATCTCCTGGTTGAAAATATAGATGGGCATGTTATTTATTTCTGTGATGAAGCTGCTAGAATTACCAAACCCGATGAAAAAGATAAACATAGACCTGTTGTTGGCATGCCTGTTGTCTCAGTTAAAATAGGAGATCACTGTTATCATGGTTTATGTGACATAGGTGCTAGCGTGAGTGCTATTCCTTTTACCTTATATCAAGAAATTATGAATGATATAGCACCCGCTGAAATAGAAGACATAGATGTTACTATTAAACTTGCTAATAGAGACACTATCACACCACTTGGGATTGTTAGAGATGTTGAAGTCTTGTGTGGGAAAATAAAATATCCTACTGATTTTCTTGTTCTTGGTTCCCCACAAGATGACTTTTGTCCCATTATCTTTGGTAGACCTTTCTTGAACACCGTCAATGCTAAAATAGATTGTGAGAAACAAACTGTCGGTGTAAGTTTTGGTGATGAGTCTCATGAGTTTAATTTTTCTAAATTCAGTAGAAAGCATCATATGAAAGAATTGCCTAGTAAGGATGAAATAATTGGTCTTGCTTCTATTGCCTTGCCTCCTACTGATCCACTAGAACAATATTTTCTGGACCATGAAAATGATATGCATCTGCATGAAAGAAATGAATAGATAAAATTTTCTTTGAACAACGTCCTCTGCTTAAACACAATTTGCCTATTGAAACTCTAGGAGGTCCTCCTCCACCTAAAGGGATCCTGTGTTTGAATTAAAACAATTGCCAGACACTTTGAAATATGCTTATCTTGACAAGAAAAAGATATATCCTGTTATTATTAGTGCTAACCTTACAGAACATGAAGAAGAAAGATTATTGAAGGTTCTGAAGAAGCACTGAGCTGCTATTGGATATACTCTTGATGATTTAAAGGGCATTAGTCCCACTCTCTACCAGCACAAAATTAATATGGAACCTGATGCTAAACCCGTTGTTGATCACCAACGATGTTTAAATCCTAAAATGAAAGAAGTGGTAAGAACTGAAATACTGAAGCTTCTGGAAGCAGGTATAATCTATCCTATAGCTGATAGTAGATGGGTAAGTCCTGTTCATTGTGTCCCTAAGAAGGGAGGTATTACTGTTGTTCCTAATGATAAAAATGAACTCATTCCACAAAGAATTGTTACTGGCTACATAATGGTAATTGATTTTAGAAAATTAAATAAAGCAACTAGAAAAGATCATTACCCTCTACCTTTTATTGGTCAAATGCTAGAAAGACTATCTAAGCACACACACTTTTGTTTTCTCGATGGATGCTCTGGTTTTTCTCAAATGCCTGTTTCACAACCTGATCAAGAGAAAACCACCTTTACTTGTCCTTTTGGAACTTATGCTTATAGACGTATGCCTTTTGGTTTATGTAATGCACCTGCTACATTTCAAAGATGTATGACTGCTATATTCTCTGATTTTTGTGAAAAGATTGTTGAGGTTTTCATGGATGATTTTTCCGTTTATGGAACTTATTTTGATGATTGCTTAAGCAAGCTTGATCGAGTTTTGCAGAGATGTGAGCAAACTAATCTTGTCTTGAATTGAGAGAAGTGCCACTTTATGGTTAATGAAGATATTGTCTTGGGACATAAAATTTCTGAACGAGGTATTGAGGTGGATAAAGCTAAAGTTGATGCAATTGAGAAAATGCCATGTCCTAAAGATATCAAAGGTATCCGTAGTTTCCTCGGTCATGCTGGTTTCTATAGGAGGTTTATTAAAGACTTCTCTAAAATTTCTAGGCCTCTTACAAATCTTTTACAAAAGGATGTTCCATTTGTTTTTGCTGATGATTGTGCAGAAGCCTTTGAAACACTTAAGAAAGATTTAATTTCTGCACCTATTGTTCAACCACCTAATTGGAACTTGCCTTTTGAAATTATGTGTGATGCTAGTGATTATGCTATTGGTGCTGTTCTAGGACAAAGAGTTGACAAGAAATTACATGTTATTCATTATGCTAGTAAAACTCTAGATAGTGCCCAACGAAATTATGCTACTACTGAGAAAGAATTTTTAGCAGTGGTGTTTGCTTGTGATAAATATAGATCTTACATTGTTGATTCTAAAGTGATTGTTCAAACCGATCATGCTGCTATAAAATATCTTATGGAAAAGAAAGATGCTAAACCTAGACTCATTAGGTGAGTTCTTTTGCTACAAGAATTTGATTTACATATCACTGATAGAAAAGGAGCTGAGAACCCCGTGGCTGATAACTTGTCTAGGTTAGAAAATATTCTTGATGACCCACAACCTATTAATGATAGTTTTCCCGATGAACAATTAGCTGCAATAAATGTTTCTCATAACACTCCTTGGTA
Organism: Thinopyrum elongatum; assembly: GCA_011799875.1. Taxonomy (NCBI): domain Eukaryota; kingdom Viridiplantae; phylum Streptophyta; class Magnoliopsida; order Poales; family Poaceae; genus Thinopyrum; species Thinopyrum elongatum. The sequence continues at coordinate 58,214,221 of CM022299.1, forward strand.
TGCTGACTATGCTAATTACATTGTTGCTAAATACATACCTCCTAGTTTCACATACCAACAAAAGAAAAAATTCTTCTATGATTTAAGACATTACTTTTGGGATGACCCACATATTTATAAAGAAGGAGTAGATGGTATTATTAGACGCTGTGTACCTGAGCATGAACAGGGACAAATCCTACGGAAATGTCACTTCGAAGCTTATGGAGGGCATCATGCGGGAGACAGAACTGCTCACAAGGTATTGCAATCTGGTTTTTATTGGCCTACTATCTTCAAGGATGCCCGTAAGTTTGTTTTATCTTGTGATGAATGTCAAAGAATTGGAAATATTTGTAAGCGTCAAGAAATGCCTATGAATTATTCACTTGCTGTTGAACCATTTGATGTTTGGGGATTTGATTACATGGGACCTTTTCCTTCCTCTAATGGGTATACACATATTTTGGTTGCTGTTGATTATGTCACTAAGTGGGTAAAAGCTATTCCAACTAGTAGTGCTGATCACAACACCTCTATTAAAATGCTTAAGGAAGTCATTTTCCCAAGGTTTGGAGTCCCTAGATATTTAGTGACTGATGGTGGTTCATACTTTATTCATGGTGCTTTCCGTAAAATGCTTGCTAAGTATGATGTCAACCATAGAATTACATCGCCTTATCATCCTCAGTCTAGTGGTCAAGTTGAACTTAGCAATAGAGAAATAAAGTTAATATTACAAAAAACTGTCAATAGGTCTCAAAAGAATTGGTCTAAGAAATTAGATGATGCACTTTGGGCCTACAGAACAGCATATAAAAATCCTATGGGTATGTCTCCTTATAAAATGGTTTATGGAAAAGCTTGTAATTTGCCTCTTGAGTTAGAACACAAAGCATATTGGGAAATTAAAGAACTCAACTATGATTTCAAACTTGCCGGTGAAAAGAGGTTATTTGATATTAGCTCACTAGATGAATGGAGAACCCAAGCTTATGAAAATGCCAAGTTATTTAAGGAAAAAGTTAAAAGATGGCATGATAAGAGAGTCCAAAAGTGTGAGTTTAAGGTTGGAGAATATGTCCTTTTGTACAACTCTCATTTCAGAGTTTTTGCAGGAAAACTCCTCTCCAAATGGGAAGGACCCTATGTTATTGAGGAGGTTTATCGGTCTGGAGCCATCAAAATAAATAATGCCGAAGGTACTACCCGAAGGTTGTCAATGGGCAAAGAATAAAATATTATATCTCAGATACGCCCATTAATGTTGAAAGTAATATTATTCAAACTATGACACCAGAAGAACACATAAAAGAAACCTTCCGGAACACTCCAGAATCATGAAAAAAGAGGAGGTACGTGATACGGTAAGTAAACGGACTCCGAAAAATCCGCAAAAATATTTTTTGTCAGTTTTGGAATATATTAAAAATTAGGAAAATAAGAAACAACTAGGAAGGCACCCCTGGTTGTGCCCATCTCGGGTACCTTCCGGACTCCGTTTTTCTTCCGTTTGCTTGTTTCCCAAGATAAATTTTTTATGTACCCCCGAACTTATTGACCACCGTATCACGGAGAAATCTTCTGTTTTCATTTCTTGCTGTTTGCGATCAGCTCTGTTAAGCCAGGCATCATGTCTTCTCCCTCCTCCAACAATGTAAAAGTGGATGCTTGGTTGATGAAGATCGAGCTGAAGAGAGAAGAGCCCGAAGAAGCCGTCAAAGGGGACGAGAGCAAGGAGGCCACTGGAGATCAAGCGCCGGTGGTTGAGTAGGCCTTGCATGTCGAGGAGGAAGAAGAAGATATCCTTAAACCTTACTATGATCATCTTACCCCCACTGAGATCGAAGCCTTTCGGATCATCGAAATAGTTCGTGTGCAAAATAAATATCTCACCCGTGAAAATATTCTATTGCAAGAGCATATCATCGCCCTCCAGAGCGTCATCCGTAGATTGGAGTATCTTTTGGAGAATAAGATTGCTACTTCATCATCACCACCTCCTTCTTCATCACCAAAGGAAAATTGAGTATCGGGTATGGGCACTCCCCTTCGCTTGTGCCAAGCTTGGGGGAGGTGCCCCGGTATCATATCACCTCCACTATCCTTTGCCTTTACTTATCTTAGTTCGATCCATAGTTATCTTTTGCTTTAGATGAATAAAAGTTTAGTTCAAACCTTTCTTTTCGAGTGTTTGCCTAGTGATCTATCCTTGTAATCGTGTGCGAGATATATAATAAAGTTTAGTTTGAGTTTTGTTTTCTTTACTTTCATGTTCAATAAAAAGAAAGGAAATAAATGAAAAAGATCATATGCTAATCTTATGGTAAGTAATGACATCACATAAGGAAGAGTATAAGTAGAAAATTTTATTGGAGATTTACAAACATAGAATTGGTCAATGATACAATTCATGAAAGAATTAATAAGGGAAGAGAAGATTCACATGCAAATACACTATCTTGGACATCTTTTGTGATTGTGAGCCCCCATCAAAATATTATATGCCAAAATTGTTGACGTCGGACAAGGAAGGCAATGTAATGATTTATGTTTGTTCATATTCACATAGAAGTTATATTGTCATAGACCCTTCAACATGTGGTGCTTGTCCCCCATCTTTGCTAGCCAAAAATTCCGCACTAAGTAGAGATACTACTTGTGCATCCAAAACCGTTAAACCCAAATCTTATTTTGAGAGTCCACCATACCTACCTATGGATTGAGTAAGATCCTTCAAGTAAGTTGTCATCGGTGCAATAAGGCAATAAAAATTGCTTCTAAAAGTGTTGGATCATTTAGTGTAAGAGAAAATTGAGCGTTGTACGAACTTGTGATGGCAAAGAATAAAAGCAACAGATTGCATAATAAAGGTTGCTACCATAAGGGGCAATATAACGTGACGTTCTTTTGCACTAAGAGATTGAGCATACAAACAAAAAGCGCATGGCAACCTCTGCTTCGCTCTGCAATGGGCCTATCTTTTACTTTTATGTGTTTACTTTTATGCAAGAGTCAAAGTTTTTCTCTCTATTCCTTTTTATTTTCTCTTTTGGCAAGCATCATGTGGCGAGGAAAGATCTAGGCACATATATCCAGTTGGATATGGGTAGCATGAGTTATTATTGTTGACATCACCCTTGAGGTGAATACGTTGGGTGGCGAAAACTATAAGCCCCTATCTTTCTATGTGTCCGGTTGAAACTTTTTGCTCATGTGTATGAGGTGAGTGTTAGCAATCATAGAAGACTATATGATTGTTGAGTATGCGGACTTGCCAAAAAGGCTCCGATACGTGACCCTTCCTGAAAAGATGATGAATTGTAGTTGCAAATTTGACTGAGAACATAGTTTGTTGGTTTTCAATAGAGTTTATGCTTTATACTTCGATGTTGTGATGAATTGTTACTTGTTCATGAGAAGTCTATGATAGAAGTTATATGATGAAAGTTCTATGATAAAGTTTTATATTAAAGTTTGTTGCTGTTATAATAATATACATGATGTTTCTATGTCCGTATTTTGTTTTTATCGACACCTCTCTCTCTAAGCATATGGACATGTTTTTCGATTTCGGTTTTCGCTTGAGGACAAGCGAGGTCTAAGCTTGGGGGAGTTGATACGTCCATTTTGCATCATGTTTTCCTACTGTTATTTATATTGTTTTTGTGTATAATAATGCTTTTTGGAGTAATTCTAATGCCTTTTCTCTCATAATATGCAAGGTTCACACAAAGAGGGAGAATACCGGCAGTAGGAATTCTGGACCTGAAAAAGCTACGTCAGGCTACCTATTCTACACAACTCCAAATGAGTCGAAACTTCACGGAGAATTTTTATGGAATATATAAGAATTATTGGAGCAAATAAGTACCAGAGGGGGCCCACCAGGTGGGCACAACTCACCTGGGCGCGCCAGGGAGCCCAGGCGCGCCCTGGTGGGTTGTGCCCTCCTCGGCCCACCTCCGGTGCCCCTCTTCTGGTATATAAGTCATTTTGACCTAGAAAAAAATAAGGGGAGGACTTTCGGGACCAAGCGCCGCCGTCTCGAGGTGGAACTTGGGAAGGAGCACTTTTGCCCTCCGGCGGAGCGATTCCGCCGGGGGAACTTCCTTCCTGGAGGGGGAAATCATCGTCATCATCATCACCAACAACTCTCCCATCTTGGGGAGGGCAATCTTCATCAACATCTTCAATAGCACCATCTCCTCTCAAACCCTAGTTCATCTCTTGTGTTCAATCTTTGTACCAGAACTATAGATTGGTGCTTGTGGGTGACTAGTAGTGTTGATTACATCTTGTAGTTGATTACTATATGGTTTATTTGGGGGAAGATTATATGTTCAGATCCATTATGATATTTAATACCCCTCTGATCTTGAGCATGATTATCATTTTTGAGTAGTTACTTTTGTTCTTGAGGTCACGGGAGAAATCTTGTTGCAAGTAATCATGTGAACTTGATATGTGTTCGATATTTTGATGGTATGTATGTTGTGATTCCCTTAGTGGTGTCATGTGAACGTCGACTACATGGCACTTCACCATATTTGGGCCTAAGGGAATGCATTGTGGAGTAGTTATTAGATGATGGGTTGCGAGAGTGACAGAAGCTTAAACCCTAGTTTATGCGCTATTCCGTAAGGGACTGATTTGGATCCAAAAGTTTAATGCTATGGTTAGATTTATTCTTAATACTTTTCTCGTAGTTGCGGATGCTTGCGAGGGGGTTAATCATAAGTAGGAGGCTTCTTCAAGTAAGAACAACACCTAAGCACCAGTCCACCCACATATCAAATTATCAAAGTAGCGAACGCAAATCAAACCAACATGATGAAAGTGAATAGATAAAATTCCCGTGTACCCTCAAGAACGCTTTGCTTATCATAAGAGACCGTTTTGGCCTGTTCTTTGCCTCAAAAGGATTGGGCTACCTTGCCGAACTTTTATTACCGTTACCGTTACTTGCTCATTACAAATTATCTTGCTATCAAACTACTCGTTACTTGTAATTTCAGTGCTTGCAGAGAATACCTTGCTGAAAACTACTTGTCATTTCCTTCTGCTCCTCGTTGGGTTCGACACTCTTACTTATCAAAAGGACTACGATTGATCCCATATACTTGTGGGTCATCAGTAACCAGTAGCACCAGTCAGGATATCAGAGTAATCCAAAGCAGCTTAATAGTGGCCAGTATCATGTTTTTACCACAAGTCTCTGCAAATGAGATCAGAAGGTTCATAAACGCGCAGTCAGTGCGATTGAGCCGGCGGTACCTCAATACTTGCGGTGGACAGAGCAACCAATCACATGGAGTCGAGAGGATCACCCGCCCCGGGTTGACAATCTGGGTCAACTAGCGTTGGTGGTAGCCCCTCAGGTTGGGGGTTATAAATTCGCCAAAGTACTCACGGACGGTGGTAGCAGTATCAATATCCTTTATATGATACCTCTCATCGGATGAATTTAACTGATAAGGAGCTTAAGCCGTCTTCTACAGTTTTTCATGGTGTGGTACCTGGTAAGTCGGCATATCTAGTTGGTACGATTGCCTTGGAAGTGGCTTTTGGCGACGACTATGACTACAGAGCAGAGACGTTATGGTTTGAAGTGGTTAAGATCAAGAGCCCTTATCATGCCTTGTTCGGACGGCCGGCTTACGCCAAATTTATGGCGCGACCTTGTTATGTTTACTTATAGCTTAAAATGCCAGGGTGTAAGGGCACTATTATGGTCCATGGCAATCGAAAAATGGCATTGGAATGTGAGGAAGGAGATGATGCGTATGCTGAGTCGGCTTGTGCCACGGAGGAGCTTAAGTTTTATAAGGATAATGTTGACCCGGCGGATATGACCCCTTTGAAGAAGCCCACCACTGAGCAAGACCCTTTGTTGAAGTTTAAGTCGTTTTATGATACTAAGCAAGTTGACTTTGTCCCTGGTGACTCATCTCAACAGTTCACAGTGGGGGCTAACATGGATCCTAAATAGGAAAGCGCGCTCATCGAGTTCATCCGTGAGAATCGGGACATCTTTGCATGGAAACCTTCTGACATGCCGGGTGTACCGAGAGAATTTGCTGAGCACACTCTTAATGTGGATCCTAAATTTAAGCCGGTTAAACAGTTTCTTCGTCGTTTCAATGAAGAGCGACATAAGGCCATTGGAGAAGAAGTGGCCCGGCTCTTGGCAGTCGGGTTTATTGTGGAAGTCTTTCATCCTGAGTGGTTGGCTAACCCGGTGCTGGTGCATAAGAAGAATGGCACTTGGCGTATGTGTGTTGACTACACAGATCTTAACAAAGCTTGTCCAGCTGATCCATTTGCTCTCCCTCGTATTGACCAGATTATTGATGCCATGGCGGGTTGTGAGATTTTATGTTTCCTGGATGCGTATTCTGGTTATCATCAGATCAAGATGGCAGTTAAAGACCAAGAGAAGACGTCTTTTATCACCCCTTTTGGAGCCTTCTGCTATGTCTCTATGCCTTTTGGGCTTAAGAGTGCCCAGGCGACTTATCAACGCTGTGTTCAGAATTGTTTTCACAATCAAATTGGGCGTAACGTGCATGCTTATGTGGATGATATTGTGGTCAAATCTAGAAAAAAGGAGATGCTCTTGGATGATCTAAGGGAGACATTTGACGATCTTCGGGTCTATAAGATGATGCTTAACCCGGCCAAGTGTGTTTTTGGTGTACCTGCAGCAAGCTCTTGGGTTTTCTGGTCTCAGAGAGAGGTATTGAAGCTAACCCAGAGAAGATTAAGGCTATTACTTCATTGGCTAAGCCGGCGTGTGTTAATGACGTCCAGCTCCTGGCGGGTCGTATCGCGGCTCTAAGCCAGTTCATAAGCCGCCTGGAAGAGAAGGCCATTCCCTTATACCAGATGATGAAGAAAACAGATCATTTTGTCTGGAGTGACGCTGCTGATAAGGCGTTTGAGGCGCTCAAAAAGCAGTTAGCTGAGTCGCCCATCCTTGTGGCTCCCATTGAGAAAGAACATTTGCTCTTGTATGTGGTGGCTAATAGTAAGGCTGTCAGTGTGGCAATTGTGGTGGAGCGCAAAGAGACAGGTAAGGAATACCCAGTCCAGAGGCCGGCTTATTATGTCAGTGAGGTGTTGATTGAGTCCAGGCAACGATATCCGCATTGGCAGAAATTGGTCTATGGAGTGTTCATGGTGAGTCATAAGCTGAAGCATTATTTTCTTGGTCATCCTATTACAATGGTCAGCTCTGCTCCTTTAGGAGACATTATTCAAAACAGGGAGGCCACAAGCCGGGTTGCTAAGTGGGCAATAGAACTCGACCCTCATGGTTTGAAATATGTGCCAAGAACAGCTATCAAATCTCAGGCTCTAGTGGATTTCATCAATGACTAGACAGAATTGCAGACGCCTGAGGAGAAGCCTGATAACACATATTGGACGATCCACTTTGATGGGTCCAGGCAGCTGGAAGGCTCGGGGGCTGGAGTTATTTTGACTTCCCCACGAGGTGACAATTTTTTTGATGTTTCCTTGTACTAACAATGCAGCAGAATATGAGGCTTTACTCCACGGCCTTCGAATGGCTACAGAGATGAATTTAAGTCGGGTCAGGTGTTTTGGTGACTCAGACCTGGTGGCTCAGCAAGTTTTAGGCACATGGGATTCAAAAGACCCGCTCATGGCGGCTTATCGCCGGGTGGTTGACAACATTGCTGGTCACTTCAAGGGGTACTAGGTGGAGCATCTGGATCGAAGGAAGAATGAGGCAGCTGATGCCTTGAGCCGGCTTGGGTCTCAACGTAAGCCGGTGCCTCCAAATGTGTTTTTTGATGTATTGCATAATCCCCCAGTCAAGTTACCATTGTTGGGAAACATTGCATGGAAAACAAAAAAGTTTCTACGCACACGCAAGATCTATCCATGGAGATGCATAGAAACAAGGGGGAGAGTATGTCTACGTACCCTCGTAGACCGTAAGTGGAAGCGTTTCACAATACGGTTGATGTAGTCGAACTTTCTTTGTGCTCCAACCGATCTAGTACTAAAATCACGGCACCTCCGCGTTCTGCACACGTTCAGCTCGGTGACGTCCTCCACCTTCTTGATCCATCAAGATGGTGAGGTAGTAGATGAGTGCCTGCAGCACGATGGTGTGGTGATGGTGATGGTGAAGTGATCTCCGTAGGGCTTCGCCTAAGCACTACGAAAATATGACCGGGGGTGTAAACGGTGGAGGGGGCGCCGCACACGGCTAGGCAATTGTCTGTTGTGTGCTAGGCGCCCCCCTCCCACATATATATAGGTGGGAGGGAGGGAGGAGCAGCCAAAGGAGGCGCCCAAGTAGGAGGAATCCTACTTGGGGTCCTTCCCAAGCTGCGCCCCCCCTTTCCTTATTTGGAGTGCGGGGAAAGGCACGGGAGGGTGCCCCCCCCTTTTCCTTTCTCCCATGAGAGGGAAAGGAAGGAGGGGCTTGCCCTCCTCCTTTTCCTTACCTAGGGCTGGCCAAACAAGGGAGGAGGTGCACCAGCCCCCTTGTGGGCTGGTCTGTCCCCTCCTTTGGCCCATAAGGCCCATAACTTGCCGGGGGGGGTGCCCGGAACCCCTTCCGGTGACACGATTACTTCCCGGTACGTCCCGAAACACTTCCGGTGTCCAAATACCATCGTCATATATATCAATCTTTACCTCTAGACCATTTCGAGACTCCTCGTCATGTTCATGATCTCATCCGGGACTCCGAACAACATTCGGTCACCAAAACATATAACTCATATAACACTATATCGTCAACGAACGTTAAGCATGCGGACCCTACGGGTTCGAGAACTATGTAGACATGACCGAGACACCTCTCCGGTCAATAACCAATAGCGGAACCTGGATGCCCATATTGCCTCCTACATATTCTACATATTGGCTCCTTTGTCCATCGGTATGTTACTTGCCCGAGATTCGATCGTCGGTATCTTCATACCTATTTCAATATCGTTACCGGCAAGTCTCTTTACTCGTTCCATAATACATCACCTCGTGACTAACTCCTTAGTCGTTTTCTTGCAAGCTTATGATGTGTATTACCGAGAGGGCCCAGAGATACCTCTCCGATACTCGGAGTGACAAATCCTAATCTCGATCTATGCCAACTCAACAAACACCTTCGGAGATACCTGTAGAGCATCTTTATGATCACCCAGTTACATTGTGATGTTTGATAGCACACAAGGTATTACTTCGGTATCCGGGAGTTGCATAATCTCATAGTCGAAGGATTATGCATTTGACATGAAGAAAGCAATAGCAATAAACTGAACAATCATTATGCTAAGCTAACGGATGGGTCTTGTCCATCACATCATTCTCCTAATGATATGATCCCATTATCAAATGACAACACATGTCTATGGTTAGGAAACCTTAACCATCTTTGATCGATGAGCTAGTCTAGTAGAGGCTCACTAGGGACACGGTATTTGTTTATGTATCCACACATGTATTTAATTTTTCGGTCAATACAATTCTAGCATGAATAATAAACTTTTATCATGAATAAGTAAATATAAAATAGCAACTTTATTATTGCCTCTAGGGCATATTTCCTTCAGTCTCCCACTTGCACTAGAGTCAATAATCTAGTTCACATCGCCATGTGAATAACACCCATAGTTCACATCACCATGTGATTAACACCTATAGTTCACATCGCCATGTGACCAACATCCAAAGGGATTACTAGAGTCAATAATCTAGTTCACATCACCATGTGATTAACACCCAAAGAGTAATAAGGTGTGATCATGTTTTGCTTGTGAGAGAAGTTTAGTCAACGGGTCTGTCACATTCAGATCCGTATGTATTTTGCAAATTTCTATGTCTACAATGCTCTGCATGGGGCTACTCTAGCTAATTGCTCCCATGTTCAATATGTATCTAGATTGAGACTTAGAGTCATCTAGATTAGTGTCAAAGCTTGCGTCGACATAACTCTTTACGACGAACTCTTTATCACCTCCATAACCGAGAAACATTTCCTTAGTCCTCTTTAAGGCACCTAAGGATAATTTTGACCGCTGTCCAGTGGTCCACTCCTGGATCACTCTTGTACCCTCTTTGCCAGATAAGTGGCAAGACACACATCAGGTGTGTTACACAGCATGGCATATCGTATAGAACCTATGGCTGGGGCATAGGGAATGACTTTCATTCTCTCTCTATCTTCTACCGTGGTCGGGCTTTGAGTCTTACTCAATTTCACACCTTGTAATACAGGGAAGAACCCCTTCTTGGACTGAACCATTTTGAACTTCTTCAAATCTTATCAAGGTATGTGTCTTGTGAAAGTTCTATTAAGCGTCTTGATCTATCCCTATAGATTTTGATGCTCAATATGCAAGTAGCTTCACCGAGGTCTTTTATTGAAAAATTCTTATTCAAGTATCCTTTTATGCTATCCAGAAATTCTATATCATTTCCAATCAATAATATGTCATCCACATATAATATCAGAGATGCTACAGAGCTCCCACTCACTTTCTTGTAAATACAGGCTTCACCGTAAGTCTGTATAAAACCATATGCTTTGATCACCTCATGAAAGCGTATATTCCAACTCTGAGATGCTTGCACCGGTCCATAGATGGATCGCTGGAGCTTGCACACTTTGTTAGCACCTTTAGGATCGACAAAACCTTCTGGTTGCATCATATACAACTCTTCTTTAAGATACCCATTAAGGAATGCAGTTTTGACGTCCATTTGCCAGATGTAAGTGCATCTAGTGCCCCTTAGTGATTTTGGTGTATTAAAGACTTATAGGTTAAGGGACTAATGTGTTTGTGAGTGTACACAAGTCTATAAGTCTATGAGGAGTTTGATATTTATGATGAAAGTCGACCCCTAAAAATGTATGTCTTCAGTTGAAGACTTTGGTTTTCTTGAAGACTTTGACAATGAAGAAATTGGTGTGACCATGAAGACTTGATATTCATGCGAGGATTATGAAGCGTGAAGACTTTTGTTTTCATAGTTTCATTTTCTCCTTCTTGAGTCATAGGAAACACCGTACTGTTAAAGGGGGTCGAGGTAAAACTAAGGAAAAGTTTCCAAGTGATGCTCATCTCAAAATCCTACACCTACCCAATCCTTTCGAGTGAAGCCATTGGAAATCTCATACAGTTCAGTCAATTTCTTCAGTGACAGAGACAAAGATCTTCTGGTCTATGAGGAATTTGTCCTGACTGAGGAATTAGGAATTCGCCAGTGCGGATTGCCTACAAGTGAGGAACATGATAGCCCTGAGGAATTTGATACTCAAATATCCGACCGTTGCTATGCTACGTGCTAGCTGTCCCAAAATATCTACCCACCTAACGGTCATATCATTGAAGGGCATTTATGTCTTATCATGTCAGGTTGCTCCTAGGCTATAAATAGTCGCCCCCTACAACCACTAGTTGGTTGGCTGCTCCGAGAGATAGATTGACACTTGTCATTTAGAGCATCCCATCCTCCGAGGACTTTGAGCGAAAATCATCAAGTGAGGAAAAACCCAAAACCCAAACACCTACAAACCCAAAGTGATTGAGCATCACTGAAGAGATTGTTCCTGTGTGGAACCGACGCTTGTTACCTTTGAGGACTGTGCATCCTCCAAACGATTAGGCGTCATGGTCTAGAGCATCCAAGAGGAACTGTGTATCGCCGAGTGACCGAGTCTGTGAAGGTTTGGAAGTCACCTGAAGACTTACCACAAGTGATTGGGCGAGGCCTGTGTGACCTTAGCTCAAGGAGAATACGGTGAGGACTATGTGTCCGGGACTGTGTGTCCTCAGGTTTAAATACCTAGCCGCTCCAACCAGACGTACAACTGTCACAGCAGTTGGAACTGGTCTACCAAATCATCACCAAGCTACTGGTTCTATTTCCTCAACCCTTTCATTTCCTCATTCATGTGTTGATGAACTTGATTGTTACTGTTTGAAGACTTTGACTGAAGACTTTCTCAATTTCCTCAATCCCAATTCTCCAGTCACTTAGTCTTCAGCCTGCTTATCCTGTGTTTCATGCTACCTGTACTCTGTGCCTATTTCATTTCATCATGATGACTGTGCTTATGCCATGTTATGCATCTGAGTACTTATTCCGCTGCTAAGTAGTTCATTGCTTAGGAATTTCCTCACCTTGAAATTCCTCAGTGATGAATTTGTAAAAATCGCCTATTCACCCCCCTCTAGTCGATATAACGCACTTTCAATTGGTATCAGAGCAAGGTACTCCCTTGTTCTGTGTGATTTTGGTTTAACCACCTGAAGTTTTAGTTATGTCGACCGTAGGAATGAAGAAAGTGACATGCCCCATCTTTGACGGTCATGATTATCCCTAGTGGAAGGCCATGATGAAGAAGCGTCTCATGGCGATGGACAGCAAGTTGTGGACCATCACTGAGATTGGTGTTACTGATCTTTGCAAGATGGCGGAGGCTGATGATATTCGCAAGTACACTCGACTTGACATCATAGCGAAGGATGTCATCTGCTCCTGCTTATCCCGAAATCAGTTCAGGAACAATATGCATCTCTGCCATGCAAAGCTTATCTGGGACCGACTCTCTGATGTCTATGAAGGTCATCGAACTTGTCCTGATCCCTGGTTTGAGGAGTTCAAGGAATCACTCAAAACGATGACTTTCGATCCTGAATCATCATCCTCTGCACCATGCCTTATGGCAAAAGGTGCCAAGGTAACTGAATGCTTCCTATCTGAGTCTAGTGATGATGAATCTGGTGATGAATTTGGACCCAGGTATACCAAGCTTGTTTCCCTTGCCACTAAACAACAAAGAGTTTTGGAAAAATTTCAAAACATGCTAGATGAAAGCGATGACCTGTTGGGTGAAGAAATGGATCGAACTCAAACTCTGACTGATAATCTTCAGAGACTTCAGTCTAAGTTTGACAACCTTCAAAATCATCATAACACTCTCTTAGCTGATCATGAGAAGCTCTCTTATGAATTTCTTCAAAGAAAGCAAGATCTTGAGAAGCTAAGGGTGAGTTATGAAGATCTTCAGAAGGAAAACAATTCATTGCTTGCTCAACAGATCAGTTCTGCTCAGGAACAATTCATTCCACCATGTTTGAAATGCATTGCACATGAATATGCTAATTCATCACCTGAAAGTTCAAATGCTTCTATTGCTACAAATTCTTCAACTGTCTCTGTGGTCACAAATTCCTCATCTGAGGATACCACAAGTATCACTGACGATAATGCAGGGTTGAAGGAATTGTATGTGACAGGCATGTACAAAAGCCTCAAAGGGCATCAGACTCTTTGTGATGTGCTCAAAAAGCAGATCTTGAACAGGAACCCTAGGAAAGAGGGTATTGCCTTTGAGAGGAAACTCAATGCTGATGGAACCTACTGGAAACCTGAGCAGTATCCCAAAACCTCATGGGTTGATGCAAAAGGACCTCCGGTAGATCCATCCACTTTATCTGGCTTTACATGTGAATCTTCATATTCATCTGATGAGTCATTTGACTCCAACTATAAACTGTTCAAAAATCAGAATGGTGAAGTATTTGCTAGATATGTTGGAACAAACTGCAGGAATGGTCCCCCTATGAAGAAAATCTGGGTTCCCAAAAGGTGCCCTGAAAAACTTCAGGTGAATGTCATCATGACACCACCTGTGAAGAATAGGAACCCCAGATCAAATTCTTCATATGGACCAAAGTCTTCATATGGATCCAAGTCCTCATATGGACCAAATTCCTCACGTGGATCAAATTCCTCAAGTGGATCCAAATCCTCATATGATCATCATCGTGCTAACACTTCTGTTTCGCAGGGAAAGTCTAAGGGCTATGAATATGTGCATTATTCTTCAAATCATTATGTTCATAAGTTCTCAAAGAATTTCTCTGCTTATTCATATGCTTACCCTAACCCCTCTTCTGTGAAACGAAGTGCACTGGCTTCTATGCCACCTTTCTCATATGGAGCTCGCAGAATGATGAACTCTTTGTCACCCCTTCAGATGTGGGTGGTGAAGAAAAAGAACTAATCTCTTATGCAGGGTCAGGTCTCCAGACAAACTTAAATGTCTGAAGAATTTGCTGGAGACCTGAATATGCTTGAAAGGACGCAAGCTAATCATGAAGAAATGAATTTTCATTTCTCACGTCCTTATACTGCTTTATCTGTTGTATTGCTTGATGAAATTGATCTGATGAATTTGATGTCATATTCTTCACTGATGAAGTATATGAGTTCGTAAGATGCACTAATTCATCTACAGGATGATCAACCCAAAGCTACTGAGTGGGTCCTTAACAGTGGATGTACAAATCACATGACTGGTGACGGGAACTTATTGATGGACACTGCTTTATCTCCATCACATCTGAAGCATATCACCTACGCTGACAAAGGCAAAAGCAAGGTATTGGGTCTAGGTAAGGTTGCGATCTCAAAGGATCGACACATGGACAAAGTCATGCTTGTCGAGTCCTTAGGATTCAACCTCATGTCTGTCTCAATGCTTTGTGATCTTGATATGGTTGTCGTCTTTGGAAAATATCGTTGTGTTGTGATCATGGAATCTGACCATTCCAAAGTCTTTGAAGGCTTTAGGAGAGGAGACTTGTATATTGTTGATTTCTCTACAGGACCACAGCCTGCCACATGTCTACCTGCAAAAGCTTCAGAAGGCTGGTTATGGCATCGTCGACTAGGTCATGCTGGCATGAGGAACTTACACACACTCGCAAAGAAGAAGCATGTCATTGGCATCAAGGGTGTCAAATTCCTCAAAGATCATCTTTGCTGGGCTTGTGAGGCTGGAAAGATGACCAGAGCCAAGCACCCCTCGAAGACTATGATGACTACCACTCGTCCTTTTGAATTGATTCACATGGATCCCTTTGGCCCTACTCATTATGCCACTCTAACAAATGCAGCATCTTTATATGGCTTTGTTATTGTTGATGACTATTCTCGTTATACATGGGTGCATATCATCACTTACAAAACTAAAGTGCAGGAAGCCTTCAAACGATTTTCCTCGAGGGCTTCAACAAACTTCGGTGTGAAGATCAAGCACATTAGGAGTGATAATGGGACCGAGTTCAAGAATACTGGTCTTGATAGCTATCTTGATGAACTTGGTATTACTCACGAGTTATCTGCCCCTTATACTCCTCAGCAGAATGGCATCGTGGAGTGCAAGAATAGGACTCTTGTTGAGATGGCTCTCACTATGCTTGATGAATACAAGACACCTCCTCGCTTCTGGCCTGAGGCAATTGATACTGCGTGCCACATCATCAACAGGGTATATCTTCACAAATTCTTTAAAAAGACCTCATATGAACTCCTCACTGACAAGAAACCCAATGTGAGTTATTTCAAAGTCTTCGGTGCTAAATGTTGGATTAGAGATCCTCATCACAATTCTAAGTTTGCACCAAAAGCACATGAAGGTTTTATGTTTGGTTACGGAAAGGACTCGCACACCTACAGAGTCTTCAACACCTTTCACCACAAGGTTGTTGAAACTATGGATGTGCGGTTCGATGAAACTAACGGCTCGCAAAGAGAGCACCTACCTTCTGTGCTAGATGAAATGTCACCTGAGGAATCAATCAAGTTCAAGGCTACTGAGGATGTCATTCCTACCGAAGAATCTGCTGAAGAAGTCATTCCAGATCATGAAGAACATCATGCTGGTGCACCTGAGGAAAATGGCTCTGAAGAAAATGCTGAGCCCACTCAACATCGTCAACCTGCTCATCCTCGCGTTGCAAATGAAGTGCAGATCGAGAAAATCATCAACGACATCAATGCACCAGGTCCTCTCACACGCTCAAGAGCTTTACATTTGTCTAACTTTTGTGGTCATTTTGCTTTTGTCTCTATCACAGAGCCCACCAAAGTTGATGAGGCATTTCTGGAGCCTGAGTGGATTCAAGCTATGCAAGAGGAATTACATCAATTCGAACTCAACAATGTCTGGGAACTTGTCAAGCGACCAGACCCATGCAAGCACAATATCATCGGTACCAAATGGATCTACCGCAACAAGCAAGATGAAAATGGCCTTGTGGTGAGGAATAAGGCTCGTCTTGTAGCTCAAGGCTACACACAGGTTGAAGGAATTGATTTCGATGAAACCTTTGCACCTGTTGCTAGACTTGAGGCTATTCGCATATTGCTTGCTTATGCTAATCATCATAATATCATCTTATATTCAAATGGATGTGAAAAGTGCATTCCTCAATGGTAAGCTTGAGGAAGAAGTATATGTTGCTCAACCCCGAGGTTTTGAAGACCCTAAGCATCCTGACAAAGTTTTCAGACTCAACAAGGCCCTCTATGGCCTCAAGCAGGCCCCTCGGGCGTGGTATGATACTTTGAAGGAATTCCTCATGAAGAAAGGCTTCAAACCCGGTTCACTTGACCCAACTCTTTTCACCAAAACGTATGATGATGAATTATTCGTGTGCCAAATATATGTTGATGATATTATCTTTGGCTGTACTAACCAACGTTACAGTGACCAATTTGCCTATATGATGAGTGAGGAATATCAAATGTCTATGATGGGAGAATTGAAATTCTTCTTAGGTCTTCAAATTCGTCAACAACGCAACGGCATCTTCATATCTCAAGAGAAATACATCAAGGATATGTTGAGGAAATTCGGCATGCAAGATTGCAAAGGCGTCAAAATCCCTATGCCCACAAATGGCCATCTATGCACTGATGAAAATGGTATAGACTTCGATCAAAAGATATACCGCTCCATGATTGGCTCTTTATTGTATCTATGTGCATCTAGGCCAGATATTATGCTTAGAGTTTGCATGTGTGCCCGTTTTCAAGCTACACCGAAGGAATCACACCATAAGGCTGTGAAGCATATTCTTCGATATCTAGCTCACACTCCAACACTTGGATTATGGTATCCCAAGGGCTCGGCTTTTGATCTCATTGGATATTCTGACTCTGACTATGCTGGTGATCGTGTGGACCGCAAGTCAACATCAGGCACATGCCATTTCCTCGGACGATCCTTAGTATGTTGGTCCTTGAAGAAGCAGAACTACGTATCACTCTCTACTGCTGAAGCTGAGTACATTGCTGCTGGTTTGTGCTGTGCTCAATTGCTATGGATGAAGCAAACCCTCAAGGACTACGGCATCAATGTGAAGATTGTGCCACTCTTCTATGACAATGGGAGTGCCATCAAGATTGCTCATAACCCAGTTCAGCACTCGAAGACAAAGCACATCCAGATTCGTCATCATTTTCTTTGAGATCATGTGTTGAAGGGCGACATCTCAATCGAGCACGTGAAGACTAAAGAATAGCTAGCCGATATCTTCACAAAGCCCTTGGATGAGAAGAGATTTAGCAAGTTGCGGTGTGAGCTAAATATCTTAGAATCTTCGAATGTTCTTTGAAAAGGACACACATCCTAACACTTATGCAAAATTGATGACTTTGATGTGCAACACACGAAGTAATGTTTTTCTTCAATCAATGAAGACTAACCCTCTAAGTGTGAAGAAATTAACGAATAATTTGATTCTCAGAGCCATACGACAATTGTATGCGGCGTATGAAATCATCATTCTTATACGGTGGGTCATGCCACCAACAAAAGTTGAAAATCTTCAATTTGAGTTTTTTTAGTTTGAAATTCTTCAGTTGTTCAAATTCTTCAACTTTGCAAAGTCTTCACTCTTTCCGACTGTGTTCTTCATTGACTATATATATATATATTTGAGTTTTCAGTCCTCTTCAGCATTCACTTATAGCTAATTCTTCAAGTTGACTTTTTGCCTAAGTGAAT
This sequence comes from Thinopyrum elongatum, assembly GCA_011799875.1. NCBI lineage: Eukaryota > Viridiplantae > Streptophyta > Magnoliopsida > Poales > Poaceae > Thinopyrum > Thinopyrum elongatum. Next base: position 58,232,048 of record CM022299.1, read on the forward strand.
GTGATCGGACCCGTCCCCCTCTATGCTAAACTCAACCCAGTCTGTTCACAAATTCTTCATGTGCGTTCTATTTGAAACCCGTTCAAAATCTTCACTGTGTCCTTGTCAGCTGAAGAATTTGTGAACGAAACATTAAAATTTTCTTATCTGAATTTTTGGCTTTTGCCGCTCAAACCGTTCCACATCCCATGATGAGATTATTCTATTCACCCATGATCTAACATGATCTCCACTTCGCAGTACGTGGGTGACACATGTCGCTAGGATGGGAAGGGTCAGGGGCACGTTCGTCCATTTTCCTCGGACGAGCGATTTTTCACCTCGGCTATAAATACCCCTCGCCCTCCTCAGACCTCATTTACCCCGATCGATCTCACTCCCCTCGCTCGAGCTCTCTGACCAAGCGCCGCCGCTACTCTTCATAGTCGCCGGTGAGGAAGAGCTTCACTGCCTCGACCTCGTCGCCGTCGTACTCACGCCGGCCGTGGAAATCTTCACTCCGCCGCCGCCGTAGCTGTTTTCCATCGCCGAGTTAGGGCGTGGAAGATCTAAACGGACGAGCTTCTCCACTACTACTCTCAGTTCGTCGTGTTCTTCGTCAAGGGTAAATAAAATCTATTTTTACTGCCCATGTTGATTCTAATGATTTCCACAAAATCTTCAAAGGTGTTTATTCTTCAACTTTCATGTTCTTAAAACATCAACTTGCTTCTGTTCTTGATCTGTTTCTCTAAGCAACGTTTTTCCTCAAGATTCCTCAATTGTGTGGATTTTCAAATCTATACAACTCTAGAACCTAAGTCAAGAACGCTTAGTGAAATTCCTTAAGACAACCAATGGTCAAATTCCTCGAACTTGATTCTTTTGAAAAACTTCTGAGAACGCATATGACCTCTCCACATTCTTCGCACCTATACTCTGTTCACAGGTACACATGTCCGCCGCTGAATCTCTAGGTTCTCATCAACTTAACTCATTTGCAGCGTTCCTTGAAGACAAATTGCAAACCTCGTCAGAAAACTCGATTGTTCAAAATCCTCAAGTGAAGAAAATGGCTGATGGTAAAAGACCTCAGAAGGGAGGAAAAAGGCCAGAGACAAATACTGCTTTTGAGATCCCTGATGACATATATGCAGGGTACCGCACTCCTGATGAAGCAACTCATGGCAAAGAAACCAAGACTCAGCGCAAAGTGCGCATTCAGAGAATTGAGAGGAGATGGGCGAAGGAATGGAGGGAGTATAGATATGTTACTCCGAAATACATGAAGAAATTCGCCGTAGACCCTCCATGCCCAAGACCTCCATTGGGTCCAGGCCAAGAAGCTAATCCCACAAGCATCAGGCGTGGTGAGGAATTTCCTCAAGAATGGGCCAAGCGTCAAGCCAAATTGGCTAAGGAGGCAAAAGAAGCAGTGAAGAAATTCAATGAAGATTCTGCTGCTGCCGCTGCTGAGGCCTCTGCTAGCAAGCCTAAGAAGGCTATGCTGAAGAAATCAGCTGTGAAGCCAAGTTCCTCAGTTGCTATGCCCTCACGGCCAAGCTCTTCAAAGCCCTCACGGCCTGATCCTCAAGCAACTTCTTCAAAAGCAGCTCCAACTCCCTCAGTTGCAAAATCCTCAGCTGCTCCTGCAAAGTCCTCAGCACCTGTGCATCTTGCCACGTGCCAAAGGACTATTGGAATCTCAATTGCTTCAGGAGCCTCTGCAAGTTCCTCAGCTCCACCTCAGTCTTCAACAGCTCCGACCTTGCTGAAGAAAAAGGCCACTGCTGGACGAGGCACAAGGCCAAGTCCTCACAAGAAGCAGGTCGCCTTTCAGGTTCCGTCAAGTGAAGACAAAGCTGATGATGAAGAATTAGCTGAGATCATCAGAGATCGACAACAAAGGGCCGCTAGTGCCAAAGGCAGTGCTGTGCCCCTCATGCTGGATCCGAGGAAGATCCTCGACTTCATTGATCTATGGCATAAGGATCCCAACACTCATTTGCCTGAATTGAACCTCACTCCTGGCCAAAGTCACATGTTGACGGCCTTCATCAATGAAGAGAAATGGAAGTTTGAAAAGGCCAGACAAGTGAAGAAAACTCAATACAAGAAGGAGCATTTTCCGAAGAAAAATGTTGTGAAAATGTCTCCTGAAGAACTTGTGACTATGCAGGCTGAGATCAAAGCACTCAGTGATGAATTTGACGCATATCGTGCAGATTGGCTAGGTGCCAAAGCCAGATTCGTCAGAATGGCAAAGGGATTCACTCCAAATATTGCAGCTTCATCGCAACAAGAAATTCCTCAGGCTGAGACATCTGCTCAGCCTACTGAAGAACATGCAAGCACAGCTGATGAAAATCAGACTGTTGAAGAAAATGAAAACACCAGGGCTGATGAAGAAATTCCAGTCTTTAAAGAAAATGCCAGGGCAACCTCCAATGTTGCGCCTGAGGAATCTGAACAAGCCAGGGCAACTGCATCAGTTGTGCCTGAAGAAATTCAACCAATTTCATCTGCTCCTCCTGCAATGTCTTCAGAGATGAAAGATGTCCACCTTCCTTCTGCATTAAAAGTGAAGAAGACCAAAGCTGCAGAGAAGGCTGCGGTGAAGAAAAGGAGAGCATCAACATCTTCAGAGTCTTCAGCTCCCAAGAAAGTGAAGACTTTGATGAGCTCAATTGATAACCCAATTGATGCTGTTCCAATATCAAGCATGCCATCAAAGGAGATTGTTCCCTTTGGTGAGGAATTTGTCATACCTGATGACAGTGATGAAGAAAATCCTTCTGCTGCTTCTTCAGAGCAGTTGGATGAAGAAATTGAAGTGGATACTATCCCTTCAACTCCGCTGGTATCATCGCCCATGCCTCAGTTCACAGCTGAAGAGGCAGGCGTTGAAGAAATTGATGAAGAAGATGAGGTTGTGGATATTGGGTCTACAACTCCTATTCTGAATAATGACTATTGGGAAAGTCATCACCCCAATTCACCTCTGACTACCCCACTACATCATGTTCCTCAGTCCCCTGTGCAAACTGAAGAAATTCATACGGGCTCTGAAGAACATCAAGCTTCACTTCTTTCTATTCCAGAAGAAGTTCCAGCCACTAGTGCTGAAGAAATGGAGGCCAAGGCTACTGCTGATGACACTGCTACTGAAATTCCTCAGCCTGTGGCTCCAGAGGTTGTGCATCAAGAGGCTGTGAAGACTTCAACTGTTAATCTTCATCCCAAGCCACAAAATCCTCATACCAAGAAGCAGAAATTCATAGCTGATGATTTCTTTGCTAAGCATCATTTCTTCACGGACTACAATCCCTATGACTCTGCTAGACTTCGACGCAAGCGTTTCTGGACAGCCAGTCAGATGAACTTTTACTCTTCACTCTTATTTGATAAGGACAATGTATTTGAGCACAAGCAAATTCCTCATGTGGATATGGAGTCTCTTCCATGCTTCACCCCCGTCCTCAGTGTTCTTCATGACGCTGGGCTGCTCAACTTCTGCACCGACATCTGCGATTGGAATGAAGAACTCATTCTTCAGTTCTATGCCACATTACACATCACTGGTAATGTTGAAGATGTGAACTCATGGGTGCTAGACTGGATGACTGAAAACACTCATTACAAAGCACCGGCCTCTGAATTGCTTCACGCCGTCCCAGTCGGTCCTCCCACTGAAGGTGCAAGGCTCATCTATGCAGAACCAGAATTATCAAATCATCTGATGCAAGTGCTGATGAAGCCATTGAAGCCTGGCCAAGTTCCAAGGACCACATTCCTCGTAAAGGAATTGCTTTATGTGCCAAGGACAGTTTATCGCATATTGACCAAAACCCTCAGTCCAATCAAGGGCCACAACTCTGATGAAGAAGAGGTTGTTGGCATAATGAAGAATCTGTTTTTCAATATCATTCATGGTATTCCTATCAACTACCATGATTTCTTCATGAGGACTTTGGCCAATGCTGCTCTGTCACCTTTTGAGTTGAAGCCTTATGCTCCCTGGATCATGAAATTCATCAGATCAAGGTCTTCAATTCATTATAAGGCTGACTTTCAAAATCATCTCAGCTATTTGCCCCCTATTGAAGTCCTCAAAAAGACTATTTCCTCAGCTGATGAGAAGGGCAAGGCTGCTGTTATTGATGAAGGCACTCGTCCATTGGATGGACAGTTTCGCAAAGCTGCATCCTATTCCACCAATGATGACTCTACAACACAAGATTCTACCACCAAAGCTTCAAAGCAATATCCTCAAGCCACTGCTCCACGTGTGATGACTGACCGTGAGCTGCTCCTTAGTCTTCATCAGAAAGTTGATAGAAATCACAAGTGGGTCAAGAGACAGTTTGGTGCAATTCTTCAGAACATGACAGTCACTCAGAATTCAGTGAAGAAAAACCACTACTATTTGCATGAAGTCTTTGACCGCACTTGGGCTATTCTGTCTAATCTTTATAGTGCTGAAGAACTCAAGGAGATGGAATTTCAACAGGACTTTGACTGGTCACAGCCACCTTCGAAGAAATTCAAGAAGGTCAAAGTTCCTCAACTTGTTGCTACTTCATATTCTTCATCGCGCGAGACCGACGAAGCTGAAGACTTGGACGACACCGCGGCAGGTCCTACCTCAACGGACGACCCCAACAACGCTGGCACTCCTCCATCGACATCTTGATGATATTATTCAGGGGCGTTAGTCCTCATTTTTTGTCCCTTTTGGTCATTCGATGACAAACGGGGAGAAATTTGAGTTAGTCTTCAAGCGGGTCTATTATATGGGCGTTTTTTTGTTAAGTTACCACTCTCGCTCTTCTGAAGTTGTTGATCGAGTTGTAAACTTAAGTCCTATGGTGGTCTGATACTTTTGCTCTGTTTTTTGCATGCTATTTCGTCAAGTACGTTAATGCACGCATGCTGAATTTCATCAGACACCATATTTCATCATGCATTTCAAATTCTTCATATCATATGTTGAATGTGTGTATGAATTACAAGATATAGGGGGAGATCTCCATGATATTACTCTACAATGTGCATTTGCTATTCAAAGCAAATTCCTCAAATATTCACATCTTCAGGGGGAGTTCTTCTATATATTGCAATCAAATTCCTCAATATCAGTATTTACACTTCATATGTTTATCCCCATTGAAAACTTAACCTATATTGTCATCAATCACCAAAAAGGGGGAGATTGTAAGTGCATCTAGTGCCCCTTAGTGATTTTGGTGTATTGAAGACTTATAGGTTAAGGGACTAATGTGTTTGTGAGTGTACACAAGTCTATAAGTCTATGAGGAGTTTGATATTTACGATGAAAGTCGACCCCTAAAAATGTATGTCTTCAGTTGAAGACTTTGGTTTTCTTGAAGAATTTGACAATGAAGAAATTGGTGTGACCATGAAGACTTGATATTCATGCGAGGGTTATGAAGCATGAAGACTTTTGTTTTCGTAGTTTCATTTTCTCCTTCTTGAGTCATAAGAAACACCGTACTGTTAAAGGGGGTCGAGGTAAAACTAAGGAAAAGTTTCCAAGTGATGCTCATCTCAAAATCCTACACCTACCCAATCCTTTCGAGTGAAGCCATTGGAAATCTCATACAGTTCAGTCAATTTCTTCAGTGACAGAGACGAAGATCTTCTGGTCTATGAGGAATTTGTCCTGACTGAGGAGTTAGGAATTCCCCAGTGCGGATTGCCTACAAGTGAGGAACATGATAGCCCTGAGGAATTTGATACTCAAATATCTGACCGTTGCTGTGCTACGTGCCAGCTGTCCCAAAATATCTACCCACCTAACGGTCATATCATTGAAGGGCATTTATGTCTTATCATGTCAGGTTGCTCCTAGGCTATAAATAGCCGCCCCCTACAACCACTAGTTGGTTGGCTGCTCCGAGAGATAGATTGACACTTGTCATTTAGAGCATCCCATCCTCCGAGGACTTTGAGCGAAAATCATCAAGTGAGGAAAAACCCAAAACCCAAACACCTACAAACCCAAAGTGATTGAGCATCACTGAAGAGATTGTTCCTGTGTGGAACCGACGCTTGTTACCTTTGAGGACTGTGCATCCTCCAGACGGTTAGGCGTCATGGTCTAGAGCATCCAAGAGGAATAGTGGATCGCCGAGTGACCGAGTCTGTGAAGGTTTGGAAGTCACCTGAAGACTTACCACGAGTGATTGGGCGAGGTCTGTGTGACCTTAGCTCAAGGAGAATACAGTGAGGACTGTGTGTCCGGGACTGTGTGTCCTCAGGTTTAAATACCTAGCCGCTCCAACCAGACGTACAACTACCACAGCAGTTGGAACTGGTCTACCAAATCATCATCTTCACCAAACTACTAGTTCTATTTCCTCAACCCTTTCATTTCCTCATTCATGTGTTGATGAACTTGATTGTTACTGTTTAAAGACTTTGACTGAAGACTTTCTCAATTTCCTCAATCCCAATTCTTCAGTCACTTAGTCTTCAGCCTGCTTATCCTGTGTTTCATGCTACCTGTACTCTGTGCCTATTTCATTTCATCATGATGACTGTGCTTATGCCATGTTATGCATCTGAGTACTTATTCCGCTGCTAAGTAGTTCGTTGCTTAGGAATTTCCTCACCATGAAATTCCTCAGTGACGAATTTGTAAAAATCGCCTATTCACCCCCCTCTAGTCGATATAACGCACTTTCACCAGATTTCATAATCATAAAATGTGGCAATTGCTAACATGATTCGGACAGACTTAAGCATCGCCACGGGTGAGAAAGTCTCATCGTAGTCAACTCCTTGAACTTGTCGAAAACCTTTTGCGACAAGTCGAGCTTTGTAGATAGTGACATTACTATCAGCATTAGTCTTCTTCTTGAAGATCCATTTATTCTCAATGGTTTGCCGATCATTGGGCAAGTCCACCAAAGTCCACACTTTGTTCTCATACATGGATCCTATCTCAGATTTCATGGCCTCAAGCCATCTGTCAGAATCTGGGCTCATCATAGCTTCTTCATATTTCGTAGGTTCGCCATGGTCTAGTAACATGACTTCCAGGACAGGATTACCGTACCACTCTGGTGCGGATCGTGCTCTGGTTAACCTACGAGGTTCAGTAGTAACTTGATCTGAAGTTGCATGATCATTATCATTTGCTTCCTCTGTAGTTGGTGTAGGCATCACATGAATGGTTTTATCTGGTGTCCTACTTTCCAATTCGGGAGAAGGTACAATTACCTCATCAAGTTCTACTTTCCTCCCACTCACTTCTTTCGAGAGAAACTCCTTCTCTAGAAAGGATCCATTCTCAGCAACAAAGATCTTGCCTTTGGATCTGTGGTAGAAGGTGTACCTAATGGTTTCCTTAGGGTATCCTATGAAGATGCACTTCTCCGCTTTGGGTTCGAGCTTATTAGGCTGAAACCTTTTGACATAAGCGTCGCTTCCCCAAACTTTTAAGAAATGACAGCTTAGGTTTCTTGCCAAACCACAGTTCATACGGTGTCATCTCAACGGATTTAGACGGTGCCCTATTTAATGTGAATGCGGCTGTCTCTAATGCATAACCCCAAAACAATAGTGGTAAATCGGTAAGAGACATCATAGAACGCACCATATCTAATAAAGTATGGTTATGATGTTCGGACACACCATTACGCTGTGGTGTTCCAGGTGGCATGAGTTGTGAAACTATTCCACATTGTTTTAAATGAAGGCCAAACTCGTAACTCAAATATTCGCCTCCGCGATCAGATCGTAGAAACTTTATTTTCTTGTTACGATGGTTCTCCACTTCACTTTGAAATTCTTTGAACTTTTCAAATGTTTCAGACTTGTGTTTCATTAGGTAGATATACCCATATTTGCTCAAATCATCTGTGAAGGTCAGAAAATAATGATACCCGCCGCGTGCTTCAACACTCATCGGACCGCATACATCGGTATGTATTATTTCCAATAAGTCATTAGCTCACTCCATTGTTCCGGAGAATGGAGTTTTAGTCATCTTGCCCATGAGGCATGGTTCGCAAGTATCAAATGATTCATAATCAAGTGATTCCAAAAGTCCATCTGCATGGAGTTTCTTCATGCGCTTTACACCAATATGATCTAAACGGCAGTGCCACAAGTATGTTGCACTATCATTATCAACTTTGCATCTTTTGGCATCAATATTATGAATATGTGTATCACTACGATCGAGATTCAATAAACCATTCACATTGGGTGTATGACCATAGAAGGTTTTATTCATGTAAACAGAACAACAATTATTCTCTAACTTAAATGAATAAACGTATTATAGTAAACATGATCTAATCATATTCATGCTCAACTCAAACACCAAATAACATTTATTTAGGTTCAACACTAATCCCGAAGGTAGAGGGTGTGTGCGATGGTGATCATATCAACCTTGGAATCATTTCCAACACACATCGTCACCTCGCTTTTAACTAGTCTCTGCAACTCCTGTTTCGAGTTACTAATCTTAGCAATTGAACTGGTATCAAATACCTAGGGGTTACTATGAACACTAGTAAATTATACATCAATAACATGTATATCAAATATACCTTTGTTCACTTTGCCATCCTTCTTATCCGCCAAGTATTTGGGGCAGTTCCGCTTCTAGTGACCATTCCCTTTGCACTAGAAGCACTCAGTTTCATGCTTAGGTTCAGCTTTGGGCTTCTTCATGGGAGTGGCAACTTGCTTGCCATTCTCCTCGAAGTTCCCTTTCTTTCCCTTGCCCTTTTCTTGAAACTAGTGGTCTTGTTAACCATCAACACTTGATGCTCTTTCTTGATTTCTACCTTCGTCGATTTCAGCATCGCGAAGAGCTCTGGAATCGTCTTTGTCATCCCTTGCATATTATAGTTCATCACAAAGTTCTAGTAGCTTGGTGATAGTGACTGGAGAACTTTGTCAATCAATATCTTATCTGGAAGATTAACTCCCACTTGATTTAAGAGATTGTAGTACCCAGACATTCTGAGCACATGCTCACTGGTTGAGCTATTCTCCTCCATCTTGTAGGCAAAGTACTTGTCAGGGGTTTCATACCTCTCGACACGGGCATGAGTCTGAAATAACAATTTCAGCTCTTAGAACATCTCATATGCTCCGTGGCGTTCAAAGCATTTTTGAGGTCCCGATTCTAAGCCGTAAAGCATGGCGCACTAAACTATTAAGTAGTTATCATATCGAGCTTGCCAAATGTTCATAATGTCTGCATCTGCTCCTGCAATAGGTCAGTCACCTAGCGGTGCACCAAGGACATAATTCTTCTGTGCAGCAATGAGGATAATCCTCAGATCACGGACCCAGTCCGCATCATTGCTACTATCATCTTTCAACTTATTTTTCTCTAGGAACATATCAAAAAATAAGGGAGCTATATCGCGAGCTATTGATCTACAACATAGATTTGCAAATACTATCAGGACTAAGTTCATGATAAATTAAGTTCAATTAATCAAATTAGTAATGAACTCCCACTTAAATCAACATCCCTCAATTTGTCTAAGTGATACATGATCCACATCAACTAACCCATGTCCAATCATCACGTGAGATAGGGTAGTCATCAATGGTGAACATCTCTATGTTGATCATATCTACTATATGACTCATGTTCGACCTTTCGGTCTCCAGTGTTTCGAGGCCATGTCTATACATGCTAGGCTCGTCAAGTTTAACCCAAGTATTCCGCGTGTGTAAATCTGGCTTACACCCGTTGTATGTGAACGTAGAGTCTATCACACCCGATCATCACGTGGTGTCTCAAAACGACAAACTGTAGCATCAATCTATACTCGGGGAGAACACTTTTACCTTGAAATTTAGTGAAGGGATCATCTTATAATGCTACCGCCGTACTAAGCAAAATAAGATGCATAAAAGATAAACATCACATGCAACCAAAATATGTGACATGATATGGCCATCATCATCTCGTGCTTTTGATCTCCATCTCCAAAGCATCGTCATGATCTCCATCGTCACCGGCTCGACACCTTGATCTCCATCGTTGCGTCGTGGTCGTCTGACCAACTATTGCTTCTACAACTATTGCTAATGCATAACGATAAAGTAAAGCAATTACATGGCATTTGCATTTCATACAATAAAGAGACAACCACAAGGCTCCTGCCGGTTACCTGATATCTTACAAAACATGATCATCTCATACAATAACGTATATCACATCATGTCTTGACCATATCACATCACAACATACCCTGCAAAAACAAGTTAGACGTCCTCTACTTTGTTGTTGCAAGTTTTACGTGGCTGCTACGGGTTTCTAGCAAGAACCGTTCTTACCTACGGCAAAAACCAGAACGGTGATTCGTCAAGTTTGCTGTTTTAACCTTCTTTAAGGACCGGCCGTAGTCAAATTCGATTCAACTAAAGTAGGAGAAACAGACACCCGCCAGCCACCTTTATGCAAAACTAGTTGCATGTTAGTCGGTGGAACCGGTCTCATGTGCGTGGACATGTAAGGCTGGTCCGGGCCGCTTCATCCCACAATACCGCCGAATCAAAATAAGACGTTGGTGGTAAGCAGTATGAGTATCACCGCCCACAACTCTTTGTGTTCTACTCGTGCATATCATCTACGCATAGACCTGGCTCATGATCACACGCAAGATCTATCCATGGAGATGCATATCAACGAGGGGGAGAGTATGTCTACGTACCCTCATCAACCGTAAGCAGAAGCGTTTCACAATACGGTTGATGTAGTCGAACTTTCTTCACGCATCAACCGGTCTAGTACCGTACACACGGCACCTCCGTGTTCTACACACGTTCAGCTCGGTGACGTCCTCCGCCTTCTTGATCCATCAAGATGGTGAGGTAGTAGATGAGTGCCGGCAGCACGACGGCGTGGTGACGGTGATGGTGAAGTGATCTCCATAGGGCTTCGCCTAAGCACTACGAAAATATGACCGGGGGTGTAAACGGTGGAGGGGGCGCCGCACACGGCTAGGCAATTGTCTGTTGTGTGCTAGGTGCCCCCCTCCCACATATATATAGGGGGGAGGGAGGGAGGAGCAGCCAAAGGAGGCGCCCAAGTAGGAGGAATCCTACTTGGGGTCCCTCCCAAGCTGCGCCCCCCTTTCCTTATTTGGAGTGAGGGGAAAGGCAGGGGAGGGTGGCGCCCCCCCTTTTCCTTTCTCCCATGAGAGGGAAAGGCAGGAGGGGATAGCCCTCCCCCTTTTCCTTCCCTAGGGCTGGCCAAACAAGGGAGGAGGCACACCAGCCCCCTTGTGGGCTGGTCTGTCCCCTCCTTTGGCCCATAAGGCCCATAACTTGCCGGGGGGGGGGGGTGCCCGGAACCCCTTCCAGTGACCCGATTCCTTCCCGGTATGTCCCGAAACACTTCCGGTGTCCAAATACCATCGTCCTATATATCAATCTTTACCTATCGACCATTTTGAGACTTCTCGTCATGTCCGTGATCTCATCCGGGACTCCGAACAACATTCGGTCACCAAAACATATAACTCATATAACACTATATCGTCAACGAACGTTAAGCTTGCGGACCCTACGGGTTCGAGAACTATGTAGACATGACCGAGACACCTCTCCGGTAAATAACCAATAGAGGAACCTGGATGCCCATATTGGCTCCTACATATTCTACGAAGATCTTTATCGGTCGAACCGTTATGACAACATACGTAATTCCCTTTGTCCATCGGTATGTTACTTGCCCGAGATTCGATCATCGGTATCTTCATACCTAGTTCAATCTCGTTACCGGCAATTCTCTTTACTCGTTCCGTAATACATCACCTCATGACTAACTCCTTAGTCGTTTGCTTGCAAGCTTATGATGTGTATTACCGAGAGTGACAGAGATACCTCTCCGATACTCGGAGTGACAAATCCTAATCTCGATCTATGCCAACTCAACAAACACCTTCGGAGATACCTGTAGAGCATATTTATGATCACCCAGTTACGTTGTGATGTTTGATAGCACAAAGGTATTCCTCCGGTATCCGGGAGTTGCATAATCTCATAGTCAAAGGAATATGTATTTGACATGAAGAAACCAATAGCAATAAACTGAACGATCATTATGCTAAGCTAACGGATGGGTCTTGTCCATCACATCATTCTCCTAATGATGTGATCTGCTTATCAAATGACAACACATGTCTATGGTTAGGAAACCTTAACCATCTTTGATCAACGAGCTAGTCTAGTAGAGGCTCACTAGGGACACGGTATTTGTTTATGTATCCACACATGTATTTAAGTTTCCGGTCAATACAATTCTAGCACGAATAATAAACTTTTATCATGAATAAGGAAATATAAAATAACAACTTTATTATTGCCTATAGGGCATATTTCCTTAAACCATCAGAAGAGGATCTTGCTATTCCTGACCCGGAGGCGCAGTTGGTGGTGGCTCTCCATGATATTCCTGATTGGACGCTTCCCTACTTGGCTTATATGACCCGGGGCGAGTTACCTTAGGATGAAACTTTGGCAAGGAAAATCACCAGGACATCTAAATCTATGACTATTGTTAATGGCGAGTTACACCGATACAGTGTGACAGGTGTGTTCCAACATTGTATTTCTCCTGAAGAGGGCCGTGAGATTTTAAGAGAGATCCATGAAGGTGATTGTGGTCATCATGCCGGTTCTAAGTCTTTAGTGGCTAAAGCTTTTCGTCATGGGTTTTATTGGTTGACGGCTCATGCTGATGCAGAGGATATCGTCAGTAAGTGTGATGGATGTCAGAAATTTTCTTGACGGGCTCATGTGCCAGCTCAAGAGTTGAGGATGATTCCAATTACTTGGCCGTTTGCAGTCTGGGGGCTTGATATGGTTGGACCCTTCAAGAGGTCTAAGGATAAGAAAACCCACCTCTTGGTGGCAGTTGACAAATTTACCAAGTGGGTTGAAGCAGAGCCGATCAGCAAGTGTGATGCGGCAACCGCAGTCCAGTTTGTTAAAAAATTGATCTTCCGTTTTGGTTACCCTCATAGTATCATCACTGATAATGGCACTAATTTGTCTAAGGGTGCTATGAAGGAGTTCTGTCAACGAGAGCATATTCGTCTTGATGTTTCTTCAATGGCTCACCCGCATTCTAATGGTCAAGCTGAGAGGGCTAACCAAGAAATTTTGAGAGGTATCAAGCCCCGGCTTATGGTTCCTTTAAAGCGAACGCCGGGTTGTTGGGTTGAGGAGTTATCTTCATTACTCTGGAGTATTAATACCACCCCTAACAGGTCAACAGGCTATACGCCTTTCTTCATGGTCTATGGTGCAGAGGCGGTTCGTCCAAGTGATATCCGCCATGACTCGCCCCGTGTGGCGGTTTATGTTGAAGCTGATAATGAGATAGCACGTCAAAACGCACTAGATGCTTTGGATGAGGAGCGTGACCTTGCGGCGGCTTGTTCAGCAATATATCAACAAAACTTACGTCGCTATCATAGTCGCAGAGTTAAAACTCGAGCGTTTCAAGAAGGTGACTTGGTACTCCGGCTGATTCAAGATCAGACTGGTATGCATAGGTTATCACCTCCTTGGGAAGGGCCCTTTGTGGTCAGCAAAAACCTGAATAACGGGTCATATTACCTCATTGATATACGAGAACACAAGGATTCACGCAAGTCAGAGGAGGAGACCCGCCGGCCCTGGAATATTGCTCATCTTCGGCCTCATTACACCTGAGCCACCGGCTCTCATCTTTGTACATACATTTGTGAGTGTATATATATTTTATGATCAATATAATAAAGCCGGCATCCCGGAAAAAATTCAGGGCCTCTGTCGTTTCATTTCTATGTATCTGAGTCTTTATTATTTGGTCATAAGGTCACTTGGGGGCTTCCAACCCACCGGGTTTAGCTTTCATACCCTCTTGACCAGGCATGGACGCCAAATTATGAGTTATCCTGCATGTTTGCAACTTGCTACTCTACCAGGTGACCCGCTGAACTCTTAACAGTCAATCTTTTTCAGACCCTGAACTCGTTAAGGTTAAAACGGCGGCTTGTGTTGCGTGAGAGCCAGCTTACAGTGAGCTAGGATTAACTCAACGGCTGTGCGGACTTGAAAGCACATGGCCCTGTGAGCCAACTTGTTTGGTCGTGCTTTGGTAAGCCGGCCAGGCAATTATTTGAGATTTTTTGAATTTTTTCTCTTGAGTCCTTTTGGATTTGTTTCTTCTAAAGATTTTTTCTGTTAAGTGAATTTTGACAATCCGGGTCATAAAGCTCCGATTGTATGATTCATGTTTGAGTATTTTGGGTTTGGTAACCCGCCCTGGCTTTGGACTTTAAGTCGCCAGTACATTTCGGTTTACATAGTTCAGATCATAAGGCTGTAAGTCTTTGGGTTGTCACCCGCCCTGGCTGATGATGTGTAAGCCGCCAGTATAATTCAGCTCTAAAGGTATGTTTTCAACTGTCATATAAAATCCTTGGGTTTGGTAACCCGCCCTAATTTTTTACTTTAAGTTGCCGGTATATTTCGGCTTGAATGGCCTTGATTCTAGTCTTTTTAGTAATTATATAAGACTATATATGGTTGGGTTGTCACCCGCCCTGATTTTTAACCTTAACTCACCAGGACATATGTTGTTTAAAACTTTGTGCAGGACATGCCAACCTTTAAATGGAGATAAGAGTACTGGTATGATAGCTTCAGACAGGTCGTAAAAGATCAAACTGGCGGCTCAAAAGTCAAAGATTAACATGCACGAAGGCATGACATGGCAGATCATTGTTTTCAACTATCCTATTACAAGGCTTTGCTTCGAGCCTAGAATAGTTTTAAACTTCAAATGTTTTTGGAGCTGCGCTCCTATAAGCCGGCTTGAGAGCCGCCTGGATCATCAGCACTACAGTTAATTTTTTTCTGGCCCCCTTGAGGACTATGGATCATCCTACGCCGGTTCTTCCTTGTCGATCATCTGAAGATCAGCCGTTGTCCAATCGATGCCGGTTAAAGCTTCAAAAGTGGCCTCATCATTGAGTATAATAGAATGATCGACATCTGGGTGAAGATATGCTTACACCGAGGAGGAATGAGATTGACAACATCATGAGCGGGCAGCTTAATCTTCTGATTGTTGCCATCGTAAGCCGATGTGTACTTGCTTAAGTCTAGTTCTTCAATGAGCTTGCAAGCCACGGGTCGCATCTCCCAGACTCATTGATTGAAGTCCTTCTCTTCAAAGGGTGACTTGTCATCTTTGAATTCAGGACAGCCGGTGGCTATCTCCTCCGGGTCAAGCTCCGATTGCCAGGCTTTGGTCCGGCCAAGAGCGATGATGGCTCCGGCTCTGGCAGCGGATAATCTTTGTTTGACAATCTGGCTCGGGACCGTGGAGAGATGATCTAGAACAGTTTTGATTTGCCTTGGCGGCTTTCTGTTACCTCCTAAGGCCACAAGACTGCGGAGAGTGCCACTATATAACTGCTCTGTTAAAGAATAAATGGCCTTCAGCTTCAACATCATGTCTTGACCAAGGCTAGCACTCCTGGGCCCTGTTAAAGAAATTATATAAGAGTCGCTAGGTGAGTTAGCACTGCATATTTGAAAGAGAAGCCAGGTGAGTTACCGGATTTTGAATGCATGTTACGCTTACCGAAGATGGCGCTGTCATATGGGTAATGTGCTGCTGTAAGCCGGTGAGCTCATCGGTCACCGGCTTAAGTTGAGCTTCGGCTTCTTCGGCTCTCTTCACTAGGGCAGCTTTATCAGATTCCCAGGTGGCTCTCTCAGCATCAAAACCTGCCTTCAATTTCTCAATTTCCTCTAATGAGGCCTTCAGATCTGACTTGGCCTTCGAGGTTTTCTGTCTGCTGCAGCTTTAAACTTTTTCTAAATCGCCAACTTGCGATTCCTTCATGTTCAATTCTGCCTGGAATAAATAAGGCAAAGGTTACATAACAAGGAGCAAAATTTGGTAATACAGTTAATTGAAGTCCCAAGCACATTGCAAGCAATGCACTTGGCACTTGGGGGCTAATGTAGGTCGTTTCAAAATTCCTTACATCCCAGCTCAATTTGTCAGTTTAAGCCGGCCCTTGGGGGCTACATGTTTGGATTTATTAAGTGACTATAAGTCCCGGCTCAACTTATCAGTTTAAGCCGGTCCTTGGGGGCTACATATTTGGATCTTAGAGCTAATTATCAGCATGCTTCATCTTGTTACTATGAAATAATAGTTGAAAAGCTGTATAAGGTTTATTCAAGTTTAATATTTGAAGACCCGGCTCATCTTGATAAGATAAGCCGGCCTTAAGAGGCTACAGTTTGGAAATTATCATGAAGTCTCAAGCATATTCAACATTTTTTCTTATACTTAACACTTGGCGGCTATATAAGTACATATGGAAAGGGGTTAGTAGCATACCTCATAGCGTTCCTTCATAAGGTTCACTAAGCCGGCTTCAAGGTCACGACTAGTATGAAGACGGTTTAGATAGACTGCGTGGATGTCGCTCGCACTAAGGGCAGCATAGTTCTCCAAGTCCAGCTTTGCCTTGCCTTTTTCTAAGGATGGAGATTCTTCCTTAGTGCTGTGCTTGGCCAGCACTGTTGAGATTCCTAGCGCTGTGTAAGCCATCCTAGTGATAGTCACATCATCAGAGTTCTTCTCAAAGAGGATCTCTCCAGATGGTCTTGGAGGAGTTGGCGACTTAGGGCTCGGCGGGTCATGGCTGGCCGCTGGGTTAAGTTCAACATCCATTTGCTCAGGGATGGTGGCATCGATTGATGGTGGCGGGTCATTAATGGGCTCTTCCGGGTCTTGTGTGAGGGCTTCAGAAATATCTGCAAACTGATTTTCTGGCTCAGCAGTCTTGGGATCCTTTGAAAACCCGCCAAGTTTCTGCTTCTTACTTGCTTTGGCAATACCGCTACAACAAAGATACAAAGTATATGAGTATGTCATTTCAAATTATTGATAAACAAACAAAAGCACTTACCCTTGGGCAACTTTGAAGACAGGCATCTGGGTTCCGGAAGAGTCGCCAGACGACGGAGGTGTCTTTTGATTGAGTTAGAAGGATTAAGAGGTTGACGTATGAAGCCGGCTAATGGATAAAGAGGGTCTGGATCATGTGGCACCTCATGTTGATGCTTGCAAGGAACAGGCATATTCGGTAAGCCGAAAATAAGGTCCTGAGAACCGCTGCTCCGGGTCGGGCGCCTTGCTTCATGTTGCTGTTTCTTCAAAAGAAAGTTGGGATCCAAGTAAGCAAGAGGATGAGAAATTTCAGCTTCCGGATGACCCGCCGAGTTTTCTATCTTGCCAAGGGTTCTGAGTCAGAGGAGACAGGGATTACCTCTGCTGCATCAGCTTGACTTGTTTCCGCGTCGTCCTGAGAAGAGTCGGCATCAATAAGTTGCATAAAAAGATGACCAAGGGAGTCAAGTTCTACCTCTGACTCGTCATCAAGCTTGAGCAGCTCTTCAGCGGATGGTTTCTTGGGACGGCCCGGACCTCGCATTTTAGTTTTGGGTTTCTTAGTTGGGGCAGCAGTAGGCAGTTTTTTCTTCCAAAAAGGGGAGTTGGCCTGATATACAAGAAGTAGACAAGCAAAAGGAAAGATGGTGTAAAGTACTTACAGCCGGAGGTGGATTGAGTTTGCAGAAAGGGTTCAATCCCACTTTGCGGCATTTGTCCATGGGCTCCCCGAGCAGTGATTTGACTACATTATTGACATCCTTATCACTCAAGTATGTCAGATTCAAACGTTGCGGATCTTTGGTATCTCCAGTATATTCACACATTAAGCCGCCGCACCGGCTCAAAGGTATTATCCTCCAAGCAACCCAGCAGCGGGTTAGGTCCACTGCAGTTAGCCGTTGGCTACCAATGCCCTTATTTTTGAGAAGGTGGGGGCATATTTAACGCGCTCTCCGGCGATTAACCGGTCTGGAAGTTTGCTATGGGTGTTGAGCCGGAAGGGGCGATAACCCGGTAAATGATTTTCATCGGCTGGAGAAGTGTCTCTGCAATAGAACCAAGTGAAATTCCAATCCTTGGGGTGACTAGCCAGCTTGGCTTCAGGAAAAATTATGTCTCTTCGCCGCTGAATAGAAATTCCCCCAAGCTCCAAGCTGGGTCCATCAGTCATCTCGGTTTGACGGTTGAGATAAAAATACTCTCTGAAAAGGTCAACAGTAGGCTCCTCTCCAAGGTACAGTTCGCAGAATACTTGAAAATTGCACAAATTGGAGACAGAGTTGGGGCCAATGTCTTGAGGATGAAGTTGGTAAAAATTCAGAGCATCACGGAAAAACTTTAACCCGGGCGGGGAAAAACCATGGAGAATGTGGTCTGCAAAGATCACGATTTCGCCCTCTTGGGGTTCTGGAATTGTTTCAGATGAAGGGACCCGCCAGTGTATGACCTCTTTGGATGGTAAAATCCCCATATCTACATACTCCAGTAATGAGAGCTCGGAGACTTGGGAGGCGACCCAGTCACAAGAAGTGGGAGTCTTAGTCATTGCTGGCGGGTTAAGACCTATGGCCTGGGAATAAAAGTATGGCGGGTTGAATTCATGGTGATGAACTGCCTAATGATTATAAAATTCATGTTTAAGTTGACCGTCTGCTGGTAAATCACAAGTTCATGGTTAAGTTGATAAATATAAGCCGGCAAGCATTGCCGGTGGGTTAAACAAAGCTCTGGATTTCTTGGCAAGTTATAAGTTATGATTAAGCCGTCCAAGTTCTGACGGGTCATAAAGGTTGTTATTTAAGCCGCCCGAACAATGAATGGCGGGTCAGTTGTCTATCAAATCAAGATGGTTGAGATTACGCTAAGTATGAGATAAAACAAGTTTCACGGATTGTGCCTAAAATTTTGGATCTAAGGCAGTTCAAGAAAAGAAGAACAATTCCAAAACCTAAGGTACGGTAGTGAAGAAAGTAGGCGAGCCATATATGGATTCTGAAGAAGGGGGATCTATATGAGATGCAAAATAAGGGTTAAAACTGCTACCGCACGGCTTTAGTACTGTCTTTGGATTGAACTAAGCACAGGTGGGAGAAAGCTATGATGAACTTGGACGAACACCGACGAACTAGGATGACCTAATGCGGATTGGAAGTGTGAAAAGATGAGTACCTGGTGATGCTAATGAGTAGCGGGTGGGTGCCGCAATCTCTTGTCATAATCAGGTTGATGCAGCGGCTAGGATGGAGCTGTTGGTGAAGGTCAAAGGGGGCGGCGGAGCTCTCGCAGCGGCAGTCGACGCGAGGAAGAAGAAGAAGAAGAAGAGAGAGAGTCGGGGGTAAAAGTTAAAAAGGAACCCCTCCGTGCCTATTTATAAGGGAAAAGGTGAATAGTAAAATGGCAGGCATGGAAATCGAGGAGACGTCGTGATTATCTCAACGCTGGAGGAGCCTTGAATCTTGGACAACCATTTAATGCAAAAAAGATTTGTTCTGATGTCATGGATTTTTTCCGGATTTATCTCGCATGATGTCACAGCGGGTTATAGCGACCTGTTCAAAGTTAAGCATTGGAAAGAAGACTCGCCAACTAAATCAGTGAAGATTGACATGAACAAGTTCAAATCAATCTCGGGCCTAATGTTGGGGATATAACCCGCGATGTGACCCGCCCAGGAGGAGCCGGGTTATGCTGTTGTCGACTCAAGAAATGAAAGGTTTAAGATGGGCCTGAGATATGAAGACTAGAAGCAACTTAAGTCGCGGGCCTATTGACGGCCCAAGACCCAGAGGTGTAAGCCGCCAGGCGGTGACTTGCCTAGTAAGGCAAGGTGACTTAGAAACCGAGTTGGTCGCGTTGTGTGATCCGGCTTGGACTCTTGTAAGCCCCGGAGCCTCGACCTGTATATATAAAGGTGAGACCCGGCGGTGGGTTAACAAAAGAAACTATTGACCAATAGCTAGGTCAAGCGTGATCGCTCCCTTGTAATCGAGACTATAGCAATACAACTAGAAGCAGGACGTAGGCTTTTACCTCGTTGTGAGGGGTCGAACCTGGGTAAACCCTTGTGTCCTTTGTCCCATTCAACCCCTTCGAGCTTACCTACGTTGCGATGGCTCCACACCTAAGTCCTTTCACAAGGGCATCTACCGTGTTAAATCCATGACAAGGCTGGATTTTGGACACATTACATGAGGTGCACAAACATCTTTTCGTGTGTTATTGCAAAAATGGAGGGAAGTGTCATATTGAGCATAAAATTTAGACCATGTGTTAGATAGCGAAGAAAAAAAGTTTCAAATAGAGAAGCCAAGTATCGGACAGTATTAAATAAGGAATTCTCTCTTACTTAGGCTGATTTTTTATAGTAAAACGCACACCCTAATTTAGGCTTTTTTGAAAATTCACGGCGCCAATTGCCGTGCATTCGGGGTGGCAGGGCAATTTGCTTCGCACTCCTCGCAGGAACCCCCAACACGGAGCGTTCGGCAACATGATGCGGCATTTGCATTTACCACTCAATGTTTCACCTTTAGTCCTGCAATCCCTTTCGACGCAAAATTTCACGGTAAGTTTGGCCTTGGCTAGTGAAAAGCCCAGGGTAGTAGCATGTGCAATTGTGTTGGTATGACGATCTCCGTAGCTCGTTCCGACCTCATGATGACCTTTTACATGAATATTATTGTTAATAATCAGTATACCCATGATGTAAGAAATTATGCATACATATATATAATGATGATGATTGATGATGTGCTTAGCTTAAAGTGTCCAAGCACTACAAGGCACCCGACGAGAAGAAGAGTGATAACATGAGCCAGGCCGCTTATCTTCATGTTTGTTTGATCTTTATTTCTTACCCTCGAACTAATGAGCGGTGGGGAGCCTGATTGCAAAATGGTGCGAGCAATGGCATGACCTCCTTGCCTCCACTATTTATATAGAAGATACAGCTTTTGACAGTTATATTTTTATTTTTTTGAAACGACCGACCAAATTGAAAAATTAATTATCACATTCCATGCACATGACCAATGGCGAGATATGAGCTATCATGGCTATGTATGCACTGATTGATTGATCCACTCCTTTTGTGCACGACACGTAACAAAATAGTGATTGAGAAGGTCCTCCCGAAGCAGGCGTCTGACTTCTTCAAATTCCTTACTTTTCTTCAGCATTGACACCCGCTCTCGAGGCAGCGTGACCGCGGGCGTCTCGATATCATGATGGATGCACTTTTGGCTACAACGCGTCGATTGTCGTCTCCGTAGTGTCGCATGGCGGCTGCCACTAGGTGGCTTTTCCCCCTTTTCTCTTATGTTTCATTTGGGCATGATTGTTCTGTTGCCTCAGCTGTCGCTCTTGATCAGGATTTGAATGTTGTTTGTACGGACCGTTTCTTTATCTATAAAGCGAGGCGAAAACCTATTTTGAGAAATTTTCTCGCCCCAATTGATATTTTTCTTCTTCTGCTTGGATGGATTGACAGTCCCGCGATCGCATGCAGAAATGGGACGTCCAGATCGCGCGCCAACTCCGTCCGATGATCTCATCGTTGGCCTGCAGGTCGCGTGTTGTCGCCCGTCACTAGTAAAAAACAGGGCTTTGGTTGAGGCCTGGGTAAGGGCATTAATCCCGGTTCACTCATGAACCGGGACCAAAGGGGGCATCAGTCCCGGTTCGTGAGGCCAGGGCGCCGGCCAGGCCTCGTGGGCCATTGGTCCCAGTTCGTCTGACCCCTTTGGTCCCGGTTCCAGACACGAGCCGGGACCAATGGGCCTCGCTCCTGGCCCAGCACCTTTAGTCCCAGTTGGTGGCTGGAACGGGGACCAAATGTTGTCCTTTAGTCCTGGTTCTAGCCACCAACCGGGACTAAAGAGATCCCTATATATACCCTCGCCCCTGCCCGCGAACAGAGCCACTGCTCTGTTTTTTTGGTCGGCCGTGGGAGAGGTGTGTGTTGCTCTAGCTCACCTCCTATGCACATGAGGTGTTCGATGAAATGCACGAGCCACACTTAAGCTTTCTCCTCTCGAAGCTCCTTGTCCAAGCTCCATTTTCCTCAAGATTTGTCTAGGTTTGCCGGTTCGTCCTGTCCCGTCCCCGTCCTCACCGCCGTCGATCGCCCACGCCGATCTCGTCGCCGGCACCACCGTGGTGAGCCTCTTCTTCTTATCTTCTTTCTAAAAGAAAAAAATTCTTACTTGTATGATTTAGATAGATACTTGTATAATTTTCTTAATTTTATTATTGTTTGTTATTATATAGTGCGATGGTTTTGGTATCCGCCCCCGTCGGCCCTCATCCTGTCTATGATTCGGATGTGGTATATTATCTTTTACAACTATTTGTTTCATTTAGTGTTTATGACAATTAGGCCGACCAACGTGACATAGATGTTTTTATCTAGGAGGTATGTGAACCGGAAATTCCAACTGACCCTCTTGTTGCGAGGTTAAATTTAGTTGAAAAACAAAACGATTACTTGAACAAAAAATTGAAAAGAATTGAGGAGGAGAATATGGAAATGGAGTTGCATGTTGTGGATGTCGTCGATGATCACAAGATCAAGATGGATAAAATGCGCTTGAAGATTAGAAAGATTAAAAAATATGCCATTCATACTGAGGCTTGGTATCATTATGCAGTTGGATCAATTGTTACCTTAGTTGCGATTATGATCGCATTTGTTGTTTCATTGAAATGGTTTACATAGTTTCAATGTATGTTTTAATTAGATGCTCTAGAGAGCTATATGTTGTTCAACGAGAACTATGTATGAACTTTATGTATTTATTTTTTCAGTAATAACATTTGATCACTATTGTACATTGGTTTTAATGTGATGTTGAACTTCTATTAATTTGGTCACTTCTGTATTCATGATGTTCTGTAATGGTTTTCGACACACTTAATTATATATAATGCACACAGATGAACCGGCAATGGATGTACGGTGACAGACGCACCTCCGAGTACATTAAGGGTGTGCATAATTTTCTCGAAGTGGCTGAGGCAAACAAGTAGAATGGTTTTATCTATTATCCATGCCCTATCTGTGAGAATACGAAGGCTTACTCTGACTTGAAAACCCTTCACATCCACCTGCTTGAGAAGGGTTTCATGCCACACTATAATGTTTGGACTAAGCACGAAGAAAGAGGGGTTATGATGGAAGACAACGAAGAAGAAGAGGTTGATGACAACTATCCGCCCCCTGAATACGGTGATGCTGCAACGGGGGAAGCTGAAGATCAAGAGGAACCAGACGATGTGCCCGATGATGATCTTCGCCGGATCATTGTTGATGCAAAGAGACAATGCCAAAGTGAAAGGGAGAAGTTGAAGTTCAATCGCATGTTAGAGGATCACAAAAAAGGGTTGTACCCAAATTGCGAAGATGGCAACACAAAGCTTGGTACCACACTGGAATTGCTGTAATGGAAGGCAGACAATGGTGTATCTGACAATGGATTTGAGAAGCTACTGAAAATATTGAAGAAGAAGCTTCCAAAGGATAACGAATTGCCCAACAGTACGTACGAAGCAAAGAAGGTTCTATGCCCTCTAGATTTGGAGGTGCAGAAGATACATGCATGCCCTAATGACGGCATCCTCTACCGCGGTGCGTACGAGGATTTGAAAGCATGCCCAGTATGCGGTGCATTGCGGTATAAGATCAGACGAGATGACCCTGGTGATGTTGAGGGCGAGCGCCCCAGGAAGAGGGTTCCTGCCAAGGTGATGTGGTATGCTCCTATAATACCTCGGTTGAAACGTCTGTTCAGAAACAAAGAGCATGCCAAGTTGATGCGATGGCACAAAGAGGACTATAAGAAAGACGGGAAGTTGAGAGCACCCGCTGACGGGTCGAAGTGGTGAAAAATCGAGAGAACGTGGCAGGACTTTGCAGGTGACACAAGGAACGTATGGTTTGGTTTAAGCACGGATGGCATTAATCCTTTTGGGGAGCAGAGCAGCAATCATAGCACCTGGCCCGTGACTCTATGTATCTATAACCTTGCTCCTTGGTTGTGCATGAAGCGGAAGTTCATTATGATGCCAGTGCTCATCCAAGGCCCTAAGCAACCCGGCAACAACATTGATGTGTACCTAAGGCCATTAGTTGAAGAACTATTACAGCTGTGGAATGGAAAAGGTGTACGTGTGTGGGATGAGCACGACCAGCAGGAATTTGACCTACATGCATTGCTGTTTGTAACCATCAATGATTGGCCTGCTCTCAGTAACCTTTCAGGACAGACAAACAAGGGATATCACGCATGCACGCACTGTTTAGATGACACCGAAAGTATATATTTGGATAAATGCAGGAAGAATGTGTACCTGGACATCATCGATTTCTTCCGACCAACCATCAATGTCAAAAGAAAGGCAAGCATTTCAAAGGTGAGGCAGATCACCGGAAGAAGCCCGTCGTCCGTACTGGTGATCACATACTTGACATGGTCAATGATTTACAAGTAATCTTTGGAAAGGGACCCGGCGGACTATCTGTTCCGAATGACGCTGAGGGACATGCACCCATGTGGAAGAAGAAATCTATATTTTGGGACCTACCCTATTGGAAAGACCTAGAGGTCCGCTCTGCAATCGACGTGATGCACGTGACGAAGAATCTTTGCGTGAACCTGCTAGGCTTCTTGGGCGTGTATGGGAAGACAAAAGATACACCGGAGGCACGGGAGGACCAGCAATGTGTGCACGAAAAAGACGGCATGCATCCAAAGCAGTATGAAGGGCCTGCCAGCTACGCTCTTACCAAAGAAGAGAAGGAAATCTTCTTTGAATGCTTGCTCAGTATGAAGGTCCCGTCTGGCTTCTCGTCGAATATAAAGGGGATAATAAATATGGCAGAGAAAAAGTTCCAGAACCTAAAGTCTCATGACTGCCTCGTGATTATGATGCAACTGCTTCCGGTTGCATTGAGGGGGCTTCTACCGGAAAACATTCGATTAGCCATTGTGAAGCTATGTGCATTCCTCAATGCAATCTCTCAAAAGGTAATCAATCTAGAAATCCTAGCAAGGTTAAGGATTGATTTAGTGCAATGTCTTGTCAATTTCGAGCTGTTGTTCCCACCATCCTTCTTCAATATCATAACGCACGTCCTAGTTCATCTAGTCGACGAGATTGCCATTCTGGGCCCTGTATTTCTACACAATATGTTCCCCTTTGAGAGGTTCATGGGAGTCTTAAAGAAATATGTTCGTAACCATGCTAGGCCAGAAGGAAGCATCTCCACGAGCCATCAAACAGAGGAGGTCATTGGGTTTTGTGTTGACTTCATTCCTGACCTTAAGAAGATTGGTCTCCCACAATCGCGGTATGAGGGGAGATTGACTGGAAAAGGCACGCTAGGAGCAGACTCAATAATATGTAGGGACGGGCATTCTTGGTCTCAAGCACACTACACAGTTCTACAGAATTCTACCTTGGTGACTCCGTATGTCAATGAACACAAGAATTTTCTGCGCTCCAAACACCCGGAGCAGTGTGACGAATGGATTACATGTGAACACATCAGGACTTTCGGCAGTTGGTTGCAAACACATCTCATGGGTGACAACACTGTTGCAGATGAGCTGTACTTGTTGGCCAGGGGACCATCTTTGACTTTATTGACTTACAAAGGGTACGAGATAAATGGGAATACATTTTACAAGATCGCCCAAGATCAAAAGAGCACCAACCAAAACAGTGGTGTCCGCTTTGATGCAGCAACCAACAGGCAAAGGACACATATTATGGTTACATAGTGGACATATGGGAACTTGACTATGGACATGATTTTAAGGTCCCTTTGTTACGGTGCAAATGGGTCAATCTGTCAGGAGGCGCGGTACAGGTAGAACCGAAGTATGGAATGACATCAGTGGATCTCAACAATCTTGGGTACACAGACGAACCATTCATCCTAGCCAATGATGTGGCGCAGGTTTTCTATGTGAAGGACATGTCTACCAAACCGAGAAAAAGAAAAGATAAGGAAGCAAATACATCATACAATGAGCCAAAGCGCCACATAGTTCTTTCAGGGAAAAGAGACATCGTGGGAGTGGAGGGCGAGACAGACATGTCTGAAGATTATGAAAAGTTTCATGAAATTCCTCCCTTTAAAGGCAAGGCTGACCCAAGCACCCTGTTAAACGATGAAGATTATCCATGGTTACGGCGCAATAAGCAAGGGACACACGCGAAGAAAAAGTGAATACTTTCTCTCCACAACTATTCTGATGATGCCTTTGATCTAGAATATCACTGCAGTTACATGTCAAGAAATGAAATGCCTTTTGTAACAGATGAGTTTTCGTCTGAAACCCTGATACTTCGAAAGAGATTGTCCATTTTGTACACGAAGTGCATCTAGTTTTTGCCGTAACCCTCTTAACTTTTTAGCACATGCTATGTGGGTGAAATGATGATACCATGCCAACTTTCAACCTTTTCAGAGTTCATTTGTAGTTCTTTTCAATTTCAGGGTCATTTAGCTCAAAAAAATCAGTAAATGCATGAAAAATACCAAATGAAGTCAGAAAGGGTTGAAAATTTATGATGTGGCTTTGAATGGTGCAGTTTGAACACACAAAAAGTCTGGAGTTCAAATAAGTTCAAAAAAATGAAATCTCTTTTGTAACAGATGAGTTTACGTCCGAAACCTTGATACTTCGAAAGAGATTGTCCATTTTGTACACGAAGTGCATCCAGTTTTGGCCGTAACCCTCTCAACTTTTTAGCACATGCTATGTGGGTGAAATGATGATACCATGCCAACTTTCAACCATTTCAGAGTTCATTTGTAGTGCTTTTCAATTTCAGGGTCATTTAGCTCAAAAAATCAGTAAATGCATGAAAAATACCAAATGAAGTCAGAAAGGGTTGAAATTTATGATGTGGCTTTTAATGGTGCATTTTGAACACACAAAAAGTCTGGAGTTCAAATAAGTTCAAAAAATGAAATCTCTTTGTAACAGATGAGTTTATGTCCGAAACCCTGATACTTCGAAAGAGATTGTCTATTTTGCACACGAAGTGCATCTAGTTTTTGCCGTAACCCTCTCAACTTTTTAGCACATGCTATGTGGGTGAAATGATGATACCATGCCAACTTTCAACCTTTTCAGAGTTCATTTGTAGTGCTTTTCAATTTCAGGGTCATTTAGCTCAAAGAATGAACTAATAGCAAAAAGGATGAACTTGAAAACTTTTATAAAACACTAATAGCAAAAAGAATGAACTAAAAAGAATCAATTAAAATATTCTATTATGATCAACTAAAACAAAACTATAATATTCTTCAACAGCGAAAAGAATCAACTAAAAAGCTTTTATAAACCTCTAGTATTTTTGAAACTAAAATTATATAAAATTTATGCAACTAAAATTATCAAAGTATTTTTTGTTCAAAACATTAATAGCAAAAAGAATTTTCATAAAGTATTTTTTTGGTTAGAAACTTTAATAGCAAACTAAAATAAGAAAATATGTTTTTGATTAAAACACCCATTTAAAATAACCTAAAAAGAACCTAAAATTTACCAAATTGACTATAATGATAAAACACACTAATATTAAATAGCAGGAAAAAGAATCACTCAAAAATCTATTATTAAAGTAAAGTTATTCACAAACTAGTGATTCACACAAATTTCAAAGAATTCAAATTTAAACTATTCAAATTTGAAAACTAATGGCACTAACAGAAAGTTTATAATTTTTGTGACCTAAACCAAAAAGAATCACTCAAAAACTCTAAGTATTTAGCTGTAAGTAGAAACAAAAGAAAATAAATAAAACAAAAAATGGAAAAAAATTAAAAAAAATGCCGCCTACTGGGCCACCACGGCCTGCATACGACTAGAAACCCAACCCATTAGTTGGGCCAGGATGTAGGCCCGCAGCAGGCCTAGTAGGCCCACAGGCAGAGAGACGCGTTTAGGCCCATAGCCCTGCATAAGAGAGGAGCTCGAAATGGGTGGCGCAGCAGCGCTTATAAACAACTATCGACGCCTCTCAGCTAACGAGGTGGGACTAAACATCCACCCGCCCGACGCCGTGCCAGCCGCAGCCCTTTCGTTCCGGTTGGTGGCACCAACCGGGACCAATACTAACCTTTCGTCCCGGTTGGTGGCACCAACCAGGACCAATGCCTACCTTTCGTCCCAGTTGGTGTCACCAACAGGGACTAAAGGTCTCTGCTTCCCGCCCTTTGGGCTGACGAAAACTGACCTTTGGTCCCGGTTGGTGGCACGAACCGGGACTAAAGGGGGGCATTGGTCCCGGTTGGTGCCACAAACCGGGACTAAAGGGCTGGCTATATAAGCCAACACTTAGGAAATTTTCCCCCACCTCCCATTCTCCTCTCGATCGACGCCGACGCCGACGCCGCCTGGCTGCTGCTACACCGCCCTGCCCCGACGCCGATGCCGCCCTCCCGACGCCGACGCCCTGCCCCGAGCCCACACGCTCCTCATCGCGCCCCCAGTGAGCTCTGCCCCCTTCCCTTGCGCTGCCGCCGCGCGCCGCCGCCCCTGCCCTATGCGCTGCCGCCGCCGCCGCCCCTGCCCTACGCGCTGCCACCGCCGCTGCCCCTGCCCCTGCTGCTCAGAAATTTTTAGGTTCATAGAATTTTTTTCTTTAATTTTTTTCATATATATAGATGGATGGATTGATGTATGTATATATATGGATGGATGGATGGATTGATGTGTATAGATTTTTTTTATGTTCATAGAAATTTTTTTCTTATTTTTTTTCATATATATAGATGGATGGATTGATGTATGTATATATGGATGGATGGATGGATTGATGATATATTTTTGAATTTTTTTTTGTTCATAGAATATTTACCAAGTTAAATGAGTTAAAATGAGTTAGTGTGAATTAGTGTGAATTTTTTGTGGAGATGAGATGTTGTCATGTGGAATTTTTTTTTGTTCATAGAAAACTCCGGTAACTTCGACATGAGGGGGGACGTCGATCAACCCCTTCTCGCCCGACCAACTCTCGAGTCCACCCAAACCGGGACTGAAAAAGCGTTGTCGAGGCCACCCCAAACCCTAGAAGAGTTGTCGAGGCCACCCAAATTTACCAAGTTAAATGAGTTAAAAGAGCGTTGTCGAGGCCACCCCAAACCCTAGAAGAGGTGTCGATGGTCACCCAAAATTACCAAGTTAAAGAGCGTTGTCGAGGCCACCCCAAACCCTAGAAGCGTTGTCGAGGCCACCCAAATTTTCCAAGTTAAAAGAGCGTTGTCGTGGCCACCCGAAACCCTAGAAGCGTTGTCGAGGCCACCCAAATTTACCAAGTTAAAAGAGTGTTGTCGAGGCCACCCAAAACCCTAGAAGCATTGTCGAGGCCACCCAAATTTACCAAGTTAAATGAGTTAAAAGAGTGTTGTCGAGGCCACCCAAATTTACCAAGTTAAAAGTTACTAATTTACTCCCGGTCCGCTCGCCCGACCAACTCTCGAGGCCACCCAAACCCTAGAAGAAAGAGCGTTGTCGATCTACCCCCTCCTTGCATAGCGATTATTTTTTGCAAAGTGTCCTCTCCTGAAAGTATAACCCTGATAACTTCGACATGAGGGGGGACATCGGACATGCATGAGAGAGGCGGTCCGTAACTAATCCATTGCTCATATATGCATATGATTCCTTGTTGTGATTAGCTAGGTCTATGTTTGCCACTAATCCATCTCTCATGTTTGTATATTGCCTGCCATGTTGTAATATTTGTAGAAACTATGGAAAGAGACTTAGAACAAGAACAGTTGTTGGGGGATATAATCCTCGCCGGAGGTGATCCCTTGTCGTTTCTCAATGACACCGATGGTCATGAAGGAGAGGATGACGGCTCCGGTAATCCAACAATGGAGGAGGAAGGAGATCGTGACGGCTTCGGTGACCGAATGGTGGAGGAGGGAGATCATGATGATGGCTCCGATGACCGAACGGAGGAGGGAGCTGTTGCAAAGTACAGCGAGGTATATATATTAATTAAGCCTGTGCTGACTTGATGCATTAATTGTTTTGGTATGTACATATATTAACGCTTCTTTCTTCTTTTATAGCCCTCCGGATCGAGCCAAACTTCCATAAGGAGACGAGGCCCGAAGAAAAGGTTGCGCCAGGATGAAAGATTCACGATCACAGAAATCGCGAAAGATGGCCAACCGATTGCTCCCAAGCGGACCAAGGACACATTTGTACATCAGTGCGGAGTTGTTGTTAGGGACAACGTCCCGATCAGTATCGTGCAATGGAATAAGAGTAAGGAGGACCCTGAAGTATCTTATGTCCAGGATAGACAAAAAGATGATCTTTGGACCTCACTGATGACAAATTTCAGCCTCCCACCAGAGGAGGAGCCAAATAACCCAGTTATAGAGCCAAAGGTCAAGGCCTATGCTCTTAAGAAGATGGCAGAACTATTCAGGAACTGGAAGAAAGAGTTGAACTCAAAGTTTGTCGACAAAGGAAAGACTCCAGAATTCATCGGTTGATATGAGAAGATAAGAGATCACTGGCCCGCATTTGTGGCCTACAAGAAATCGGAGAAGGGTACGAAAAGGTCACTGACAAACAAGAAAAATGCTGCAAAGAAGCTGTATCACCATCACATGGGGTCAGGTGGCTACTACAAAGCCCGGCCGTTGTGGGACAAAGCTGAGCAAGACCTGCTTGCTAAAGGGGTCCAACCAGCGACATTGCACTGGCCAGATCGTTCAAGGACTTGGTTCTTCGGGGTTGGGGGAACTTTGGACCCAGAAATAGGGGAGTGTCGTTGGACGGACGAGCAACTTGCAATACCCATCAAGAAGCTTCAGGCAGCAATCAAGGCAGCGCAAGAAGGGACGTTCATTCCCGACAGAGAGAAGGATGAGCTAACAGAGGCCCTCAGGAATCCTGAGCACCCTGGACGAACACGAGGCACACCAGGCTCCATTCCGTGGGTGCATGGGTTTCCCGACAGCGGTGGTTATAGAAGCCGAGAAAGAAAGAGGAAAGCGGAAGCAAGCGAAATGCAGAAGCTCAATGCAAGAATAGCAAAGCTAGAGGAACTTGAGAGCCAGCGCCCCAGAAGTTACCCCACCATCTCAGCGGAGAAGCAGCGTGGCTTCCACGGAGCTTGTTCAGCCTGATTTCACGGCTCCTCGCTACACCGTGGATAGTATCACGGAGGCTGAACATTGTGAGCTAATGACGAAATGCAAGAACCTGACCTTGAAGGCGGCGGTCGGCTCTGTTGTACCTCCTCAAGCTGAGGGAACTTTTCATTGCCGTCCGATTCCACATGGCTATGCTGTTGTGACGGTGGATGAAATAATGGAGGGATTTGAGGAGCTGGAGCTTGACTACCCTACAGGTGAAGGGGAGATTCATCTGGAAAATGCTTTAAGGAGTACCTGTCTATGGAGAAAGGAGTACATCAAGCTTCCAAACTGGACGCCTCCTCCTCCTCCAGCGAGTGATCAGGGCACTCCGCCTCCTCCAGCGCGTGAGGGCACCCCGCCTCCTCCTCCGCCTCCTCCGGCGCGTCGGAGCACTCCGCCTCCTCCGGCGTGTTAGCAGACTCCGCCGCGTCAGCAACGGCGGAAGAGAGACGGTGCCGCTCCAGCGGCTAGCAGTACAAGAGTCGGGAAGAAATTCAAATACGGTCCAAGCCTCAAACCTCTGGAAAAGTTACCATATGAGAGGACCGACGAGGAAAACGTGGAATCAGTGATGCCGAAGTGGAGGCCCATTTTGCACGGAAACCTCCACCTCTGAAAGAAACAATAGATCAGGTGAAAGTGAAGCGCACTCTGCATGCCCTTAACCGACCACCACCGTCTCCGCCGCAATCCAACTATGAGCGCATTATTGAAAGGACATATAAGAAAGCGCAGCAGTCGGGAAGTACTTGCAGTGCTGCAAGAGAAGCAAAATGAAGAAGTGGGAAAACAATTCCCCAGCTCGGCGAACAGGCGAAGCAATCGTGCCCCCCGCTCAAGGTGTCTAGCGATATCGTCGCTAATCATCCGGGGCTACTGCCCGGTACCAATCTTGGTGATTACCTGGGCGATGATGTACAATTTGAAACGTTAGAGACAGTAGAGATCTTCAGATACGAGCACGGGAAGCCTCTCGTCAGACCTAATCATCCTCCTCTAACAACGATGATGCGAAGATTGCATGAATGGTACATGGATACCTACAGGAAGAGTGGGGCCGACAATATGTTGCTGAGAATTAAAGAGGAGCACGACCTCATTGGAGTTGAGGTGTTGCCTGTTGAATTTGTGGAGTTATTTCAGTTATTCAATCAAGAGGCCCTCGACAAACAACTCATCACTTGCTACTGTCTGTAAGTATTACTTCTGTAATTAAGTCTCTAGCTCAGCTTGTTCATTGCATGTATATATAATTATCCTCACTATATTATGCAGATTGAAGATCGTTGAATGCAAAAAAGGACAAATCTATGACATTGGGTTCATTAGCCCAAATACCGTAAATGAATGGTCGGTAAAAGAGAGAGTCAAAGATATTGAGGAAAACTTGCTACGATCGTTCCTTCGACATCAAAACAAAGGGAAAATACTCTTTCCTTACAACTTCAAGTGAGTGTTACTGTCTTATGCATATTCGGTTTCGCTTACTTGGGGTTAAGTAATGTAATTGATGAGTTATGTGTGCGCAGCTTCCACTTTATTCTGCTAGAGATTAAGCTTGATGGGGGAGTATTAACTGTCTTAGACTCGAGACGTAAAGATCCCCAGGAGTATGCGGGCATGACTGCAATGCTCCAGAAGTAAGTTCAATCATTATCGCACCATATCGGCACCTTTCGTTCATTTCCTGATATCAAGTAATCACTTTCTTTGCCTGGCAGGGTTTGGAAAAAGTTCACCGGAATGGTTTCGGGTGTGCAGAAGGAGCTGCGATTTACACACCCCAAAGTAAGTAGTACTAGCTAGTTCCGCGCATCTCTCATTGATTCTAGTTTTATCAATACCATTTATCATGCTTGATTATCAGTTTGATTGAACTCTATTCTCGTAAAGTGCTTGTGGCAGGAATGCGGGAATCATTTATGTGGATACTACGTTTGCGAGTTCATTCACAGCTCGACCTCTGAGCGGGGCTACTCTGACAAACAATATGAAGTATGTAAACAATAATATTCACAATTTTATTTTATTACCATCAATTGTGTTGAGTTTCATTCATATATATATATATATATATATATATATATATATATGTGTGTGTGTGTGTGTGTGTGTGTGTGTGTGTGTGTGTGTGTGTATTGACCCCCTTCTTTAAATTAGATGTGGCAGATGCGGGATGAACTCCTACCACATGATCGCATACGAGCAATTCAAGAGGAATTGGCGGGATTCTTTCTTGACCACGTCATACATAAAGACGGAGAATACCATGTGAAAATTGAAGCTGACTTTCGGTAGATGATGGCAGGGATCGTAAAATATGTTATATTGTATATATGTAGTAGCGTCGGATAGAAATACGAAAAATTGTTGTTCGACCAATCTTGGAGAAAGAGATGCCACTTCTTTCTGTATATGTTCATGACGATCTTGTGTAATTAATGGTTCCTTCATTTGCTTAGTAGCGTCGAGTTCTCTCTATATGTAGTAGCTAGCGTCGACCAAGCACGGAGAAAGAGAGGTCACTTCTCTCTATATGTAGTAGCTATAGCTAACACAATATGAAACCCCTAATAACCCCCCCCCCCCCCCCCTTAAAAAAACCAAAAACCCCAGAGCCTGAGAGCTGCTGACGCGTGGCTGCGCTTTAGTCCCGGTTGGTATTACCAACCGAAACTAAAGGTCCTCCTCCCTGGGCGCCTCAGAGCGGCCATGTGGCCCTCCTTTGGTCCCGGTTCGTAAGCAAACCGGGACTAAAGGTTTTGGGCATTAGTCCCGTTTGATTTGTCCCGGTTCCAGAACCGGGACTAGTACCCTATTTTCTATTAGTGCGTCTGAACCGCCTCTCAACTTACGTAGTCCCTGCCTTATTCGTGGCGTATCACATAATCACGCCATGCTTTCCTAGATGGAGTGTTTCCTTATCTGTAATTGAGTAACTAGGAAAATAACCGGCTAATATAGGGGAAATGAAACATACTCAAGTTCTTCTAGAAAGCTGTTCTTGTATTTGAAAGATGCTAGTTAAAATCATGTCTGTGACGCTTGCAACATCACACACATTTACTCACATTTTCCCATTAAAAACGTGTGTGATATTCTCCACACCAACACTATTGTTGAGCATGTGTGATACCCCTACATCGCACGTGTTTCTAATTTTTTAGGACTTTGAGACTCACCCAAGTTGTATATGAAGTTTTATGAATAGAGTGCAAAGTTGTGTGCCGCATATGGTTAGGTTCCTTGTGCACGTGGTTCTTTGTCTCTCCTTCATGAAAAGACGGCTAGGGTTTCTGCCTCCCGTCGGCGGCGCCGCCGATCTTGCCACGTCTCTTGTGGCCTTAGGGCCATGGGTGTGCGGTAGCCCCTGTCGGTGGGAGGGCTTTGTTTTTAGGTGCTTCTTCAAGTTTTGTCAGAGTCTGTGTCCTGCTTAGGAAGACGAGACGACGACGGCTTCTTGAAGATGGAATAAGGTTCTCATCGCCTAGCCCCCGTCCCAATGGTGCATCTAGCATCGTCGGATGGCATGTGAAGGTGTGTCTTCAGTGGATCTCACGGGATTCGACCGGTGGTTGTCTTTGATGCATCCGTTCGGACCCGGTCTTTGTTCGTCTTTGTTCATGTGTCTTCAGCTTGGATCCTTCCGATCTAAACTTCTCTTCATCGGCGACGGTTGATGTTCTGGTGCGTTGGTCCTATGGGGCCTTAGCACGACGACTTTCCGACTGTCTACTACAACAAGTTGTGCCCGGCTCCAGCGAGGGAGAGGCGATGACGGCGGCGCGCCTTCAGCTCGCTTCAGTGCTTGTAGTCGTCGCTAGGTGCTCTACGAATCCGGATGTAATTTTTATTATTTATTGTGTTCGTTGTACTGCCATGATTGGAGATAAATAAATCAAAAGTTTCTTGAAAAAAAAAAAGGTTCCCTGCGGTTGAACCAACCTACCAGGGTTCATGTCCATGACTTAGGTTTTCGTATTTTTCTGAATTTATTTTAGAGTTTTCGGCTATGTTTGATCAATGGGAGGAGACATTCCTGTCGAGGTGCCTATGGTGACTCCATCAATCTCAAGATATGATGTTAACTCAGTATCTCTGAGGTGTTCATAGAGATAGGGTGTGTATGTATGTGTATATATAGACATCTGCCTTCGTATAGTGTTAGAAAAAGTTTTAAACTATTTTACAGACTGTGTTTTTGTAAAGGAAGTTTTAAATGGTTTTACATGGTGCTTGTTTTAAGTAACTCGAGTTGCTCTAACAAGAGAGACATAGTAGACGAGAGAACTCCTCCGAACTCATGGAGGAGTAGGGGACTGTTTCCATGGAAGAAGAGGGTGGTGTGTAAGAGCAACGCTAGGAGATCCGTGAAAACCACGTCCTCTACAAACAATATACAGTTTCCTCTAAAATGAATTTGCGGTATGATTTGTATGTCGGTAGAACAATTCCCGTATAAACTAATTGAATTTACCACAAGATTCCTGCAAAATAGCATAAAACACCCCTCACACATAAAAAAAGAAAAGCAATCAGATCCTTTGCCGCTTGCTTGCATTGCAGCAGCAGCTCGCGCGGGGGACCTTCAACTTAAGCGGCGGTAGCAGCTCGCGTGGGGAGCAGGGTACGTCGAGGCAGGGAGAGCGGAAGAAACATGGAGGAAGAAGGCAGAGAAGGGGAGCGGCCTAGGGTCTGGTGGTCGCCGGCGTCCAGGTGTTCCGGCGAGGTGGCGTGGAGGTGCTCGGGGAGGATGGAGCAGTGGCGGCGGGTATGGCCGGAATCAAGGTCTTTTGCCTTGTATTGTAAAACGACAGTTATTTTATAGTTCGGGGTCTTTTGCGGGACCTGCTAGAGTTAGCTCTAAAGCGACACGGCCGGTCGAATCAGATTTGATCATTTGCCTCGTTTTACTTGGGTCTTTGTTCATTTTCCCTGCTTTATCTCAATGGGAAGTGGCTTCAGATCCCAGACGAAAGCTTTATGAGGATGGTGAATTATTAGTGAGATCTTTTTTGAAAGTATTTGTAGAGATGAGAAGTAAAACGGGACAAATGATCAAATCGCCTGACGAATCGTTGGAGCATCGACATGTTCAGCTCGAAATAAAGCAAGGAAAACAGACTTCTGCACGCAGAGTTCCAACAGGAAGAGAGGAAAATTCTGCAGGCCGCAGTGCCTCCTCCGGCACCCCTCCTTCACGTGCCTAGTGCCGGCCACCAATGCATTCCGCATTTCATTCAGCCAAAAGGCTCGGAGCCTAAGCTCGCGTTTACTCCGTCTGAACCAGACTCAGTTCGGCAGTAAAGAGTTTGCTTGTCTGACCTGAGTTTATGGACCAAAACAAGATTCCACCAACAGCTTAGGGAAATACTCCTCCAACTGAAAGACTTTTTATCCCAAAAAAAAAAAAACTGAAAGACTTTTTTGCTTGTTATTACGGTGTGTGGTTGGCAGAGAATTTTGTGCGGAATTTAAAGAGCTCCTCTTCTTTTACCGGCCGAGCTCCCTTTTCCTCACTCCCTTCTTCCCTTGCTCTTCCACCTCTTGAAAGCTTTCGCCGGAGACAGGCGGAGAGTGTTTTCCCCAAGAACTACTGTAGTATGCAGGGCGCTGGCGACGATGGAGGGAACAGGGGCTCACCGTCGACGACGGAGAACGCCGACGGGAGCGCTAAGAAGGCGAGGCTGGAGCTACCCAACGGCCATGTGAAGCAAGAAGAGATCGGCGTGCATCATGCGGTCGGAGGAGGAGACCACGGAGGAGCAATCGTTCCTGCGGAGGCGGGGTACGGCTCCAGAGTGGAGCTCGCGGTGAAGATCGACATGAGCGTGCTTCACTGCCCCCTCTGCACCCTCCCCTTCAAGCCTCCGGTCTTCCAGGTTCCTTGCTTTCTCTGTTTCCTCCACACTCCGGTGGATTCTTGCGTGCAGACGTGCCGATTGACGGCCGGACTCCGATCTTTGTGCAGTGCAAAGGCGGTCACCTGGCCTGCGGCGGCTGCGTGGCCCTGCTGCCCCGCGGGCAGTGCAGGGCGTGCGAGGACGGCGGCGGGTTCTTCGCCCCCTGCCCCGCCCTGGACGCCGTCGTGTCCTCGACCAAGGTCGAGTGCCCCAACGCCGGGTGCCAGACGTACGTGCCCTACCACGAGGCCGCCGACCACCGGAGCGCCTGCCCCCACGCGCCCTGCGCCTGCACGGAGCCCGGCTGCGGCTTCGTCGGCGCGCCGCATGCGCTCGCCGGCCACCTCGCCGACCTCCACTCGGTGCCGGTGCACACCGTCCACTACGGCCGGGTCAGCCAGCTCCAGGTCCCGGTGTCGGGGCGCCAGCAGCTGCTCGTCGGCGAGGAGGACGGCCGCGCGTTCCTCCTGACCGTGGGCGCGCTCGGCGCCGCCGCGGCCGCCGTGTCGGTGGTGTGCATCAGGCAGAGCGCGTCCACGCAGCCGCGCTTCTCGTGCAAGATGTGGGTGAACCTGCTACAACCGGCGGACGCGGCGAACGGCGGCAGGGCGGACATGGTCCTGGTGGACATCCAGGTGAGGAGCAGCGCCACGCCCGGCGCGGTGGTCGTCCAACCGACGTTCCTGGCGGTGCCGCGGATGTACATAGCTCCGGTGGACGGGGATGCGGCGTCCATGGAGGTTCCCCTCAACATCCGCATCGACAAGATCTCCCGCTGATCAATCGATGTATCCCTTCTACTACTGTCATTTCGTGCTTCATGGTCTGGAGATCCAGCTTAAACTGTTTGGGTGCTGTTAATTAGATTTAGTGGAGTACAATGTCTTCCGGATTAGCAGCATTGAAATTTAATGTGAAACTTATTACATCTTTGCTGCTCCTGCACTAGCCACCCATGGCTTGCCGTTTTGGTGCAAAGTGCTGGACGCATGCCGCCGACTGGCACCCATCCCGTCTGAACCACCATAAAGCCATCATCTACCTCCGTCGCATCCTCCTCTGCTGCTATCCATCAGAATTCAGAATCAGAGGCAGCTTTAGCTCAGCCCCGTGGTGGACTGTTGTGTGGCGAGACATGCCTCCCCCCATGTTCCATTGCTTTCTTGAGCATTTTGCTGCTTCAGTGAAGATAGTATTACTCATTATGCACAACATTACCAGGTTATGCTAACGGACAGCGCTTCAAGCAAGTAGCCATTGAAGGGCAACCGAAGCTGCTTAGTCCTTTTCATCCCCAGATAATGTCCATATTATCCGGCAACTAATGTCTAGTATTAGTATCACAGAATGGCACATGAACATCCGAATTACAATTATTCCTTTATGAAAATGTTCACATCGATGAACTTGGGTTTCAGAACGGCAACAAAGGCAGTCAACAAAAATTGCCTAAACATATACGGGTTTTTGGAATTTCGAAATTAAGCAATTTTCGGTTAAGCTTAATCCAATCTAGTAATATAACAATTGTGCTGACAAAGAAAATCGCATAAGGCACACTAGAACGCTCTTATATTATGGGACGGAGGGAGTAGCATATTTGCATATTGACCAAGATCACATACCAATAGAAAGAGGTTCAGAATGTACAAGTCCCCTGAGGCCCTGAGAACCCCAATGTAGCACCGTCAGCAGCCTTGATGGTGAAGATGAGATGGTCGTCTGCCTTATAAAAAGTAGCCGAATAACAGGCGCTGGTCTGCTGCATACACAAATTTCTACGCTGCTGACATGATCCGGCTCTGGAGCAACAGGGTACGACGACATGGAGATAAGGATGCTTTGCTATTGTGGGTGCATAAACTAGACTGCTAATTCTGGTGTTTTTTGTCTTCTCCAGCTTGTCACTCCCTCTGCTACCTTACTAGTGTAAAAAACGCTTTTATATTATGGGATGGAGGGAGTAGATCTTAGTTTACCTTTTCATTTCAAAAAAAAAATAGCGGAAGTAGAGGGGCGGTCGTCGAAGATGTGTCGAGACATTCCAAAACGAGCTCGAGTATTTTAAAAAAGTGTAAAAAGTGTTTACAAATTTAAGAATTAGTCAATAATTTCTGTAATTGTTTGCCGATTTTGAAATGTTCACAGATTAATTTCTTTCCCAAAATAAATAGTATTCATGAATTTTTCAAAATGTTTACGCATTTAAAAAGTATTTGGTGATTTGAATTTATAATTTAGTTTCAAATTTAGAAAAAAACCGTGAATTTGAAAATTGTTCACCAATTAAAAAAATGTTCATCAGATTTATTTTTTGCTAATTTCCAAGAAAGATCATGAATTTTAAAAAATGTTCAAAAATATAAAATGGAATAAAAGGAATAAAGTCTGTGTTACTTCGTCTTCTCCTCTCCTGCTGTCATAAGCAGGCGTAGGTTTGCCATGTGGACTGTTGTGTGACTGTGACACGGTAAGTTGCGAGCGTGGATCATGTTTGGGGCTTCTTCACAAGTCACGTAAGATTGGTTAAAGAGTGTGGTATGGCAAGAAGCGAATGAGCGAGCGTATTGTTGCACTCTCTTCTCATGCTACAAGAGTATAATAGCTCACCTTGTATATATTGATATTTCTTCTTCTCAGCTTTTTTAGACATCTTTCTTCTTCTCAGCTAGGAGTATGAAACTAAACATACACACATGCCATGTAAGTGGATTGGGCCTTTGAGATTTTAGAATTTTACTAGGCTGGGGTATAAGATTTAGTGGGCCTACCCATAAAACCAAACACTAATATGCTAAACTAAACGTGGAAGGGCCCCGGGAGCGCCTATTCCACGCATAGCGCAATTCTTGTAGAGCAAACGCGCACCCATTCGCCCTCTCCATGGGCTGGCCTATTAGCGATTTTGGTAGGTTTTGACTGGGCCAGCCTGTTTGCAAATATTTTAAAACATGTTTTTGGTTTTTCAAAAAAACAATTGTTCTTCAATTTAGATAAGGTTCATGGATTTTCAAATAAAAACATGAGTCTTAAAAATAGAAATTTAAAAGATGTGTTGGGTTTCAATTTTTTCCCAAATTTTTTAAATGTTCCATAATTAAGAAATTATTTGCAATTTTTATAAAAATGTTCACAAATTCAAAAAATTTCCTAAATTCTAAAAGAATACTAATGAACTATAAAAAGTGTTTCCAAATGTAAAGATATTAATCATTTTGTATAAATGTTTTCAGATCTTAAAAAATGTTCACAGATTAAAAGAATGTTTATAAATTTTAAAAACTTCACAATTAAAAATTACTAGTAGAACGCCCGTGCGTTGCTACGGGCTACAATGCATATAGAAAAATCAGACGAATTATTAACGTCATCTTCAAGGTGGACTCAAAAAAAATATTCAAGATCGAAGCTCATTTCGTCCTCATACGTCCGGGTATGTTCGAAAATAAAACGGGCACCCGGCGGGCTCCGTAAAATTCTACCGTCTGTAAAATCCAGGCTCCCCAAATCCATCCGGTATGTGGAGGGTGGGTGAGGGGAAATGTGGTTGTCTGAACTATCCACGATGTTATCTCCAACATGTGGTCCCAACACAAAAACCTCACCCCACGACGCACCCTCCCTTTTCCTGCTGGACCCTCCCCTTCCTACTCGATTTTTCGTTGTAGCAAGACATTTATCGTTGGAGCCTCTCCTTTAAAACAGGATGACATCCACCTCACCTTCGTCATGGCGCCCTCTTCCCTCCACACCGTACTTCCCCACAGACCGCCAAGGAGGAATCCCCCGCTAACCGCCCCACTCTCTGCCCTGACCCCGCCCCCTCATGTTGTTGCCGATCCACCATCGCCATCAAGGAGGCATGCACCGCCCATGACGCCTCCGAGTCAAGAAGACGGATTTGATGTCTCCTGAGCCTTTGTAGCATTGTAACATATAGTTGAATGTCGTGCAATACCACGAAACAAAATATGATGCTCATTGTTGGGCATGGGCAACTGATACGTCATCATGTCTGTTATTAATTCTTGAGGCAACCAATTAATGCATTTACCCTTCTATCCTAACTAAAAAAATATGACTTGCTGGAAAAAATATGAACCACTCACTAATGCAATTTGTTGCGAAGCCATCTTTAGTGAAACACAATTTGCCATATTTTCCCAAGAAGGGAAATTATTTCATTTAGACGGCATCATGGATGTAAACTCCCCCTCCCTCCCTCTCTCTCCCTCTACCTCTCCCTCTCTCACACACACGGCGAAGTGCACATGGAGGCTATGTCCCTTTCAAGGGATGGCGGCAGCGAGTGCCTAGGCCATGGCGCAAAGCACATTGCCCATAGTGTACATAGTGGAGAATCCAAACAAGCCCAACCAAATAAGCAAAAATGGAAGGACAAAAAAAATGATGTCTCCAAAGGCAAATATTCTACTATTGAGGTTTTTAGTGTGCGCGTGGAGGTCGTATCCCTTTCAAGGGATGGCAGCAGCGAGCGCTCAGGCCATGGTGAAGAGCACATCGCCCATGGTTTACACGGTGGAGAATCCAAACAAGCCCAACCAAATAAGTAAAAATGGAAGAACAACAAACAATGAGAACACGGAAGGCAAATATTCCACTTCTCAGGTTTTTATTGCTAATCCATGACCAGCAGAGGAAAGCCAAATCGAATGAAGGAAGAGGTATGCTAAATAAAGGACCATTTATGCCTAACATCGTACCATCCAAACAAAATGCAGGAAGCATGCCCTTGCATATCTCAACTAATTCATAAGCAATTTTCACCATGAAAGTCATTTCTTATAAAAGTACAAAAGAATTAAAGCAAATAGTAAAATATATCTTACTACTTGGTTTAATTCGCCATGTTCCTCTGTTGCAAAATAAACTCTAACCAGCCTATAGTCAACTTTATCTTTAATATCCCAGTATTCCTTCAAATAGAGTAATTGTATATATGAAAAAAAATCTGCATCAAACGCTAAGCATACTCACTTAGAAGAGTCCAAAATCAAGTCTGATTGGTCACATCTATGTATCATTTCATCACTGTAAACTACAATTTCTTATGTTACTGTTGTTGCTACTCTTCCTTCATCTCTGCTCAACTAAAGCAAAGAATGAAAATTATATGGCCAAACACTTGATCAACTGGAACCCATTATGCAAACAATCGTTACAAAGCGGCCATAATTATTGGAAGGGGAAACTTCTCTTCACAACGATGGAATTTGAAATGCCAAGGTCATGATTGGGATCTAACCGATATTTATTGATATTCCCATCCGAGTGCATTGTATGCTCTCATAAAAGGCACTACAGTTTTCCAAGCCCTCACCAAGTTGTGTTGAATAAAATGAGCGGCCAACTGGGTAACACATGAATACAGAAAAGAATTTTGGCAATCAACAAAAATAATACGGAAAGAGATTGGTGAGAACATATATGACCTTCCAGTGTACAATTCACATAGAATGGTGTTAAATGCTTGACAGAATTCTTCACTATTGATTCCTCCGTACAAAATTGCATCCAATTGTACCATGACCAGAAATGTTCTCTCATGACTTAGACAGAGTAGCAACATCAGCAAACAACATTAATTAAATCGGATTATTGATATGCCAAGAATATTGTACCTCTATGTGAGGCTTGCCCAGCACCAAGATTATCTTCCTGTTCATGTAGTGTTAGTTAATATTTCCCAAACCCGGAGCACACCGCCTAAAGACATGATGACACATTTAAGGTTTTTAATCCTCAATGCCAATCAACTAATACAAAAACTTTCTGCTGCGACTTATGGGTGCTGGGTCCTCGGTGTCCTCGGTCTTCTCGGCCATGGGCGGTGCCGGCGGCGGGCACGGCGGTGGGCTCCGGGTCCTCGGTGTTGGGTCCTCGGCCTTCTCGGCCATGGGCGATGCCGACGGCGGGCACGGCAGTCGGCTCCTACCTGCCACAGCCCTCGGCGAGGCAGAAATAGGGAGATTGTGACACACTTCAATAGGTATTTAAAATAGAGAAGCATTCCAGAGTAGCTAAAAAAAGTACCAATTGCTATTGTTAATAGATTGTTATACTGGTGACATACCTGAACCAACCCATGATATTGTTATTCTGTATCATTGTTTCATTCCAAAAAAGTTGAGATGCTTGTTTTTGTTATGTCTTTGATATCTCCACAATGATGGATTTAATTATTTTACAATATGGCCAAAGCATTGTTGGAGTATGCATCATCATATAATTGCACAAAAAGTATTGCATAAATTAGAAGTTTGAATTAGAATTCAATCAAAGAACCTATTAAAAGATGAACATAAATTAGGATAAAATGACAATAATAATGTTCAGCAATAGTTGCAACGGGAACTTGGGAAGGAGAGGCAGATCGATAGCGTGCAGGTTTGCAGGTTTACCAATAACAATGTTCACCAATAATTATTATCACCAACAATAGCTGTTTTCTGTTTCTAATAGGAATGTTCAGGAAATTAGAAGTGCAAACTCACCTGCTAACACACACGAGTGCACATGCACATATGCGCGCACATCAACTCTGCCTCTTTGGCGATACACTCCAGATTAGCCATGCATCATTTTTGTAGCCAGTGGTGCAGACAGAACTAACTGATTACTGATTAAATCTAAGTCAAAAAATAATGTTTAAAACGACCGATCAATCGAGATTATGAACATACCACAAGAGCAGCGGCAGCGGCATACACGCCCGAACATTCGCCTTTCCAGCTATGATGTCATACAGCACGCATCTTAATTTTGTTGCTTAGTTCTATCTCACTGTCAGTCAATTGTTGATTGTGCCTCTGGCCGCACTGAGCCATGAGCTTGGTCTCCATCTGGAGACACTTGAAATGAACAAACTAAATTATTCAGCAAATAACATAGGCAAGAATGAATTACTGTCTGTACGTCTATCTGTCAGTCAAATCCCAGTTTAATTACCAAGTGGGCAAGAGGAATCTTTCTATAGCGTCACGATCTGCTGCACATCGATGGATTCGGGAGGATTGCAGATGTAGTAC
This sequence comes from Thinopyrum elongatum, assembly GCA_011799875.1. NCBI lineage: Eukaryota > Viridiplantae > Streptophyta > Magnoliopsida > Poales > Poaceae > Thinopyrum > Thinopyrum elongatum. The sequence goes on from CM022299.1 coordinate 58,276,133, forward strand.
TGGCAGAGGTACTTCCTGTAGAGGTGCTTGTCTGACTCGACAAGCACATAGATGGGCAGCAGCCTACACCATCTCCATCCCTTCTCCAAAAATTGTATCCCTCGCAATAACAACGAACGCATATGCATTAGTGAATGAAGATTGTTATATCAGATGATCCATCAGCATCATACTCGTAGTATATATGAATGGACATAGGAACCTGGATTTGATTAGAGCGCTCGCCTCGCATGCTCCACCGCCGCACATGGGAATCTGAGAATGCCGTGACCTGGGGTTCCACAATGGCGGCGGCGGCGGTCAGCGGAGGAGCAAGACGTTGGCGGCGTAGAGTTCCACGATGGCGGCGGCGGCGTCCACGCCCTAGGAGATAGATCGAGGGAGACGTTCTATCGCGAGAGGAGCCACAACATACGTTTTTTCGTTCTGTGGCTTGGGAGGCAAAAAAAAATCAGACGGAAATAAATCATGGAGCGGAGACTACCAAGTACTGATCTTTAAAAATTGATTAAAGATTGATCATGATTCATTACTTTCCATATAAAAGTTACCAAATATACCGAAATTGATCTTAATTAGTTTCATCCCTTTTCATATAAAATCGGTTTAAATAGATCGTGGGTAAAATCCGGTTTAAATATGTTGATGGGACAAAAAAATGATGGGGGAGAATTAACCGGAGTGAGGCGAGACTACCAACTCCTCCATTAGGAGTAGAGATTCATGCATTTTTAAAAGGGTCATTAATTAAAAAATGTAGGTATAGGCGGCGGATGTCTGACCTTCGGAGTTGTCGTTCGTCACGAGTTTGAAAATTGTTTGTTTATTTGAAAAATATTCATGAATTTAGAAATTATTTTCCATATAGAGAAAACTGAAGAATTTTAAAATGTGCACCAATGAAAAAACTCATGAATTTTAAAAATATTTGCAAATTTCAAAAAATTATTCACGAATTTAGAAAATGTTCACAAAATGTAAAATGGAATAAACAAATTAAATTCTGGGCTATCTCCATCGCCGCCTCCTCTGCTCCTATCTATTGGAAGCAACCAGAGGTAGCTTTGCCATGTGAACTGTTGTGTGACGTGATATGGTAAGTTGTGAGTGTGGATCATGCGTTTGGGCATTGTAGGAGGCAACGAGGGGTTAGCTCATGGTACACGATGTGGACATCGAATTCCGCGTGGGCCGAACAAACTAAAAGTAGCAACTTGAATGATTAAAAATCGAGCGGCGCAACACATAGAATGCACCAAATGCAACCTCTATATCATGGTCTGCATATCATTTGGCAGCCCTCATTGCACTCGGGGGTCGTTCGATACACGACGTTTGGTTGGCAACACTTGAGGGTTTATATATATGAAGCCTATGGTTGCTCCCGGCCTAATATTTTAGTCACTCATTTTCACTAATGATGACCTTACCATAAATTACACTATACGTGCAATAGAGAAATAATACCTTTTCAGTCCTAGCTACTAAATAAATAACATTTCGTCCTAGCTACTAACAAATGCCAGTACCAAACTAATAGTCATATGGTGAGGACAAGTAGCGTGGTTGATATTTGGTCGTAGTTCCTACGTAGATCGTCCCGTTGCATGCTTTTGTATGAAAATAGAAATCGCGAAATGGGTAGTATAGTTGTGGGAGGTGAATATGAAGGTTGATCGGACACCATCCACGGACGTGACCGGATGTGTCCACGGATGTTTGGACACTTAAATTTGCTATGTGTGGTTGTAGACGCTCTTATTGCTCTACGGGCAGTCTAGCCGTGAGATCCTAGAGGTAGAGGAGCATCCGTGCGCCATTATTTCTTTGGATTGGATTGGAAGCAGTGGCTCAGAGCTTGCATGTGCGTGGCCTTATGAGGCTGCCGATGATCTTGAAACAAAAGGGCATTTCGTGGAGCATTTGTGATCCGTGGCAGGGAGCGCGCTCCCATACAAACAGAGAATACAACGTGAGCTGACAGAGACTCCAATTAAAACCCCACTCCACCAAACACTGCTGCACAAATTAAGAAGCACAAATCATCCGCAAATTAATTAACAACCATGCAAATCCATCCATTGCGGGGTTTTCCATCATAAAATCATAGACTCATAGTACGTACTAGGGTTCACGTGCAGCTAGGACAATGACCCAAATAAAACAGTAGTAGTAGCCATCGTGATCAAGTTAGAGAGGCCAAGGCTAGCTAATTCAGGAGGGAGAGCTTGGTGAGATAAAGGCGCAGATGAAGCTCGCCGGACTCTCCGTGCAGCATGTTGGGGTTGACGTGCGCGTGGAGCCAGCCCTGCTCCATGTCCACCTCGCCGGGGACGGAGCAGCTCGCCACCGTCGCTTTCAGCTGGAAGCTGCTCGTGAGTGGCTGGCCCGGGGCCACCGGAGGACCGTCCACCCAGAGCACGCCCGTGTACGGAGGAATCGCGTTGCCCCTGACAGACGACGTTGACGGGGCGGCGGCCGCCCGGGTCCCTGCCGGCGCCCACGGCCAGGAGGAACACACAGTTGTCGTCCGCGACCAGCAGGCGGCGCTGGTCCTCCGACGACGCCGGCACGACGAACGGTTTGGCCACCTCGTACATGATCTTCTCCACCGGCCACGTGTTCGCCGGACCGCGCCGCGAGGTGGCGCACGAGGTTCGGCGGCGAGCCCTCGAACCGGCAGTCGAAGCAGTAGCAGGGCGCGTGCCTGCAGCTGGCCGCGTGGTCGGCAGCCGAGTGGTAGGCCATGGACCTCGGGCAGCCGAGACGCTTGTAGGGGCACGCCACCTTGTAGGCGTCCACCACGCCGTCCATGAAGCGGGAGCGGGTGTAGTTCACGTCGCGCCCGCATGGAATGCAGTGCTTGTTCGCGCCGCCGCCGTCGCCGTCGACACCGCAGGCGTAGCACACGAAATGCTCGTTCTCGCACTGCAATCCACAAGGCCATGTAAGATTCAAGCTTCATTTTCCTTCCACAGGCAAGTCTAGCTAGTAGCTACTAGTTCAAATGTAGGGGCGAGTACCTTGAAAACTGGAGGCCTGAGGGGGCCAGGACAGGCGGCGCAGTGGAACAATTTCTTCGGCAGGTCCAGATTGACGGCCTCCACCTCTTCCTCCACCACTGCCCCATGTTCTTGTTCGGCCACTTCGGCGCCTTCGTCCTCCGGCTTCACCACGCGCACCGGCTTCGCAATGGCTACTGGACTGGGGGCCGCCGGCGCCGGCGCCATGGCGGCCACTGGACTGGTCACCGCCAGGTCCTCCACCGTGGCATCTTGCGGCGCAACGGCCGCTGAACTGGGTGCCGCCAGGTCCACCACCGTGGGGGACGCAGGCGCCGGCGACAGGACGGCCAGAGGAGTAGTCTCCGCCACGGTGGCGGCTGGCTTTGCCATGGCAACGGGGCTGGGCGCCAGCGCCGCTGGAGCCACGGTGGCCGCCGGACTGCAGGCTAGCGCCGCGACGCTCGACTTCTTGCCGCCGCTGCCCTGGCCGTTGTGAGAAAACCGCTGCCTCTTGTTATTCTGTTCCCCCATAGCGATTGACCGGCGCGCGCAGCTGAAATATTGAGCGGCCGGAGTGGGCGATCGGAAATTATTGAGAGAGAGAGAGAGAGGGAGAGGGAGAGGGAGAGAGACTTACTGGAAGAAGAACAAACTAGCTGTGGTGGTAGTGGTTCCTCTGCTTTGACCGAGGCGAGGGCGTGAAGTGTGCACCCGTGACCTTGGTTCTGTAGTTGAGCTGATCGACACCCAAGCTCTCCAAGTTCCGAAATGCATATATCTTTTGCTGCTTTTTTTTCGAGTTTATATCTGCTGCTACTGGACTCACCTCCCTTCTGCCTATGATGCAACTCTCACGAAGCGTTCCTTTCCTTAGCGACGGCAGAGTTACACCTTCCCTCCACGCAACACCGGCAAGCCCGTGGATTCACCTCCCTTCGGCGTGCCACTTCGACAGACAATGGCGGGGAGGTGAATTCATGTGCCTCTGGTCCAGTTAGTAGTTTAGATTAGGGTGACCCTCATAGGGGCTGCGTTCAGGCGGATAGTGGTGTTTCTTCTTCGAGTTGGCCCTCTAGGCTCCGATCCTCCTTGTGTTCGTCCGTCTGGGCGGAATCGACATAGCTCCGGCGTACACTCCTTGAGCGGTGAGGTTAGGATCTCTCGCCGTATGTGTGCGACGACGAGATCTGACGTCAGGCACTTCAGATCGATTCAAGGGTTCAACGACGACGATTGCGGCTCTAGGACGTTGGTCGTTAGGGGCATGTGCATGAAGACTACCCGGCTGTCATCAACAAGGTCGGGTTGGCTGCGCGTCAGCGACTCGTTCAACGGGTGATAGTGGTCCAGAGGCCTCAATGTATTTCTTTTTGTTATGTTGGTGGTGTTTTGTATTTCTGGTGAACTTTTTTGAGAGATCCGGATGTTTTTTTTCGCCCCAAAAATACTTGTACTACACTTCATTTGTTTCGAAGTTCCTCATAATTTAGGAATGAAAGTGATGTGCACACGATTTGTTCAACACAATCTACGCACGACATAATTAGAAGCCACACAGATTAAGAAAACAAGGCAATCCAATGGTGTAGGTGACTTGTGAATCGTGAGTGAATCTGTCATGTGCATAGCAGTGCTCATTTAGCAATGCCATGGCACTCAATTCCTACCTTGTTCGTATTCACGCATTTCCTGAAATAGTACAACCAAAATAGGCCCCGCCATCATCCATTCTTAAGGCCTCGTACAAATTTAACCGTTACAAAGTGTTAATTAAAATTTGAAAGTACTTATATCATACATAATGCATGTATCAAATTTTACATAATTACTACTCCTACTTGATTAGCATAAATATTTTTTATGCATTATTGCGCCTCAAAAGTTAACAAAGTTTGGTTACAAAACTTGTACGACTCGACTATGCATTAGGAACGGCATATATATAGACATTTCTTTCCACAACTTTTGCATTCGTTCCACTGTTGGTATAGCTGAAACCTCACCCTCAAACTCCTGCACACAAAAAAGAAAAAGGTGATGAGTATCATTCTTCAAGGCATCATACAAATTTAACCGTTACGAAATGTCACCAAAAAATTGAAAGCAGTACTTGTCATTCATAATGCATCAAAATTAACATAATTACTTGATTAGTATAAATCTCCACAACGGTGCCGAGACATTTCAGATTATTCCACAACGGTGCCGAGACATTTCTTTCCACAACGTTTGCGTTCATTCCACTGTTGCTATAGCTGAAACCTCACCTCCAAAGTCCAAACTCCTGCACACACAAAATAAAAAGGTGACGAGCAGATAGTACAGTAACTCCCAGCCAGCCAGTCGGAAGCTAGCATGCATTTCGACAGCTCAAGCAAGGACCACTGGACGTACGTGACCCTTTTTTTTTTTGAGCAAAAGAGGGGTTCCCCTCCGATTTCCATTAGAGAAACCAGCATAAGTTCAGTACAAAAGGACGATTACAGACTAACATAGCCAACACATCTAGAGAAGTATCCAGCCGCCACTAGCAGCAACCCACCCGCACTAGTAAGAACATGAGACATACCAGCAACCTATTACAAATCTACCAAAAGAAAACCAAGCTCTAACAGAGCAGATGACAGGAGCTGGAGTAGTTACTTCTTCTTCCGAGGAGCATACATCATCACATATGTAGCCTTGGTCCACAAAAACGCCATCCCTGCGAAGCCCTGTAAATTTCACTTGCCACCTGTTCGATGAGTCTTGCTCCCAGCATCAACGTTTTTTCCTCTGGGTCCTTTTTCTGCAAAACAGACCAGTCAGTGATCCAATTACACATTCTTTTGATGATCCCAATTGGGTCATTTACATGTTTTCTGCCAAAGATAATATCATTTCTACAGTTCCAGATCGCCCACAGCAGGGCCGAAGTGCCAGTCAATATCAGTTTCTTGTCATTTTTATTAAATTTCTTAAGCCAGCTTCCAAAACAATCGTTCAGATCCCTCGGGATCTGTTTTAAGTCAAAAGCACACCCCACCAGACTCCAGATGAGCCTAGCCACAAAACAGGAAAAGAAAAGGTGATCAATGTTCTCCTCTTTTCCGCATAGTACACACTGCTTGTCCCCCTTCCAACCCCTCTTTAGCAGATTATCTCTAGTTAGAATACTTCTTTTATTCAAAAGCCACAGGAAAAACTTAATTTTCACAGGTACTTTCACTTTCCACAAGAATTTCTGCGGGAAGCCCATATCTGTTTTAATGAGATGCAGGTAAAGAGATTTTACAGAAAATTTCCTGTTTGTAGTTAGCATCCACATAGGTCTGTCCCTCCCCCCATGCATCAAAATTTCCTCACATCTCTTTTTTAGATTATCCCAGAGTTTTTCAGAATCCCCAAACAGGATTCTTCTGAAAGAGATCGCCCCCCATCCTCCATCTACCACCTCTCTAACAGAGATGTTTCTATCATTACTAATGGAATAAAGAGAAGGGTAGGCCTCCTTCAAGGGTTTATCATCGACCCACCAATCTTCCCAAAATCTGGTATTTCTACCATCACCAAGCTTTTTTTTTATGTGGGGACAAACATATTTTCTGATTTTGAGAAGACTAGACCAGAATTGTGAGTCTCCGTTTTTATGTTTAATCCCAGATAGACATTTATCTTTAATGTACTTAGATCTAATTATATCTTGCCAGAGTCCTTCTTCATCTTCCAGTTTCCATATCTACTTGGCAAGTAAAGCAATATTGAAGATTTCAAGGCTGGTAACTCCCAAACCCCCTTGCTGTTTTGGGAGACAGCACGTTTTCCATTTGACCAAGTGATATTTCTTTTTATCTTCTTCAGCTTGCCACACCAACCTAGCTCTATAAAAATCAAGTTTTTTCCTAACTCCAGCAGGGCGTAGGTAGAACGACATCATATAAATGGGTATGTTTGTGAGGCAAGATTGCACCAGTGTAACTCTACCAGCTATATTGAGCAATCTACCCTGCTAGCAAGCACACCTCTTTTCAATTTTTTCGGTCACATTTTTCCACATGCTATTTCTAATTCTTTTATTATAGACAGGTAGGCCAAGATATTTCAGAGGCATCTCACCCAGAGCACAAGTGAAAATCTCTTGATAAAGATCACCTTTGTTGTTTGCTTCCCCAAAGAGATATATATCACTTTTGTGAAAGTTTATTGTCAGTCCAGACATTTGTTCAAAAGCAGTTAGTATAAATTTGAGATTTCTAGCTGATTCCTCATCATCCTGTAGCAGGAATATAGTGTCATCAGCATATTGTAACATATTCACCCCATTATCATGAACATCAGTGAGGACCCCTTTAATATACCCTTCAATCTTAGCTTTATCCATAATCATCGCTAGGGCATCTACTGCCAGATCAAATAGTAGGGGAGAAAGAGAATCCCCCTGCCTAAGCCCTTTGAAAGTTTTGAAGAAATGTCCCACACTGTCATTAACTTTCACCCCCACCTGACCCCCTCTCATGGTATGCATCACCCAATCACACCATTTGTCAGGGAAGTTTTTCAGCCTCAGCACCTTGTGAACAAAAGGCCATTTAATCTTATCATATGCTTTTTCAAAGTCAACCTTGAATAGCATAGCATTTTGCTTTTTAGTATGTATAGAGTTTAAGGCTTCATGTAGGATAACCACTCCCTCCATAATATACCTACCTTTGACAAAGGCTGTTTGGATAGGAGAGATTATGGGATTAATTACTTTACTAAGTCTATTCATCAAGACTTTTAGTAATGATTTTGAAACTAACATTCAGCAGACAGATGGGTCTGAATTTTTGGATCTGTTTAGCATCTTTTACTTTAGGAACCAAGGTAATAATTCCATAGTTAAGCCTAGCTAGGTCAACTTTTCCACTATGGAAATCATCCAATATTTTTTTCAGGTCATTCTTGATCATCTCCCAAAAATTCTGATAAAATTCAACAACAAAACCATCTGGCCGTGGACTTTTATTTTTTTCCATGGAGAAAACCACCTCTTTAATTTCATCCATGGAAAAATGTTTGATCAACTCTTCTTGTGCCTGGGGAAAATCCCCTCAGTCCCTTGAATATTGAGATTTATATTGGAGGTCTCTGCCTGCCCAAACAAGTTTTTATAAAATCTAGTAATATAGTCCATGAGTTCTTTTTCCCCCTCAATCACTTCCCCATCCTGTTCCAATTTCAGAATTCTATTTTTCCTTCTCCTCCCATTCACCTTGGCATGGTAATATCTAGTATTGGAGTCTCCCTCTTTAATTTCTTTATCTTTATATCATTGCAACCATTTGATTTCTTCTATTTTAAGTAGCTCCTTTAGCTCTTTTCTTAACTTTTTTTGTAAATCTCTGTCTTGAGCACTTATACCTCTGATTTCAGCATTTTTATCCATTACATCAAGTAAGGCCATTAATTCTTTTTTTCTTTTTCTGTATGCAGCATTTGCATTTAGGACCCATCCTTTAATCTTCCGTCTTATATTCCTAAGTTTCTTCTGCCAGCTGTCCAAGCTAGATCCATTGCAATTAATCTCCCAATTTTTCTCCACGAATTCTTTAAATCCTTCCATCACCATCCAAACATTTTCAAATCTGAAAATAGGTGGGGTAGTTCTCTGCTCCCCTGAGTCTAGTATCAGGGGAGTGTGGTCAGAGATCTCCCTTTCCAAAGCATTAACTATGGCCATTGGATATTTTCCTTCCCAATCTAGGCAGATCAAAATTCTATCCAACTTTTCATAAGTAGGATCTGGGAGATTATTGGCCCAAGTGTATTTTCTACCATTAATAGGTATGTCTCTGAGTCCAGCATGTTCTATTATGGCATTAAACACAAAACTAAAGTGATCAGTTCCCCCTGGTTTGTTTTTTTCAGAACTATTTCTGATAATATTAAAATCTCCCCCAACTACACATGGTAAGGGGTTATCTTGATGTACGTGACCTATGGATGGGCTATGCATGGTGTACGCTACTGCATGCTACAAAGAGTTATGTTTTTCGTCATCAACTTTCTTTTTAAAGGCATGGGCTTCTTGCTTTATTTGGTGCAAAAGGTTTGGCAGCAGGAGTACTGGCTATACTACTACAGTAGCCTAGCATGTCAAGCCTCTAGGCGCAAGCTAGTAGCTCGTACAGGTTTCTACTGTTCTCCATGGACTGTTGTTCCTTGTGTTTGCCCGTGCGTCTGCTGCCTCATAAGAGTTTGGTGTGCTCACGCTATGTATGTGCTAGAGCGGCCACCATTGCAATATGTACGATTTAATAAATCAATAGGAAATTTATTATCATATGTCTAATAATCATCATATCGTTTAAATGCATCGTCTATACCATCAAACTAGTGTGGTTTCAATTCAAATCTGTGAAAATTGGACGTCTACGGCAAAAACAACTCTTAATCGGGTTATTTATTGTTAAAATAGAAACCTAATCAACTGAACAACAAAGGGCGTTTTGATCATTTCAGAATATTTCAGCACAATTACCAAATGACTACATCTCAGCTCCAACCTTCCAGCTACAGCCGCTCCTTGCAGCCGAAGCTGTTGCAGCTGCAACCGAAGAAGTTGCAGCCCAAACAAACGCACCCATAGATCGCCGCTCCTCTCGGGGGTGACTCGGGTGGAGTCCTAGCCAGCCCGTTACAGCTCGGGAGGAGTCCCAGCAAGCCCGTTACATCCTCCCCGCCCCTCTCCCCCGTCATATCCTCCCCTTGCTGCCGGTGGAGGGCGCCCATGGACAAAGCCTGCGCAGCAGCAACGGCAACATGGCCGTCCTCTCGCGCGAACCGCGAAGGCATCGGTGGCGTGGAGGCACGGTGCAATCTTACTAGCCATTAGAGTCGTGGTAGACCTACCGTTGGAGCTCCTTCCGGCGTGTGGTGGCAATACGTTGCCGAATCTGCCCACCTGAGTCCAGGTCTACTAGATACATGGCGGTATATGGGCGAGCAACAATGCTTGCATCCTTGGTGGTGCACGAGAGCACGACAACCTGCCTCCTAGATGGCGCGTGAGAGAGGTTGTGTGTCTGCGTTTGATTTGCATTTTTTTTTTGGAAAAGGAGGTTAAAACCCCCGGTCTCTGCATCAATCGATGCATACAGTCATCTTTAATAATTATTCAACAAAGGTCTGACAAAAACATACATCAAACCACTCGAAGCCATCACACACATCTAGAAACTCGATAATGTGGAGTGCTCTCACTCCTCATATCTAAAACCGGTGTTGTCGCCGGCTCAACCGCATAACGCATCGAAACCTATAGCCGGTGCAGCAAACCTAAAGCGTACATCACATGCACACGTTTTAGAAGCCGTCATCATCATCGAACTGTTGATCTATTTTCAGGAAATAGATCCGCGTCATCCTTGCCAGTCCGGCCATCCGTCAATGCCACCACGGCACCCAACGGCGCCACCGCCCTGCACTTTTCCATCCACACATATGTGACACCGAGACTCAGCTGCACCATGCCGCCAAGACCCACCGTCGTCGACAAGGTAGATACAACGCTGCTCCTCCTGCCAACCTCACCACACCAGCCACCGACACCACCTTGGTGCCAAGTAACACCACCTCCCTGCGCGCAAACTGCTGAGCACGTCGCAGCCGCCGCCGGTACACCGCAGCACCATGCCGCTAAGTACCACCAGTCGACACAGATTGAAGTCTCTGGAAGATCTGTCATGTGTAGCACCTTCCAAACAGGCATGACATAGCGTAGCACCTATCGGCCAGACATGACTTGACATCTCCACCGAAGCTACATGCAAGACAAAGCCGCTCCACCTCCTGCCTCTGTCTTCCAGCACTGCTCTACAAATGATGCTCCCAAGAAAGAAACGACACCGCAGTGTCGCCATCGTCCGATCTGGATAATATTTGGCTTGGAGAATCGGCCACAAAGGCCTCTACTACCCTTTACTGCCATGCTAGTTGGGCTGGGCCGTTGGTGATTCCCTATGAGCAGAGTATGAGGTTTCTTTGGAGAGGCAACCCGTGAAACAGACTCTTTTTTTTTTGAGAAATGGAACGGATTGACGTTCTTCTAGATAAAATATCTTGTGTTTGAATCAAATGTTCGTCAAAGATATATAATGATTATTTACAATTAATAATTTAGCTATCCACTTATCCATACACAAGATATTTACTATCTACTATATTCATTACGTGAATTAAAGCATTGATCAATCATTTAATCTATACTTCTAATGAATTAGGCATATACATCTATTTAAACACACAAATCGGAATAATATAATAACAACACAAAGAAAGGAAGAATTGTAGGTACACGGGCGTAACCAGCCTCTTACCCTCCTGTAGCCTGGCCAAATGGGCCGGCACGGCACGTCTCGGCACGGTCCGGCCTGAGTTAGACGGGCCAGGCATGTCACGGCGCGACCGGGCATGCTTAGTACGTGGGCCGTGTTGGGCCGGCACATGTGCTGACCTCCGTGGCCTAGACACGACACTACTATTAAACGGGCCGGGCCATCGGCACGTTTAGCCGCCAACCCACCTATTGGCCTATTGGCATATTGGGCTGCCTATCGGTCCCGATTAACCATGTGCCGGGTCGGCCCATCACGAGGCAGGCACGCGTGCTAACATGTCGGCCTGCCGGGCACGGCCTAGTTGGCTAGGTTTCGTTTACACCATGGCAATGCTGAAGAGGAACACGAGCGTCTTATGCTTCGTGGCCACCCTCATGGTAGTCATGGCTATTACCTTTGTTCTCTTCTCGCGCGACGCCCACAAACAGGTTGATAACTGAATTTTATCATGGTGGCCACGCTCAACCAATAATGTAAGCCAAAGGCAGAAGAAAACGAGAACTCCACGAATATTTTGTTCAGAAGAATTGAAAATTTCCCAAAAGTTAAATTTGTTCATTATCCCATACTTGTTTATCTTTTGTGATGCAATACTGAAGTATGGCGAGTCAAGCAAAAGCAAAGAAAACAACATCTCACAATCCGTATAGTACTTTTTAGATGTGAAAACAAATGTGCATTCGAGGGATGCCGCGAGAGGAAAAATAGTGGAAACCTTCTTGCATGTGCGTGGCCTTGTGAGGCTGCCCATGATCTTGCAACAAAAGGGCAAGATAGTGATGCATGGCAGGAGCCCTGCTCCCATACAAACAAAGAATACAACGTGGGCTGATAGAGATTCCAATTTCTCTCATTTCAAAACCCCACTTCACCAAACACTGGTGCACAAATTAAGAAGCGAAAAATCATCCGAAATTAATTAGCAAGTGAAGGCGCACTGTGCAAATCCATCCATACCGGGGTTTTCTACCATAAATTACTAGCTAGGGTTCATGTGCATCTAGGACGGTGACCCAACGAAAACAGTAGCAAAGGCCATAGTGTTTAGCTAGGTTAACGAGGCCGGGCTAATTCACGCCAACTTAGTGAGACAAAGTCGCAGATGAAGCTCGCCGGACTCTCCGTGCAGCATGTTGGGGTTGATTTGAGCATCTCTAGCATATACCGCAAAAGCTCGTCGCCCGTAAAATTCCATCCATTTTGCGGGATCTTGTGTTTTTTGCCCCCAAATAGATCCGCTAAATTTAGCCTGACCCATAAAAAATTTGGAGACGGCCCGCAAAACCATCCCTCAGACGCTATATCTACGGGTTCGGTCGGGATTTAGGGTTACGAAACCTTATCCGTCCGCCGCGAAATCGCTCGCCCCACCAATAGCCATCCCTTCCTCCGGTGTCAAATCCCGCCTCGAATCCGCCATCTTTTTCTCCTCCTCCATGGCCGGTGCTGCTCGCAGGTGTGGCGGCTGTGGCGGGTCGCCGACGCGCAAGCTTGCCCGGCATGACGCGGAGGCCGGCAGCACCATCCAGCCTGCCGTCAAGCCATGGCGATCCAAGCAGGCGCGCGACCGCGTCCGCCTCTCCCGCGTCACGGGCGGAGCCTGTGGGCCCGGTTCAACGAGCTTCACGGCAATCTTTTCCCGCACATCAAGCGGTGCCGGGACACCGCTGAGGAGCTCGCCCTCGCCGACGCGCTCCGCAAGTCCGCCAAGGCCTAATACCTCGGCCTAGATGAGTGAGAGTCGGTCGATTTAGTTTAGTTTAGTTTCGGGTGTGATGAACTATGTATGGACTATGCTTTTAAATTTGTAGCGCGGAGAGGTTTTTAAATTTTCAGTACGAGATACGGGTTATGTTCTGCCGAAACCTACATGTTCCCGCAAAATAATTTTAGGGAGAACTACAAAACGATTTTGCAGTACCGGCTTTTGCGGGATTTTCTCTTGGCCGCGGGGGTCGCCCACAGAGTGAGATGCACGGGCAAGCGGTCAGAGGCTGCATTTGCATGTGCATGGCCTTGTGAGGCTGCCGATGATCTTCAACAAAAGGGCAAGACGTGATGCATTTGTGATCCCTGGCAGGGAGCCCTGCTCCCATACAAACAGAGAACACAACGTGGGCAGACAGAGATTCCAATTTCTTTCATTTCAAAAACCCACTGCACCAAACACTGCTGCACAAATTAAGAAGCGCAAATCATCCGAAATTAATTAACAAGTCAAGGCGCACCATGCAAATCCATCCATACCGGGTTCCATCATAAAATCATAGTACTAGCTAGGGTTCATGTGCATTTAGGACAGTGACCCAACGAAAACAGTAGCAAAGGCCATGGTGATTAATTAGCTAGGTTAGCGAGGCCGGGCTAACTCACGCTAACTTAGTGAGACAAAGGCGCAGATGAAGCTCGCCCGACTCTCCGTGCAGCATGTTGGGGTTGACATGGACGTGGAGCCAGCCCTGCTCCATGTCCACGGCGCCGGGGACGGAGCAGCTCGCCACCGTCGCCTTCAGCCTGAAGCTGCACCCGAGCGGTTGGCGCGGGGGCGCCGGAGTGCCGTCCACCCAGAGCACGCCCGTGTACAGGGGCTTCGCGTCGGCGTCGGCATCGGCGTTGCCCCTGACGCACACGACGGTGACGGGGCGGCGCCCGGCCGGCTCCCTGCCGGCGCCCACGGCCAGGAGGAACACGCGGCCGTCGTCCGTGACCAGCAGGCGGCGCTGGTCCTCGGACGACGCCGGCACGACGAACGGCTGGGGCACCTCGTACTTGATCTTCTCCACAGGCCACGCGTGCTCGCCGGACGGCGACGCAAGGTGGCGCACGAGCCTCGCCGGCGAGCCCACGAACCGGCAGTCGAAGCAGTAGCAGGGCGCGTGCTTGCAGCTGGCCTTGTGGTCGGCGGCCGAGTGGTAGGGGATGTCGTCCATGGCGCAGCCGTAGCCCTTGTAGAGGCACGGCACCTTGTAGGCGTCGACCACGTACGCCGTCCATGAACCGGGAGTGGGTGTAGGACACTTCGCGTCCGCATGGACCGCAGTGCTTGTCGCCGCCGCCGCCGCAGGCGTGGCAAACGAAATGCTCGTTCTCGCACTGCAAATTCAACCTTCAGTTTCCTTCCACAGGTAATTCTAACTAGTACAGTAGTTCAAATGTAGGAATCGGAGCGAGACGAGAGCGATTACCCTGAATACCGGAGGCTTGAGGGGGCAAAGACAGGCGGCGCAGTGAAACAACTTCTTGGGCAAGGCCAAGCTGGCGACCTCCACATCTTCCGTCGCCCCGGCTGCCATTGCCGCATCTTCTTGTTTGGCCACTTCGTCTTCCGGCTTCACCGCGCGGCCTGGCTTCACAATGGCCACCGGACCTGTCGCCTCCAGGTCCACCACCATGGCAGCTGGCTTCGCAATGGCCGCTGAACTGGGGGCCGCCGGCGCGGGCGCCATGGCGGCCACTGGAGTGGTCAGCACGACCGTGGCGGCTGGCGTAGTCATGTCTCCCTCCGTCGTGGCCGCTGGACTGGGCGCGGCCGGCGCCGGCGGCATGGCGGCCAGGGGACTGGTCACCGCCATCGTGGGGGCCGGCTTTGCCGTGGCAACGGGGCTGGGCGCCGCGGTGGCCACCGGACTGAAGGATAGCGCCAGGACGCTCGACTTGTTGCCGCCGCTCCCCTCCGCCCGTGGCCTCTTCTTGTGCTGCTGCTGCTCCCCCATAGAGATCCACCGGTGCGCCAACTGAAATTTTGACCGGCCGGAGTGGGGATCGTATCACAACTATTTGAGAGAGAGATTTGAGAGAGAGAGAGGGAGAATTACCGGAAGAACCGAAGAGGCTAGCTGTGGTGGGCGGTTGTTCTGCTGCTGGAAAAAGACAGGGTTGCTCTGCTTTGACCAATGGACAATGGTCTGAAGTGAAGGTAAAGTGTTCACTGTCTCCTTGGTACACTAGTACGTTCTGCTGCTTTTTTTTTTCTTCTTTTCTTTTCCTTGAGTTGATCTGCTGCTGCTTTCATAAAGGGTGTTTCACTCTTTCTGCTGCAACAGAGGAATTTCGTAGAGATTTTGGCGTGTTCTATCTATACTTAACTTTAAAGTTTTTCCCTATGCAAATTGTTTGATTTAGTAGACTAAGTCTATTTTTGCAAGTTGTTCTTCAACATGATTCTATCAAGTCCAACGTCTTAAATTGTCACACTGATCCAATTTTTCATGAAAAATTATGCGTCTTTTCTATAGTGCAACCGAACAACTTGTATTACACACCCTCTATTTCAGAGTTTCTCATAATTTAACAATGCCATGGCACTCAGTTCCTACATTCTTCGTATTCACGCGTTTCGTGATATATTAACACCCAAAATATAGGCCCCACCACCATCCATTCTTCAAGGCATCATGCAAATTTAACCGTTACAAAATGTAATGTAGATTTTGAAAGTAGTTATCATTCATAATTGTCAAATTTTACATAATTATTATTTCATTAGAAATTGTCAAATTTTACATAATTATTATTTCATTAGAACAAATACTTTTTATGGATTGCCACTCAAAAGCCAATGAAGTTTGGTTACAAAACTTGCACGACTCGACGGCATAGTACCATAAAAACACGTTTTCTTCCCCGAACCTTTTGCATTGATGCCACGTTTTTTGTGTGCTTGTTCACCCATTTCAATCCGTATATAGTCCATATTAAAATATTCAAAACATTATAGATTTTTGAATTGGAGGGAGTACCATCCAAAATACGAATTCTACTTTATATTCCATGTATGTATTCATTCCATGGTTGCTAGCTGAAACCTCACCACCAAACTCCTGCACAAAAGAAAAAGGTCACGATCAGATAATAACTCCCAGCCACTCCCAAGCTAGCATTTCGATAGCTCATATAAAGGACAACCACTTACTACGTGACATATGGGCCATGGTGTGCTACATATGGGCCATTTAATTTTCTTTTAAAGGCAATTGGCTTCTTGCTTTATTTGGTGCAAAAGATTTGGCAGTCCTACTGGCTATAGTAGTACTACACTAGCGTGGCGTGTCAAGCTCTAGGCACTGTAGCTAGTAGCGTTCTCCTATAGGTTTGTACAGTACCGTTCTCTGAGCCAACACGAAAACCCCCACTCGAGTGTTTGACAGGAGAACCGCAAGCACGCCCTCCTCCATTTGTCCAGGATTGAAGAAAGATTCCGAAATTTGAAAACCGGGAAAGACTTGAGCCCCTATATTTGCTCTTGCGTTGTGTATATATGGATTTGTCTTATTTTTATTTTCAGTTGTTCTTGCGTCTACCTTATCATGCTTTTTAATCGTTATTATTAACACTGTCAAGCATCATTTGATCTATTATTATATATTGTTCGAATGCGTGGAATACGTCGGTACCCAGCTCATATATTGAACAAAGACGACAAAGCCTTCTCAGGCATTCCTAAGAAAACTGAAGACGTTTGCAATGAGAAGAAGACTGCTCATGACCCACATAGATCGTCGCTCCTCTCGCGGGTAGTCCTGGCCAGCCGTCACCACCCTCCGCCTCATCTCCTTCCCTCGCCGATGGTGGAGGACGTGATACGGAACGCCTCGGAAACAATCTTTCACGATGTCAAAGAACTCACAAGAAGCAGCAATAAACGCACTCAAAACTTGTTTTAGCAAACTTTGTTTCTCTCAATTAGCAAGAACAAGAGGAAACGCTCTCAGATAAATTGCAGCGGATAACTAGCTTGGTTTACAAGGACGCAACCCAAACCATGAAACTTGTGAACCTATGAAGAATCACAAGAAGGAACCATAAGGATACTATATGAATTGAGGACAGGCCCTCCAATCCACACACACAAGCTAACACTCAAAGATACTAGTGCTCTCAGCACAACACAACCTCACCGGATGTCTACAAACATAAACTCAGAAATCTCATCCCCCCCCCCCCCCCCCCCCCCCCCCCCCCCCCCCCCCTCACATGGAACAGTTGGGGAGTACTTATACTAGAAGCACCTACTAGTTAGGTGTGAAAACAACTCAAAATAAAGGGTAAATTCGTGAGCCCCAAGCTGTAGCAGGAGCAAACTTGTTGAGGCTCGCGCTGTAATTAATTCCTGGACAGGTTGCATGAGAACTTGCACAACTTTTGACTCAAGACCTCAAATGATGCACCGTTTTTTTTTTTGAATGAAAGCTGACTTCAAAGACCATCTTCTCCAGCCTCTAATACGTGCTAGACCCTTCTAGAATTAATTAGATTTAGGTGGGAAGTTGCAGCTGGAAATCTGATGTGTCATTTCTCTAAAATAGGCACCGGAAGCTTCCCAACTAAGATAATGGTTTTGCTCATGTCTTCCTTTGGCTCCTCCAATGATTTAACATTTGTGCTAGCATGAACCTCACTCTTTGATGCCTTGTTCATGATCTGGTGCACATCATCCTCCCTTCCTTCAAACAAAACCGTCCTTGGTTTTGAGGTATTCTTTTTGGGCTTCTTCTCATGTGGGAATTGCTCAACCTTGAGTGTTTCATCCACCATAGGTTTCAAGACATGGTTCACTCCTTGATGCATGAAAGAATACTTGTTACACCTACCATGATGAGTAGCATCATGATCAAACTGCCACGGCCTTCCCAAAAGAAGATGACAAGCTTGCATTGGCACCACATCACATATCACTTTGTCAACATAACTTCCCACTGAAAATTGCACCCTAGCACAATGTGTAATCTTCAGTTTACCAACTCCATTCAACCACTTAACATAATAGGGTTGGGGCTGCCTCCATGTTGATATCCCAAGAGCATGCACAAGATCGCTACTAATGATGTTGTTGTAGCTACCTCCATCGATGACCACCTTGCAGTTTTTGTCCTTGATCTTGCAAATGGATTGGAACACATTTTGTCGCTGGCCCTTCTCAACAATAGGAGCATCATCATGAGCCACTTTGCGAACCATGAGATTAACACCATCTCCTCCATCTGAACTCAGAGGTGCTCTGGTCTCAAAAGTACAATATTTTGCATCTTTCTTCTCAGATTCAGATTTGTCACTTGAATCATCGGTGACATATCCATCATTTGTGAGCAGCACCTTCTTCAAATTAGGACAATCCTTCTTGAAGTGACCTCTACCCTTGCATGTGTGGCACTGAATATTACTAATGCGAGTGACAGGAGTATTGGAAGATTCAACCTTTGATGCATTAGCTTCTTTTGCAGTCATCTTTTTGTGTGAGCAAAAATCTGCAGCAACACTTCCATCTACTTCTCGCTGAACTGAACCTCTCCAAGTGCTTGATGTATAGGTTTGGCTGCGATTTTGGCGACGCTTCAGCTGCTGCTCTACACGAATAGCTTGATGCACAAGTTCTTGCAAATCTTGATATGTAACCATCTCTATCCTTTCTTGCACATCTTCATTTAGCCCATGAAAGAACCTTGACATTGTGGCCTCCTCTGGCTCATTCACCGCTGTCCTAATCATCAAAATCTCCATCTCTTTATAGTACTCATCAACACTAGAGTTGCACAACCGTTGGAGTCGATTGTACAAGGTTCTTGTGAAATGTTCAGAAACAAAACGCCTTCGTAACAGATTTTTCATTTACACCCATGTCTCCGGACGACCTCCAGCATGACACAATTGGTTCCACCAAATCAAAGCATATCCGGTAAACTCAATGAATGCATATCGTACCTTCTTCTCCTCTATATAGCGGTGGCTATCAAAGATCTGATCCACACGCATCTCCCACTCCAAATAATCATCGGGCTCGGTTTTCCCATTGAACGATGGTATGGTAAGTTTGAATTTACCAATCCCATCATCTTCATGGTCACGATGAACACGCCCATGACCTCTTCTTCCCACGGCAAAGCCTTCTTGGCCTTCTTCACGACGATCATGATGAGCACGCCGTGGTCGAGGCTCGTAGTAGTTTCGAGCATCATCAGAGTGGTCACTCCAATGCTCTCCATGGTGGTCCTGCTGTATCGGGAGTTGTCGATGTCGACCCCGTGCAGCAAGCCCATCTCGCGGTGGACACAGTGGTGCCCAAGTAGCACCTCGCTGGTCGTGGCGAGCACGCCGAGGTGGTGCAGCATAGTAGCTATGAGCATCGCCCGAGTAGACATGGATGTGCTCTCCATGCCCCTCCTCAAAGTGGCGTTGGCCCTGCTGTTCGGGGAGTTGACGATGTCAACCCCGTGCAACAAGCCTATCTCGACGGAGTTCCTCGGTGAGGGGGTCGATTCTCCGGCCAAGATTGGTCTCCACGGCCGTTATGCGCCTCTCCACCTTGCTCAACACATATTCCCGAGTATCCTCCAATGCCAACACATAGGCGGGCTGCAAACTAGGATCATACACGGGAAGTGGCAGCTCCTCCTCCATGAGGCGCCCACCTCCATGCACACCATCAACAATACTGGACCTCCTCGAGCCCATAGAAGCTTCTCAAGGACAAAATCAACGAGAGAGAAAATAGCACCGTGATCAACCTAAAGCTCTGATGCCAAGATGATACGGGACGCCTCAGAAACGATCTTTCACGGTGCCAAAGAACTCACAAGGAGCAGCAACAAACGCACTCAAAACTTGTTTCAGCAAACTTTGTTTCTCTCAAGTGGCAAGAACAAAAGGAAACACTCTCAGATAAATTGCAGCGGATAACTAGATTGTTTTACAAAGACGCAACCCAAACCATGAAACTTGTGAACATATGAAGAATCACAAGAGGGAACCACAAGGATCCTATATGAATTGAGGACAGACCCTCCAATCCACACACACGAGCCAACACACAAAGATACTAGTGCTCTCAGCACAACACAACCTCACCGGCTGTCTACAAACATAAATTCAGAAATCTCATCCCCCCCTTCACATGGAACAGCTGGGGAGTACTTATACTAGAAGCACCTACTAGTTAGGTGTGAAAACAACTCAAAATAAAGGGTAAATTCGTGAGCCCCAAGCTGTAGCAGGAGCAAACTTGTTGAGGCTCGCGCTGTAATTAATTCCTGGACAGGTTGCATGAGAACTTGCACAATTTTTGACTCAAGACCTCAAATGATGCACAATTTTTTTTTGAATGAAAGCTTACTTCAAAGACCATCTTCTCCAGCCTCTAAAACGTGCTAGACCCTTCTAGAATTAATTAGGTTTAGGTGGAAAGTTGTAGCTCAAAATCTGATGTGTCATTTCTCCCAAAATAGGCACTGGAAGCTTCCCAACTAAGATAACGGTTTTGCCCATGTCTTTCTTTGGCTCCTCCAATGATTTAACATTTGTGCTAGCATGAACCTCACTCTTTGATGCCTTGTTCATGATCTGGTCCACATCAGGACGCCCACGGATAAAAGCCCGCGCAGCATCGGCGGCAACATGGCCGTCCTCACACGGCAAGGCGCATGCTGCCGAGGTGGCGTGGAGGCACGGTGCAATCTTACGAAGCCGTTGGAGTCGTGGTAGACCTGCGGCCAGATCTGGCCCCCTAAGCAAGGGTCTAGTGTATGCATGATTGTATATGGGTGGACAACAATGCTCACCCATATACGGTCATGGTAGACCTGCCGCTGGATATGGCGTGCATCCTTGACGGTGCATGCCCCCTCGATGGCGCGCGGTGGAGGCCCTGTCTCTTCCTGAGATTTGCATGTGTGGCTCTGCATGACAGTGGTGGCGAGCCTCTCGGGGTGCGTTGCATCGGTTGGAGACAGGTCAGTGTAGCGGCAAACGCCGATCTGGTGCAACAAAAGCCATAGAAATTTCGTTTATATTTTCGTAGCTGTTAGACATATAGGATGATCTCAGGATCATCAAGCTCAAGATTTGAACCACAAAATAAGTATTGAAACAGACACACCTTAGGATGATGCAAACATTATCCATGGATGCTTGTAGTTGATGAAGATGTCATCTAGGGCTTCATGGTGAAGCCCTTCTTTTCTTCTCTGGTTTGCTCCTGCTGCTTGTGGAAGGTGCTGGAGAGCCCTTCCCGTGGCTGGCTGTGCTGGCTGGGATTGGGCAGCGGGAGGAGATATGCATGTGCACCATTATCCCCTTAGTGTCCCATAGGGACTTCTCCTCTTATATACTTTATATGCACAGTGCCACAGGGGGACCCACCTGTCAGATGATGTGTGTGTGTGCCCCCAATCAGGGCAAACCATCATACTGTAGCGATTCTGTAGCTACAGCTGCTGCACTGTAGCAGTCTTAATAATTGATCTTAATTTGTCTAGGTTTAGCCTAGATCAAAATATCCAATAGTAGCATGTTGAAATTATTAGAGTATATAGGAATATATGTGTATTTGATAGACTATGACTTGTAATCATCTCCTGCCTGAGAGGCTTCTTGTCTTCCAAGCCTTGTATTCTATATAAACCGTCCGGGAGGCTCAATACAACCACCACCGCATTACGCCAATTCTTTTCATCCTAATCCTCTTACATGGTATCAGCCTAACCCCGATCCAAACCCTAGCCGCTGCATTCGCACCGTGCCGTCTCCGGGACGCTCGATCTCTATGATCGTCACGGGGGCCGTACTGCCTGTCTAGGGTTGATTGGGGGTTTTTCTCTCTTGCCGCTCGATTGATCGGTGTTTTTTTTTTTTTGGTTTTCCTATCAATAGATCGGCTTACCTCACTCGCCGCCGTTGGTCGTCTATAGCGTGCATGTACGCCATCGACATCTTCATCGTCCCTGACTGGATCGATTGCCACAAGGCGCCTGGCTTCATGCATGACACGCATCCGATGCGCTGGCGGTACGGCGGCCGCTCGCGGGGTCCTTTGCTGGCCTGTCGTCCCCGCCTTGAACCCGCGACCACCCAGGCGCCTGGCGCGGGCTTGGTTTACTGCCTGAGTATCTGCGTTGGCCCATCCATCCACACCACGTGGCCGCGTCCAGTGCATGGGGTGTGCATGTTGGTTGCTTGTGCATGACTTGTGTACTTGACTGCTCGTATATGCATGCTGCGTCCAGCACGGGCTGGAGGTTATTCTTGTGCTTGCACGCATTCAGGGCGAGCTGGAGGTTGTTTGTTCTGGCACTGTGTATATGTGGATTTGTCTTTATTTTTACTAGCACATATGTCAATGCGTTGCAACAGAAAAAAAAATTAACGTGTATTCAAAATTATATACGAAAAATATGCATTCCAAAGTACAATAAACTGCATTGTTCAAGTAAAACCGTATGTTTCAATTCCAAATCTTGCAATTTATTAATTATTTTAGTTAGCAACTCTACATGGTAGAAGATAAAATCAACCCGTACATGTCTAGAGCATGGATCTAACAACTTATGTGGATGTGCATCTGGTCATCCAGTGTGTATATGTGTATATTATTACAGAAAGATAGCTTCTAAAATTACAAATGAAATTTTAAAAGGCATGAAAAAATTAAATTATATGAACATTCAAAACAATGTGTACACTTTTCAAGATTAAAGAAAATCTTTTTTAAAATGCATGAACACTTTTAAATTACATAAATTTGTTTTCCAAAAGAGGTGAAAACTTTTTTTTCCAATTTTTTAATAATACATAATTTTGTTTTCCTTTCGTTAAACTAATTTTATGGCAGCATTAAAATGTATAGGTGCTATAAATCAGGACAAGGTCATAATAGAGCTAAATAAATTTAATAGATGATTAGTGCCCGTGCTTTGCGACATGGGGAGCAAGTGTATGTGCAAAACAAATTTGCAGTTCATGCAAATGTTAGTATTTCCAAAATATGTGGGAGTAATAATTTTTTAACATGAACTAACATTTTGGGGAGTAGCAAAAGTAGGTCGAGAAATCTAAATATACTATAACTTTATTTTAAGGAAAAGAAACTCGAGTCAGTCGTAGAGAAGTGCACTTGGGCACTAACTTGATTATTTTCTTGAGGACTACAAATAAACGTCATTTTTTATATACTTGATAATACAAACTGAAGCCTACATGCTTTGGTTGCAAGGCTGCTTGCTGAAATACATAGTCCGGAGATTCAGATGACTTTTAGTTTGGAAAGCTGCAGATAGAAAACATAGGTCCTGTCAACGTGGGTTGTTGTAGCTGCTAAAGAAAGCTTTCTGCATTAACACCCACATTAAAGAGCCGAGGGTGCATAAAGACCGGCAAAAATAAAATGTACTCCTAGTACCTGATAGATGGTCTCCTATCAGACTATAGATAGAAAGTGTTTCCCAAAATAAAATGTACTCCTAGTACCTGATAGAAGCCATAAATGCATTACCTAAAGCCAGATCCATTAAAAACTCAAGTACTCCCTTCAGTTAACTTAATTTTTTAGGACTATTCAAACTATAGGCATTGTACACCTTTGCTTAATAATATAGTAAAATGCAGAATAATCTCATATATAGTACAATCTGTACAATCAGAGTTTAATCAAATATATTAATAAAAAAACCTATATAGCATCCAAGTCCTCTAGATAGGAAAATAACAATTAATTCCTCGACAAATCTAATAACGAACGTTCTCCCTATACTCTTCCAACGCAACCCCGATTTGGCATCAGGCCATGGGCACAGGTTTCTCATTGATGCATGGCGTCAGCAATATGTCCAGCCCGCGTCCCGCAACACCAGATCACACTGTAGTATGCCCCTTATTCCATTGGTTAACCTACATTAAGGATTATGTGTTGCTGTCTAGAGAAGTGCTCGTGGATATGCATCTACTATGTAGCAATTTTTCTCCTGATCCAACACTTGGTATGAAGATTAATTATTGGGTTAATCATGAGTGCAACATATTAAAATTTTGTGTAGTTTGAGAACCGATGACAGACCCGCCGGACACCCTATAGGTAAAACGATGTGCTATAGGTAAAACCCGCTGATTACCAATTACACAGCAGCATGATCTATTTTAAACCACCACCGATACACCTCATTCTATGATCATTAGATTGTAGTCATGACCACCACAAAGCAATGTCGGCCTCTTTTCCCATGGGGCTCCGCTCAACCTCTTGATCAGTTGATCTGCATAGGTGGATGGGCATGGCGAGGTGAGCTAGCGCTAGGGGCTAGGGAGATCAACCCATCTCAATTCCAATCTGTCAAACCATAGGGGAACCTAAATCATGAAAAATTAGACAATCTCCATGGCCATGGAGAGGGAGAAGAAGTTACCGTGGTGCAGTTTGAGCGATCCATCGGCTGGGCATGAACATGGTGAGGATTCGGCTAGGGATATCGTTGGCCAGAGAAGCACATGGCGCATGAGGGGAACAGACCTCCTTTCTGCTCTGGGCTCGTGGCTCCTCGTCGACCTCCGTTGTGCAACCTGTTTATCCGGACGCCTCTGCCGTGCGGCCAGATTGATGGATCCGATACGGCCTCGTCCTCAATCCAGTTCCGGTAACTTGCTCCTCCACCATCGAGTGGTACAACCGGCTCGTGCTCCCCAAAGACGCCATCTTTGTTGTCTACCATGGCTGCTAGGAGCAACTCGGGATCCAGGAGAACGCCACGCAACCGCGGAGATCCGGACGACACCAGTCAGCGGGGTCATTGAAATTCGCTGCAGGGACCGCGCCCAATCGGAGATCCGGGGCGCGCCAGTCGGGAGGATCGTGACGACTCGTCCTAGATCAGGGCTGAAGCGTCGTTTCGCGTGCGGGAGGGGGGAGGAGGGGAACTGGATCCTCTAACATTAACATTAAGAAGAAATATTAGAGAAGCTACAATACCCTAACTTGCCTTCTTTCAATCCATATGATTAAGCCTAAAATGACTTAAATTAATTTGCAAATTATAGATTTAATGTGTACATTTATAATCATCACACACAAACAAATTGATGGTGAAATAAAATTAATTATAGATTATTTTTATCTACAGTAAATAATTTGCTAAATGTCCCTCACATTCCTTCTTCATTTTACACTATGATAGCACTGTAGCATCATGACCTTGCTTCTCTAAGTTAGAGGATCCGGCTCCGGGAGGAGGGGGATTTAATAGTGTACGCCTCGGTCTTTTTTCTTGAGTCGTGCACGCCTGGCCGTCCTCCGTCGCCGTGCTCATTTTCTTCCCTTTTCAGTACACACCTAAGACGTGGTTAATGTTTGGGTTGGGATGGAATTTGTTTGTTTTTTTTTATGATGAATCAGACAAAAACACGGAGCCCAGCCGCACGTATGACCACGATTGGAGGAGTAGCTACTACTTTTTAGGACGAGCTACAGGTACGTATCTATTTTTTAATCTCAACCGTCGATCTTTATGGTTAACATAAATTCAACGGATATATAAATGGGTGACGTATGGAAAGCCTCCACCCTTTAATATTAGGTAAATATTTTTTGTTGTTCTGGCATCTATCCTTTGCTTGCTGTGTTTCGTACATCTGATCTTGCATATTTAATTTTAGTTAGTTGTTCTTGCCCCTATCCTCTCATACCTTTTAACCATTAACATTGTCAAGCATCATTTCATCTATTATTATATATGGTTCAAATGAGTGGAATACATCAGCACCCTGCTCATAGACTAAACAAAGATGACAAAACAAAGCCATGTCAGGCATTCCTAAGAAAAAGATTTGTTGGAGCTTTAATTCTGCTTGAATTCGACACAATAACATGGAATAGTGTCTTCATTGCTGAAGATATCTGCAATGAGAAGATCAGAAGAAGACTGTTGATGATCCACATAGATCGTGGCTCCTCTCGGCCTGGGGTGACTCTTGTGGAGCCCTAGCCAGCCGTTACAACCCCTTTCGCTCATCTTCTCCCCTCGCCACCGACGGAGGGCGCCCACTGACAAAGCCTACACAGCAACGGCGGCAACATGGCCGTCCTCTCGCGCGAAGGCGCATGCTGCCGAGGTGGCGTGGAGGCACGGTGCAATCTTGCTAGCCATTTGAGTTGTGGTAGACTTCGCAGCGGAGCTCCTTCCGGGGGGTGGTGGCAATACGTTGCCGGATCTGCCATCCCAAGCCCGGGTCTAGTAGACACACGACGGTATACGGGTGGGCAGTAATGCTTGCATCCTTGACGGTGCACGACAGCTTGCCTCCTAGATGGCACATGGCAGAGGTCGTGTGTCTGCGTGAGATTTGCATGTGTGGCTCTACATGATGGAGGCTGACACGAGCCTGTAGTGCCACAACGGTGGTGGCGAGCCTCTCAGATGCGTTGCATGCATCGGTTGGGGACGGATATGTGTACCGTCACGTCGATCTGGTCCAACGAAAGGCATAGAAATTCCGTTCATGTTTTCATGGCATGTTTGAATGTTTAGTTTGAAAACTAAAACAATTCCACTTAAGACAAAACCTTAAAAAGAATGGTTTTAAAATAAATTCCCCCGTTCAAACATTTTCAGAAGTTGCATAAACATTTTATTATACACACTTAATATTTTATTAGGTGAGTATGTAAATTTGCCATTGATTGTGAAACATTTCCTTAAATTATGTTTTCATACGAATTTTTTTCCATCTCTGTATGTATTGTATTTTTTAATTTTTAGTAAAGTGCATTAACATTCTTTTGACACAAGTGATTTCAAATCGACAAACGTGGACATTTGACCATATAATATGAAACATGGAAAGTATCTTTTAATACAAATTCCCATTCAATCATATTTCGGAAGTTGCATGGAAATTTAATTTGACACACTTGGAACAATTTTTAGCAGGCATGAACATTTTCCAAAGATGGTGATACATTTATTTTTAAACCCGTAGAAAATAGATACTACAATAGTATGATATATTCACTTATTATAAAATAAGTTTTGTAAATTACATTTTTAGTAGAACAATCTTATTTTGTTAGTCTAGTTATTTAGTGGAACTTTCTTAATCTAGTTAAATCGCAAAAGCCTCTACTACCCCTTACTGCCATGCTAGTTGGGCCGGGCCATTGGTGATTCCCTGTGAGCAGTGTGTGAGGTTTCTTTGCAGAGGGCAGCCCATGAAATGGACTCTTTTTTAACGAGAAACGGGACGGATTCACGTTCTTCTAGATAAAATCTCTTGTGTTTGAATCAAATCGCCAAAGGTATATAATAATTAATCACAATTAATAATTTCTTCGATTGACATGCAAGCAGTAGCTATCCACTTATCCATACACAAGATATTTACTATCTACTATATTCGTTTCGTGAATTAAAGCATTGATGAATCATTTAATCTATACCTCTAATAAGCTAGGCATACACATCTATATAAACACACAATCAGAATAATATAACAACACAAAGAAAGGAAGAATTGTATGTACGTGAGTGTAACCAGACTCCTGCCCTCTTGTACTGTACACCATGGTGATGCTGAAGAAGAACACGAGCGTCCTGTGTTTCGTGGCCACCGTCATGGTGGTCATGGCTACCACCCTTCTTCTCTCCTCCTGCGACGCCCACAAAGAGGTTGACAAGTGAAATTTATCATTCAATTTGCAAAGAGCAGAAGATTAAGGGCATTTTCCATATTATATTTGAAACCCCCATTTTCTTTTATTTTTATGTCTGCGGACATGCAGGTAGATGAGACTGCTGCGTTTCCCTTGCCGGCGCCATGCTACTCCATCTCTTTCCCAAACTGTACCGACGATAAGTGCAAGAAGTTTTGCGGCGGCGAAGGCAAGCCGCCGGCCCCCAAGGCCTTCTGCAATGACAACAACAACTGTTGCTGTCCTGTCATTCAATTATAAGCGTCTGATGAAGCAACTCAGCTAAGAAATAATTAAATATGACAATATTCATAATTATTTTATATCAGGGAGCATCCAGCATGGACTGTTGCCCAGACTCATCAAGATGTTTTAAATCATTGTAAGATGACTTTTTCGATAATTTGTTGTGTTCGGCAGACAACAAGTTTGCTTTATTATGGGTGCATCAAGTTTGTAGAGACCATCATGATAGCGACCTCTAAGAAGAAGCTCCCAAGTAGCCAGATCCTTAACAAATAAAACACAAGGGTGAAATTCAACAAGGACACGATTATCTTGAGTAAGACGAGGAACTGACAAAAGACTTTTGGTGACTTCAGGAACATGCAGAATGTCGTTAAGATGAAGAGTGCGAGAGGAAAGAGTGGGTAGGATAGCTTAACCAACATGATGAATACGCATACCTGAGCCGTCGGCAGTGTGTACTCGCTCCTTCCCCTGATAGGTTTCTTTCACGTGCATCTTGCCAAGTTCGCTAGTAAGGTGATCAGTAGCCCCCGTATGCATGTACCAGCTGGCGTCAACGGGAAAAGACTGAGTATGTCCATGGGAGACTTCATTCACCATGGCCAGCTGACGAGCAGTGAAGCGCTTGTCATTGCCGATCCCTAGAAAGTCCTTCTGAAAGTGCTTAAAGCAACATGAGCAACTTGGCCAACATCGCCGCACATCTGACAGATCAGACGAGTCCCAGGGTTGCGGTCCCCGCCCCCTGAAGATTGCTGCGGCAAGTGGGGAGGGCGTGGAGCTGACGCAGGTCCAGCGTCGGAGAGATGCCGGGCATGGACATTGGAGCGTGACGAGCGACCACTTAGCTTGTTTGCATGCGCTGAATGAGGGCCAGCAGCAATCACAGCACAACGCGGCTCTCAATGTGTTGTTCAGTTGCCAGGAGACGTGCATATAGGTCGCACATGGGCATGGGGTCATCACGACCCATCACCATCTCAACAAGAGCATCATACTCCTCATCAAGACCCTCAAGAACAAACGAGGTGAACTCCTCAGGACGAAGAGGCCTGCCAGAGGGACTTGATTTTGTTGAAGAAGGCCGGAGTCAAGATTTCTCACTTGACCCAACTCGGAACTGATCTGCATGGCTCGGGCATTGGATTGAGACGCAAAACTGCCGGAGAGCGTGGACCAGGCCTCATGGGAGGAGACAGCGAACATCACCATGCCGGCGACCTCAATTGTGGACGACGAGAGGATCACACACAAGATCGCCTGGTCCTGTTAATGCCAAGTACTATAGGCCGGGTTAGGAACGACCACATCAGGATCGGTTTCCTTGAGCTCCTTGCCGACCGGCCGCTGCGACAGAGTGGTCGGGGGCACGGGAAAGTGCCATCCACATAGCCATGGAGTAGATGGCTGCGGAGGAGGGAGGTGACCTGCGCCCGCCAGATCATGAAGGAATCTGGCGAGATCTTGACAGTGATCAGATGGCCGAAGTGAAACAGGCCGGACGAAGCGACGCCATAGGAAGTCGACGACGAGGGAGATGAGACAAGGGCAGAGGAGGTGGCGGCGAGGGAGAGTGCAGAAGTCGACATATCGAACCTAGTCTGATACCATGTAAACCTAGATGGGTTTTTGTGAGATAGGTTGAGAAGACAATGCTTGACACCTATATGGTGCGGCATACACATCATATATATAGTCACTAGCACATATGCCCGTGTGTTGCAACGGAAGAAAAAAAAATGATATGCATTTAAAGTTAGTGAGAATTATATCTGCAAGCAAAACCCTGTGTGCACGTGAAAAAGGAACATTTAGCTTCTCGGTTTCGCCGGTGTGAAGTAATCAATCCACTATTTTTTCAATCATTGATCAAGGGCATTTAAGAGTTTTGTTACGTCATCGTACGCCAGAGAAGGCTCATGAATTATTCAATCTACTTTTCCTTTCAATCGAGGAGATTTTAAGGTATGAATTTTTTGAATATTGTAGGAAACATGAACCATTTTTTAAATTTTGAACAGGTTTTTGAAAATTATGTACACTTTTAGAAAAACGCAAACATCATTTGAAATAGGAACATCTTTTAAAATTCACAAACTTTTTTGAAAGTACCAACTTTTTTTATAAAAAAATGGTCATTATTTGAATTTGTCAACATTTTTTAATAAGGGAACATGTGTTGAAAATTCATAACATTTCTCAAAAATGTTTATCTTTTATACACGAACATTATTTTGAATTTTGAAATTTCACTAAACTAAGAATATTTTTCAAATTTGGAAGATTTTTTAAATGTCATTTTCTTTTTAGAAATCTCGAACAATTTTGAAAAACAATAAAAAAATTAAAAATGAGAAACTTATTTCAAGTTCAGAATATTTTTCAAAATAGCAGAAATATTTTGTAATTTTGAATATTTTCCAAAATTTGATTTTTTTTAAATTCCGAGTGCTTTTGAGAATTTTGAATTTATGAAATAAATTATGTAAGAAAAATAAATTTGAAAGGGAAAAAAGAGATAGGGGAAGGAGAATAAAAATCGAAGTAAAACAAAGAAAATTGGGCCAGCCCATTATTAGTTGTCCTATGTGAAGGTCCGACTATTTGCCGCCCTGTGCGGAAAATAGAATTTTCTCACCTGCGTAGGCAGTAAAATAAGTGGGCTGGCTTCGCTGGGCCACAGCGCGCGGCCCACGTATGAAATTCTGGAAAAGTCTTTTTTCCTAGCAGACGAACGCATAAGAATTTAGTACCACCTCGGATAGAAAAAAAATCGGCGGTGAACGGATGAAAATATTGGCGAAACAAAATCGGCGGTGAACGGATGAAAATATTGATGAAACGCACCTTGCTTTATTAGTAGGTATAGATATAGATAAAACCTTTCCTAATTACAAGGGATTAGATTAGATCCTAATTGATACTTGACAAACACGTATTCTATCACGAGATACGGGTTCTGTTGTGCCTAAACCTACATGTTGCCGCAAAATCATTTTAGGGGGAACTACAAAACAATTTTGCACTACCGGTTTTTGCGGGATTTTCTCTTGGCCGCCGGAGTTGCCCACAGAGTGAGATGCACGAGCAAGCGATCAGAGCCTGCATTTGCATGTGCATGGCCTTTGTGAGGCTGCCGATGATCTTGCAACCGAAGGGCAAGATGTGATGCATTTGTGATCCCTAGCAGGCAAAAAACAGCAACTAGCACTAGGCATTGGGTTAATAGGTTAGTTCCCGAAAATGATACTATAAAATAGCATCAAGAACTATGATGACTTGAGGCGATTCGCCGGAAAGCTTTGTGGAGACTAGAGGACATGGGCGGATCTAGTGTGAGGGCCATGGGGGCCATTGCCCCCACAAACAATTTGCAAATTTTCTTTTACTAATGTAAAGTTTATCCATCATATAATAATTTTGGTGTAGTGTAATAAAAAAATTCTAGTCATTGGAATGTTGTCCACGGTTGCCCCCATATTGTCAGATCCTAGATCCGCCACTGCTGGAGGAGACTTTACTGGAAGTGACATTGATGTCCAAGGCAGCAACAAGGGCACCCTTACGTATAGCATTGGGGCGCCAATAGGCAATCGACAGCTAGCTAGTGCTCTCGAAACGCTGGCTCAACGATTCACATGTACCAGCCCTCGCCGAGAGGATGAAACGAAACCTAACCATGGTAATCGGTGCACGTGTCCCATAAGAGTTGTCACCCTCATCCCACGGAGTAACAGGATTTTTGTGTTAAGCTGAAATTGCGGCTAGCCGCACGCCCCGCAACCGGCTCCGGCAGACGATATGAGTTCGGCCGCGTCACATGCGTCCTATAGAACCTAGAGAGAGAGAGAGAGAGAGAGAGAGAGAGAGAGAGAGAGAGAGAGAGAGAGAGAGAGAGAGACTTACTGGAAGAACAGGCTAGCTGTGGTGAGCAGGGCACCGATGTTCTGTGGTGGGTTGTTGGGTTTCTCTGCTTTGACCAATGGTGCGAAGTGAAGGTAAAGTGTTCACTGTCTCCTTGGTACAGTAGTTCAGCTGACGACCCAAGCTCTCCGAGTCCCAACAACCATATCTTCTACTGCTGCTTTTTTTTTTCTTTGAGGTGATATGATCTGCTGCTACTTTCATAAAGGGTCTTTCGCTCTTTCTCCTGCAACAGAGGAATTCCGTAGAGATTTTGGTGTGTTCTATACTCTAGCTTTAAAGTTTTCCCTATGCAAATTGTTTGATTTTGTAGAATAAATGTAATTTTGTATTGAGTCCAACGTCATAAATTGTGACACTGATCCAATTTTTCAGGAAATAGTACAACCAAAATAGGCCCCACCACCATCCATTCTTCAAGGAATCATACAAATTTAACCGTTATGAAATGTTATGATTTTTTTTAAGTAGTTATCATTCATAATTATCCATTTTTACATAATTATTACTTGATTAGCATAAATACTCTTTATGGATTGCCACTCAAAAGCCAAGGAAGTTTGGTGACAAAACTTGCACGACTCAACTATTCATTAGGAACGGCATAGTACCATAAAAACACATTTTCTTCCCCGAACCTTTTGCATTGGTGCCACTTTTTAGTGTGTTTGTTCACTTATTTCAATCCGTATATAGTCCATACTAAAATATTCGAAACATTTTATATTTTTCAATTGGAGGGAGTACCATCTAAAATACGAATTGTACTCTCTATTCCAGGTATGTATTCATTCCACGGTTGCTAGCTGAAACCTCATCCACCAAACTCCTGCACAAAGGAAAAGGTCACGAGCAGATAATAAATCCCGGCCACTCCCAAGCTAGCATTTCGACAGCTCCATATGGGCCATGGTGTGCTACATATGGGCCATTTAATTTTCTTTTTGAAGGCAATTGGCTTCTTGCTTTATTTGGTGCAAAAGGTTTGGCAGTCCTACTGGCTGTAGCTAGTAGTGTTGTCCTATAGGTTTGTACATGACCGTTCTCCGAGCCAACACGAAGCCCCCACTCAAGTGTTTGACAGGAGAACCCCAAGCGCGCCCTCCTCCACTTGTCCAGGATTGAAGAAAGATCCGGAAATTGGAGAAAAGGGAAAAACTTGAGCCTCTATATTTGTTCTTGCGTTGTGTATATATGCATTTGCCTTATTTTTATTTTCAAGTTGTTCTGCCATCTATCCTCTGCTTTCTGTGTTCCATATATTTAGATTTGTCATACTTCATTAAATTTATTTAGTTGTTCCTGCGTCTATCCTTACATAGTTTTAAATCATTAACATTGTCAAGCATCATTTGATATATTTATTATATATGGTTCGAATGAGTGAAATACATTACCCTGCTCATAGACTGAAGAAAGATGACAAAGCCGTGTCAGGCATTCCTAAGAAAAGATTTGTTGGAAATTTACTTGAATTCCGTGCAATACCATGGAATAGTTTCTTCATTGCTGAAGATATGTGCAATGAGAAGATCAGAAGAAGACTGTTGATTGTCCACATACATCGTCGCTCTTCTCGGCCGGGGTGACTCCGGTGGAGCCCTAGCTAGCCGCAACACCCCCCCCCCCCCCCCCTCCCCCCTCCCCCCCTTGCCGCCGGAGGAAGACGCCCACAGACAAAGCCTGCACAGCAACGACGACAACATGGCCATCCTCTCGCGGAAAGGCGCATGCTGCCAAGGTGGCCTGGAGGCACGATGCAATCTTGCTAGCCGTTGGAATCATGGTAGACCTGGCGTCGTTGCTCCTTCCAGCAGGTGGTGGCAATACGTTGTCAGATCTGGCCACCTAAGCCTGGGTCTAGTAGATACACGACTGTATATGCGTGGGCAACAATGCTTGCATCCTTGACGGTGCCTCCTAGATGGCGCACGACAGAGATCGTGTGTCTGCGTGAGATTTGCATGTGTGGCTCTACATGATGGAAGTCGACACGAGCCTGTAGTGCCACAACAGTGGTGGCGAGCCTCTCGGATGCGTTATATCGGTTTTTGGATGGATCTGTGTAGCGGCATGTCGACCTGGTCCAACGAAAGGCATACAAATTATGTTCATATTTTCCTAGCATGTTTGAATATTTAGTTTGAAAACTAAAAGAATCCCATTTAAGACAAAACATTAAAAAGAACGATTCTGAAACAAATTCCCCTGTTGAAACATTTTCAGAAGTTGCATGAACATTTTATTATACACACTTGAATATTTTATTAGGTATAAGCATGCAAATTTTTCATTGATTGTGAAACATTTCCATAAATTATGATTTCATATGAAGTATTTTTTCCATCTATGTATGTATTGTATTTTGGTTTTTTATCCGGCATACAATTTTTAGTAAAGTGCATGAACATTTTTTTGACACATGTGATTTCAAATTGAAAAACACGGATATTTTACCATATAATATGAAACATGAAAAGTATCTTTTAAGACAAGTTCCCATTCAATCATATTTCGGAAGTTGCATGGAAATTTAATTTTACACACTTGGAACAATTTTTAGCAGGCATGAACATTTTCCGAAGATGGTGGAACATTTGTTTTTAAAACCATACAAAAGAGATACTACAATAGTATGATATATTCGTTTATTATAAATAATGATTTATATATTATATTTTTTAGTAGATCATTTTTATTTTCTTAGTCTAGTTTTTTAGTGGAACTAATCTAGTTAAATCGCAAAAGCCTCCAGTTGGGCCGGGCCCTTGGTGATTCCCTGTGAGCAGTGTGTGGGGTTTCTTTGGAGAGGGCAGCCCATGAAACGGACTATTTTTATGAAAAATGGAGCGGATTCACGTTCTTCTAGATAAAATCTCTTGTGTTTGAATCAAATGCTCGTCAAAGATATGTAATAATTAATCATAATTAATAATTTCTTCGATGGACATGCAAGCAGTAGCTATCCACTTATCCATACACAAGGATTTTTTTTAGCATATCCATACAGAAAATATTACTATCTACTATATTCGTTACGTGAACTAAAGCATTGAGGAATAATTTAATCTATACCTCTAATAAGCTAGGCATACACATCTATATAAACACACAATCAGAATAATATAACAACACAAAGAAAGAAAGAATTGTACGTACGTGAGGGTAACCAACCTCCTGCCCTCCTATATTGTACAGTGCACACCATGTCAATGCTGAAGAAGAAGAACACGAGCGTCCTGTGCTTCGTGGCCACCCTCACGTGCGACGCCCACAAAGAGGTTGATAAGTAAATTTTATCATTCAATTTGCAACGTCGCTTAGATCAGAAGATTAAGGGCATTTTTCAGATTATATTTGAAATTCATTTTTTTCTTTTATCGTTTATGTCTGCGGGCATGCAGGCAGATGAGCCTGCTGCCATTCCCTTATGCAAGAAGTTCTGCGGCGGGGACGGCAAGCCGCCGGCCCTCGGAGCCTTCTGCAATGACAACAATAACTGTTGTTGTCCTGTCATTCAATTATAAGTGTCCACTGAAGCAATTGAGCTAAGAAATAATTAAATATGTCAATATTCGTAATTATTTTTTATCAGGGTGCATCCATGGACTGGGCAACAGACTAATTAAGATGCCTTTTAATCATTGTAAGCCGACTTTTCAATAACTAGTTAAATGTCCGTGCGTTGCTGCGAGCGATAAATACAGATAAAACATATTGCTCTGGTGAAAATGCATGCAAATTCGAAGCAAGCGCCTATGCATCAGCTAATTAAAACGAAAATTGTGTTTTAGTCGAACTCGCTTGCCACTACTAATGCTCTTCTTCCTCCCAAATTCCCAATATTGTCTTCTTCTTTCTCCATCCCGTCAACCGCCTCGAACATCCTAATCGCACGGCACCACCGCGTGCCGCCCCACCCCACTTGAGCCGCCACCACTCCCAGCCATACCTCTAGACCCCCGCCACCATCTCTGACATCGGTGACCCCATGCTTCCCATACTCGAATCAGTAACCCCCGCCTTGCCTCTCCTCCACCGAGCGTTTCCAAACTCCGTTAACCCGTCAATCATGTTAATCGTCAATGATTTTATTGAAGGAAATATGCCCTAGAGGCAATAATAAAGTTGTTATTTTATATTTTCTTATTCATGATAAAGGCTTATTATTCATGCTAGAATTGTATTGATTGGAAACTTAAATACATGTGTGAATACATAAACAAATACCGTGTCCCTAGTAAGCCTCTACTAGACTAGCTCCTTGATCAAAGATGGTTAAGGTTTCCTAACCATGGACATGCGTTGTCATTTGATAACGGGATCACATCATTAGGAGAATGATGTGATGGACAAGACACATCCGTTAGCTTAGCATAATGATTGTTCAGTTTATTGCTATTGCTTTCTTCATGTCAAATACGTATTCCTTCGACTATGAGATTATGCAACTCCCGGATACCGGAGGAATATCTTGTGTGCTATCAAACGTCACAACGTAACTGGGTGATCATAAAGATGCTCTATAGGTATCTCCGAAGATGTTTGTTGAGTTGGCATAGATCGAGATTGGGATTTGTCACTCCGAGTATCGGAGAGGTATCTCTGGGCCCTCTCGATAATACACATCATAAGAAGCCTTGCAAGCAAAGTGACTAATGAGTTAGTTACAGGATGATGTATTACGGAACGAGTAAAGAGAATTGCCGGTAACGAGATTGAACTAGGTATGAAGATACCGATGATCGAATCTGGGGCAAGTAACATACCGATGGACAAAGGGAATTACGTATGTTGTCATAACGGTTCGACCGATAAAAGATCTTCGTAGAATATGTATGAGCCAATATGGGCATCCAGGTTCCGCTATTGGTTATTGACCGGAGAGGTGTCTCAGTCATGTCTACATAGTTCTCGAACCCGTAGGGTCCGCACGCTTAACGTTCGTTGACGATATAATGTTATATGAGTTATATGATTTGGCGACCGAATGTTGTTCGGAGTCCCGGATGAGATCACGGACATGATGAGGAGTCTCGAAATGGTCGAGAGGTAAAGATTGATATATAGGACGATGGTATTCGGACACAGGAATAGTTTCGGAGTGCACCGGGTACTCATCGGGTCACCGGAAGGGGTTCCGGGCACCCCCGGCAAGTGTATGGGTCTTATGGGCCAAAGTGGGGGATAGACCTGCCCACAAGGAAGCTGGTGCGCCCCTTCCCTTGGCTGGCCGGCCCTAGGGGAAGGAAAGGGGAGGGGTGGCCCCTCCTGCCTTTCCCTCCTCAGGAGAGAAAGGAAAGGGGGGGGGGGGGACCTCCTCCTTCCTTCCTCCCGCACTCCAAATAAAGAAGGGGGAGGGGGGCGCCACTTGGGGGAAGACCCCAAGTAGGATTCGGCCTACTTGGGGGTGCCTCCTGGCTGCTCCCTCCACCCCCCACCTATATATATGTGGGAGGGGGCGCCTAGCACAGAACACAACATTGTCTTAGCCGTGTGCGGCGCCCCCCTCCATCGTTTACACCCCCGGTCATATTTTCGTAGTGCTTAGGCGAAGCCCTGCGGAGATAGCTTCAGCATCACCGTAACCACGCCGTCGTGCTGCTGGAACTCATCCACTACCTCGCCGTCTTGCTGGATCAAGAAGGCGGAGGACGTCACCGAGCTGAACGTGTGCTGAACGCGGAGGTGCCGTATGTTCGGTACTTGATCGGTTGGATCGCGAAGAAGTTCGACTACATCAACCGCGTTACTAAACGCTTCCGCTAACGGTCTACGAGGGTACGTAGACACACTCTCCCCCTCTCGTTGCTATGCATCTCCATGGATAGATCTTGCGTGTGCGTAGATTTTTTTTTGTTTTCCATGCAACGTTCCCCAACAGTGGCATCCGAGCCAGGTCTATGCGTAGATGATATGCACGAGTAGAACACAAAGAGTTGTGGGCGGTGATAGTCATACTGCTTACCACCAACGTCTTATTTTGATTCGGAGGTATTGTGGGATGAAGCGGCCTGGACCAACCTTACATGTCCACGCACATGAGACCGGTTCCACCGACTGACATGCAACTAGTTTTGTATAAAGGTGGTTGGCGGGTGTCTATTTCTCCTACTTTAGTTGAATCGAATTTGACTACGGCCGGTCCTTGACGAAGGTTAAAACAGTAAACTAGATTAATCACCGTTGTGGTTTTGCGTAGGTAAGAACAGTTCTTACTAGTTGCCCATAGCAGCCACGTAAAACTTGCAACAACAAAGTAGAGGACGTCTAACTTTTTTTGCAGGGTATGTAGTGATGTGATATGGTCAAGACGTGATGTGATATACGTTGTTGTATGAGATGATCATGTTTTGTAATATCGACAACCGGCAGGAGCCTTAGGGTTGTCTTTTAATTATTGTATGAAATGCAAGTGCCATGTAATTGCTTTACTTTATCGCTATGCGTTAGCAATAGTTGTAGAAGCAATAGTTGGCGATACGACCCCGACGCAATGATAGAGATCAAGGTGTCGAGCCAGTGATGATGGAGATCATGCCGATGCTTTGGAGATGGAGATCAAAAGCACAAGATGATGATGGCCATATCATGTCACATATTTCGATTGCATGTGATGTTTATCCTTTATGCATCTTATTTTGCTTAGAACGACGGTAGCATTATAAGATGATCCCTTCACTTAATTTCAAGATAAAAGTGTTCTCCCTGAGTATGCACTGTTGCCAAAGTTCGTCGTTTCGAAGCACCAGGTGATGCTCAGGTGTGATAGACTCTACGTTCACATACAATGGGCGTAAGACAGTTTTGCACATGTAGAATACTTGGGTTAAACTTGATGAGCCTAGCATGTACAGACATGGTCTCGGAACACTGGAGACCGAGAAGTCGAACGCGAGTCATATAGTAGATATGATCAACATAGAGATGTTCATCATTGATGACTACCCCATCTCACGTGATGATCGGACTTGGGTTAGTTGATTTGGATCATGTATTACTTAGATAACTTGAGGGATGTTAATTTAAGTGGGAGTTCATTAGTAATTTGATTAATTGAACTTAAATTTATCATGAACTTAGTCTTAATAGTTTTTGCATATCTATGTTGTAGATCAATAGCTCGCGATTTAGCTCCCTTATTTTTGATATGCTCCTAGAGAAAACTAAGTTGAAAGATGATAGTAGCAATTATGCGGACTAGGTCCGTGATCTGAGGATTATCCTCATTGCTGCACAAAAGAATTATGTCCTTGATGCACCGCTAGGTGACAAACCTATTGCAGGAGCGGATGTAGACGTTATGAACGTTTGGCAAGCTCGATATGATGACTACTTAATAGTTTATGAAGGAAATATGCTCTAGAGGCAATAATAAAGTTGTTATTTTATATTTCCTTATATCATGATAAATGTTTATTATTCATGCTAGAATTATATTAACCGGAAACTTGATACATGTGTGAATACATAGACAAAACACCGTGTCCCTAGTAAGCCTCTACTAGACTAGCTCGTTAATCAAAGATGGTTAAGTTTCCTGACCATAGACATGTGTTTTCATTTGAAGAACGGGATCACATCATTAGGAGAATGATGTGATGAACATGACCCATCCGTTTGCTTAGCATTTTGATCGTTCAGTTTTATTGCTATATCTTTCTTCATGTCATATACATATTCCTTTGACTATGAGATTATGCAACTCCCGGATACCGGAGGAATGCCTTGTGTGCTATCAAACGTCACAACGTAACTGGGTGATTATAAAGATGCTCTACAGGTATCTCCGAAGGTGTTTGTTGGTTTGGCATAGATCGAGATTAGGATTTGTCACTCCGAGTATCGGAGAGGTATCTCTGGGCCCTCTCGGTAATGCACATCATAATAAGCCTTGCAAGCAATGTGACTAATGAGTTAGTTGCGGGATGATGTATTACGGAACGAGTAAAGAGACTTGCCGGTAACGAGATTGAACTAGGTATGAAGATACCGACGATCGAATCTCGGGCAAGTAACATACCGATGACAAAGGGAATAACGTATGTTGTCATTACGGTTCGACTGTTGGGAAACATAGCATGCAATTTCAAAAATTTCCTACGCTCACGCAAGATCTATCTAGGAGATGTATAGCAACGAGAGGGGGAGAGTGTGTCCACGTACCCTCGTAGACCGAAAGCGGAAGCGTTTGTTAACGTGGTTGATGTAGTCGAACTTCTTCTCGTTCTGACCGATCAAGCACTGAACGTACGGCACCTCCGAGTTCTGTACACGTTTAGCTCGATGACGTCCCTCGAACTCTTGATCCAGCAAAGTGTCGAGGGAGAGTTCCTTCAGCACGACGGCGTGGTGACGGTGATGATGAAGTGATCCGCGCAGGGCTTCGCCTAAGCACTACGTGAATATGACCGGAGGCGTAAACTGTGGAAGGGGGTGCCGCACACGGCTAACAATTGTTGGTGTGTGTTCTAGGCGCCCCCTCCCCACGTATATATAGGTTGAGGGGGAGGGGAATAGCCATGGGGCACCCCAAGTAGGAGGAATCCTACTTGGGGGCCTTGTCCAATTAGGCCCCCCCTTTCCATGTTTTCCGGAGGGGAAAGGAAGGAGGAGGGAGGAGAGAAGGAAGGGGGAGGCCGAATCCCTCCCCTTCCTTTCTCTCTTCCCCTCTTTCCTTCCCCTTCCTATTCGGACTAAATGGGGGGCGCAGCAGCCCATGCTGGCTGCTGCGTTTCCCCTCTTGGCCCAATAGGCCCATATCTTGGCCGGGGGTGCCCGGAACCCCTTTCCGGTGACCCGATATGTACCCGGTACCCCCGGAACACTTCCGGTGTCCGAATATCATCGTCCTATATATGAATATTTACCTCTCGACCATTTCGAGACTCCTCGTCATGTCCGTGATCTCATCCGGGACTCCGAACAACATTCGGTCACCAATCACATAACTCATATAATACAAAATCATCATCGAACGTTAAGCGTGCGGACCCTACAGGTTCGAGAACTATGTAGACATGACCGAGACACCTCTCCGGTCAATAACCAACAGCGGAACCTGGATGCTCATATTGGTTCCCACATATTCTACGAAGATCTTTATCGGTCGAACCGTTATGACAACATACGTTATTCCCGTTGTCATAGGTATGTTACTTGCCCGAGATTCGATCGTCGGTATCTTCATACCTAGTTCAATATCGTTACCAGCAAGTCTCTTTACTCATTCCGTAATGCATCATCCCGCAACTAACTCATTAGTCACATTGCTTGCAAGGCTTCTTATGATGTGCATTACCGAGAGGGCCCAGAGATACCTCTCCGATACTCGGAGTGACAAATCCTAATCTCGATCTATGCCAACCCAACAGGCACCTTCGGAGATACCTGTAGAGCATATTTATGATCACCCAGTTATGTTGTGATGTTTGATAGCACACAAGGCATTCCTCCGGTATCTGGGAGTTGCATAATCTCATAGTCGAAGGAATATGCATTTGACATGAAGAAAGCAGTAGCAATAAAACTGAACGATCATTATGCTAAGCTAACGGATGGGTCTTGTCCATCACATCATTCTCCTAATGATGTGATCCTGTTCATCAAATGACAACACATGTCTATGGTTAGGAAACTTAACCATCTTTGATTAACGAGCTAGTCTAGTAGAGGCTTACTAGGGACTCAGTGTTTTGTCTATGTATTCACACATGTATCAAGTTTCCGGTTAATACAATTCTAGCATGAATAATAAACATTTATCATGATATAAGGAAATATAAATAACAACTTTATTATTGCCTCTAGGGCATATTTCCTTCAGTCTCCCACTTGCACTAGAGTTAATAATCTAGATTACATTGTAATGATTCTAACACTCATGGAGTCTTTGTGTTGATCATGTTTTGCTCGTGGAAGAGGCTTAGTCAACGGGTCTGCCACATTCAGATCCGTATGTATTTTGCAAATCTCTATGTCTCCCTCCATGACTTGATCACGGATGGAGTTGTAGCGTCTCTTGATGTGTTTGGTTCTCTTGTGAAATCTGGATTCCTTCGCTAAGGCAATTGCTCCAGTATTGTCACAAAAGATTTTCATTGGACCCGATGCACTAGGTATTACACCTAGATCGGATATGAACTCCTTCATCCAGACTCCTTCATTCGCTGCTTCCGAAGCAGCTATGTACTCCGCTTCACACGTAGATCCCGCCATGACGCTTTGCTTGGAACTGCACCAACTGACAGCTCCACCATTCAATATAAATATGTATCCGGTTTGTGACTTAGAGTCATCCGGATCAGTGTCAAAGCTAGCATCGACGTAACCATTTACGACAAGCTCTTTGTCACCTCCATAAACGAGAAACATATCCTTAGTCCTTTTCAGGTACTTCAGGATGTTCTTGACCGCTGTCCAGTGATCCACTCCTGGATTACTTTGGT
The DNA here is from genome assembly GCA_011799875.1 of Thinopyrum elongatum. Taxonomy (NCBI): domain Eukaryota; kingdom Viridiplantae; phylum Streptophyta; class Magnoliopsida; order Poales; family Poaceae; genus Thinopyrum; species Thinopyrum elongatum. Next base: position 58,318,560 of record CM022299.1, read on the forward strand.
ACCTCCCTGCTAGACTTATAGCAAGGCACACATCAGGTCTGGTACATAGAATAGCATACATGATAGAACCTATGGCTGAGGCATAGGGAATGACTTTCATTTTCTCTCTATCTTCTGCAGTGGTCAGGCATTGAGTCTGACTCAACTTCACACCTTGTAACACAGGCAACAACCCTTTCTTTGACTGATCCATTTTGAACTTCTTCAAAACTTTATCAAGGTATGTGCTTTGTGAAAGTCCAATTAAGCGTCTTGATCTATCCCTATAGATCTTGATGCCCAATATATAAGCAGCTTCACCGAGGTCTTTCATTGAAAAACTTTTATTCAAGTATCCTTTTATGCTATCCAGAAAATCTATATCATTTCCAATCAATAATATGTCATCCACATATAATATTAGAAATGCTACAGAGCTCCCACTCACTTTCTTGTAAATACAGGCTTCTCCAAAAGTCTGTATAAAACCATATGCTTTGATCACCTCATCAAAGCGTATATTCCAACTCCGAGATGCTTGCACCAGTCCATAAATGAATCGCTGGAGCTTGCACACTTTGTTAGCGCCTTTAGGATCGACAAAACCTTCTGGTTGCATCATACACAACTCTTCTTGAAGAAATCCATTAAGGAATGCAGTTTTGACGTCCATTTGCCAGATTTCATAATCATAAAATGCGGCAATTGCTAACATGATTCGGACAGACTTAAGCATCGCTACGGGTGAGAAGGTCTCATCGTAGTCAACTCCTTGAACTTGTCGAAAACCTTTTGCGACAAGTCGAGCTTTATAGATAGTAACATTACCATCAGCGTCAGTCTTCTTCTTGAAGATCCATTTATTCTCTATGGCTTGCCAATCATCGAGCAAGTCAACCAAAGTCCATGCTTTGTTCTCCTACATGGATCCTATCTCAGATTTCATGGCCTCAAGCCAATTTGCGGAATCTGGGCTCATCATCGCTTCCTCATAGTTCGTAGGTTCGTCATGGTCTAGTAACATGACCTCCAGAACAGGATTACCGTACCACTCTGGTGCGGAACATTCTCTGGTTGACCTATGAGGTTCGGTAGTAACTTGATCTGAAGGTTCATGATCATTATCATTAGCTTCCTCTCTAGTTGGTGTAGGCATCACGGGAACAGATTTCTCTGATGAGCTACTTTCCAAATTGAGAGAAGGTACAATTACCTCATCAAGTTCTACTTTCCTCCCACTCACTTCTTTCGAGAGAAACTCCTTCTCTAGAAAGGATCCATTCTTAGCAACAAAGATCTTGCCTTCGGATCTGCGGTAGAAGGTGTACCCAACAGTTTCTTTTGGGTATCCTATGAAGACGCACTTCTCTGATTTGGGTTCGAGCTTATCAGTCTAAAGCTTTTTTCACATAAGCATCGCAACCCCAAACTTTAAGAAACGACAGCTTAGGTTTCTTGCCAAACCATAGTTCATACGGTGTCGTCTCAACGGATTTAGATGGTGCCCTATTTAACGTGAATGCAGCTGTCTCTAATGCATAACCCCAAAACGATACTGGTAAATCGGTAAGAGACATCATAGATCGCACCATATCTAATAAAGTGCGGTTACAACGTTCGGACACACCATTACGCTGCGGTGTTCCAGGTGGCGTGAGTTGTGAAACTATTCCACATTGTTTTAAATGAAGGCCAAACTCGTAACTCAAATATTCGCCTCCGCCATCAGATCGTAGAAACTTTATTTTCTTGTTACGATGATTTTCCACTTCACTCTGAAATTCTTTGAACTTTTCAAATGTTTCAGACTTGTGTTTCATCAAGTAGACATACCCATATCTGCTTAAATCATCTGTGAAGGTCAGAAAATAACAATACCCTCCGCGAGCCTCAATACTCATCGGACCGCATACATCGGTATGTATTATTTCCAATAAGTCAGTGGCTCGCTCCATTGTTCCGGAGAACGGAGTTTTAGTCATCTTGCCCATGAGGCATGGTTCGCAAGCATCAAATGATTCATAATCAAGTGATTCCAAAAGTCCATCGGAATGGAGTTTCTTCATGCGTTTTATACCAATATGACCTAAACGGCAGTGCCACAAATATGTTGCACTATCATTATCAACTTTGCATCTTTTGGCATCAATATTATGAATATGTGTATCATCACGATCGAGATTCAACAAAAATAGACCACTCTTCAAGGGTGCATGACCATAAAAGATATTACTCATATAAATAGAACAACCATTATTCTCTGATTTAAATGAATAACCGTCTCGCATTAAACAAGATCTAGATATAATGTTCATGCTCAACGCTGGCAACAAATAACAATTATTCAGGTCTAAAACTAATCCCGAAGGTAGATGTAGAGGTAGCGTGCCGACGGCGATCACATCGACCTTGGAACCATTCCCGACGCGCATCGTCACCTCGTCCTTAGCCAATCTTCGTTTAATCCGTAGCCCCTGTTTCGAGTTACAAATATTAGCAACCGAACCAGTATCAAATACCCAGGCACTACTACGAGCATTAGTAAGGTACACAACAATAACATGTATATCAAATATACCTTTGTTCACTTTGCCATCCTTCTTATCCGCCAAATACTTGGGGCAGTTCCGCTTCCAGTGACCAATCTCTTTGCAGTAGAAGCACTCAGTTTCAGGCTTAGGTCCAGACTTGGGCTTCTTCCCGGGAGTGGCAACTTGCTTGCCATTCTTCTTGAAGTTCCCCTTCTTTCCTTTGCCCTTTTTCTTGAAACTAGTGGTCTTGTTAACCATCAACACTTGATGCTCTTTCTTGATTTCTACCTCCGCAGCTTTGAGCATTGCGAAGAGCTCGGGAATAGTCTTCTCCATCCCTTGCATATTATAGTTCATCACGAAGCCTTTATAGCTTGGTGGCAGTGATTGGAGAACTCTATCAATAACACTATCATCTGGAAGATTAACTCCCAGCTGAGTCAAGTGATTATGATACCCAGACATTTTGAGTATGTGTTCACTGACAGAGCTATTCTCCTCCATTTTGCAGCTATAGGACTTGTTGGAGACTTCATATCTCTCAACTCGGGCATTTGCTTGAAATATTAACTTCAACTCCTGGAACATCTCATATGGTCCATGATGTTCAAAACGTTTTTGAAGTCCCGATTCTAAGCCGTAAAGCATGGCACACTGAACTATCGAGTAGTCATCAGATCGAGCTTGCCAGACGTTCATAACATCAACATCTGCTCCTGCAGCAGGCCTTTCACCTAGCGGTGCATCAAGGACATAATTCTTCAGTGCAGCAATGAGGATAATCCTCAAGTTACGGACCCAGTCCGTGTAGTTGCTACCATCATCTTTCAACTTAGCTTTCTCTAGGAATGCATTAAAACTCAAGGGAACGGTAGCACGGGCCATTGATCTACAACATAAATATGCAAAAACTATCAGGACTAAGTTCATGATAAATTAAGTTCAATTAATCATATTACTTAAGAACTCCCACTTAGATTGACATCCCTCAAGTCATCTAAATGATATGTGATCCAAATCAACTAAACCATGTCCGATCATCACGTGAGATGGAGTAGTCATCAATGGTGAACATCTATATGTTGATCATATCTACTATATGATTCACGTTCGACCTTTCGGTCTCCAGTGTTCCGAGGCCATGTCTGTACATGCTAGGCTCGTCAAGCTTAACCTGAGTATTCCGCATGTGCAAAACTGTCTTGCACCCGTTGTATGTGAACGTAGAGCCTATCACACCCGATCATCACGTGGTGTCTCAGCATGATGAACTGTCGCAACGGTGCATACTCGGGGAGAACACTTATTGTTGGGGAACGTAGTATTTCAAAAAAATTCCTACGATCACTCAAGATCTATCTAGGAGAAGCATAGCAACGAGCGGGGAGAGTGTGTCCACATACCCTCGTAGACCAAAAGCGGAAGCGTTTAGTAACGCGGTTGATGTAGTCGAACTTCTTCGCGATCCAACCGATCCAAGTACCGAACGTACGGCACCTCCGTGTTCAGCACACGTTCAGCTCGATGACGTCCCTCGTGCTCTTGATCCAGCTGAGGACGAGGGAGAGTTCCGTCAGCACGACGGCGTGGCGACGGTGTTGATGATGTTACCGGCGCAGGGCTTCGCCTAAGCACTACGACAATATGATCGAGGTGTGTAACTGTGGAGGGGGGCACCGCACACGGCTAAAAGATCAACTTGTGTGTTCTAGGGTGCCCCCTGCCCCCGTATATAAAGGAGAGAGGGGGAGGCCGGCCGGCCCTTGCTAGGCGCGCCGGGAGAGGAGAGTCCTACTAGGACTCCAAGTCCTAGTAGGATTCCACCTAAAGGAGAGGGAAAAAGAGGGGGGCTGCGCCCCCAACCCCTTGTCCAATTCGGACTGGGCTTGGGGGGGGGGGGGGCGTGCGCCACCTCCTGGCTGCTGCCTCCTATTTCCCGTATGGCCCAATAAGGCCCATTACTTCTCCCGGTGAATTCCCGTAACTCCCCGGTACTCCGAAAAATACCCGAATCACTCGGAACCTTTCCGATGTCTGAATATACCTTCCAATATATGAATCTTTACCTCTCGACCATTTCGAGACTCCTCGTCATGTCCGTGATCTCATCCAGGACTCCGAACAAACTTCGGTCATCAAATCACATAACTCATAATGCAAATCGTCATTGAACGTTAAGCGTGCGGACCCTACGGGTTCGAGAACTATGTAGACATGACCGAGACACTTCTCCGGTCAATAACCAATAGCGGAACCTGGATGCTCATATTGGCTCCTACATATTCTACGAAGATCTTTATCGGTCAAACCGCATAACAACATACGTTATTCCCTTTGTCATCGGTATGTTACTTGCCCGAGATTCGATCGTCGGTATCATCATACCTAGTTCAATCTCGTTACCAGCAAGTCTCTTTACTCGTTCCGTAGTGCATCATCCCGTAACTAACTCATTAGTCACATTGCTTGCAAGGCTTCATATGATGTGCATTACCGAGAGGGCCCAGAGATACCTCTCCGATACTCGGAGTGACAAATCCTAATCTCGATCTATGCCAACCCAACAAACACCTTCGGAGACACCTGTAGACCATCTTTATAATCACCCAGTTATGTTGTGACGTTTGATAGCACACAAAGTGTTCCTTCGTTATTCGGGAGTTGCATAATCTCATAGTCAGAGGAATATGTATAAGTCATGAAGAAAGCTATAGCAATAAACTTAACAATCATTATGCTAAGCTAACGGATGGGTCTTGTCCATCACATCATTCTCCTAATGATGTGATCCCGTTCATCAAATGACAACACATGTCTATGGTCAGGAAACTTAACCATCTTTGATTAACAAGCTAGTCAAGTAGAGGCATACTAGGGACACTTTGTTTTGTCTATGTATTCACACATGTATTAAGTTTCCGGTTAATACAATTCTAGCATGAATTATAAACATTTATCATGATATAAGAAAATATAAATAACAATTTTATTATTGCCTCTAGGGCATATTTCCTTCAGTCTCCCACTTGCACTAGAGTCAATAATCTAGTTCACATCGCCATGTGATTTAACACCAATAGTTCACATCGCCATGTGACCAACACCCAAAGGGTTTACTAGAGTCAATAATCTAGTTCACATCGCCATGTGATTTAACACCAATAGTTTGCATCGCCATGTGACCAACACCCAAAGGGTTTACTAGAGTCAATAATCTAGTTCACATCACTATGTGATTAGCACCCAAAGAGTACTAAGGTGTGATCATGTTTTGCTTGTGAGAGAGGTTTAGTCAACGGGTCTGCCATATTCAGATCCGTATGTATTTTGCAAATTTCTATGTCTACAATACTCTGCATGGAGCTACTTTTAGCTAATTGCTCCCACGTTCAATATGTATCTAGATTGAGACTTAGAGTCATCTAGATCAGTGTCAAAGCTTGCATCGACGTAACTCTTTACGACGAACTCTTCATCACCTCCATAACCAAGAAACATTTCCTTAGTCCTCTAAGGATAATTTTGACCGCTGTCTAGTGATCTACTTCTGGATCACTATTGGTACCTCCCTGCCAGACTTATGGCAAGGTACACAATAGGTTTGGTACACAGCATGGCATACTTTATAGAACCTATGGCTGAGGCATAGGGAATGACTTTCATTCTCTCTCTATCTTCTGCCGTGGTCATGCTTTGAGTCTTACTCAACTTTATACCTTGCAACACAGGCAAGAACCCTTTCTTTGACTGATCCATTTTGAACTTCTTCAAAACTTTATCAAGGTATGTGCTTTGTGAAAGTCCTATTAAGCGTCTTGATCTATCCCTATAGATCTTGATGCTCAATACTTTAAGCAGCTTCACTGAGGTCTTTTTATTGAAAAATTCTTATTCAAGTATCCTTTTATGCTATCCAAAAATTCTATATCATTTCCAATCAGCAATATGTCATCCACATATAATATCAGAAATGCTACAGAGCTCCCACTCACTTTCTTGTAAATACAGGCTTCACCCTAAGTCTGTATAAAACCATATGCTTTGATCACCTTATCAAAGCGTATATTTCAACTCCGAGATTCTTGCACCAGTCCATAGATGGATCGCTGGAGCTTGTACACTTTGTTAGCACCTTTAGGATCGACAAAACCTTCTGGTTGCATCATATACAATTCTTCTTTAAGAAATCCTATAAGAAGTGCAGTTTTGACATCCATTTGCCAGATTTCATAAAATGTGGCAATTGCTAACATGATTCGGACAGACTTAAGCATCGCTACGAGTGAGAAAATCTCATTGTAGTCAACACCTTGAACTTGTCGAAAACCTTTTGTGACAAGTCGAGCTTTGTAGATAGTAACACTACCATCAGCGTCCGTCTTCCTCTTGAAGATCCATTTATTCTAAATGGCTTGCCGATCATCGGGCAAGTCCACCAAAGTCCACACTTTGTTCTCATACATGGATCCTATCTCATATTTCATGGCCTCAAGCCATTTCGCGGAATCTGGGCTCATCATCGCTTCCTCATAGTTCGTAGGTTCGTCACGGTCTAGTAACATGACTTCCAGAACAGGATTACCGTACCACTCTGGTGCGGAACATACTCTGGCTGACCTACGAGGTTCGGTAGTAACTTGATCTGAAGTTTCATGATCATCATCATTAGCTTCCTCACTAATTGGTGTAGGCATCACGGGAACTGTTTTCTGTGATGAGCTATTCTCCAATTCGAGAGAAGGTACAATTACCTCATCAAGTTCTACTTTCCTCCAACTCACTTCTTTCGAGAGAAACTCCTTCTCTAGAAAGGATCCATTCTTAGCAAAAAATCTTGCCTTCGGATCTGTGATAGAAGGTGTATCCAACAGTTTCTTTTGGGTATCCTATTAAGACGTACTTCTCCGATTTGGGTTCGAGCTTATCACGCTGAAGCTTTTTCACATAAGCATCGCAACCCCAAACTTTAAGAAACGACAGCTTAGGTTTCTTGCCAAACCACAGTTCATATGGTGTCATCTCAACGGATTTAGATGGTGCCCTATTTAACGTGAATGCATCTGTTTCTAATGCATAACCCCAAAACGATAGTGGTAAATTGGTAGGAGACATCATAGATCGCACCATATCTAATAAAGTACGGTTACGATGTTCAGACACACCATTACGCTGTGGTGTTTCAGGTGGCGTGAGTTGTGAAACTATTCCACATTGTTTCAAATGAAGACCAAACTCATAACTCAAATATTCACCTCCATGATCAGATCGTAGAAATTTTATTTTCTTGTTACGATGATTTTCCACTTCACTCTGAATTTCTTTTGAACTTTTCAAATGTTCCAGACTTATGTTTCATCAAGTAGATATACCCATATCTGCTCAAATCATTTGTGAAGGTCAGAAAATAATGATACCCGCCGTGCGCCTCAACACTCATCGGACCGCATACATCGATATGTATTATTTCTAATAAGTCATTAGCTTGCTCCATTGTTCTGGAGAACGGAGTATTAGTCATCTTGCCCATGAGGCATGGTTCGCAAGCATCAAATGATTCATAATCAAGTGATTCCAAAAGTCCATCCGAATGGAGTTTCTTCATGCGCTTTACACCAATATGACCTAAACGGCAGTGCCACAAAATATGTTGCATTATCATTATCAAGTTTGCATCTTTTGGCATCAATATTATGAATATGTGTATCACTAGAATCGAGATTCAATAAACCATTCACATTGGGTGTATGGCCATAGAAGGTTTTATTCATGTAAACAGAACAACAATTATTCTCTGACTTAAATGAATAACCATATTGCAATAAACATAATCAAATCATATTTATGCTCAACGCAAACACCAAATAACATTTATTTAGGTTCAACACTAATCCCGAAAGTAGAGGGAGTGTGCGATGGTGATCTTATCAACCTTGGAATCACTTCCAACACACATCGTCACTTCGTCTTTAACTAGTCTCTGTTCATTTTGCAACTCCCGTTTTGAGTTACTAATGTTAGCAACTGAACCGGTATCAAATACCCAGGGGCTACTATGAACACTAGTAAAATACACATCAATAACATGTATATCAAATATACCTTTGTTCACTTTGCCATCCTTCTTATCCGCCAAGTATTTGGGGCAGTTCCGCTTCCAGTGACCAGTCCCTTTGCAGTAGAAGCACTCAGTTTCAGGCTTTGGTCCAGACTTGGGCTTCTTCCCGGGAGCAACAACTTGTTTGCCTTTCTTCTTGAAGTTCCCTTTCTTTCCTATCCCCTTTTTCTTGAAACTAGTGTTCTTGTTAACCATCAACACTTTGATGTTATTTCTTGATTTCTACCATCGCCGATTTCAGCATCGCGAAAAGCTTAGGAATCGTTTTCGTCATCCCTTGCATATTATAGTTCATCACGAAGTTCTAGTAGCTTGGTGATAGTGACTAGGGAATTCTGTCAATCACTATCTTATCTGGAAGATTAACTCCCACTTGATTCAAGCGATTGTAGTACCCAGACATTCTGAGCACATGCTCACTAGCTGAGCTATTCTCCTCCATCTTGTAGGCAAAGTACTTGTCAGAGGTCTCATACCTCTCGACACGGGCATGAGTCTGAAATACCAATTTCAGCTCTTGGAACATCTCATATGCTCTGTGGCGTTCAAAACGTCTTTGCAGCCCTGGTTCTAAGCCATAAAGCATGGTGCACTAAACTATCAAGTAGTCATCATATCGAGCTTGCCAAACGTTCATAACGTCTGCATCTGCTCCCGCAATAGGTCTGTCACCTAGCGGTGCATCAAGGACATTCTTCTGTGCAGCAATGAGGATAATCCTCAGATCACGGATCCAGTCCGCATCATTGCTACTATCATCTTTCAACTTAGTTTTCTCCAGGAACATATCAAAAATAAAACAGGGGAGCTATACGCGAGCTATTGATCTACAACATAATTTGCAAATACTACCAGGACTAAGTTCATGATAAATTAAAGTTCAATTAATCATATTACTTAAGAACTCCCACTTAGATAGACATCCCTCTAGTCATCAAAATGATCACGTGATCCATATCAACTAAACCATGTCCGATCATCACGTGAGATGGAGTAGTTTTCAATGGTGAATATCTCTATGTTGATCATATCTACTATATGATTCACGCTCGACCTTTCGGTCTCCAGTGTTCCGAGGCCATATCTGCATATGCTAGGCTCTTCAAGTTTAACCCGAGTATTCCGCACGTGCAAAACTGCCTTGCACCCGTTGTATGTGAACGTAGAGCTTATCACACCCGATCATCACATGGTGTCTCGGCACGACGAACTGTCGCAACGGTGCATACTCAGGGAGAACACTTATACCTTGAAATTTTTGTGAGGGATCATCTTATAATGCTGCCGCCGTACTAAGCAAAATAAGATGCATAAAGGATAAACATCACATGCAATCAATATAAGTGATATGATATGGCCATCATCATCTTGTGCCTTTGATCTTCATCTCCAAAGCACCGTCATGATCACCATCGTCACCGGCTTGACACCTTGATCTCCATCGTAGCATCGTTGTCGTCTCGCCAACTATTGCTTCCACGACTATCGCTACCGCTTAGTGATAAAGTAAAGCAATTACATGGCGATTGTATTTCATACAATAAAGCGACAACCATAAGGCTCCTGCCAGTTGCCGATAACTTTTACAAAACATGATCATCTCATACAACAATTTATATATCATCACATCTTGACCATATCACATCACAGCAAGCCCTACAAAAACAAGTTAGACGTCCTCTACTTTGTTGTTGCAAGTTTTACATGGCTGCTATGGGCTTAGCAAGAACCGTTCTTACCTACGCATCAAAACCACAACGATTTTTCGTCAAGTGTGCTGTTTTAACCTTCAACAAGGACCGGGCGTAGTCAAACTCAATTCAACTAAAGTTGGAGAAACAGACACCCACTAGCCACCTGTGTGCGAAGCACGTCGGTAGAACCAGTCTCATGAACGCGGTCATGTAATGTCGGTCTGGGCCGCTTCATCCAACAATACCGCCGAATCAAAGTAAGACGTTGCTCGTAAGCAGTATGACTATTATCGCCCACAACTCTTTGTGTTCTACTCGTGCATATAACATCTACACATAGACCTGGCTCGGATGCCACTGTTAGGGAACGTAGTATTTCAAAAAAATTCCTACGATCACGCAAGATCTATCTAGGAGAAGCATAGCAACGAGCGGGGAGAGTGTGTCCACGTACCCTCGTACACCGAAAGTGGAAGCGTTTAGTAACGCGGTTGATGTAGTCGAACTTCTTCGCGATCCAACCGATCCAAGTACCGAACGTACGGCACCTCCGCGTTCAGCACACGTTCAACTCGATGACGTCCCTCGTGCTCTTGATCCAGTTGAGGTCGAGGGAGAGTTCCGTCAGTACGACGGCGTGGTGACGGTGTTGATGATGTTACCGGCGCAGGGCTTCGCCTAAGCACTACGACAATATGATCGAGGTGTGTAACTGTGGAGGGGGGCACCGCACACGGCTAAAAGATCAACTTATGTGTTCTAGGCTGCCCCCCTGCCCCCGTATATAAAGGAGGGAGGGGGATGTAACACCCCTGTGTAACTACCACTGTGATCAACTGCTAATAATGCCAAGTCATATCATTTGCAATGCTTAGTCATAGTGGTTAACCAAAATAATTCAAACTCTATTCTGGAAATCACCTCAAATTCAAAAGTGCAAAAATGATTTTTCTCAAACACTATGGGAAAAATGTTCACTAAATAGAAAAAATTCCAAAAGCAATCATAAAAATATAAACAATGATGATGGAGTTAATTAAGTAACTCAAACCACATGTAACAGTACAAAAACAGCCCTATTTAATTCATTTATAATTAAATTCAAATCCAAAAGAAATCCAACTTTGCACAAACCAGTTTTTGATGAAAGCCAACATTGCACAATAATATTTGGGTCAACACTCACATTTTATAAAAGTGCACAAGTGGCCTAACTAATTCAAAACAGAAAAGAAATAAAAGAAAAATCAAAACAGAAACAGAAAAAGGAAACGAGGCACTGTGCACTGGGCCTAAGTGCACACTGCCCCGACCACCGGCCCACCTGGCCCAACCCCTCTCTCTCCCTCGCGCTGTCGTTCCCTCCATGGCCGAGTGCGTGCACGCCGCTCGTGCGCCGACACGCCGGCGCCCGCCGACACTACAGGGGCAACGCAGGGGATAAGGGAGCCCCGTCCAGCCCCCCTAGTCCTCTTCTACCACTCGCCACTCCTCCCTCGTCTCGCTCTCGCTCGCGTCCGCCTTTTCCCTCTCTGGTCCGACGCGGTCGCCGCCGTGCCTCGCCCATGCTCGCGGCCACCGAGTCCCTTCGGCCCCGTCGATCTGTCCACGCGCTTCGTCTCCGTCGACCGCGTCTCCCCATCAACCCACGCGACGCCGGACGTCTCCAGGAGCTGCCCCGACCTCTTCTTCCTCCGCGGATCACCGCAGCTCACCGGTGTCGATTCGCTCCACTGCGGCTACTAATCTGTCGCAGGCCTTTCATGAGCCACAAGGTGAGCACGCGCCAGCGTTTTCCCCATCTCCCCGCTCGCTTTGCTGCCTCTGGACGCCGTCGCCATTGCCGAAGCTCCCACCGCCGCGGTTTAGCTTGCTCCTGCTGCCGCGGTTCCTAACAGGGTTGAACGAGCACGCCAGCGTGCTCAGGGGCGTCCACTGATGTTCCCTAGTGCTTTAGATCGCGAGCAAACGAGCCGGGGCGACGTTTTCTTTGGGCACCGATTCCGGCCGCCGCCTGTTGGCATCGCCGCTGTCGTTTTAGGTCGTCTCCGGCCACGTTTTTGGCATGTATGAACGCGTGACGCAATGGCCGATCGAACGGTACCGACGGCGCTCGATTTGGTGCCCCGTAGGTGATTCCTGAGCGTCTCCGGCGAGACAGCCGCCGCGGAGCGCTCACCGGCGCGTTTCCGGCGACCCCGCCGACGTGGCAAATGGTGGGGCCAGCTCCATGCCACTGACAGTGGGCCCTACGCCTCGGTTTGACTAGGTTGACTGCGGTCAGCGTAGTTACTATTCATCCCCTCTCTCTGACGTGTGGGCCCCTCTGCGCTAATTAAAGTTAATTAACCTTTAAAATTAATCTGTTAACTAATCAGACACTGACAACTCGGGCCCACACCCCCTAATTAGCTCTGTTAGTTTAATTAATCCACAGTTAGCCCAACAGAGACTGACATGTGGGTCCCACTGGACCCACATGTCAGGTTTGACCAGGTCAGCGTCTCTGTTGACTGCTGATGTCATCTTTGAGTCATGCTGAGGTCATATATCATTTTCTGTCAGTTAAAATAATTCCAGAAAATCATTTAAACTTCAAAAATTCGTAACTTTTAAACCGAAGCTCAGATCGAAAAACTTAAAACATGAAAGTTGCTCAGAACGACGAGACGAATTTGATTGTGTCGTCTGTTTCGATGCCGGAACCCCCTACGTAGGAGAAATTGTAACTTTTAGTCTGATTGCGTTAGACGAATAGTGCATACCTACCGGTTAATAAATCCAACGTTAATCCTAAAATAACCAAAATGACTTAGACATATCTTTAGGCAACCCTGCACTGCATTGTAGCATAGTATGCCTCGTGTTGCATTTGATTGCATTATGTTTACTTGTTTCCTCCCCGTTTTCTCTCTCGATTAGACCCCGACGTTGACGTAGCTCCTGAGGCAGATGCCGCTCCGGAGTACGACTACGTCCCCGACGACCAGCCACTTGCCCCAGAGCTTGCAGGCAAGCACCCCCCTTTTGAGCATTCCGATATCGCCCACTCTCTTCTCCCTTATGCTTGCATTAGAAGTTACTGCTGTTACTATATCCTATATCTGCTGCATAGCCTGTTTACTTGTAACCTGCTGTTGATAATTACCTGTTATCCTAAACTGCTTAGAATAGGTTGGGTAGAAACCATCAGAGACCCCACGTTATCCCGATTGCCCCGCTGGATTATCAGAAGACCCGAGCAACGGGATTGAAGACCAGGCCCCGACACCGCACGTCACATCCCCCTTAGTTGCCGACACTGCTGGGTTACTATCGAGTGCCGAGGGTGATACCTCGTCAGCACTTCTGATGATAACCTTGTAGGTTAGTTATTCGGTCGTGGTAAGCGAGGGTGATTCCTCCTACACCACCCCCGATAACGACGTCGTCGCGCAACTCCTCAAGTGTGGACCTCGAGGGTGATTCCTCCTCCGTTCACCTTGACAGTTACATCAGAGGGAATTCCATCGAGGGTGATTCCTCAGGGTTCCCCTTGGTGTCAGACACACAAATACTTTGGTTACTATGACTGAACACTGAACCATGATACTAAAGACGGGTCGGCCCTGAGGGGTACCCGCGCGAGCTTAATAGCGAGAGATGTGGAATCGGGTGGACCTGGATGGTGCCCGAGGGTTGAACACGAGGCGTGGCCGGGCATTCCTCGCCCTTGCCGCAAGTCCTCGAGACGGGGCGACGGGGTCACATCTTTCGTGAGTCTCTGCTTGTTTTCGCACTATCAACACACTAACGGTTTGGATATTTGATCCGAGGGGCCTCTGGCCTGATAGCACTAACCATCACGTGTGCATAGTATGGGTGTTCTGCGTCGTATACTTCAGCCGAAGCTTAATAGACGTCAGCAACTGAGCGGCACACGCTGGGTTGGACTGGTAATGAAACCGCGCTTGTATTAAGGGGTTGCTAGGTCTGCTCACCGGCGGTGTACGCAACGTGCAGGAGCGTCCGGGGCGATGGCCCAAGACCCCTAGGGGCATAGGTTAGTCCGGCGTGCTGATCTCTCTGTTAAGTATTTGGTCGGGTTGCGGCGTATCGTTTGGCCGAGGCCGGGCATGACCCAGAAAAGTGTGTCCGACCGGAGTTGAGCGAGCGTGGTGGGTAAGTTGGTGCACCCCTGCAGGGAAGAACTAATCTATCGATAGCCTGTCATACGGTAACGGACACTCGGAGTTATATCCCAATCGGTACAACTAGAACTGGTGACTTGAGATGAAATGGATAGTATGGCTCTGGGATGGCTTTCTCGCAGGGAGTCGAGGAAGGATCTCTGGGCGAGGTTGATAACATTACTACTACTTTACATTATGTTAATCTGCACTCTTCTAATGCTGAAAGACCGATGAAGATGATTGAAGATGCTAGTCTTCGATAGGACTAGGCTTTCCCCTCTACTCTGGCATTTCTGCAGCCCAGTCCACATATACAACCCCCTTTGAAAATGTTGCATATGTAGTGTAGATCCTTGCTTGCTGAGTACTTCAGATGAGTACTCACGTTTGCTTTATTTTCTTTTTCTCCCCATACCCTTTTGTCGCCGCCAGATGACGGAGCCCCTGAGATAGCAGCCCCCGTCGATGACTACTACTACTACCCTCCCGGCGAGTACTACTATGAGGAGCCGACGGACGACTAGGAGTAGGATTTGGAGGGTCCAAGGTAGGAGGCCTATGCCTTTCGATCATAGTATTTTATTTTGCCCCGCCTATCTAAAGGCTTATCTCTGTTTCTGTAATATGTCTGTACCCAGATATCTGATGCTTTCGCTGACACTTATTTTTCATCAAGCTTATGTATTCGAGCCCTCGAGGCCATGGCTTGTAATATAATGCTTGTATGACTTTATTTATGTTTTAGAGTTGTGTTGTGATATCTTCAAGTGAGTCCTTAGGCTTAATCGTGTGCATTTGCGTGTATGATTAATGCATGATTAAGCCGGGGTCGTCACAGGGGAGACCGGCCGGCCCTTGCTAGGCGTGCCGGGAGAGGGGAGTCCTACTAGGACTCCAAGTCCTAGTAGGATTCCACCTAAAGGAGAGGGGAAAACAGGGGGGCTGCGCCCCCAACCCCTTGTCCAATTCGGACTGGGCTTGGGGGGGGGGGGGGGCGTGCGCCACCTCCCGGCTGCTGCCTCCTATTTCCCGTATGGCCCAATAAGGCCCATTACTTCTCCACGTGAATTCCCGTAACTCCCTGGTACTCCGAAAAATACCCAAATCACTCGGAACCTTTCCGACGTCCGAATACAGCCTTCCAATATATGAATCTTTACCTCTCAAACATTTCGAGACTCCTCGTCATGTCTGTGATCTCATATGGGACTCCGAACAAACTTCGGTCATCAAATCACATAACTCATAATACAAATCGTCATCGAACGTTAAGCGTGCGGACCCTACGGGTTCGAGAACTATGTAGACATGACCGAGACACTTCTCCGGTCAATAACCAATAGCGGAACCTGGATGCTCATATTGGCTCCTACATATTCTACGAAGATCTTTATTGGTCAAACCGCATAACAACATACGTTATTCCCTTTGTCATCGGTATGTTACTTGCCCGAGATTCGATCATCGGTATCATCATACCTAGTTCAATCTCGTTACCGGCAAGTCTCTTTACTCGTTCCGTAGTGCATCATCCCGTAACTAACTCATTAGTCACATTGCTTGCAAGGCTTCATATGATGTGCATTACCGAGCGGGCCCAGAGATACCTCTCCGATACTCGGAGTGACAAATCCTAATCTCGATCTATGCCAAACCAACAAACACCTTCGGAGACACCTGTAGAGCATCTTTATAATCACCCAGTTACGTTGTGACATTTGATAGCACACAAAGTGTTCCTCTGGTATTTGGGAGTTACATAATCTCATAGTCAGAGGAATATGTATAAGTCATGAAGAAAGCTATAGCAATAAACTTAACGATCATTATGCTAAGCTAACGGATGGGTCTTGTCCATCACATCATTCTCCTAATGATGTGATCCCATTCATTAAATGACAACACATGTCTATGGTCAGGAAACTTAACCATCTTTGATTAACGAGCTAGTCGAGTAGAGGCATACTAGGGACACTTTGTTTTGTCTATGTATTCACACATGTATTAAGTTTCCGGTTAATACAATTCTAGCATGAATAATAAACATTTATCATGATATAAGAAAATATAAATAACAACTTTTTTATTGCCTCTAGGGCATATTTCCTTCACTTATACCTTGAAATTTTAGTAAGGGATCATCTTATAATGCTACCGCCGTACTAAGCAAAATAAGATGCACAAAAGATAAACATCACATGCAATCAAAATATGTGACATGATATGGCCATCATCATCTTGTGCCTTTGATCTCCATCTCCAAAACATCGTTATGATCTCCATTGTCACCGGCTTGACACCTTGATCTCCATCGTAGCGTCGTGGTCGTCTCGCCAACTATTGCTTCTACAACTATCGCTAACGCATAGTGATAAAGTAAAGAATTACATGGCGTTTGCATTTCATACAATAAAGCGACAACCATAAGGCTCCTGCCAGTTGCCGATAACTTTTACAAAACATGATCATCTCATACAACAATGTATATCAATCATGTCTTGACCATATCACATCACAGCATGCCCTGCAAAAATAAGTTAGACGTCCTCTACTTTGATGTTGCAAGTTTTACGAGGCTGCTACGGGCTTCTAGCAAGAACCGTTCTTACCTACGCATCAAAACCACAACGGTGTTTCGTCAAGTTTGCTGTTTAAACCTTCAACAAGGACCGGCCATAGTCAAATTCGATTCAACTAAATTTGGAGAAACAGACACCCGCCAGCCACCTTTATGCAAAACTATTGCATGTTTATCGGTGGAACCGGTCTCATGAACGTGGTCATGTAAGGTTGGTCCGGGCCGCTTCATCCCACAATACCACCGAATCAAAATAAGACGTTGGTGGTAAGCAGTATGACTATCACCGCCAACAACTCTTTGTGCTCTACTCGTGCATATCATCTACGCATAGACCTGGCTCGGATGCCACTGTTGGGAAACGTAGCATGCAATTTCAAAATTTTCCTACGCTCATGCAAGATCTATCTAGAAGATGCATAGAAACGAGAGGGGGAGAGTGTGTCCACGTACCCTCGTAGACCAAAAGCGGAAGCATTTGTAAACGCGGTTGATGTAGTCGAACTTCTTCTCGTTCCGACCGATCAAGCACCGAACATACGGCACCTCCGAGTTCTGCACACGTTCAGCTCGATGACGTCCCTCGAACTCTTGATCCAGCAAAGTGTCGAGGGAGAGTTCTGTCAGCACGACGGCATGGTGACGGTGATGCTGGAGTGATCCGCGCAGGGCTTCGTCTAAGCACTACGTGAATATGACCGGAGGCGTAAACTATGGAAGGGGGCACCGCACACGGCTAACAATTGTTGGTGTGTGTTCTAGGCGCCCCCTCCCCACGTACATATATGTGGGAGGGGGAGGGGAACAGCCATGGGGTGCCCCAAGTAGGAGGAATCCTACTTGGGGGCCTTGTCCAATTCGCCCCCCCCCTCTTTCCATGTTTTCCGGAGGGGAAAGGAAGGAGGAGGGAGGAGAGAAGGAAGGGGGAGGCCGAATCCCTCCCCTTCCTTTCTCTCTTCCCCTTCCTATTCGGCCTACATGGGGGGCGCATCAGCCCACATGGGCTGCTGCGCCCCCCATGTAGGCCGAATAGGAAGGGGAAGGAAAGAGGGGAAGAGAGAAAGGAGGGGGTGGGATTCGGCCTCCCCCTTCCTTCTCTCCTCCCTCCTCCTTCCTTTCCCCTCCAGAAAACATGGAAGGGGGGGGGGGTGAATTGGACAAGGCCCCCAAGTAGGATTCCTCCTACTTGGGGCGCCCCATGGCTGTTCCCCTCCCCCTCCCACCTATATATACATGGGGAGGGGGCGCCTAGAACACACACCAACAATTGTTAGCCGTGTGCGGCGCCCCCCTCCACAGTTTAAGCCTCCGGTTATATTCTCGTAGTGCTTAGGCGAAGCCCTGCGCGGATCACTTCACCATCACCGTCACCACGCCGTCGTGCTGACGGAACTCATCTCCCTTGACACTTTGCTGGATCAAGAGTTCGAGGGACGTCGTCGAGCTGAATGTGTGCAGAACTCGGAGGTGCCGTACGTTCGATGCTTGATCGGTCGGAATGAGAAGAAGTTCGACTACATCAACCGCGTTAACAAACGCTTCCTCTTTCGGTCTACGAGGGTACGTGGACACACTCTTCCCCTCTCGTTGCTATGCATCTCCTAGATAGATCTTGCGTGAGCGTAGGAATATTTTTGAAATTGCATGCTACGTTCCCAACAGTGGCATCATGAGCCAGGTCTATGCGTAGATGATTTGCACGAGTAGAACACAAAGAGTTGTGGGCGGTGATAGTCATACTACTTACCACCAATGTCTTATTTTGATTCGGCAGCATTGTGGGATGAAGCGGCCCGGACCAACCTTACATGACCACATTCATGAGACCGGTTCCACCGACAGACATGCAACTAGTTTTGCATAAAGGTGGCTGGCGGGTGTCTGTTTCTCCAACTTTAGTTGAATCGAAGTTGACTACGGCCGGACCTTGTTGAAGGTTAAAACAGCAAACTTGACGAAACATTGTTGTGGTTTTGATGCGTAGGTAAGAACGGTTCTTGCTAGAAGCCCGTAGCAGCCACGTAAAACTTGCAACAACAAAGTAGAGGACGTCTAACTTGTTTTTGCAGGGCATGTTGTGATGTGATATGGCCAAGTCAGGATGTGATATACATTGTTGTATGAGATCATCATGTTTTGTAAAAGTTATCGGCAACTGGCAGGAGCCTTATGGTTGTCGCTTTATTGTATGAAATGCAAACGCCATGTAATTGCTTTACTTTATCACTATGCGTTAGCGATAGTTATAGAAGCAATAGTTGGCGATACGACCACGACGCTACGATGGAGATCAAGGTGTCAAGCCGGTGATGATGGAGATCATGACGGTGATTTGGAGATGGAGATCAAAGGCACAAGATGATGATGGCCATATCATGTCACATATTTTGATTGGATGTGATGTTTATCTTTTGTGCATCTTATTTTGCTTAGTACGGTGGTAGCATTATAAGATGATCCCTTAACTAAAATTTCAAGGTATAAGTGTTCTCCCTGAGTATGCACCGTTGCGACAGTTCGTCGTGCTGAGACACCACGTGATGATCGGGTGTGATAGGCTCTACGTTCACATACAACGGGTGCAAGACAGTTTTGCACATGCGGAATACTTGGGTTAAACTTGACGAGCCTAGCATGTACAGACATGGCCTCAGAACACTGGAGACCGAAAGGTCGAACGTGAATCATATAGTAGATATGATCAACATAGAGATGTTCACCATTGATGACTACTCCATCTCACGTGATGATCGGACATGGTTTAGTTGATTTGGATCACGCATCATTTAGATGACTTGAGGGATGCCAATCTAAGTGGGAGTTCTTAAGTAATTTGATTAATTGAACTTAATTTATTATGAACTTAGTCCTGATAGTATTTGCATATCTATGTTGTAGATCAATAGCTCGCGATGTAGCTCCCTTATTTTTGAAATGTTCCTAGAGAAAACTAAGTTGAAAGATGATAGTAGCAATGATGCGGACTAAGTCCGTGATCTGAGGATTATCCTCATTGCTGCAAAGAAGAATTATGTCCTTGATGCACCGCTAGGTGACAGACCTATTGCAGGAGCAGATGCAGACGTTATGAATGTTTGACAAGCTCGGTATGATGACTACTTGATAGTTTAGTGCGCCATGCTTTACGGCTTAGAACCGGGATTTCAAAAATGTTTTGAACGCCACGGAACATATGAGATGTTCCAAGAGCTGAAAATGATATTTCAGAATCATGCCCGTGTTAAGAGGTATGAGACCTCTGACAAGTACTTTGCCTACAAGATGGAGGAGAATAGCTCAGCTAGTGAGCATGTGCTCAGAATGTCCTGGTACTACAATCGCTTGAATCAAGTGGGAGTTAATCTTCCAGATAAGATAGTGATTGACAGAGTTCTCTAGTCACTATCACCAAGTTACTAGAACTTCGTGATGAACTATAATATGCAAGGGATGACGAAAACGATTCCCAAGCTCTTCGCGATGCTAAAATCGGCGAAGGTAGAAATCAAGAAATAGCATCAAGTGTTGATGGTTAACAAGACCACTAGTTTCAAGAAAAAGGGCAAGGGAAAGAAAGGGAACTTCAAGAAGAATGGCAAGCAAGTTGCCACTCCCGTGAAGAAGCCCAAAGCTAGACCCAAGCCTGAAACTGAGTGCTTCTACTGCGAAGGAAATGGTCACTGGAAGCGGAACTGCCCCAAATACTTGGCGGATAAGAAGGATGGCAAAGTAAACAAAGGTATATTTGATGTACATGTTATTGATGTGTACTTTACTAGTGTTCATAGTAGCCCCTGGGTATTTAATACTGGTTCAGTTGCTAAGAATAGTAACTCGAAACAGGAGTTGCAGAATAAACAGAGACTAGTTAAGGGAGAGGTGACGATGAATGTTGGAATTGATTCCAAGGTTGATATGATCAACATCGCACACTCACTCTACATTCGGGATTAGTGTTGAACCTAAAATAAATGTTATTTGGTGTTTGCGTTGAGCATGAATATGATTAGTTCATGTTTATTGCAATACGGTTATTCATATAAGTCAGAGAATAATTGTTGTTCTGTTTACAAGAATAAAACCTTATGTGGTCATACACCCAAGGTGAATGGTTTATTGAATCTCGATCGTAGTGATACACATATTCATAATATTGAAGCCAAAAGATGCAAAGTTGATAATGATAGTGCAACATATTTGTGGCACTGCCGTTTAGGTCATATTGGTGTAAAACGCATGAAGAAACTCCATGCAGATGGACGTTTGGAATCACTTGATTATGAATCATTTGATACTTGCGAACCATGCCTCATGGGCAAGATGACTAAAACTCCGTTCTCCGGAACAATGGAGCGAGCCAATGACTTATTGGAAATAATACACACCGATGTATGCGGTCCGATGAGTGTTGAGGCACGCGGCGGGTATCGTTATTTTCTGACCTTCACAGATGATTTGAGCAGATATGGGTATATCTACTTAATGAAACACAAGTCTGAAACATTTGAAAAGTTCAATGAATTTCAGAGTGAAGTGGAGAATCATCATAACAAGAAAATAAAGTTTCTACGATCTGATCGCGGAGGTGAATATTTGAGTTACGAGTTTGGCCTTCATTTAAAACAATGTGGAATAGTTTCACAACTCACGCCACCTGGAACACCACAGCGTAATGGTGTGTCCGAATGTCGTAACCGTACTCTATTGGATATGGTGCGATCTATGATGTCTCTAACCGATTTACCACTATCGTTTTGGGGTTATGCATTAGAGACAGCTGCATTCACGTTAAATAGGGCACCTTCTAAATCCGTTGAGATGACACCGTATGAACTGTGGTTTGGCAAGAAACCTAAGCTGTCATTTCTTAAAGTTTGGGGTTGCGACACTTATGTCAAAAGGCTTTAGCCTGATAAGCTCGAACCCAAATTGGAGAAGTGTGTCTTCATAGGATACCCTAAGTAAACAATTGGGTACACCTTCTACCACAGATCCGAAGTCAAGATCTTTATTGCCAAGAATGGAAACTTTCTAGAGAAGGAGTTTCTCTCGAAAGAAGTGAGTGGGAGGAAAGTAGAACTTGATGAGGTAATTGTACCTTCTCTCGAATTGGAAAGTAGCACATCAGTGAAATCCGTTCCCGTGATGCCTATACCAACTAGAGAGGAAGCTAATGATAATGATCATGAAACTTCAGATCAAGTTACTACCGAACCTCGTAGGTCAACCAGAGCATGTTCCGCACTAGAGTGGTACGGTAATCCTGTTCTGGAAGTCATGTTACTAGACCATGACGAACCTACGAACTATGAAGAAGCAATGATGAGCCCAGATTCCGATAGATGGCTTGAGGCCATAAAATTTGAGATAGGATCCATATATGAGAACAAAGTATGGACTTTGGTGGATTTGCCCGATGATCGGCAAGCCATGGAGAATAAATGGATCTTCAAGAGGAAGACGGACGCTGATGGTAGTGTTACTATCTACAAAGCTCGAATTGTCGCAAAAGGTTTTCGACAAGTTCAAGGTGTTGACTACGATGAGATTTTCTCACTCGTATCAATGCTTAAGTCTGTCCGAATCATGTTAGCAATTGCCGCATTTCATGAAATCTGGCAAATGGATGTCAAAACTACATTCCTTAATGGATTTATTAAAGAAAAGTTGTATATGATGCAACCAGAAGGTTTTGTCAATTCTAAAGGTACTAACAAAGTGTGCAAGCTCCAGCGATCCATCTATGGACTGGTGCAAGCATCTCGGAGTTGGAATATACGCTTTGATGAGTTGATCAAAGCATATAGTTTTATACAGACTTTCGGAGAAGCCTGTATTTACAAGAAAGTGAGTGGGAGCACTACATCATTTCTGATAAGTATATGTGAATGACATATTGTTGATCGGAAATGATGTAGAATTTTCTGGAAAGCATAAAGGAGTGTTTGAAAGGAATTTTTTTTTCAAAGAAAGACCTCGGTGAAGCTGCTTACATATTGGGCATCAAGATCTATAGAGATAGATCGAGATGCTTGATAAGACTTTCAATGAGTACATACCTTGACAAGATTTTGAAGGTGTTCAAAATGGATCAGTCAAAGAAGGAGTTCTTGCCTGTATTGTAAGGTATGAAGTTGAGTAAGACTCAAATCTCGACCACGGCAGAAGAGAGAGAGAGAGAGAATGAAAGTCATTCCCTATGCCTCAGACATAGGTTCTATAAAGTATGCCATGCTGTGTACCAAACCTATTGTGTACCTTGCCATGAGTTTGGCAAAGGGGTACAATAGTGATCCAGGAGTAGATCACTGGACAGCGGTCAAAATTATCCTTAGTTAAGAGAACTAAGGAAATGTTTCTCGGTTATGGAGGTGATAAAGAGTTCGTCGTAAAGGGTTACATCGATGCAAGCGTTGACACTAATCCAGATGACTCTAAGTCTCAATCTGGATACATATTGAATGTGGGAGCAAATTAGCTAGAGTAGCTCCATGCTGAGCATTGTAGACATAGAAATTTGCAAAATACGTAAGGATCTGAATGTGGCAGACCCGTTGACTAAACTTCTCTCACAAGCAAAACATGATCACACCTTAGTACTCTTTGGGTGTTAATCACATGGTAATGTGAACTAGATTATTGACTCTAGTATACCCTTTGGGTGTTGGTCACATGGCGATGTGAACTATTGGTGTTAATCACATGGCGATGTGAACTAGATTATTGACTCTAGTGCAAGTGGGAGACTGAAGGAAATATGCCTTAGAGGCAATAATAAAGTTGTTATTTTATATTTCCTTATATCATGATAAATGTTTATTATTCATGCTAGAATTGTATTAACCGAAAACTTGATACATGTGTGAATACATAGACAAAACACCGTGTCCCTAGTAAGCCTCTACTAGACTAGCTCGTTAATCAAAGATGGTTAAGTTTCCTGACCATAGGCATGTGTTGTCATTTGATGAATGGGATCACATCATTAGGAGAATGATGTGATGGACATGACCCATCCGTTAGCTTAGCATTTTGATCGTTCAGTTTTATTGCTATAGCTTTCTTCATGTCATATACATATTCCTTTGACTATGAGATTATGCAACTCCCGGATACCGGAGGAATGCCTTGTGTGCTATCAAACATCACAACGTAACTGGGTGATTATAAAGATGCTCTATAGGTATCTCCGAAGGTGTTTGTTGGGTTGGCATAGATTGAGATTAGGATTTGTCACTTCGAGTATCGGAGAGGTATCTCTGGGCCCTCTCGGTAATGCACATCATAATAAGCCTTGCAAGCAATGTGACTAATGAGTTAGTTGCGGGATGATGTATTACGGAACGAGTAAAGAGACTTGCCGGTAACGAGATTGAATTAGGTTTGAAGATACCGACGATCGAATCTCGGGCAAGTAACATACCGATGACAAAGGGAATAACGTATGTTGCCATTACGGTTCGACCGATAAAGATATTCTTAGAATATGTTGGAACCAATATGAACATCCAGGTTCCGCTATTGGTTATTGACCGGAGAAGTGTCTCGGTCATGTCTACATAGTTCTCGAACCCGTAGGGTCCGCACGCTTAACGTTCGATGACGATTTTGCATTATATGAGTTACGTGATTGGTAACCGAATGTTATTCGGAGTCCCGGATGAGATCACAGACATAACGAGGAGTCTCGAAATTGTCGAGAGGTAAAGATTCATATATAGGACGATGATATTCGGACACCAGAAGTGTTCCGGGGGTACCGGCTACATATCGGGTCACCGAAAAGGGGTTCCGGACACCCCCGGCCAAGATATGGGCCTATTGGGCCAAGAGGGGAAACGCAGCAGCCAGCATGGGATGTTGCGCCCCCCATGTAGGCCGAATAGGAAGGGGAAGGAAAGAGGGAAAGAGAGAAAGGAAGGGGAGGGATTCGGCCTCCCCCTTCCTTCTCTCCTCCCTCCTCCTTCCTTTCCCCTCCGGAAAACATGGAAAGGGGGGGGGGGTGGGCGAATTGGACAAGGCCCCCAAGTAGGATTCCTCCTACTTGGGGCGCCCCATGGCTGTTCCCCTCCCCCTCCCACCTATATATACGTGGGGAGGGGGCTCCTAGAACACACACCAACAATTGTTAGCCGTGTGTGGCGCCCCCTCCATAGTTTACGCCTCCGGTCATATTCTCGTAGTGCTTAGGCGAAGCCCTGCGCGGATCACTTCACCATCACCGTCACCACGCCGTCGTGCTGATGGAACTCATCTCCCTCGACACTTTGCTGGATCAAGAGTTCGAGGGACGTCATCGAGCTGAACGTGGGCAGAACTCGGAGGTGTCCTACGTTCGGTGCTTGATCGGTCGGAACGAGAAGAAGTTCGACTACATCAACCGCGTTAACAAACGCTTCCACTTTCGGTCTACGAGGGTACGTGGACACACTCTTCCCTCTCGTTGCTATGCATCTCCTAGATAGATCTTGCGTGAGCGTAGGAAATTTTTTGAAATTGCATGCTACGTTCCCAACAGTTTAGTGCACCATGCTTTACGGCTTAGAACCGGGACTTCAAAGATGTTTTGAACGCCATGGAACATATGAGATGCTCCAAGAGCTGAAATTGGTATTTTGGGCTCATGCCCGTGTTGAGAGGTATGATACCTTTGACAAGTACTTTGCCTACAAGATGGAGGAGAATAGCTCAGCCAGTGAGCATGTGCTCAGAATGTCTGGGTACTACAATCGATTGAATCAAGTGGGAGTTAATCTTCCAGATAAGATAGTGATTGACAGAGTTCTCTAGTCACTATCACCAAGTTACAAGAACTTCGTGATGAACTATAATATGCAAAGGATGACGAAAACCATTCCCGAGCCCTTCGCGATGCAGAAATCGGCGAAGGTAGAAATCAAGAAAGAGCATCAAGTGTTGATGGTTAAACAAGACCACTAGTTTCAAGAAAAGGGCAAGGAAAAGAAAGGGAACTTCAAGATGAATGGCAAGCAAGTTTCCACTCCCGTGAAGAAACCCAAAGTTGGACCTAAGCCTGAAACTAAGTGCTTCTACTGCAAATGGAATGGTCACTGGAAGCGGAACTACCCCAGATACTTGGCGGATAAGAAGGATGGCAAAGTGAACAAAAGTATATTTTATATACATGTTATTGATGTGTACTTTACTAGTGTTCGTCGCAACCCCTGGGTATTTGATACCGGTTCAGTTGCTAAGATTAGTAACTCGAAACAGGAGTTGCAGAATAAACAGAAACTAGTTAAGGGCGAGGTGACGATGTGTGTTGGAAGTGTTTCCAAGATTGATAGGATCACCATCGCACAATCCCTCTACCTTCGGGATTAGTGTTGAGCCTGAATAAATGTTATTTGGTGTTTGCATTGAGCATGAATAAGATTAGATCGTGTTTATTGCAATACGGTTATTCATTTAAGTCAGAGAACAATTATTGTTCTGTTTGCATGAATAAAACCTTCTATGGTCATACACCCATGGTGAATGGTTTATTGAATCTCGATAGTAGTGATACATATATTCATAATATTGATGCCAAAAGATGCAAAGTTGATAATGATAGTGCAACATACTTGTGGCACTGCCGTTTAGGTCATATTGGTGTAAAGCGCATGAAGAAACTCCATGCGGATGGATTTTTGGAATCACTTGATTATGAATCATTTGATACTTGCGAACCATGCCTCATGGGTAAGATGACTAAAACTCCGTTCTCCGAAACAATGGAGCGAAGTAATGACTTATTGGAAATAATACATACCAATGTATGCGGTCCGATGAGTGTTGAGGCACGCGGCGGGTATCAAGTTATTTTCTGACCTTCACAGATGATTTGAGTTGGTATGGGTATATCTACTTAATGAAACACAAGTCTAAAACATTTGAAAATTTCAAAGAATTTCAGAGTGAAGTGGAGAATCATCGTAACAAGAAAATAAAGTTTCTACGATCTGATCGCGGAGGCGGATATTTGAGTTACGAGTTTGGCCTTCATTTAAAACAATGTGGAATAGTTTCACAACTCATGCCACCTGGAACACCATAGCGTAATGGGGTGTCCGAACGTCGTAACCGTACTTTATTAGATATGGTGCGATCTATGATGTCTCTTACCGATTTACCACTATCGTTTTGGGGTTATGCATTAGAGACAACTGCATTCACGTTAAATAGGGCACCGTCTAAATCCGTTGAGATGGTACCGTATGAACTGTGGTTTGGCAAGAAACCTAAGCTGTCGTTTCTTAAAGTTTGGGGTTGCGATACTTATGTCAAAAGGCTTTAGCCTGATAAGCTCGAACCCAAATCGAAGAAGTGCGTCTTCATAGGATACCCTAAGGAAACAATTGGGTACACCTTCTACCACAGATCCTAAGGCAAGATCTTTGTTGCCAAGAATAGACCCTTTCTAGAGAAGGAGTTTCTCTCGAAAGAAGTGAGTGTGAGGAAAGTAGAACTCGATGAGGTAATTGTACCTTCTCTCAATTTGGAAAGTTGCACATCAGAGAAATCCGTTCCCGTGATGCCTACACCAACGAGACAGGACGCTAATGATGATGATCATGAAACTTCTGATCAAGTTACTACTGGACCTCGTAGGTCGAACAGAGCACGTTCCGCCCCAGAGTGGTACGGTAATCCTGTCTTGGAAGTCATGTTACTAGACCATGGCGAACCTATGGACTATGAAGAAGCTATGATGAGCCCAGATTCCTATAAATGGCTTGAGGCCATGAAATCTGAGATAGGATCCATATATGAGAACAAAGTGTGGACTTTGGTGGACTTGCCCGTTGATCGGCAAGCCATTGAGAATAAATGGATCTTCAAGAAAAAGACTGCCGTTGATGGTAATATTACTGTCTACAAAGCTCGACTTGTCGCGAAAGGTTTTCGACAAGTTCAAGGGGTTGATTACGATGAGACTTTCTCACCCGTAGCGATGTTTAAGTCTGTCCGAATCATGTTAGCACTTGCCGTATTTTATGATTATGAAATCTGGCAAATGGACGTCAAAACTGCATTCCTTAATGGATTTCTTAAAAAAGAGTTGTATATGATGCAACCAGAAGGTTTTGTCGATCCTAAAGGTGCTAACAAAGTGTGCAAGCTCCAGCGATCCATTTATGGACTAGTGCAAGCATCTCGGAGTTGGAATATACGCTTTGATGAGGTGATAAAAGCATATGGTTTTATACAGACTTATAGTGAAGCTTGTATTTACAAGAAAGTGAGTGGGAGCTCTGTAGCATTTATAATATTATATGTGGATGACATATTGTTGATTGGAAATGATATAGAATTTCTGGATAGCATAAAATGATACTTGAATAAGAATTTTTCAATGAAAGACCTCGGTGAAGCTGCTTATATATTAGGCATCAAGATCTATAGAGATAGATCAAGACGCCTGATAAGATTTTCAATGAGTACATAACTTGACAATATTTTGAAGGAATTTAAAATGGATCAATCAAAGAAAGGGTTCTTGTCTGTGTTGCAAGGTGTAAAGTTGAGTAAGACTCAAAGCCCGACCACGGCAGAAGATAGAGAGAGAATCGAAGTCATTCCCAATGCCTCAACCATAGGTTCTATAAAGTATGCCATGCTATGTACCAGACCCGTTGTGTGCCTTGCCATGAGTTTGGCAAGGGGGTACGATAGTGATCCAGGAGTGGATCACTGGACAGCGGTCAAAATTATCCTTAGTTACCTAAGAGGACTAAGGAAATGTTTCTCGGTTATGGAGGTGATAAAGAGTTCGTCGTAAAGGGTTACGTCGATGCAAGCTTTAACACCGATTCGGATGACTCTGAGTCTTATTCTGGATACGTATTGAAAGTGGGAGCAATTAGCTAGAGTAGCTCCATGTAGAGCATTGTAGACATAGAAATTTGCAAAAATATATACGGATCTGAATGTGGCTGACCCGTTTACTAAACCTCTCTCACAAGAAAAACATGATCACACCTTAGTACTCTTTGGGTGTTAATCACATGACAATGTGAACTAGATTATTGACTCTAGTAAACTCTTTGGGTGTTAGTCACATGGCGATGTGAACTATGGGTGTTAATCACATGGCGATGTGAACTAGATTATTGACTCTAGTGCAAGTGGGAGACTGAAGGAAATATGCCCTAGAGGCAATAATAAAGTTGTTATTTTATATTTCCTTATTCATGATAAAGGTTTATTATTCATGCTAGAATTGTATTGATTGGAAACTTAAATGCATGTGTGAATACATAAACAAATACCGTGTCCCTAGTAAGCCTCTACTAGACTAGCTCGTTGATCAAAGATGGTTAAAATTTTCTAACCATGGACATGTGTTGTCATTTGATAACGGGATCACATCATTAGGAGAATGATGTGATGGACAAGACCCATCCGTTAGCTTAGCATAATGATCGTTCAGTTTATTGCTATTGCTTTCTTCATGTCAAATGCATATTCCTTCGACAATGAGATTATGCAACTCCCGGATACTGGAGGAATACCTTGTGTGCTATCAAACGTCACAACGTAACTGGGTGATCATAAAGATGCTCTACACGTATCTCCGAAGGTGTTTGTTGAGTTGGCATAGATCGAGATTGGGATTTGTCACTCCGAGTATCGGAGAGGTATCTCTAGGCCCTCTCGGTAATACACATCATAAGAAGCCTTGCAAGCAAAGTGACTAATGAGTTAGTTACAGGATGATGTATTATGGAACGAGTAAAGAGACTTGCCGGTAACGAGATTGAACTAGGTATGAAGATACCGACGATCGAATCTCGGGCAAGTAACATACCGATGGACAAAGGGAATTACGTATGTTGTCATAACGGTCCGACCGATAAAAGATCTTCGTAGAATATGTATGAGCCAATATGGGCATCCAGGTTCCGCTATTGGTTATTGACCGGAGAGGTGTCTCGGTCATGTCTACATAGTTCTCGAACCTGTAGGGTCCGCACGCTTAACATTCGTTGATGATATAGTGTTATATGAGTTATATGATTTGGTGACCGAATATTGTTCGCACTTCGCAGTCCCGGATGAGATCACAGACATGACGAGAAGTCTCGAAATAGTCGAGAGGTAAAATTTGATATATAGTACGATGGTATTCGGACACCGAAATAGTTTCGGAGTGCACCGGGTACTCATCGGGTCACCGGAAGGGGTTTCGGGCACCCCCGGCAAGTGTATGGGCCTTATGGGCCAAAGGGGGGACAAACCAGCCCACAAGGGGGCTGGTGCGCCCCTTCCCTTGGCTGGCCGGCCCTAGGGGTAGGGCTGCAAGAAAAGCTCGAGGCTCGTGAGCCGCTCGTGATCAACTTGTTTTTTGGCTTGACTCAAGATCGACTCGGAAAGAAACAAGCTGAGTACAAACACTTTCTATAGCTCAGTCGAGAAACGAGCCGATTTTGAGCCAATCCTGGCTTGCTCGATGGCTCGGCATAATATCATTATGTTAAATGATCATGCCATATATTAAATGAAAATAGGATAATTTATTACCATATAGGTCGTGTAGGATTTTTCTCCATTTTATTTACCAGCAAACATGGAAGTTTAATTTAGTGTAGAGAAAATTTAGGCCTTATTATGGTATGTGGTCGGTCGTGTGTTAAATATCCTGTTATTTCTGGGAAAAGTTCTCAAGCATATGCACCTTCGTTTTTCTTTTCTTTCATCCATGAAGATTAGCTCTCCCAAGCATGATGAGATGGACATACCTTCAGTTGGAGTTAGCCTTTTCTTTCACTTTCACGTCATCTAGTTGGTACTATAGTTTAGAAATAAATAAAGGATCTCTGAATAATGCTTTGATTGGAATAATATTTTGTAGCGCTTTGCCTTATCTAGTTGGAATAATACTTGTAGATTTTATAACTTTTCTTGTTTCATTTAGCTCGAAACTAGCTCTTGATCAACTCGAGATCGTTACAAGCTAAGCACGAGTCATATTCTACAGCTCGACCTTGAGCGTCACTCAGTATGAGCTCGCTCGAATTTTAATATGAGTTGAGTTGAGCCGAGCCCAACTCGCTCGAACTCGACTCGTTTGCAGCCCTACCTAGGGGAAGGAAAGGGGAGGGGTGGGGTGGCCGCTCCTGCCTTTCCCTCCTCAGGAGAGAAAGGAGAGGGGGGGAGGCTCCACCTCCTCCTTACTTACTCCCGCACTCCAAACAAGGAAGGGGGGGGCGCCACTTGGGGGAAGACCCCAAGTAGGATTCGGCCTACTTGGGGGCGCCTCCTGGCTGCTCCCTCCACCCCCCACCTATATATATGTGGGAGGGGGCGCCTAGCACAGAACACAACATTGTCTTAGCCGTGTGCGGCGTCCCCCCTTCACTGTTTACACCCCCGATCATATTTTCGTAGTGATTAGGCGAAGCCCTGCGGAGATAGCTTCACCATCACCGTCACCATGCCGGCGTGCTGCCGGAACTCATCCACTACCTTGCCGTCTTGCTGGATCAAGAAGGCAGAGGATGTCACCGAGCTGAACGTGTGCTGAACGCGGAGGTGCCGTACGTTCGGTACTTGATCGGTTGGATCGCGAAGAAGTTCGACTACATCAACCGCGTTACTAAACGCTTCCGCTTACGGTCTACGAGGGTACGTAGATACACTCTCCCCCTCTCGTTATTATGCATCTCAATGGATAGATCTTGCGTGTGCGTAGAATTTTTTTTGTTTTGCATGCAACATTTCCCAACATTTATTTAGAGAGCTAAAGACACAAAGTTGACACACACTAATCTTTACTCAAGAAGTCTTGAACCTTGTATAAATGTGAAATTCTTTTACCAAGGTGTATATACTGAAGAAGCCATGGCCTAATCTTTACCAAATGTGAAATTCTTTTACCAAGGTGTATATGCTCTCGTTTCAAAAAAGGGGTGTATATGCTGGGACCTCCTATATGTCGCGTTTTGCGGCATATTGCCGACCAAACGCACAGGGGGGCTTCTCTACGGGCCGTCCAGTAGTGTGCCTGTAGCGTGCTATCGAAATTTCAAAAAAGTGTAAGGCCAACTCCAATGCACGATCTCAAATGGTCCGCCCGTGTCCGTTTGGAGTAAATGGACAAAGCAGACCTTCCAACACGCGACCGCAAACGAACCGTCGTCCGTTTTCTGTACGCTTTCGACCCATTTCCGACCCAAGTTTGGACCAAGTTTGCGGCCGAACGGACACGCGCGGACAGCCCGTGACGCCTGCCCATGTCCTCCCCTGGCCCGCCCGTCGGGGACGCAGACCCCCCCTTTTTCTATCTCCCCCTCCAGCCGCACCCCCGCCACTCTCGTCCCTTGCCGCCGCCGCCGCCATTGCCGCTGTGCAGCTCGGCCGCGCGCTCGCCCCAACCCTTGTCGCAGCCCCCATTCCCTAGACGCCCCGAGCTGCCCAACCACGGCCACCTGATTTGCGCACCCGGTGGTCGGATTTGGAGCGGATGCGGCCGGACTTGCTCCCGGCTGAGGGAGGCCGCGCCGTGCCATGGACTGGCCGGGCACCGGGCCGGAAGGCCTCCGCAAGTCCGCAAGGCCGCATGCAGGTACTGACTCCGCCTCTAGCCGCTCGGATCTACCCCGTCGGCGGTTCGCCGGCAAATACACGAACGACTGTCGTCCGGGCTCGATGCTGGCCCAAAGGCTCATTGGCGCACCGTTGCCACTCATAAAGTGCGACGACTGCCCATTG
The DNA here is from genome assembly GCA_011799875.1 of Thinopyrum elongatum. Classification (NCBI taxonomy): domain Eukaryota; kingdom Viridiplantae; phylum Streptophyta; class Magnoliopsida; order Poales; family Poaceae; genus Thinopyrum; species Thinopyrum elongatum. Next base: position 58,351,346 of record CM022299.1, read on the forward strand.
AAGGTCTTGCACCGCGTGTCTACAACGCCGGAACATTCCGGATGGGTGTTCGTCAAGTGCTCAAACGATGGGGTATGTGCTACTTTAGCTTCGATTGTGCTCTCGGATTCGATTAGTTGTACTCACTCAAAATTTTATTATTTAGTATGAATGCAACTTTTGGTATTGGGAAGAAGAATACATCGATCTATTGATAGAGCGCAATTTAATAGATGTTCGTGCACTTCTTGCTAGAATAGATGCTAGATATAAGACTACATGTGAGGAAGTAACGTCTATTTCTTTAGACTCGAAGAAGAGAGAAACACGCAAGATCGAGCCTTCGCAGATCAATAATGAATGCAGTTATGAAAGTTGGATATCTTTTAAAATATTTTCTTGTGGTTTTTGTTTTCTTTGATCTTATCATTCTAGTCAAGATTTGATGATATGCTTCAATATATCAAAAATCAATGATGAAATGGCCTAACGTTTGCTCGGACTCGATCCCAGGACGTCCCGCGGTCACGCACGTGTTGTAGCCACTAGACCGAAACTGCTTTGTTAAGAACTGTCAACTCGAACCACGTGCTGTAACAAATTTTTCTTAGAAGAACGACGTGCGGTAACAAATCAAATTGATACCGTAGGTCTGTAGCGACCGTTCCGTGCACTGTAGAGTACCGACCGTGGGTACTGTAGCAAGTATTTTATTAAAAGAAATCTGTTCGAAAACACGAACATTTTTTATATCTGGAAATGTTTTATGAAAAACTCATACATTTTAAAAATACGAAATATTTTTCAGTTTTAAATGTTTTTCCTAAAACGCGAACATTTTCTGAAAATAATATTGCAAATATTTATCGAAAAAACAATATAATTATTTTTGAACTTTGCAAACATTTTTTCAAAGTTACGAACATTTTTCGGAAACAGATTTTTTTTTCCAAATTTACGAACATTTCTTCAAAATGGCGAACATTGTTCTGAAAGCGCGAATATTTTTCAAATTTATGAAAAAAATTCTCAAAAAAACCTGGATATCTTATGAAATTTACGAACATTTTTGTAAGACATGAACATTTCCTCAAATTTGTGAACACTTTTTGAAAACAAGATTTTTTTTAAACAAATTCACGCGCATTTTTTAAAACACAATTTTTTTTTAATTTATGAACATTTACTTAGAACAAATACAGTTTTTCAAATTTGTGAACATTTTTTGAAAAAGTGATTTTTTTAAAAAAAACAAAAAAAAATTCAATTTTGTGAACAATTTTGAATTGTGAACGTTTTTTGACATTTGCATATTTATAAAAAATAAAAAACATTAAAAGGAAAGAAATAGAAAAGAAAAAACTGAAATTGAAAATGATAAGAAAACAAAAACAGCCACAAAAAACAACAGGAAAAAAGAAAAACCAGTTTAGGGAACCGAAGATTCCCAAAACCGGTAGAAAACAAACCGCAGTAGCTACGCCAACCGTGAATGGGCCCTGGCGCAGCCGAGCGGTTCGCCTCTCTAGTCTGTGCGAACCTCCGCCAATTTGACGCAGGATGCGTCAAATAGGAAATCCCGTATATGCTCTCTCTCTCTCTCTCTCTCTCTCTCTCTCTCTCTCTCTCTTTGGGCCGTGGGCTTTGTGTAGTAGGTCGTAGCAGTCCAAGATGCAGCCACTCGAGTCATCAGCTCCTTCTCGTACCCCTCAAAAAAAAATATCAGCTCCTCCTCGTGCATGTGTATGGCATGGCTGGCTTCCCCTCCTTCTTCATCTGTACTTCATTCCCTACCATGCTAGATTTTCTTCCTTGCGGGCGGCCGGGAACTTGCACTAAGCTACGTTCAAGCGGTCGGGAAACCATCATCAGTGTCCTGACTAAACCAGTGGAGATCTGGAGGAGGGTTTAGCTACACAAACTGTAATCAATGTTGATGCTTCATTTTCTGATCATGACTTCACATGATTGTGTGGCGCAGTTGTACGAGATTATACAGGGCAGTTTGTCGCGGCCACGACAACAGTGGTTGAACATGTCTCGGACGTGGTGTCAGCCGAAGCTGCTGCCTTGCTTGAAGGGCTAAAGCTTGCAACACCGCTGGGGTGCAACAACATATTACTGCGCATGGACAATGTTACAGTAGTTCAAGCTTTAAATTTACCAAGGGCGCCCTCCCCCCCCCCCCCCCCCCCCTCTCACGCCCCCATGCTGGAGCTGCCTCTATCTCCAGAACATGCGTGAAAACTTTTCATTGCACAATTAAAACATTTTTCTTGACAAGTATAAACATTTTCCCTGGATGGTGGGACATATTTTAATAAATCCATATAAAAAATATTTCGTAAAAATACTTTGATATGCTAAAATTTATTAAATTAAAATTAAAATTTAAAAATATAATACAATTTTACTTTCTTAATCTAGTAAATAGCAAAAGCCAAAGTTGGGTTGTGCTCTACCCGCACAGCTGGCATTCTAGTTGGGCCAGACTATATGCTTTTAATGTGAACGATGTGAGGTTTCCCTGAAGAGGCCATATTCCATAGGTCAAGCCATGGGGGGCGCCTACGTCTCACCTGAATGTGTAATTTTAAAAATGTTTCATTCCATCCAAAAAATATTTGTGCCATTTAAAAAAAATATTCTAAACACTTAACAAACAATGTGCACATTTTACAGAAAATCATGGCATTTATTAAAAATGGTTTACGGTGTTAAAAAATTTCACCGTGTATTAATGAAAATCTTCAACGTGCATTTGATAAAATGTTCAATGTGCATTTGAGAAAATGTTCAACATGTAATTCAGAAAAATGTTCAACGTGTATACAAAAAATGTTCAACATGTATTTCAAAAAAGTCAACAAACTATTTGACAAAAAAAACTAAAAGAAAACCGTTGAAAACCAACAAAAAAGAGAAAAAAAAACCAAAGAAACCAAATAAAGATAACAGAGAAAAAAAACCAGCATGAAAGGTTCTAATACAGGTTTGTACCATTATGTAAACCTTCCGAAATGTGTTCTAATGTATTGGCCTACTAAGACGACTAGACGAGCACACACCAAGCACAAGAGGCAAGACGGGGATACATCTCGCAGTAAGCGAGATATATCCCTCGTTTAACCCATGAAGCAGCTAGGGATATGTGTAGGAGAGTGATCCGTGGCTTCAATTCCCCACTCGATTAAATGCGAGGAATACTCCGTACTCTAGCATATTTTGCGGCTTAAAAAAATACTTAAGAGTTGAATCAAATTTGTCAAAGATATATGCTAAGTAGTTGCAACTAATAAGTTCTTCCATGAACATGCATGCAGTAGCTATCCACTTGCCCATGCACAAGGTATATATCCATTCCCGGCAGAACAAAGATATATCCACTGTACTCTATTTGTTAAGTGGAATCAATCATTTAATCTATACTTTTAATGCAATATTCCTTTGCCAAGGATTGGACCCAGGACGCGAGATCGATACAGGGTTGGGAGAACAACTCGCTGAAGATAGGGAAAGGTAGAAAGCACACGGGGAATAAGTTCTTTGTCCATTCACTTCATGCTTTCCGGAATAAATTCTTTCTGGTTCTATCGCACGCAACTCTGGCGGCACACTTATTCTCTTGCCCATGCGTGTCAACCTGGCGGCGCCACGCTTGCTTATGATATCTGCGGTGGACACATCCGGCGGTGCCGTTACATTTAATTAGCTAGGCAGAACTCCAACACGAGGGCCTATATAAACACACAACGAATCACAATAACAACAACACAACGCAAGGAAGAAGCGTACTGTACACCGAATCATACGCACGCGTAGCTCACTAGCCTCTCCGGCCCTCCTGTACTGTACGCCATGGCGATGTTGAAGAAGAACAGGAGCGCCCTGTGCTGCAGCTTCGTGGCCGCCCTCATGGTGGTCATGGCTGCCACCCTCCTCCTCTCCTCATGCGATGCCCATAAAGAGGTTAGTAGTACGTATTTGATTTGCACGGTCTCTCTGAGGTCAGAAGATTTAGTACACAAATTGTTTTGCAGATGGATGATCTTGCTGCTTCTTTTGTGCCGGCGTCATGCTACTCGAACTACTTCCCACACTGCACCGATCACCGGTGCAAGAAGTTCTGCGGCGGCGCCCGCGAGCCGCCGGTCCCCGGAGCCTTCTGCAACGACAGAAGCAACTGCTGCTGCCCCGTTAGTTGAGCTCCGTAGAAACGACTCAAGATGCCAATAAGCATAAATAATTTTGATGCTAAGAAATATATTTGGGGATGCTTTCATGGAACGTTGGACAGGCCGGCTCAGCAAGACGTCTCTAATCCATGCTCGGACTCAGGCCAGGCGAAATCCATGCTCGGCTTGCCGATGCTGGCAGCGACGACGCTCACGGGTGTTGTTTTCCTTCCTGAAGGGGCTGCCAAGGCCTTTATCCATGCCCCTCCACGAGCATCAGGGGAAACCCTAGGTCCGGTTCACCGGATCAGATGGCGGCGGCGTCACGACGCCGTTCCCCCTTCTTGAAGGCGTCATCTTGCTCGCTCATGGTGTCCTCGGTGTTGGATTTGAAGATGTTTGACGTCCTGCTGCTTCGGCCTGCTCCTCTAGTTTTAGGCTTGATGGGTTTAGTTGTGTTCTTTACTCTGTTCGGGCTGAGCACCCTGTCTCTCTATGCTCCGGGCACCATGTTCATGCCTCTTTGAGTTCATGTCTTGTGTTGTACCCCTTGTTATACTCATTCTTCTCTTTCTATCAATGAAAAGACAAGCTGTGCGTATTCGCGAAAAAAAGCAAGACGTCTCTAATCTTCTGTAAACCGGCTTAAGAGTAAATTGTTTGTCTTCGGCAAAAAATGTGATTTATATTAATGAAGTACACCAGTACATCAGTCCAGCACTAATGTCTCGTGGGGCACTTCTCGACTCTCGTCTAGACGGCCCACACCACGCCTTCTACACCACAGAGCATCTTAAACGTACTCTGGAATCCTGCGTATATATGTGCGATCCGTGTGAAAAAAGTGTATAACCACGTAAAGTATAACGTTTCGGCCACATAACCCCTGACCGTCAAAATCAGAATCTTAATTATCTCAACTTTTAAAAATCAAATAAATCACGCCCTAAAGTGGTTACCCACGGTGGTGTTGCTGATGTGACGGCGAGCTGAGACATGAAAGAGCATTGCACTGCCACGTTGAACACTTCGTGTGCGCCCATGACGAGGCCAACACCCACATTGCAAGTCCTTATTATGATTCTTTATGAGCAAAAATCTCTAATGTTTTAGATTTTTCATTACTAATCCTTTATGTATTTCAGTGTTCCTAACCCTTCACTAACTTTTGGTGGATTCTTCTTATGGATTATTAAGTTATAGTAATAACTAGGAGTATTCTAGTAATGGAATTCCATATCGTGAATCCTTTATTCTTGGCCGCTTCAAGATATGATGACTAATTAAAAAATATCAACCTTGGGATAAAGAGTTTACACTGCTTAATTATGTTTACTTCCACTTTTTTCTTGTACGTAGGAAATGAGATTTTTTCTTTTTACTACAAATTATTGCTATGTGTTCCTTAAGTCGGCGTTTGTCAATGGCCTGCAAGCTAAGTTCCAAGACTGGATGGTCGCAGCAACTGGAGGTGTGGTCGAGGCCATGTGTGTTGTGCCGATGGTAAAGATCTTTCAGAGTGTGATGCGTGCATCACGCATATGATTCATCATTCTCGGGCTCCACTGGTCAAAATTGTCCAAGTCGGAATCAATAACCTCAATTGATTCCCAGCCCTTTAAAATTAAGGAGCTTAGTGGTATAGAGGATAAGTACATGCATAGCAGCTTTTATTTAATTTATTTTTTACTAAATATTTTCTTTTTTAGAATCTTTTGAGGAAATATTTTTTTTAGAAAATATCTTAATCTAGTAAAATAACAAAAACCTAATTTGGGTTATGCTCTACCCGCAGAGCTGCCATGCTAGTTCGGGCGGACCATTTGTGCTTCCATGAACGGCGAGCTATTTCCCTGGACAGGTCGTACTCTGTCACGAATGCTATACGTACATCGCTTATAGAATCCCTAAGCCTAGCCTAAATAAAACTCCCTAATCCTCGCGTTGCCAGCAAGCGCAACGAGTTGGGTCAGCCCATTAGATCACAAGTGGCTGGAATGGTTTCTCAGCAGGTTTTGGGAATCTCTCTCTCTCTCAAAAAAAAGCAGGTTTTGGGAACCTAAATCTAAAAAAGAGAAGGTTTTGGGAACCTTTTGTAGAAGGTTTTGGGAACCTTTTGTAGAAGGTTCCAGGCCGGGTTTTTCTTTTCCTAGTGTTTCCGGTATTTGTTTGCGTTTCAAAAAAATGAATTTCGAAAGTTGTTGCATTCTTACGAAAAATGTTCACTACTCCCTCCCTTCCTAAATATAAGTCTTTCTAGAGATTCCAATACGGACTATATACGGACCAAAATAAGTGAATCTACACTCTAAAGTACGTCTATATACATCCGTATATAATCTGCATTGAAATATCTAAAAAGACTTATACTTAGGAACGGAGGGAGTATTATAAGTTGTTCCATTTTCTAAAGATTGTTGCATTTTTTACAATCTTCATATTTTCTAAAAATGATTCACAATTTCAAATAATATTCATAACTTTCAGAAATTATTCACAATTTTAAATAATGTTCACAAATTTCCAAAATTGTTAATGTTTCCAAAATTGTTCGGAGTATTCATAAAGTTGTTCAAAATCATTTGAAAAACTAAAAAACTTTACAAAATGTTCAAAAATTATTTCAAAATTTCAAATTGGTCAATATTTTCAGAAAGATGTTATTTACAAAACATGTTCATGTTTCAAATTCTGCTTGTGTTTTTCAAAAAATGCTTAAAATTCAAAAATATGGTCACAACTATAAAAGGAAGTTCGCGTTTCTAAAAAAAAAGTAATTTCCAAAAAAATTAGAATAGATTCACAATTTTTTTAAATGTTCTTTTTATTAAAAAAATGTCAGTGTTTCAAAAATTGTTCGAGAAAATATTTTTTGTATTCATGTGAATAGGTTTTGAATTCGTGAGCTTTTTTTAATTGCAGATATTTTTGAGAATTCACGTATAACTTCTGAATTCATAAACACTTTTTGTATCTCATAAACATTTTTTAATTCATGAATGATTTTTGAATTTATGTGAATATTTTTAGAAATCAGAACTTTTTTTTCCGTTATTTGTTTCAAATATAAATCAAACGGACCAAAGAAAACAAATGAGAAAAAAATACTACTGCATTGGCTCACTGGGATAGGCCCATGGAAGTGAGCGACACAAGCGGTACCGCTCGCTCTGAGCGATACACAGCAGCCCCTGTATTCTGTGGGTTAACCCATAATGCATATATATATAAATAAATCAAAAAATTGATTAAGGTTGTCTCAAAGGCCGAAGCTTATTTGTTCTTCATTCATATATCCGGGTGTGTTCGGATATCAAACGGCGCCCAGTAGGCTCCCTAAAATTTAACTGTCTGGACAGTCCGCGCTGCACTAAATCCAGATCATGTGTGGGGGATAAATATAGTTGTCCCAACTATCTGCCATGTAATGTCCAACAAGCGGGCCCAACACAAAAACTCCACCACATGATGCACCCTTCCCTTTTCTGTCGGACCCTCCACTTCCCACTCGGTTTCCCACCTTAGCGAGACATTTTTCACCTCTCCTATAAAACTGGATGACCCCCACCTCACTTTCGCCATGCGTTGCAATCGGGGAGAAATTTTCCTATTTACAATATAATAGAGTGGGTTAAACTAACACATACGTGGGAGGTCCATTCAACTTTGCAAATGCACACTGACGTGGGAGGCGAGTGGCAATCTGCACATATTCCCAGTCACCAGGAAGCTCCATCTCCAGCCCACACACCATTCATTGCTAGAAGGGATGCTTGTCGTTCTTCTCTTCCTCGTCCTCCCCTACATTTTCTACTCCTAGCTTTTTCACCAACCTGTTTCGTTGGCGCCAACCACCAGCACGTCAACATCAGTGCGTTCGTCAATGACGCCTCATCTTCTTCTCCCTCCTTCCTCGTCGGTTTTAGTTCTTCCTACTTATTCCTAGAATACTCTTTCTTTCTTTTTTCGCTTTATTTTCTAGAACACTCTTTCCATCTCCAACACCATGGACCATTTTGCCGCTTCAGTTCTTTTTCCTTCTTATACTTGGAACACTCTTCATTTCTACTATAGCATGAACCACCTAACCAATGTAGTGACGTGTTGTTCTCGCCCGCGAATGTTTTGGCAAACGTCAGCGTGTGGATATCCTGCAGAGCATTGTCGTCATCCATCTTGGTGAACGCTTGGTCGCCCATGTCGCGGACGCATGGTGGCCGTTGTCCATGTTGACAAGCGGTGCTCGGCCATGTCGCTGAGAGCCTGTTGTCCTTGTCCGCGGAAGCTTTTAAAATGATTCGACGCCGTTAACTACCTGCTTAATTAATTAATTACACAAATAGTTATCTGTATACCCAATTCTTTGCATGCCTACTTAACTGCCAACCAAATCAATTAATTATCTGTCAAATTGAGAAAAACAATCCCTACTTATAATTTATAAATATCTGTAGGCATAAATAAGTGTTTGACTAATTAATTAATTAAATTAATGAGTTGGTTTTCAAATTGATTCGGTGCGAAAAAAATCCTATTTAAATGTACCTAATTAATTGCGTTAATTGTTTGATTTTCCAACTGATTCAGCCTTCGATTTCCAAATTATTTTCGAGCGTCGCACCGGCGTCAGGTCCGGCCATGACGTCCTTCATGGTATCGTGTACGGCATCCCTTCGCAGGGCCCGCGGATGCGGCTTACCAACTCCCCTTTAATAGTAGAGATATATGTGATTTGGTAAGATAAGAAAATATATGTGATTTGGTAACATAAAAAAAGATATGTTATTTTTGTTGTATTAGAAAAGTTGTGGTTGCCAGTTAATACTAGAGATAATAATGTTAATAAATGGCATAATGTACGGGATTAGCAATATATATCCATTTATTTGTTAATAGAATTAAAGCATTAGTAAAACATTTAATTCATACTTATAATTGGCTAGGCAGGCACACCAGTGTACTTACAGGTCTATATAAACAACACAACGAACCTCAAGTAATAACACAGAGAAAAGAAGAATTGTACGTACGGAAGTGTAGTTAGCGTCCTCCTGTACTATACATCGATCATGGTGATGCTGAAGAAGAACATGAGCGCCCTGTGCTGCCTCTTGTCTCCTCATGCGACCCCCGCAAAGAGGTTAATCACTTTAATTATCTATTTAATTTGCAATGTCACCGTTGATATCAGGCGATTAAGCATTTCTTTTTCTTCAGATTAGTTATCTAATCTGTACTTCTTTTTTTTATCGATTGTTTCTTTACACCTGTATGCAGATGGATGAGCCTCGTGCTTTTCCCGGTCCGTATGCGTGCTATTCCAAATACTTGCGAAACTGCAACAAGGAGCGGTGCAATAAGTTATGCGCCGATGACAACATGCTGCTGGTCCTCCAGGCCTTTTGCAACGACGTCAACAGCTGCTGCTGTCCAATGTTTTAAATAGCGGGCTATGAAAAATAGCGGCGGGTCTTTAAATCAGCTATAGCGGAGCTATAGCGGGCTATAGCGGGCTATTTGTGAAGGCGATCATTTAGCAGCACCCTGCTGAAAAGGCTATAGCGGGTTATAGCGGAGCTATAGCCGGCTATTTAAAACTATGCTGCTGTCCCTATTAGTTAATTATAAGCGCAGCTGAAGTGATCCTGGATGAAATGGAGATGCAAATAGTATAAGCAAGAGATCAGACCTTTTCTAATCTGTGTTAACCAGCTTTTTCGGCAATCTTTGTAGTGTTTGTGTGTCTCGTTGGTTCGTGTACGTGGAGACAAATCAAAAGTAATGAAGCTTGAACAAAAATGGTTGATACATGCATGTTTTTTTTAGAACCACATCGTTCTTTCATTTATTCAACATAGTTCGGAATTTCAGATGATACAATGCTTAAAATACAGTCTGGAGGGACCTGAAACCAGACTTTGTACAGTTGTTCACTAACACCCTTTTTTGCTAAGATATGGGCAGCTTCATTTGCCGACCGCCTCACCCAGTTGATCCGAAACTCCTGCCGCGTCCGGAGCAGAGATTTGGCATCTTCAATCACCGGTCCAACGGCCGACAGGTTCCTTGTGGAGTCGTTCAGCATACAACCCAGTCCTTTACAATCCGTCTCTATCAGCAGTTTATGAATGTTCATCTCCACAGCAAGCTGAGCCGCTTGTTTGCAAGCCAATAGCTCAAGCATCTCAGGATCAGAGGTGGTAGGGTAAAAATGGCATGCTGCTGCCTGAAAGGCGCCATTGTGGTCCCGAAGAATTACGCCGCCGCCACCTCTCTCCCCTGACTTTGTGGTCGCTCCGTCAGTGTTTGCCTTCGTCCACCCTTCCTCCGGGGGGAGCCAGCGCTCCCGCGGGATTAAGGCCTTGACCTTTACCGTGACTGCATTTGCTGCACCCCATTGCTCCATGCATGCCACCACTGTATTAGCAATCAGGGTGAAAGTGGTACGGATAATTTCCGTCCGAAACCGTTTCCGAATCCGTTTTTATAGGATACGGTAAGAGATTTTTCACATCCGACAACAATCCGATCCGAATCCGAGTCCGATTGATAGGATACGGTATAGGATATGGTATTGCTAATATACGATGCATTAGGATAATCCGTTTTTTCTTGCCGGATAATCCGACCTTTTAATTTCCGAATCCGATTTATGGGTGAATTTGTAAGTATTAAATAGCAATACATGAATGTTATCTTTACTTATGAGACGAGACATATGTTTATTAATGATTTATTTGGCTTATTTTAATACCATCTAGTGCTTTATGTGTTCTTAACGTGTATAAGTATTAAAATTTGCTCATTGTTTATGTTTACTTTTAGTTTGAAGCATTTATATTTTCCTTGTATATGAATATGGTAAATGACCGTTTTCGATCCGACGCCGTTCCGTTACCGTACCATGTCCGAATCAACATAATCCGGTATTCGAATCCGCATCTGTTCCGCTTCCGAATCCGAAAATAAATATGGAATAGGATATGGTATAAGGATTATCCGTCCGAATCCGATCCGGTTTCACCCCTAATTAGCAATAACAAGTGGCTCCACGATTTTCTTTCGGTCTCTTGCTTCATTCCTTGCTAACCATAGCCCATATAGACCCTGCACCATGGCAGCTCTTGCGAACGCACACGCCTCACTGAACCATGCCAACATCCATGCCGCAAGCGCACTCTGGGAGCACACACCATCCGGCGGGGTCGCCGCCGGAGCTCCTTTTTCCGAGTGCATAATGTTCCAGAACAGCGTCGAATGAGGGCAAGACCAGAACCTATGAATGATAAGTCTCTTCTCGTCCACACGCCGTACAAAACACTCCTGGCTTGATTCTTCGCCGATGAAGTTGCTCTCCCACAGCGAGCCCGTTCCGTATAAGTCTCCAGACATGTATTTTAGCTTTGCTTGGCGCGAACGTGTCCCACAGAGCGAGCCACCCCCTATGGCCATGTACAGACGATGATGAACCCGGCTGTCCAGTTTTCGCTTTCTTCATTGACATACACAGGTGATATGCAGACTTAACAGAGAACTCTCCGCTCTTAGTGTAATTCCAGCCCATATAGTCCCCCATACCCACCCCACCAGTGGGGATTTGCATGATCTCCTTAGCTTCATCTGGGGGAAACATGTTGCGTCACATCCCAGCGAGTACCATCATCTGTAAGAAGATCCGCCACACGTTGACAGAATAAGCACAAACAAACTTTCGTTTATCGACTAGAATCTTTTTTTAGAAAAGGAGGATGACCCTCGGTCTCTGCATCTGGAAGATGCATACGGCCATTTTATTGATTATTCTCGAGGACCTTACAAAGTAGTACAACAATATATGCCTGAATCCGTCATCTTGGCAAAATCTGCTGCTACTCCAATCCATATGATGAAGGGGTGCAAACTGGGCCAAATACCCAGACCTCTCACCTAAGCCTAACATCTAAAGCCGGAGGCCCCGACCGAGCCACATACCGGGTCCGGGGCACAAACCGGTCTGACGCACTCACATGTGTCGTCGCCGCCATCTTTCACTGGTCCATCTTCAGAGCAGATTGAGGTGCCATCCTTGGCAGGTGCCTCCGCCATCGACGCCACCATGACGCCAAACGACGACCTCCACCTACGCGAGTCCATCTCCAAGCAACGGACGCAGATCCATGCTAGGATAGGGCCGCACCACCGCCGTCGCCCACCACCCACAAGCGCCACCCAGCCCCAAGGTTCCCAAAGCGGCGCCTTCAAGAAGGGAACGGCGCCGTGAGCGCCGTCGCCTCCCAACAAAGTTAGGGCTTTCGCCCGGGAGACCTAGGGGAAGGGGAAGTGAGGGGATTAGTCCATACCGACGCCTCCAAGGAGGGGAACGACGCCCTCAGGCGTCGCCGTCGACGCGGCCGACCTTGGCCGACCAGGGATTTCGCCCGAACTAGATCCCTGCCACCAGCAACGCCTCCTGTACAGAACCGGCGACCCAAGGAAGCGCGGCCCGACCAGGCTGGCCCGCACACCGAACAGGGGAGGAGGGGAGTCGCCAGATCGCGCGCACCAGCCACCGCAGAAGCCGCCGCCGGCCGCCAACGACCACCGGATCCCGCCGCCCGCGTGGCCGAGACGCCAGATCCCCCGCCCACACAGCTGCTAGCCGGCCGTGCCTTGCCAATGGAGCCGCCGCTCCAGATCCTGGGTTCCCCACGCAGAGGCAGGGCAACCGAGGCCCTGCCGCCACCATCCTTGGCGCCCCGGGCTTGCCCGGCGGCTGCCTCAGGCGGCGGCGAGGAGGGAAGGGGGGGTGAGGAGGAGGGGCGGCTAGGGTTGGGAGGAGGAGGGGCGGCTCCATCGACTAGATGGACATGAGTATGTGAACAAGTACTCTTGGCGTTTTTAACTTCACCCAAATGCAATTCTCTCTACACTTCCAATACACATACGTTAACGATTTTCCTAGTTAGCCCCACATCAATTTTATCAAGGATTGACAAAAAAAATTGTATTTAGGGGAGTGGGGGTATAAGTTGCATAAATAACCTTAATTTACCATCAAAGATAGAAAGGTCTGACGTTTAACATGAACCGTCAACCACATTAATATAGTTCATGTAAGCAAAGTGTTTCAATCAAATATTAGAGAAAGATGTATGTATTACATTAATTCTATTATATCATCACAACAATGTACTCACTCGCATATCACATAGCAACATTAGTTAGCTCCATATATGCAGAGAATATATATACATTGATCAACATATGAGTGGCTTGAGACGAGAGTGATCATTGTATCGATTGTACAAGAAAATCAGAAAATATAGCATAAGGAAACACATTTAGGATAGTCAGCACATGGCACCAAGGTGATACAGTTTTGCTAGAACTCATCTAGATGAGATATAATTTGGTCTCATTCATCTTTTATAGCCATTGGATGTGATGTTATAAGATGCGTGTGTGCTGACGTGGCTTGTATCTGTTCTTGTTTTTCAGGTGAATGAGACCATATTATATCTCATCTAGATGAGTTCTAGGTACTCCCAAGGTGATATCCCTACCACCCTGGGGTGGGATAGAGTGCGCATGAATGTGTATTGGCCACAACAAATGGGAGGCCCATCATATAGCAAGTGGTTCCAACACACACGCATGCACGCACGCACGGACGCGCGCACGCAGAGCATGTAAAGCCGTTACACTATGGTTTTACAGGGAGCTAATATTTTGGTCCCATGTGCAACAGAAGCTCTCATTCTTTTATGCAATTTTTGTTTTCATCTACAGTGAGTTAGCTGTAGACGCTGGCCCCCGCCCCCGCGTCGCCCTCCCCTGGCGACACGGGGGAAACCGCATCCGCCGCCGCCGGGAAACCCTCCTCCACCCGCCCCCGCGTCGCCCTTCCCTGGCGACACGGGGGAAACCGCATCCGCCGCCGCCGGGAAACCCTCCTCCACCCGCCCCCGCTGCGCCGCCGCCGGAGGGCCGGCCGGCTTCGACCGGCGAAGCCGCGCCGCGCCCTGGGATGGCGGCGGCGGGGCGATTCCGTTCTCCCCCACCTCCTCTCGTGCCTCCCCACCACGCCCCGCCCCCAGATCCGCCGCCGCAGGGATGCACCATCTTCCGCCCGCTTCCGCCGCGCCGCCGCCGGGGGGGCCGGCCAGCAAGGTCATGCCGTGCCTCGGGAAGACGGTGGCAGGGCAGATCCGTCCCCTGCGCGCTCCCCCCGCCCACCCACCCCGCGTCTCGAGGCTCCTGCGCGGGCGCCCACCTCCCAGCTGCTACACATCTCTGCCGGCCTGGCGACCGACGACCCGTCCTCTTCCCCGAGCCACGGTGACGGCTCTCGCGGTGGCGACGAGTCTACTGTGCTAGTGGCAGTCATGAAGCCCTCAAGGCGGGTACTTGCTGGCACTACTCCGGCCCCGACGACCTAGGACCCGCGTTCCTCCGGTGTCCTTGGTTGCCGGCGTCCTCTGCCGGGTGGCTCCGGCTCGGCGACCCAGCAGCTGCGTTCCTTCCAGCTCGCCTGGCTCCCCGACGTCCCGACGGCTATGGCCACGGTAACCAGGATCTGCGTCCCTCCAGTCCTTGCTGTCCGGTGTTGCCGTTCGCCGTCGCCCAACCCCCTCATGGTTCACTTCGCTGCCTGCCCTACATTGTATGCCTCAAAGCCTCCACTTTTGCTAGATCCAGTGCTCGTGGGTTCGAAGGGGTGCCACCCTCCGACGGCAGATGCAGCCCCGCCAACCCCCTTCCGATGTGGTGGCTCCGACCGGCGTTGGCTTCCTTATCTTCGTCTCCAGATACGGCGGCTATGGGATTGCTCAGCCTCAGGCCAGGGAGAAATCCTTGCTCGGCTTGCCGATGCTGGCAATGGCGGCATCTGCGGATGTCGTTTCCTTGTTGGAGGCACTGTCAAGGCTCTCGGCTGAGCCCCTCTTCGAGCTCAGGGGAAACCCTAGGTCTGGTTCCTCCGGACCGGATGGCGACGGCGTCTCGGTGTCGTGCTCCTTCTTGAAGGTGCCATCTTGCTCGCTCGCGATGTCCCCGGTTTTGGTTCTCGAGATGTAGGTGCTCTTGTTGGTTCGGCGTTGCCGCTCTTGGTTCATGCTTGGTAGTTTTAGCTGTGATGTATCCTCTGTTTGGGCCGATCATCCCTTTCTTTCTGCTCCGGGCTCCATGTTCACGCCTGCCTGCGTTCGTGTCATGTGTTGTACCCCTACCTGTACTCATTATATTCCTTCTATCAATGCAATGATACGCAAGCTTTGCGTATTCGAGAAAAAAAAAGTATAAACCTTTAGCCCAAAGGCTCAACATATGGTTGCAAGGTTAGTAGGGTTGTTGTATCCTCTCTCACAAGGGTTCAAAGCTAAGTTTGACACCATTTGTGTCACATTAACGTGAAATTTTAGTGGGGTCGACATTTTCGTCAATAATGAGGTGCATCTTACGATTTCATCAATCTAGAACCTCCATGAGTGCGGTCTTCAGTAGGCAATGTATTGATGTGATGGTGGCATGTGTGCGTCTAAGTTGTGCTCGGTGTTTCTAAAATAACTTCTATATTAATATGCTTATGTGTCTAGTGATCTGCAGGTACCCGGTGAGTACTCCAATGGCGCGTGCACCACCATGGTCACCGTGCAATCGCCCAAATTCTGGTCGAATGGCACATACCGATGGGGGTGAACGCTTGAGAGGACTTGGCTTAAAAGTTTCCACGAGCGCCTGTTTAATTAGGGACAAATTCAGCATCCCTTCACCTCATCTGCTGCCAGGGAGCGAGGGAAGCACCAAACACGCTACGTTATTCAAGTAACGGGTTCTCCACCCACCCAGGCCGTTAAAGTGAGCCAGAGATAGGCCTTCTGCTCGTGACGAGAGTAGGGCAGGAAATAATTGGATGTCCTATTTGAGCCTATTTGCGCCAAAATGTCGCTTTGTCGCACGAGGAGAGGGAAGAGTGGCAGCCATAACCAACATGAGAGCGGCCACAATGAGCACACCCGTGGAAAGCTTAGTTGATTAATTTTATCGTTTAGTTTCTAGTATTGCTGGGATCGGACGGATGATTTGAAACTCATATTCTTTTATCGTTTCTGTGTGCACACATGCAGAAGGATAAGCCTGCCGCTTTTCTCGTGCTGGCGAAGTGCTACTCGAATATTTTCCGAACTGCATGTCTGCATCGACGAGCGGTGCAAGAAGTACAACGCCAGCAAAATGATACTGGTCCCCGGAGCCTTCTGCAACGAAAAAAATAACTGATGCCGCCCTGTTTTCTAATTATATGTGCGATGTAAGTGATCGAGCTAAAAATGTACTCCCTCCGTCCCAAAATTCTTGTATTATAGTCGATACATCCGTATCTAGACAAATCTAAGATGACGGAGGGAGTACTCTCTCTGCCCCGAATTATCTGTGTTAGATTTGTCTAGATACTGATGTATCTAGACATATTTTATTTAGGGCGGAGGTAATAGTTGGCAATAAGCAATCTTTGTACACTTCCAAATACATACTCCCATTGTAAACAAATACAAGATGTTTGTTTACAAAGGGAGTATTTGTTAACTTTGTTCCTATTTATTAACTTTCAACTCAAATATTTATGTATTGTATTAGTTGTATTATGTCACCACAACAATGTGCTCGCTCTCAGCGATAATTAGTTCCATATAGCTTGAGACAGAGTGACCATTGCATCAAACATATTTTTTTTTTTAGGAAAGGTAGAATAAAGAAACACATCTTGGATGGTGCAGGTGACACCCGGGTGCGTTCGATGATTTTTTGGACAATAGGTTCACAAGCAGGCAATTAGGCTGGCACGACATCGGAAAGGCAATCACTGCAAAGGATGGCGGAGAGATTAAGGGCGTGTTCGGAAACTCTCTGAGCTTCTCCAAATTCTCAAATCCAGCTTCTCACTCCTCTTGGCGATGACAACCTGTTCCGCTCGATCGATGGCTTCTTCCAGCGCCTCGTGGTCTGGCAGCCCAGCTAGACGAAAATCAGGTCTCTACGGTGGCATTTGGGCCGGCTGGAACCAGCCCACTTCGAGGGAAAGAAAAGAGGTTGCGTACCAATTCATTTTTCTAACAAAGGGAAGAGCGAATCATTTTGTTTAGCAGTGGCATTTCAGTTGTAAATACGTGCAACTCTAGCTTTTCAAAAAAAATTGGAGTTGGGCCAACTGTGCTTCTTGTTTTTACACTACGGGAGGCTCTAGCTTCTCAGATTCAGCTTCTTGGAGATAAAATGTTCGGCTCAACTCCAAGTGTGGAGGACATGGAGTTGGCAGCTGGAGGACTTGAGAACAGGCCCTAAGTCGATGAGAGAGAGAGAGAGAGAGAGAGAGAGAGAGAGAGAGAGCATGTAAAAGCTGCCATTTTCAAGTCCGATGGTTTCATCTTATTTAGGGTACTGACATTCTGGTCCCATGTGCACTAGAAGTTCTCATTGTCAATATAAAAATATATAAATCTTATGTTTGCTCAAATTAGCAAAAAGTCCAAATGAAATGTCACCATAACTTTCAAATTAAATTGCGAGCCCAAGATAAAATTAAAATGTGTGTGGCTCAAACAAGTTCCTTCATTAAAGCTCAGGCAAGCTGTTTATAAAGTTTTTCGGTTCCAAATATATTTTCTGGCAAAGTGCAGACCCACTGTTCAGAAAGTTCTTCAACTCTTGATTCTGTTTGTTTAGCACCTTACAATAAAAATGAAAAGTTCTTCACTGTTTCCAGCAAAGTTCGTCACTCAAAACACTGATAAGCCTCTAAAAACCCATATTTCAATTTAAGTTAACAAGTATGTATTAAAAAAATCATCAGGACTGATCTTGTTCTAAAGATCTTGATGTTAGGAGTTCAAATATATATTTAAAAAATAATTTTAAGATACGAATCATCTAAACTATCAAAAGGATACTAAAAGTAATGAAGTTTGACGAGAAGGGAAAGATAATGTAGGCATGTAATACATCCATTTCCGAGACAAGTAATTCCGAACGGAGGGAGTATGTGTTAGTGTAGGCACGATTGTGTTCTGTGAGAAGGAAAAGAAAGAAAGAGGGGTCATGCACATGCAAAGGGCTCCGATCAGTTAGGAAACGCTATATTCGGTGTCCGAGAGTCCCATGGTTTGTGGCATGGCGTAGCGCAACGCCCGGGGCGTATCACCCCGCGCGGCAGCCGTCGTCCCCATCGGCAACCCTCCTAACCGCGGACGCGCGTGAGGCGAGGGCCACCGGCCGCGACAGCGTCACGCCGGGCCGAGGCGCGGATGGAGCTGTTCGAGCGCGCCAAGACGGTGCGGCTGCGGAGCCACCAGAACAAGTACATGTACGCCGACGAGGACGAGTCCCACGTCCTGCAGGACCGCAACGCCGCGTCCCCGAACGCGCGGTGGACCGTCGAGCTAGTGCCGAACGCGCCCGGCGTCATCCGCCTCCGCAGCCGCTACGGCCGCTACCTCACCGCCTCCAACGAGCCCATCCTCATCGGTGTCACCGGACGCAAGGTGATCCAGACGCTGCCCCACCGCCTCGACTCTTCCATCGAGTGGGTCCCCGTCGGCGAAGGCAGGCACGCTCGCCTCCAGACGCGTTACGGCAACTTTCTCCGCGCCAACGGCGGCCTCCCGCCGTTGCGCAACTCCGTCACCCATGACGTCCCACACCACCGCCATGCCGGCTGGGTCGTCTGGTGCATCGAGATCGTGCAGGTGCTCATGCACCCGCCTCAATGCTCCGATACCATCGCTCCCGCCTCCTCTCCCGCTCTACCTTACAAACCACACTCTCGCTCGCCCTCGCCCTCGCCCGCTCCATTGCCGACAGGAGCGCTGAGGCCTCCTGCGCCGCCGCACCACCGTACGGCGGCGGCGACTCCATTCGTAGCGCAGCCCCCGCCACCTCCCCCCGGCTCCCTAGCGCCCCCGGTCGGCTTTTCCAGGCTCGAGGTCCGTACGCCCACCTGTTACATGACGAGTCCAACAGCCCAATGGCGGGTCGCCAACTTACGCTGTTGCTAATTTTGGTTCTCCATCGTGTTTCCGGACACAGTCGGCGGACTCCTTCACGGTGCCGGTGCACAAGGTGGAGGGGCGGCACATCCACTACCATATTGCGGATGACAGTGGTTATGTGCGTGAGGAAGATGAGGGGCACTCGTTCCTATTCAACGGGACAAGCCTTGGGGAGCTACTGGAGAGACTGCAGGAGGAGACGGGGCACAAGGACGTGATCATCTGCTCCCGCAACCCGATCACAAGCAAGTTGATGCCGCTCCGCCTGCAGCTGCCACCCAACAACAACGCCATGCATGTCGTGCTCGTGCACGAGTCCTCAAAAGGTATGAGAGTGGATTTTCCACCATACACCGGACTTCCTGTGCATGCATGCATGCATATATTTTTTATTCTTGTTTTGTGGGTCCATTGTATCATCTATAGTGTTTTTTCTATCCTCTAGCATGTGCTATTCTTTAGTCATTGAGTTTCATTCAAACAAATAGATGCCTAATATATTTTGAAATAAATTTTTCTTTTACATTCTGTTTACACAAATGTGTTTTTTCAGCAAGATCTTACCAAAAATCAATAATGTTTTATTCGGTTCCGCATAAATAATCTTGTTGTTTCAGTATGGCTAGCCATGTTCCATAGTGTATCATAATGTTACACTGTTTACCTAAGTGTTTCATCGTGTGTTAGTGTGTTTTAAATTGTTTCATACGGTATGTAAAAGTTAGTAACTAAGAGTAGTTTATATCCAGTTTCATTTGGGGGCATCGTGTTCCAGAGTGTACCATCGTGTTTCACCATGTTTCAAAATATGAATTTTAAAACTTGTTGAAATATAATCAAAAGTGGTCTCGTTTTAAAGTCCTCGTCATCATAAACACAAATATGCAAATGGATCATAAAATGAACGCCCGGTTGAAAAGATAAAATATATTTAGACTTGGGAATAAAACGAAATACTAGCATGGGATGGTGGAGCATAGCTAGAACAGTAGTGAGA
Organism: Thinopyrum elongatum; assembly: GCA_011799875.1. Lineage (NCBI taxonomy): Eukaryota > Viridiplantae > Streptophyta > Magnoliopsida > Poales > Poaceae > Thinopyrum > Thinopyrum elongatum. Next base: position 58,371,517 of record CM022299.1, read on the forward strand.
GAAGAGTCTGGCCAACTATAAGCAGTAGCCAATGAATGCATGTGAATCTTCAAGAAAATCAAGGGCTGCTACATGCACGGGATATCCCGTGCATGGTAGACATGCCTTTCTCCAAAAGGTACACATATATGGACATACTTTCTTTTATTATTACTAGGTAATTGCTCGGTTTATGGCCCCCAAGAGGATTGTGATAAAATCCGATTCCTCGATGAGATCAGAACAATATGATCAAGTGCTTCAGGACCGTGGCTCCTCTCGGACTATGAGAACACCTGATTGTTAGTGCGGAAGATAAGAATAATTGCAACCTTAATAGGCGCATGATGTGTAAGTTCAATAAAGTGGTTAGTGATGTTCTGTTGCATGATGTTAACCTTAATATTACGTTTTGAATTTTGTTGGTTATCCAGGGAAATGTGGACTCCTTGGCGCGGTCAAATCCAGCCCTTTGTGTGTGCTATTTCTAACCCGCTGATCAGTCTATGTCATATCCAGCCAGTGCCGGAGCTAGAACAGATCTTCGGGGGGGGGGGGGGGGGGGGGGGGGGGGGGGGGGGGGGGCAAACACAAATTTGCATGTTGGGGGGGGGGGGTCAAAGGCTCTATTTTCTCTAATCTAAGCAGGCTCTAAAAAAATGCTTCATTGCTTTTACCAAGCCTGGGGGGCCACGGCCCCTGCAGGGCTGAACGTAGCTCCACCCCTGTATCCAGCCCTCTGTGCTATTTCTAACCCGCTGATCAGACTATGTCGCAAGATCAGTTTCATCACAGATAAAACTCTTCAAATCTAGAGTGCCAAAATCTTTGGTAATATTAAAGAAAAATTGTCTGGGCGACTGGATAAAGTGAAAGACAGTTGCACTCTCCATTTCTCTGAGACATGGCTTCAAGAAGGGAATTAAAAAGGAAGCTGCTCGGACTTTGTACAGTGGATGGAATGATGGCTCGTCAAAGATCTAGAATCACTTATTTGGAGGCAGGGGACGCCAACCTCAACTTATAGAAAATCTGATGAGTTTTACTCTAGAGCTCGCATGCTAGCATATAAACTATTTTTGAAAGGATCAAAAAGTTGACACTCACATTTGATCTTTAGATTTTTATGTACTTCTAAATACTTTGGACGAGACGGAATTATTTTTCCAAAAAATAGCCATTCTCCACATTATTGACTGCGCTATGATCCTTATACAGACTGTCACCCTCTAATACAGTTTTCTTTCATGTTGAATCTTTTTCAGTGGCAAGATCTTTTTCATAAAATTTATGGTCCACAAGCTTTGGAGGATGTGTACGGCAGAAGGTAAAGCAAACTGCAAGATTGTGTATGTGTTGTCTGTATTGTAGCTTCTGTTTTTGCTAATTACGAAAATTCACTGTTCTTTTTTATCTGGGCATGTTGACCATTTCATTATCGTGGGCTAGATCTGGGCGGTGTAGGTGAAGAGCCGTGAAACCATGTATACATTTATTTCTCAGGTTTTTGGTTTCGTTCATTGAAGTCTGAGTGACATAGAGATGTTTCTGCACAATCTTCTTACATGTCACATATTATAGAATTTCGACGTCAATGATTTCCCGTTGCAACCATGCCATCTCGTGGGCGGATGTAACGGAGCAAAAGTGGCACTATACAAGTCTAGCACCTCTGGTAGTAAATGTGTAGTATCGGCCCCAGGACATCTGCCAAACACACCGTGAAAAATGCATACATACAAGGGTCATACAACCAAGATGCGGCTCTCACTACAAAAGTGGAAATATACCTTAGACAGGTAAAAATTAACAAATGCCTTAAGAAGGCTAAAAAAGACTTGATGACATTCATATCCTTGCTCAAACAATTGTCCGGAATAACCATAGCTAATGTGGTCCTTCACCAAGAGATTACCTGATTTCTAATGCTACTATCTGATTTGCAGTATCATAATAAACAGAATAGATAAATCAAGGTGACTACTGATGATGGTTGATATTTAGTTTTGATAATAGATAACTAGGTAGCACATCAGATTCCGAAATTTAATTTTGATAATAGGTCCAAGGGTGTTCTTTATAATAGTTTTCCGTCCTGCATGGCGTTTGTTGTATCGAATGATTGTAATAACATTTTAATTGATTAATTTATGGGGTTGAGTTTTTTCAAAAAAAATGGTGAAGATTTCCTTTTATTTTCTCTTAATCTAGCAAAATAACAAAAATCTAATTTGGGCTTCTATTTTTAGAAGAAATCTAATTTGGGCTATGCTCTACCCATAGAGCTGCCATACTAGTTGGGCCGGCCTATTTGCATTTCTGTGAACGGACAGATGTTTCCCAGGAGAGGCCTTATTTTTTGGGAATCCCTATTCGACGCACTTTGCGTCGGGCGCTGCTATAGTCGCGTTCAGCAAGCAGGCGCGCTGCACTCGCGTCGGGGGAAGCCCCAAACGGGCCGGCCCAGCAGCGCGGGAGCCACAGCCATTTTTTTTTCTGTTTTCTGTTCTCATTTTTTGATTCATTTTTGTACTTTTATTTATACTTTAAAAATATCCTACCTATATATATATATATATATATATATATATATATATATATATATATATATATATATTATACAAAAACACTCTTCAAAAACACATTTAGAAAAAATGTTGAATAAGTATTAAAAAAGGCTGAACAAGAATTCGAAAAATGTTGAACATATATTTCAAAATGTTGAATAAGTATTAAAAATGTTGAACCAATATTTGAAAAATGTTGAACAGGTATTAAAAAATGTTGAACAAGTATATGAAAAATGTTGAACAAGTATATGACAAATGTTGAACAAGTATTGGAAAATGTTTGGCAAGTATTTGAAAATGTTATATAAGTATTTAAAATGTTGAAAAGGTATATACAAATGTTGAATAGGTATTAAAAATGTTGAATGGGTATATGAAAAATGTTTAATAAGTATAAAAATATTCAAAAAGTATTTGAAAAATGTTGAATAAACGTTCGAACAATGTTGAATGTGTATACAAAAAATGTTGATCACTTATTAAAAAAATCTTTTTGATATATACGAAAATGTAGAGTGAAAACATAAACAAACATAAGAAAAAACGAAATAAAAAAATCTAGAAGAAAAACGGAAAACAAAACAAAAAAGAGAAGAAAAAACATAGGAAAACGAAAAAAATAAAGAAATAAAGAAAAGAAAGTGCAAAAAAAATGAATGAAAAAATGGAGAAGAAAAAATAAGCAAAAGAAAAAACAAAAAGAAAGAAAAAACTAAAAAAAAAACAGAAAATTTGGTGAAAAACCAGATCTTCACCTTCAATTAAGGTTGCGCCCAGCTACTTATCACGGCGCCGACGGTAGCCTAGTGGCAAGGCGCAAGCCGCATCATCCTGGAGAACGGGCTTCGATCCCTTCTTCTCGCGCGTTTCTTTGCTCACGCGCGTGAATGGGCCGGTCCAGTTTGACGCGAAGGAGGAAAAACCTTCAGCGATTGAAGCTGCTTGTATCGCTTAAGGCGATAAATAGTCGCCGCGCTTTGCGTCGAACTGTCAACCAGTCGACCGAAGCGAGCGATTGGGCCGGCCCATCTGTAATAAAGGTACAGCTTCCACATTCCGGTTTTTGGAATTTTCTGGAGGGTTCCCAGCGGTTTTTGTCGGTTTTGGGAACTAAAAAGTTCCAGAACCGGTTTTTCCATCTTCCTTTTTCTTTTTTCGTTTCTGTTTCTTGCTACTTTTTATTTTTTTCTCTTTCTTTTGGTTTTTATTTTTCTGTCTCTTCTTTCTTTCCTTTTTTTATTTTTTCTTTTTCCTATTCCTTTTGTTCGAAAATTTCAAATATTACTCGGAATTTAAAAAAAAATTGTTCTTGTTTTAAACAAATCGTAACTTTAAAAAATATCCATGTTAAAAAAAATTACAGGAATTTCAAAATATGTTCCTGTTTTTGAATTTTGTTCACAGTTCAAAAAATTTCCATCTATATTAAAAAATGTTAATTTATTCACAATTTAAAAATTCTTCATGTTTCAAAAAAATCTACTTTGAAAATTTGTTCACTATTTCAAAAAATGTTCATGTTTCAAGAAAGTTCAGGAATTTCAAAAATGTTCTAGTTTTTGAAATTTGTTCATGTTTTGATTTATTTTAGATATTTAAGAATATGTTAACTTGTTCACGATTTCAATAATGTTCAAGTTTCAATAAATGCTCACGAATTTTCAAATAATATTCTAATTTTTAAAATATGTTCACAATTTTAAAAAAACGTTAATCTTTGAAAAATTTGGTCACAGATTCAAAATGTTTATGTTTTCATAATTTATTCGCAAATTCAGAAAATGTCCATGAATTTCAAAATATGTTCGTGGTTTGAAAAAAATATTTTAGTTTCTCAAATTATTTGCTGTTTCAGAAAATGTCCGCATTTTTTCAAAAAGTTATTCATAATTTCCAAAAAGTTACCGTTTCAATATTTTTCCTTTGAAAAAAAGATTTCCGAAAAAGAATCGAGTATTTTTTTTCTTAAAAATGTTCATTTTTCTAAAACAAATACTTTTGTGCGAAGAAAATCACATTCAAACTTTTTTATAAAAATCGCTGAGCTAGTGACGTGGTTCTCTCACTAAAACACGTTTTTGGGAAATTTTTGGAGCTGTTCTTTTATGTTTTGCCTCTGTTGTTCGTTTCGTTAAAAATCACGCTGTAAATCAACAACAAAAGTCATCAGGTTGGACTGGGTAGTAGTGCGTGCGGATCCTCAACTTCGAATGTTTGCCGCAATAAGTGGGCTGCAGTAGTGTTATTTGTGGGCTCAATTCTCCACTCGATCCAAGTGCAGAGTGTAAAAATTCTCAAATAAAAAAAGTGCAAGGAGTAATAGGTACTCTAACATATTTTGTGGCTAAAAATATATTTGAAAAATATTTAAATTTGAATAAAAAATCATCATCAGATATATGTACTAATTAGTCACAACTACTCCACTAATCTTAGTTTAAAACAACACTTATTTTGGATTGGAGGGAGTAGTATGTTCTTCCATGAGCAACCATGCAGTAGCTATCCATGTGTCCATACACAACTATATATATATATATATATATATATATGAAGGAAATATGCCGTAGAGGCAATAATAAAGTTGTTATTTTATATTTCCTTATTCATGATAAAAGTTTATTATTCATGCTAGAATTGTATTGATCGGAAACCTTGATACATGTGTGAATACATAAACAAACACCGTGTCCCTAGTGAGCCTCTACTAGACTAGCTCGTTGATCAAAGATGGTTAATGTTTCCTAACCATGGACATGAGGTGTCATTTGATAACGGGATCACATCATTAGGAGAATGATGTGATGGACAAGACCCATCCGTTAGCTTAGCATAATGATCGTTCAGTTTTATTGCTATTGCTTTCTTCATGTCAAATACATATTCCTTCGACTATGAGATTATGCAACTCCCGGATACCGGAGGAATGCCTTGTGTGCTATCAAACGTCACAACGTAACTGGGTGATCATAAAGATGCTCTACAGTTATCTCCGAAGGTGTTTGTTGGGTTGGCATAGATCGAGATCGGAGAGGTATCTCTGGGCCCTCTCGGTAATACACATCATAAGCTTGCAAGCAAATGACTAAGGAGTTAGTCACGAGATGATGTATTACGGAATGAGTAAAGAGACTTGCCGGTAACGAGATTGAAATGTGTATGAAGATACCGACGATCGAATCTCGGGCAAGTAACATACCGATTGACAAAGGGAATCACGTATGTTGTCATAATGGTTCGACCGATAAAGATCTTCGTAGAATATGTAGGAGCCAATATGAGCATCCAGGTTCCACTATTGGTGATTGACCGGAGAGGTGTCTCGGTCATGTCTACGTAGTTCTCGAACCCGTAGGGTCCGCACGCTTAACGTTCGATGACGATATTGTATTATATGAGTTATGTGATTTGGTGACCGAATGTTGTTCGGAGTCCCGGATGAGATCACGGACATTACGAGGAGTATCGAAATGGTCGAGAGGTAAAGATTGATATATAGGACGATAGTATACAGACACCGGAAATGTTCCGAAGGGTACCGGGTACTTATCGGGTCACCGGAAGGGGTTTCGGGCACCCCCGGCAAAAGATATGGGCCTTATGGGCCAAAAGGGGATCACACCAGCCACAAGGGGCTGGTGCGCCCCCCATATGGGCCGGCTAGCGATGGAGAAGGAAAGGGGAAGTGAGAAAGGCAAGTGTGGATTAGGATTCCCACTTCCTTCTCTCTCCCCCCTTCTTTCCTTCCCCCTCCGTCAAATATGGCAGGTGGGCGCAGGGCAAGGAAGCCCCAAGGGGGCCGGCGGCCAGCCCTTGGGCACCTCCTGGCCTCTCCCATCCCCCTCCCACCTATATATATGTGGGGAGGGGGGCGCCTAGAACACACAACATCAATTGTTAGCCGTGTGCGGCGCCCCCCTCCACAGTTTACAACCCCGGTCATATTCTCACGGTGCTTAGGCGAAGCCCTGCGAGGATCACTTCACCATCACCGTCACCACGCCGTCGTGCTGACGGAACTCATCTACTACCTCGATGCCTTGCTGGATCAAGAAGACGAGGGACGTCACCGAGCTGAACGTGTGCAGAACTCGGAGGTGCCGTGCGTTCGGTACTTCATCGGTCGGAGCTAGAAGAAGTTCGACTACATCAACCGCGTTGTCAAACGCTTCCGCTTACGGTCTACGAGGGTACGTAGACACACTCTCCCCCCTCGTTGCTATGCATCTCCATGGATAGATCATTGCGTGTGCGTAGAAATTTTTTGTTTTCCATGCAACCTTTCCCAACAGTGGCATCATGAGCCAGGTCTATGCGTAGATGATATGTGTTGGGAAACGTTGCATGGAAAACAAAAAATTTCTACGCACACGCAATGATCTATCCATGGAGATGCATATCAACGATGGGGAGAGTGTGTCTATGTACCCTCGTAGACCGTAAGCAGAAGCGTTTCACAACGCGGTTGATGTGGTCGAACTTTCTTCGAGCTCCACCGATCGAGTACCGAACGTACGGCACCTCACGTTCAGCTCGGTGACATCCCTCGCCTTCTTGATCCAGCAAGACATCGAGGTAGTAGATGAGTTCCGTCAGCACGACGGCGTGGTGACGGTGATGGTGAAGTGATCTCCGCAGGGCTTCGCCTAAGCACTACAAAAATATGACCGAGGTAGTAAACGGTAGAGGGGGGCGCCGCACACGGCTAGGCAATTGTCTGGGGTGTGCTAGGCGCCCCCCTCCCACATATATATAGGTGGGAGGGAGAGGGAGCAGCCAAGGGGGGCACCCCAAGTAGGCCGAATCCTGCTTGGGGTCCTCCCCAATTCGCCCCCCTTCCTTATTTACCAGAAGGGAAAGGAAAGAGAGGGGGAGGGAAGGAAGGCGGAGGCCGAATCCTCCCCTTTCCTTCTCTCTTCCCCTCTTTCCTTCTCCTCCTATTTCAGCCCATATGGGGGGCACACCAGCCCCTTGTGGCTGGTGCGTTTCCCCTCTTGGCCCATAAGGCCCATATCTTTGCCGGGGGGTGCCCGGAACCCCTTCCGGTGACCCAATATGTACCCGGTACCCTCCGGAACACTTCCGGTGTCCGAATACTATCGTCCTATATATCAATCTTTACCTCTCGACCATTTCGAGACTCCTCGTCGTGTCCGTGATCTCATCCGGGACTCCGAACAACATTCGGTCACAAAATCACATAACTCATATAATAATATATCGTCAACGAACGTTAAGCGTGCGGACCCTACGAGTTCGAGAACTATGTAGACATGACCGAGACAACTCCCCGGTCAATAACCAATAGTGGAATATGGATGCTCATATTGGCTCCTACATATTCTACGAAGATCTTTATCGGTCGAACCTTTATGACAACATACGTAACTCCCTTTGTCCATCGGTATGTTACTTGCCCGAGATTCGATCGTCGGTATCTTCATACCTAGTTTAATCTCGTTACCGGCAAGTCTCTTTACCCATTCCGTAATACATCACCTTGTGACGAAGTCCTTAGTCGTTTGCTTGCAAGCTTATGATGTGCATTACCGAGAGGGCCCAGAGATACCTCTCCGATACTCGGAGTGACAAATCCTAATCTCGATCTATGCCAACTCAACAGACACCTTTGGAGATACCTGTAGAGCATCTTTATAATCACCCAGTTACGTTGTGACGTTTGATAGCACACAAGGCATTCCTCCGGTATCCGGGAGTTGCATAATCTCATAGTCGAAGGAATATGTATTTGACATGAAGAAAGCAATAGCAATAAACTGAACGATCATTATGCTAAGCTAACGGATGGGTCTTGTCCGTCACATCATTCTCCTAATGATGTGATCCCGTTATCAAATGACAACTCATGTCCATGGTTAGGAAACCTGAACCATCTTTGATCAACGAGCTAGTCTAGTAGAGGCTCACTAGGGACACGGTATTTGTTTATGTATTCACACATGTATTTAAGTTTCCGATCAATACAATTCTAGCATGAATAATAAAATTTTATCATGAATAAGGAAATATAAAATAACAACTTTATTATTGCCTCTAGGGCATATTTCCTTCAGTCTTCCACTTGCAGTAGAGTCAATAATCTCGTTCACATCGCCATGTGATTAACACCAATAGTTTACATCGCCATGTGACCAACACCCAAAGGGTTTACTAGAGTCAATAATCTAGTTCACATCGCCATGTGATTAACACCAATAGTTCACATCGCCATGTGACCAACACCCAAAGGGTTTACTAGAGTCAATAATCTAGTTCACATCGCCATGTGATTAACACCCAAAGATTACTAAGGTGTGATCATGTTTTGCTTGTGAGAGAAGTTTAGTCAACGGGTCTGCCACATTCAGATCCGTATGTATTTCGCAAATTTCTATGTCTACAATGCTCTGCATGGAGCTACTCTAGCTAATTGCTCCCACTTTCAATACATATCTAGATTGAGACTTAGAGTCATCTGGATCGGTGTAAAAGCTTACATCGACGTAACCCTTTACGACGAACTCTTTATCACTTCCATAACCGAGAAACATTTCTTTAGTTCTCTTAACTAAGGATAATTTTGACCGCTGTCCAGTGATCTACTCCTGGATCATTATTGTACCCCTTTGCCAAACTCATGGGAAGGTACACAACAGGTTTGGTACACAGCATGGCATACTTTATAGAACCTATGTCTGAGGCATAGGGAATGACTTTCATTCTCTCTCTATCTTCTGCCGTGGTCGAGCTTTGAGTCTTACTCAATTTCACACCTTGAATACAGGCAAGAACCCTTTCTTTGACTGATCCATTTTGAACTCCTTTAAAACTTTGTCAAGGTATGTGCTTTGTGAAAGTCCTATTAAGCGTCTCGATCTATCCCTATAGATCTTTATGCTCAATATGTAAGTAGCTTCATCGAGGTCTTTCATTGAAAAATTCTTATTCAAGTATCCTTTTATGCTATCCAGAAATTCTATATCATTTCCAATCAACAATATGTCATCCACATATAATATCATAAATGCTACAGAGCTCCCACTCACTTTCTTGTAAATACAGGCTTCACCGAAAATCTGTATAAAACCATAAGCTTTGATCACCTAATCAAAGCGTATATTCCAACTCCGACATGCTTGCACCAGTCCATTGATGGATCACTAGAGCTTGCACACTTTGTTTGCACCTTTAGGATGGACAAAACCTTCTGGTTGCATCATATACAACTCTTCTTTGAGAAATCCATTAAGGAATGCATTTTTTACGTCCATTTGCCAGATTTCATAATCATAAAATGCGGCAATTGCTAACATGATTCGGACGGACTTAAGCATCGCTACGGGTGAGAAAGTCTCATCGTAGTCAACCCCTTGAACTTGTCAAAAACCTTTTGTGACAAGTCGAGCTTTGTAGACAGTAACATTACCATCAGCGTCAATCTTCTTCTTGAAGATCCATTTATTCTCTATGGCTTGCCGATCATCGGGCAAATCCACCAAAGTCCACACTTTGTTCTCATACATGGATCCTATCTCATATTTCATGGCCTCAGGCCATCTGTCGGAATCTGGGCTCATCATAGCTTCTTCATAATTCGTAGGTTCGTCATGGTCTAGTAACAAGACTTCCAGGATAGGATTACCGTACCACTCTGGTCCGGATCGTGCTCTGGTCGACCTACGAGGTTCAGTAGTAACTTGATCTGAAGTTTCATGATCATTATCATTAGCTTTCTCTCTAGTTGGTGTAGGCATCACGGGAACAGTTTTCTGTGATGAATTACTTTCTAATTCGAGAGAAGGTACAATTACCTCATCAAGTTCTACTTTCCTCCCACTCACTTCTTTCAAGAGAAACTCCTTCTCTAGAAAGGTTCCATTCTTGGCAACAAAGATCTTGCCTTAGGATCTGTGGTAGAAGGTGTACCCAATTGTTTCCTTAGGGTATCCTATGAAGACGCACTTCTCTGATTTGGGTTCGAGCTTATCAGGCTGAAGCCTTTTGACATAAGTGTCGCAACCCCAAACTTTAAGAAACGACAACTTAGGTTTCTTGCCAAACCACAGTTCATACGGTGTCGTCTCAACGGATTTAGATAGTGCCCTATTTAATGTGAATGCGGCTGTCTCTAATACATAACCCCAAAACGATAGTGGTAAATCGGTAAGAGACATCATATAACGCACCATATCCAATAAAGTACGGTTACGACGTTCGGACACACCATTACGCTGTGGTGTTCCAGGTGGCGTGAGTTGTGAAACTATTCCACATTGTTTCAAATGAAGGCCAAACTCGTAACTCAAGTATTCGCCTCCACGATCAGATCGTAGAAACTTTATTTTCTTGTTACGATGATTCTCCACTTCACTCTGAAATTCTTTGAACTTTTCAAATGTTTCAGACTTGTGTTTCATTAAGTAGATATACCCATATCTGCTCAAATCATCAGTGAAGGTGAGAAAATAATGATACCCGCCGCGTGCTTCAATACTCATCGGACCGCATACATCGGTATGTATTATTTCCAATAAGTCATTAACTTGCTCCATTGTTCCGGAGAACGGAGTTTTAGTCATCTTGCCCATGAGGCATGGTTCGCAAGTATCAAATGATTCATAATCAAGTGATTCCAAAAGCCCATCTGCATGGAGTTTCTTCATGCGCTTTATACCAATATGACCTAAACGGCAGTGCCACAAGTATGTTGCACTATCATTATCAACTTTGCATCTTTTGGCATCAATATTATGAATATGTGTATCACTACGATCGAGATTCAATAAACCATTTATATTGAGTGTATGACCATAGAAGGTTTTATTCATGTAAACAGAACAACAATTATTATTTGACTTAAATGAATAATCGTATTGCAATAAACATGATCCAATCATACTCATGCTCAACGCAAACACCAAATAACATTTATTTTGGTTCAACACTAATCCCGAAGGTAAAGGGAGAGTGCGATGGTGATCTTATCAACCTTGGAATCACTTCCAACACACATCGTCACCTCGCCCTTAACTAGTCTCTGTTCATTTGGCAACTCTTGTTTCGAGCTACAAATCTTAGCAACTGAACCGGTATCAAATAGCCAGGGGCTACTATAAACACTAGTAAAGTACACATCAATAACATGTATATCAAATATACCTTTGTTCATTTTGCCAACCTTCTTATCCGCCAAGTATTTGGGGCAGTTTCGCTTCTAGTGACCATTCCCTTTGCAGTATAAGCACTCAGTTTCAGGCTTAGGTCCAGCTTTGGGCTTCTTCACGGGAGCGGCAACTTGCTTGCCATTCTTCTTGAAGTTCCCTTTCTTCCCTTTGCCCTTTTTCTTGAAACTAGTGGTTTTGTTTAATTGTCAACACTTGATGCTCTTTCTTGATTTCTACCTTCGCCGATTTCAGTATCGCGAAGAGCTCAGGAATCGTTTTTGTCATCCCTTGCATATTATAGTTCATCACGAAGTTCTAGTAGCTTGGCGATAGTGACTAGAGAACTTTGTCAATCACTATTTTATCTGGAAGATTAACTCCCACTTGATTCAAGTGATTGTAGTACCCAGACATTCTGAGCACATGCTCACTAGCTGAGCTATTCTCCTCCATCTTGTAGGCAAAGTACTTGTCTGAGGTCTCATACCTCTCAACACGGGCATGAGTCTGAAATACCAATTTCAGCTTTTGGAACATCTCATATGCTTCGTGGCGTTCAAAACATTTTTGAAGTCCTGGTTCTAAGCCGTAAAGCATGGCGCACTAAACTATCAAGTAGTCATCATATCAAGCTTGCCAAACGTTCATAACGTCTGCGTCTGCTCCTGCAACAGGTCTGTCACCTAGCGGTGCATCAAGGACATAATTTTTCTGTGCATCAATGTGGATAATCCTCACATCACGGACCAAGTCTGCACTATTGCTACTATCATCTTTCAACTTAGTTTTTCTCTAGGAACATATCAAAAACATAGGGGAGCTATATCGCGAGCTATTGATCTACAACATAGATATGCAAATACTATCAGGACTAAGTTCATGATAAATTAAGTTCAATTAATCAAATTACTTAAGAACTCCCACTTAAATAGACATCCCTCAAGTCATCTAAGTGATACGTGATCCAAATCAACTAACCCATGTCCGATCATAACGTGAGATGGGGTAGTCATCAATGGTGAACATCTCTATGTTGATCATATCTACTATATGATTCACGTTCGACCTTTCGGTCTCCAGTGTTCCGAGGCCATGTCTGTACATGCTAGGCTCGTCAAGTTTAACTCGAGTATTCCGCATGTGCAAAACTGTCTTGCACCCGTTGTATGTGAACGTAGAGTCTATCACACCCGATCATCACGTGGTGTCTCAACACGATGAACTATCGCAATGGTGCATACTCAGGGAGAACACTTATACCTTGAAATTTAGTGAAGGGATCATCTTATAATTCTACCGCCATACTAAGCAAAATAAGATGCAAAAAAGATAAACATCACATGCAATCAAAATATGTGACATGATATGGCCATCATCATCTTGTGCTTTTGATCTCCATCTCCAAAGCATCGTCATGATCTCCATTGTCACCGGCTCGACACCTTGATCTCCATCGTTGCGTCGTGGTTGTCTCGCCAACTATTGCTTCTACAACTATCGCTAACGCATAGTGATAAAGTAAAGCAATTACATGGCGTTTGCATTTCATACAATAAAGTGACAACCATAAGGCTCCTGCCAGTTGCCGATAACTTACAAAACATGATCATCTCATACAACAACGTATATCACATCATGTCTTGACCATATCACATCACAACATGCCCTGCAAAAACAAGTTAGACGTCATCTACTTTGTTGTTGCAAGTTTAACGTGGCTGCTACGGGCTTCTAGCAAGAACCGTTCTTACCTACGCACAAAACCACAACGTTGTTTCGTCAAGTTTGCTATTTTAACCTTCTTCAAGGACCGGCCATAGTCAAATTCGATTCAACTAAAGTAGGAGAAACAGACACCCGCCAGCCACCTTTATGCAAAACTAGTTGCATGTCTATCGGTGGAACCAGTCTCATGTACGTGCACATGTAAGGTTTGTCTGGGCCGCTTCATCCCACAATACCGCTGAATCAAAATAAGACGTTGGTGGTAAGCAGTATGACTATCACCGCCCACAACTCTTTGTATTCTACTCATGCATATCATCTACGCATAGACCTGGCTCTGATACCACTGTTGGGAAACGTTGCATGGAAAACAAAAAATTTCTACGCACACACAATGATCTATCCATGGAGATGCATAGCAACAAGGGGGAGAGTGTGTCTATGTACACTCATAGACCGTAAGCGGAAGCGTTTCACAACGCGGCTGATGTAGTCGAACTTTCTTCGAGCTCCACCGATCGAGTACCGAATGTACGACACCTCCGAGTTCTGCACACGTTCACCTCGGTGATGTCCCTCGCCTTCTTGATCCAGCAAGACATCGAGGTAGTAGATGAGTTCCGTCAGCACGACGGCGTGGTGACAGTGATGGTGAAGTGATCTCCACAGGGCTTCGCCTAAGCACTACGAAAATATGACCGAGGTAGTAAACGGTAGAGGGGGGCGCCGCACACGGCTAGGCAATTGTCTGGGGTGTGCTAGGCGCCCCCCCCCACATATATATAGGTGGGAGGGAGAGGGAGCAGCCAAGGGGGGCGCCCCAAGTAGGCCGAATCCTACTTGGGGTCCTCCCCAATTCGGCCACCCTTCCTTATTTACCGAAAGGGAAAGGAAAGAGAGGGGGGAGGCCGAATCCTCCCCTTTCCTTCTCCCTTCCCCTCTTTCCTTCTCCTCCTATTCGGCTCATATGGGGAGCACACCAGCCCCTTGTGGCTGGTACGTTTCCCCTCTTGGCCCATAAGGCCCATATCTTTGCCGGGGGGTGCCCGGAACCCCTTCCGGTGACCCGATATGTACCCGGTACCCTCCGGAACACTTCCGGTGTCCGAATACTATCGTCCTATATATCAATCTTTACCTCTCGACCATTTCGAGACTCCTCGTCATGTCCGTGATCTCATCCGGGACTCCGAACAACATTCAGTCACCAAATCACATAACTCATATAATACTATATCGTCAACGAACGTTAAGCGTGCGGACCCTACGGGTTCGAGAACTATGTAGACATGACCGAGACACCTCTCCGGTTAATAACCAATAGCGGAACCTGGATGCTCATATTGGCTCCTACATATTCTACAAAGATCTTTATCGGTCGAACCTTTATGACAACATACGTAATTCCCTTTGTCCATCGGTATGTTACTTGCCCGAGATTCGATCGTCGGTATCTTCATACCTATTTTAATCTCGTTACCGGCAAGTCTCTTTACTCATTCCGTAATACATCACCTCATGACTAACTCCTTAGTCGTTTGCTTGCAAGCTTATGATGTGCATTACCTAGAGGGCCCAGAGATACCTCTCCGATACTCGGAGTGACAAATCCTAATCTCAATCTATGCCAACTCAACAGATACCTTTGGAGATACCTGTAGAGCATCTTTATAATCACCCAGTTACGTTGTGACGTTTGATAGCACACAAGGCATTCCTCCGGTATCCGGGAGTTGCATAATCTCATAGTCGAAGGAATATGTATTTGACATGAAGAAAGCAATAGCAATAAACTGAATGATCATTATGCTAAGCTAACGGATGGGTCTTGTCCATCACATCATTCTCCTAATGATCTGATTCCGTTATCAAATGACAACTGAAGGAAATATGCCCTAGAGGCAATAATAAAGTTGTTATTTTATATTTCCTTATATCATGATAAATGTTTATTATTCATGCTAGAATTGTATTAACCGGAAACTTGATACATGTGTGGATATATAGACAAAACACCGTGTCCCTAGTAAGCTTCTACTAGACTAGCTCGTTAATCAAAGATGGTTAAGTTTCCTAACCATAGATATGTGTTGTCATTTGATGAACGGGATCACATCATTAGGAGAATGATGTGATGGACAAGACCCATCTGTTAGCTTAGCATATTGATCGTTCAGTTTATTGCTATTGCTTTCTTCATGTCAAATACATATTCCTTCGACTATGAGATTATGCAACTCCCGGATACCGGAGGAATACCTTGTGTGCTATCAAACGTCACAACGTAACTGGGTGATTATAAAGATGCTCTACAGGTATCTCCAAAGGCGTTTGTTGGGTTGGCATAGATCAAGATTAGGATTTGTCACTCCAAGTATCGGAGAGGTATCTCTGGGCCCTCTCGATAATGCACATCATAATAAGCCTTGCAAGAAATGTGACTAATGAGTTAGTTGTGGGATGATGTATTATGGAACGAGTAAAGAGACTTGCTGGTAACGAGATTGAACTAGGTATGAAGATACCGACGATCGAATCTCGGGCAAGTAACATACCGATGACAAAGGGAATAACGTATGTTGTCATTACGGTACGACCGATAAAGATCTTCGTAGAATATATGGGAACCAATATGAGCATCCAGGTTTCGCTGTTGGTTATTGGCCGGAGAGGTGTCTCGGTCATGTCTACATAGTTCTCGAACCCGTAGGGTCCGCACGCTTAACGTTCGATGACGATTTTGTATTATATGAGTTATGTGATTTGGTGACCGAATGTTGTTCGGAGTCCCGGATGAGATCACGGACATGACGAGGAGTCTCAAAATGGTTGAGAGGTAAAGATTCATATATAGGACGATGATATTCGGACACCGGAAGTGTTCCGGGGGTACCGGGTACATATCGGGTCACCGGAAAGGGGTTCCGGGCAACCCCGACAAAGATATGGGCCTAATGGGCCAAGAGAGGAAATGCAGCAGCCAGCAGGGGCTTCTATGCCCCCTCATATGGGCTGCACCTTAGGAGGAAGGTGTAACACCCCAAAAATTTAATCATGTTTTTACTAAATAAAAATTTGGCTAGAAATAAAATCTTGAATTATACTAGGTCTTTATTTAATTTCAGAAACCTTTCTGTTTTCTGATTTCAAAATTCTTCCCTCCATATAGAATTTTTTGGAAATTATATTGTGGCTTTGTTAGTTTTATTAAAACATTTCATCTATATTTGGATAACAGTAGGAATTATTTTCATAATAAAACTCTGCCCAAAACAATTCTTTAAATAGCTTTTTCAACCTTTAAATGCCTCTGTTGCACAACAACCAATTTAATTAAATCTTTTTAATTTCCAAAAAAATTGTGGGAGGTCATGTGATGCCTACATATCACTTTTATGCAAAAACCAAACTTGGTCTTTTAAAGTTTTGAGTGAAACAATCTCTTTTCAATTCTGTCCAGTATTTGAGTTTCTACTGCAACCCCAATTTTCCTTGCCCCATAATTCCTGAAATTTTTCCCACTCATAGTTCTTACAACCAAACCCTTAAGTCCAAAATTTTAGCTCCATTGGAATCTTTTTAGTTCACCAAATATTCCCCTACATTTTCTGTCCAGAATTGAAATTTCCCCAAGCTTGCACTAGAAAGTTTTTCATTTTGCCAAACCAACTTCACCACTATATTTATCTTCTAAAGAGACCTCCACCTGCCAAATTACATGTCTATCAGAGTCACCTAGGTCACTCTAACATTCTGTCGAGCACCTTGAGCTCATGACAGAATTTGGGCATCTTTCTAAATTGCATTGCACTCTAGCCCTTTAGCCGAACCAGCATGTCCATTATTCCTCTAATGGTTAGAAGCTTCCTCCTGCTAAGTTGTAGCTTGTTTGGATGTCTGTTGATGCCACTGGCATTTAGTCGAGCAGGTGGTGCGCGTGTCCAGAGTGCGGCCAGGGCGTGTGTATCGCAGCCACTGGCATCGAGCCGCCGCGGCCCCTGCTACCTCTCCAAGTCCTCGCAACCGCCCAGGGAGCACCACCAGAAACCCACCGACCCCGCCGACACTCCTTCTTGTCTTCTGGCGCCGACCACCGCCACCCATGCCGGCCACGACCAACGCCGTGTCGGGCAAGCCACCGCCCAAGACACGCGGCTCGATCCCGAGCCAACCAGCGCGTCACTGGCATAAATCCGGGCGGCCACCGCACCCACCTAACTCCGCCGACCTCGCAACGGTCTCACCGGCCTCGGAGGCGCCATAAATGATCGCCGCCGTCGTGCTTATCCACGGGAACCGCGGAGCCGTCAAGCTCCGCCTATAAGAGGCCACCAGAGCATGTTTCCAACAACATCAGCCCCTCTCCTCCCTCTCGTGAGCTGCCCCGAGCACCCAATCCACCGGAGATGGCCGTCCTCGTCATCTTCGACCACCACTGCCACCGCCACCTTCCGGTTAAATCCGACGCCACCAGAGCCTCCCCCTCCTCCATTTCTTCTCCTACAGCCTCCACTCGACTCCATGACTCTGTTCCACCACTTAATTTCACCTGAGATCGACCGTTGGCAAAAGCAGCAAATCGCCGCCGCCGGAGCCTTTCAAGGAACCTCGCCGCCGGTGACTCCACCCCTCTCTCCGACCGTGCCAGGTACCTGAGGGACCGCCAGGACCACCTGAGCACGTCGGTGGGCTCATATCGCCAAGATTCGCCGTCGTTCGCCGGCGACGATCGCCGGAACGCCCGCTCTGCTTTGTCGCGGAAGGGAGACGACGAACCGGTCAAACCCGACAAGCGGGGCCCGATCGCTAGCCTCTCCTCGCCTTTCTACGGGCGCGGTTGAGTAGCTGGGCCGGCCCAGTGGCGCCAGTCTGCTATTCAGCGCTCAGGGCGCATCACTGTTCTTTCCCTTTTTAATTTTCAGCATATATTCTGATAATTCTACTGTGGCCATTTCATATCCAAATCCAGTGATTCAAATTCCTACAGTCTCATAAAAATATGCTCTATTAATCTAGATTAGGTGAACTTTTTTCCTGAGCATTATGTCCACTGGGTCAATTAAATAGTCCTTTTAATCAATTGTTTCAGCTTAGAAACTCTCTAGGTAAATCATATGAACTCCAAATAATTTGATTCTTTTTCTGGTATTTCAAATCTTTCATCTAGTTTATTTTAGTAATTATTTCAAAAGTATTTGAAACACTTTTTAGCACTGTTTTTGTTTCATATGGTAATTTAAATATTTTTGAAAATAAGAAATGGAGGGAAGATAAAATTCTCAAACTTTTGGAGTGCACCCAATATTTCTGCATGCTCAAGGCAAGCATCTTGAACACTTGATATGGTGAATGCATGGTAGTTTATTTGCTAGAATAATTTGATCATGACTATGTTGAATTCAAATAAAACTGGCATATGGCTAATTTTGCATGTGTGTAGTGTTGGCATGTTTCATCGTACCGTGCATCGTGTGTTGCCATGACTAACTTGCAGGAGCAGGCATAAGAAAAATACCGTTACCGGCAGGAGGATGATCACGTTGGAGCGTGATCATGCCTTGTTTGTTGTGCATGTTGGAGCATGCAAGGGTTGTGGCCCTGTTGGGATTGCTGTTGAAGGAATACCTTGTTGTGCTAACCGTTGCAGGAAACTTAATGCCTCCTGAGTCGACCGTAGATCAAGTCTTGTTCCGGTAACCCCCATACTGGTTTCGTGCTGCCACAGGTTCCTGCCACAGGTAGGGAATGGTTTAGTAAGTTGATAACCCCTTTCCATGCACACACCGTACAGAGGGCCATGATGAGGGTTTCCGCGACCGCGGACTAAATCCTGTCATCGGGTCAGGGGGCATGGGTGTTTCCTGTTGTAACTGAGAGGGGGGCACCCCTTGGAATCCGCGCGTATTAATAGTGATCCCATGCAGGACGTTGGTCTCTCTGTCTTAGAGTTTTTCTTGAACGATGCTTTGGGTGATTCCTGGCATCCGGAAAGTTAATCTGGTGTGTGCTGGTCAGGTGTGTTTTCAACCCAAAGACCGTAATGGGAATTAGTCAGTGTCATGGTGCTGACTAAAGAAATCCTTTACTTGTGGGTAAAGAGTACACCCTCTGCAGAGTTTAAACCTATTCGAATAGCCGTGTCCGCGGTCAAGGATTACAGTCTGGGTTGGTCAAGTGTCGGTCTTAGAGTCGGTCTCCGGAGGAAAATAATTAACTTGAGCAAGAACTATTTTGCAGGATGTTGTTATCATCTCTAACACTGTCATGGCTATTTTTGAATACTATTGTTGTGAATATTACTGTGGTTATGCATATTATTGTGGACTAACCCGTTTCTCTTATTTTATTTTTCCTGAGTGTCTCAGGGGCTGGCTAGACTACCCCGGGCACACAATTTTATTTTCAAGACCCTTTGTGGCGTCCCTTGAGTTCACAGGCGGTTTATCACGCCACTACTCTTGTGGATACCCGATTGGCATTTCTCTTCAAGCCCGACCGTGGCGTCACTTGACACCCGACTGGCATTTCTTTTCAAGACCTTTTGTGGCGTCCCTCGAGTTTACAAGCGGTTCCGCCACTACTCCTGTGGACACCCGATTGGCATTTCTCTTCAAGACCTATTGTGGTGTCACTTGACATCCGACCGACATTTCTTTTATTTTGTTTTCCTTTGACTTTCCTTGTTTATCATTAACAATTTTATATATTTTCACATGCAAATATTTTATCATGCCATGAATTAATTCCTATCAGCATGCATTTTATATAGTCCAGCATGAGCATACGCATAAAGTTTGATTCATCATGATCTTATATTTTAACTGCTGCATTCGGTATATCTTTTGTTCATAATGTTTGCGAGTACATTCCAACGTACTCACAGGCTTGTCCCTGGCTATTTACTTGGCCAGGTCAGGATTTCTACGAGGAGTACCATAGCGACAACCGTGCGGAGCCTAGGATAGCAGCCATGCGGGATAGGAATTATCCGGGTCAGCTGTTCCTATGGGAATGGAGCCCCATCGACGTTGGAGAACCACGAGTTAATTCTGTCATCCACCACCAGACATCATGGTTGTATCATTGGACCTTTATGGTCTTGTATTCAACTCTTGTAATAACTTGGTAATCTGTAACAAGGACGTGTCCACCAGTAACAGTAATCCTGGGCTGGTGATGACACGAGGGGTTAATTTCTGGGAATATATTGTGTCCCCGAAATCCGACCCCGATAGAAGGAAAGGGGAAAGAGAGAAGGAAGGGGAGGGATTCGGCCTCCCCCTTCCTTCCCTCCTCCCTCCTCTTTGCTTCCCCCTCCGGTGGATATGGTAAGGGGGGAGGCCGAATTGGGAGGCACCCAAGTAGGATTCCTCCTACTTGGGGCGCCCCTTGGCTGCCTCTCCTCCCCTCCAACCTATATATATGTGGGGGGGGCACCGCTAGAACACACAACATTGATTCCTAGCCGTGTGCGGAGCCCCCCTTCCACAGTTTACGCCTCCGGTCATATTGTCGTAGTGCTTAGGCGAAGCCCTGCGCGGATCACTTCACCGTCACCGTCACCACGCCGTCGTGCTGACGAAACTCTCCCTCGACACTTTGCTGGATCAAGAGTTCGAGGGACGTCATCGAGCTGAACGTGTGTAGAACTCGGAGGTGCCGTACGTTCGGTGCTTGATCGGTCGGAACGAGAAGAAGTTCGACTACATCAACCGCGTTGTCAAACGCTTCCGCTTTCGGTCTACGAGGGTGCGTGGACACACTCTCCCCTTCTCATTGCTATGCATCTCCTAGATAGATCTTGCGTGAGTGTAGGAAAAGTTTTGAAATTGCATGCTACCTTTCCCAACAGTGGTATCAGAGCCAGGTCTATGCGTAGATGATATGCATGAGTAGAACACAAAGAGTTGTGGGCGGTGATAGTCATACTGCTTACCACCAATGTCTTATTTTGATTCAGCGGTATTGTTGGATGAAGCGGCCTGGAGCAATCTTACATGACCATGTTCATGAGACCGGTTCCACCGACAGACATGCAACTAGTTTTGAATAAAGGTGGCTGGTGGGTGTCTGTTTCTCCAACTTTAGTTGAATCGAATTTGACTACGGCCGGTCCTTGTTGAAGGTTAAAACAACAAACTTGACGAAACACCATTGTGGTTTTGATGCGTAGGTAAGAACAGTTCTTGCTAGAAGCCCGTAGCAGCCACGTAAAACTTGCAACAACAAAGTAGAGGACGTCTAACTTGTTTTTGCAGGGCATGTTGTGATGTGATATGGTCAAGACGTGATGTGATATACGTTGTTGTATGAGATGATCATGTTTTGTAAAAGTTATCGGCAACTGGCAGTAGCCTTATGGTTGTCGCTTTATTGTATGAAATGCAAACGCCATGTAATTGCTTTACTTTATCACTATGCGTTAGCGATAGTTGTAGAAGCAATAGTTGGCGAGACGACCACGACGCTACGATGGAGATCAAGGTGTCAAGCCGGTGACGATGGAGATCATGACGGTGCTTTGGAAATGGAGATCAAAGGCACAAGATGATGATGGCCATATCATGTCACATATTTTGATTGCATGTGATGTTTATCTTTTATGCATCTTATTTTGCTTAGTACGGCGGTAGCATTATAAGATGATCCCTTTACAAAAATTTCATGGTATAAGTGTTCTCCCCGAGTATGCACCGTTGCGACAGTTCGTCGTGCTGAGACACCAAGTGATGATCGGGTGTGATAGGCTCTACGTTCACATACAACGGGTGCAAGACAGTTTTGCACATGCGGAATACTCAGGTTAAACTTGACGAGCCTAGCATGTACAGACATGGCCTCGGAACACTGGAGACCGAAAGGTCGAACGTGAATCATATAGTAGGTATGATCAACATAGAGATGTTCACCATTGATGACTACTCCATCTCACGTGATGATCGGACATGGTTTAGTTGATTTGGATCACGTATCATTTAGATGACTTGAGGGATGTTAATCTAAGTGGGAGTTCTTAAGTAATATGATTAATTGAACTTAATTTATCATGAAATTAGTCCTGATAGTATTTGCAAATTATGTCTTAGATCAAATAGCTCGCGATGTAGCTCCCCGTTTATTTTTGATATGTTCCTAGAGAAAAATAAGTTGAAAGATGATAGTAGCAATGATGCGGACTTGGTCCGTGATCTGAGGATTATCCTCATTGCTGCACAGAAGAATTATGTCCTTGATGCACCGCTATGTGACAGACCTGTTGCAGGAGCAGATGCAGACGTTATGAACGTTTGGCAAGCTCGATATGATGACTACTTGATAGTTTAGTGCGACATGCTTTACGGCTTAGAATCGGGACTTCAAAAACGTTTTGAACGCCACGGAGCATATGAGATGTTCCAAGAGCTGAAATTGGTATTTCAGACTCATGCCCGTGTCGAGAGGTGTGAGACCTCTGACAAGTACTTTGCCTACAAGATGGATAGCTTAGCTAGTGAGCATGTGCTCAGAATGTCTGGGTACTACAATCGCTTGAATCAAGTGGGAGTTAATCTTCCAGATAAGATAGTGATTGACAGAGTTCTCTAGTCACTATCGCAAAGTTACTAGAACTTCGTGATGAACTATAATATGCAAGGGATGACGAAAATGATTCCCAAGCTCTTTGCGATGCTGAAATCGGCAAAGGTAGAAATCAAGAAATAGCATCAAGTGTTGATGGTTAACAAGACCACTAGTTTCAAGAAAAAGGGCAAGGGAAAGAAAGGGAACTTCAAGAAGAATGGCAAGCAAGTTGCCACTCCCGTGAAGAAGCCCAAAGCTAGACCCAAACCTGAAATTGAGTGATTCTACTGCAAAGGAAATGGTCACTGAAAGCGGAACTGCCCCAAAACTTGGCGGATAAGAAGGATGGCAAAGTGAACAAAGGTATATTTGATATACATGTTATTGATGTGTACTTTACTAGTGTTCATAGTAGCCCCTGGGTATTTGATACCGGCTCAGTTGCTAAGATTTGTAACTCAAAACAGGAGTTGCAAAATGAACCGATACTAGTTAAGGGCGAGGTGACGATGTGTGTTGGAAGTGATTCCAAGGTTGATAAGATCACCATCGCACACTCCCTTTACCTTCGGGATTAGTGTTAAACATAAAATAAATGTAATTTGGTGTTTGCGTTGAGCATGAATATGATTGGATCATGTTTATTGCAATACGGTTATTCATTTAAATCAAAGAATAATTGTTGTTCTGTTTACATGAATAAAACCTTCTATTGTCATACACTCAATATAAATGGTTTACTGAATCTCGATCGTAGTGATACACATATTCATAATATTGATGCCAAAAGATGCAAAGTTTATAATGATAGTGCAACATACTTGTGGCACTGCCGTTTAGGTCATATTGGTGTAAAGCGCATGAAGAAACTCCATGCAGATGGGCTTTTGGAATCACTTGATTATGAATCATTTGATACTTGCGAACCATTCCTCATGGGCAAGATGACTAAAACTCCGTTCTTCGGAACAATGGAGCGAGCTAATGACTTATTGAAAATAATACATACCGATGTATGCAGTCCGATGAGTATTGAGGCACGTGGCAGGTATCGTTATTTTCTAACCTTCACAGATGATTTGAGCAGATATGGGTATATCTACTTAATGAAACACAAGTCTGAAACATTTGAAAAGTTCAAAGAATTTCAGAGTGAAGTGGAGAATCATCGTAACAAGAAAATAAAGTTTCTACGATCTGATCGCGGAGGCGAATATTTGAGTTACGAGTTTGGCCTTCATTTAAAACAATGTGGAATAGTTTCACAACTCACGCCACCTGGAACACCACAGCATAATGGTGTGTCCGAACGTCGTAACCATACTTTATTAGATATGGTGCGGTCTATGATGTCTCTTACCGATTTACCACTATCGTTTTGGGGTTATGCATTAGAGACAGCTGCATTCACGTTAAATAGGGCACCGTCTAAATCCGTTGAGATGACACCGTATGAACTGTGGTTTGGCAAGAAACCTAAGCTGTCGTTTCTTAAAAGTTTGGGGATGCGACGCTTATGTCAAAAGGCATCAGCCTGATAAGCTCGAACCCAAAGCGGAGAAATGCGTCTTCATAGGATACCCTAAAGAAACTATTGGGTACACCTTCTATCACAGATCCGAAGGCAAGATCTTTTGTTCCTAAGAATGGGTCCTTTCTAGAGAAGGAGTTTTCTCTCGAAAGAAGTGAGTGGGAGGAAAGTAGAACTTGATGAGGTAATTGTACCTTCTCTCGAATTGGAAAGTAGCACATCAGTGAAATCCGTTCCCGTGATGCCTACACCAACTAGAGAGGAAGCTAATGATAATGATCATGAAACTTCAGATCAAGTTAGTACTGAACCTCATAGGTCAACCAGAGCACATTCCGCAACAAAGTAGTACGGTAACCCTGTTTTGGAAGTCATGTTACTAGACCATGATGAACCTACGAACTATGAAGAAGCTATGATGAGCCCAGATTTCGACAGATGGCTTGAGGCCATTAAATCTGAGATAGGATCCATGTATGAGAACAAAGTGTGGACTTTGGTGGACTTGCCCGATGATCGGAAAGCCATTAAGAATAAATGGATCTTCAAGAGGAAGACGGACACTGATGGTAGTGTTACTATCTACAAAGCTCGGCTTGTCGCAAAAGGTTTTCGACAAAGTTCAAGGTGTTGACTATGATGAGATTTTCTCACTCGCAGCGATGCTTAAGTCTGTCCAAATCATGTTAGCAATTGCCGTGTTTTATGAAATCTGGCAAATGGATGACAAAACTACATTCCTTAATGGATTTCATAAAGAAGAGTTGTATATGATGCAACCAAAAGGTTTTGTCGATCCTAAAGATGCTAACAAAGTGTGCAAACTCCAGCGATCCATCTATGGACTGGTGCAAGCATCTCGGAGTTGGAATATATGCTTTGATAAGATAATCAAAGAATATGGTTTTATACAGACTTATGGTGAAGCCTGTATTTACAAGAAAGTGAGTGGGAGCTCTGTAGCATTTCTGATATTATATGTGGATGACATATTGTTGATCGGGAATGACACTACAGGAATCAGGATCTTTGCCGTCAGCCAGCTCTTTGATGTCTGCTAGCTGACGGCAAAGAAGGTCTTTGCCATCATCTTACAGAAAGTTGAAGGCAAAGAAAGAGCTGACGGCAAAGATCATGTTTGCCGTCCGCCAGCTCTTTGCCGTCTGCTAGCGGACGGCATAGAAGCTTTGCCGTCTGCTAGCAGACGGCAAAGAGGGAGGGTGGCCCACTAGCGAGAACCACCTAACGGCCACTTTCTTTGCTGTCTGCTAGCGGACGGCAAAGAAAGTGGCCAACCTAACGTCCGTTAGCTAGGCTCTTTGCCGTCTGCTAGCAGACGACAAAGAGCCGTGACCTAACTAAAAAGCGGCCAGTGCCCGCGCCCCACCCCTCTCTCTGTCCGCTCTCTCTCTCTCCTTGCCTAGCCACCAAGCCAAACCTCCGTGCCCATCAACCTCGCGCATCCCCCGTTCCCTAATCCGCCACCTTCCCCCCCCCCCCTCCCACCCCCACTGCCCCCGCACCCGCACCCGCATCTCCTTTCTGCTCTCCTGCGCCCTAGGGTTAGCCACCGCCGCCGCCGCCACCGCCACTGACCTTATTCCGGCGAGCTCCGGCAGCCATGGTCGGCGCGCAACACGCTACCGAGCTCACCCCGCCTCGCTGCGTCGATTCCTCTGGCCAGATCCGTCCCTCCCCCCCCCCTCGAACGCTGGCGCCCAACCCATCCCTCCGCGACTAGGGTTTGGTGCGCGGCCTCGTCTCCGCTGCCGGCGTGCCTCCGGCGGTCCTCTACGTCTCCTCACATGGCTCCTCACGCGGCTGCGCCTGCTGGACGCCGCTTCTCCACCATAAGGCAGCGGCAAAGGAGGGCCTTATCCACCACCACGCAACGGCAGCCAAGGTCCTCCTCCCCCATCTCGCCTCTCTCCCTCTCTCAACCCCCTGTTTCTTTCGATTTGGGAAGAAAATTTCCTTTTTCCCTTGTGCAATTTCTAATCTGACTGGGTTTGTTTTTAGTGGCATTAATTTGGTGATTTCCGTGTCCAGAGAAAAGTAGTAGAAGGGGATGAGGAAGGAGGAGAAAGACCAGAAGAAGGGCAAGGGAGGTGGGGCGATCTGCATGTCCATGGAGGTCTGAATGTTCCTTGTTTAATTTTTTTTATGTTGCATGCTCTCTGATTTCAGAGTAGATTTCTTTACAGCATGTTGAATACCAATGGTGTTCTCCTCTGTTTGATTACTATGGCTGGTTGCTTGTTTAACTTTTGTGTGAGAAATAATGCAGATCAAGTGAGCTAA
Source organism: Thinopyrum elongatum (assembly GCA_011799875.1). Taxonomy (NCBI): domain Eukaryota; kingdom Viridiplantae; phylum Streptophyta; class Magnoliopsida; order Poales; family Poaceae; genus Thinopyrum; species Thinopyrum elongatum. Next base: position 58,398,348 of record CM022299.1, read on the forward strand.
TCTTGTTTCTAAATTTAGATACATGCATGTCTGTGGGGCTCTAGTTCTAAACATAGCAGACCACTACCCTCCTATATGTTGTGCGAACCAGAGAGCTGCTTAATTGATTAACATTTTGGGTTGGTTTAAATTTTCTAAAAATGGCTGCTTATGTTGTCACACATACACATGCTTCTGGACAGTGCTACTAGCTATTATCTTTGCTGTTTTTTTGATTTGTTTCGACCATGTACTGCTAGTTGTGGCTGTCAAACAAAAAGAATTGGTTTATGATTCATAATGTCCAGACATTAGCTTGTCTTTTCAAGGAGTCGGTTTGCGATACATGCCTACCTATTCATTTTAGTTTCAAAGAAAAGAATTGGCTTGTGATTCGTAATGCTCAGGCCATTGTTTTAATGGCGTATTGCATTTTATGGCGAGCGACCCCCTTTATAGCATTATAGCGACGATATAGCGACGCCATAAAGGTATTGCGAGCCTGGGTCTGTATGGCGATTGACCCCCTTCACACCTGTATATCATTGCTATAGCGATGAGATACGGACGCCTTTAAAACAATGGCTCAGGCATTAATTTTCACTATCACATGCATGGTTTCAGATTACTTGTGAGGTCGTCCACCGCGACCCTCACTGTGAGGTTGGTTATTTCCCTGCAAACATTGCTCTGTTGTAGCCTAGTTCGTTTCTATGCTGCTGGTTGTGAAACCAAACTAGGTGGGTGGGTGTGTGATGAGGTTTGGTTTAGTGCTTGATGCCACCGGACTGTAGGTTCTTGTGTAGGACTACTTGTTATATAACTCTGGTTCCTGATGAGGTCATGTATATACTAGGCTAGTTGCACTTTGGTTCTATCTATTTCAAATCATATTTGGTCCTGTATGTATGTATGTATGTATGATGCATGTGTGCTTCCATTTGGAGCAGCAGTAGGACGACGACGAGAGGACGAGTACCTCGACGGCGACGACAACCAGGAGGATGAACCCACCCACAAGGGCGCCGACGCCGGCCATCAGAATGACGACTCTTCGTCCTGCACCACCTCACGCTGCAGCAGCTACAGGTAATTTTTTTGGGATTGCCTCTGTTTCAATCCTATGGATCCGCTGCATGCTTGGTACTACCTGCAATCTGCCTTTCAAGTAGATCCAATCAACATCCAAGTTTCTAAAAATTCAGTTTAGAATTCTATGCAATTCCATCAGTAGAGAGAGGGAGAAAGGGGGTCCATGGTCTAAACCTACACATCATCTGCAATGCAATCGAGAGAGAGGGAGAGAGAGGCATCAGCTGAGTGTGGATGAATTTCCTGAACCTAATAGGCAATGCCAACTTGTTTCTTGAGCCACATGCTTCCTGGTAGGTAAACTCAAGAAGGTTCCGTTAGTGTTGGTAGTCTGCACTTGTGTTATTCAAGAGGTTGTATTATTTTGAGAAGGCAAGAGGCTGTATTTACAGTATGTTTCATACATCCTACAATATGTACAGCTTCCCATCTCGATTATTTTCAGGATTGCGATCCTTTTGACATATTTAATTTCCTTTAATCATTGGGACTGGGCATGGGTTTGAGCTCTCTATTTTGCGCACTGGTTTTAGCTCATTTACGCTGCCTAAATTTTGCTTTACTTCCAAACGCAACGCACTAATTAGTGCATGTACAGGGTTAGTGAAGGAAAGTTTGCAGTTGCAGCCGTCACTCTAGATGATTATCTTTCGATGCAAAGTACTAAAGTGAAAAGTTGGTGACTTGCTTTCTAAAATATGAAAGCATTAGTTTCTTGTTCTATTCATTTCATCATATATTTGGTAGCACAAAAATGGCATACTTAGATAGGTTAACTCTAAAATGACACAAATAATGAATAAGATGAAGAAAAACAAGGAAGAGGAGGAAAAGAATGAATAGGAAGAAGAAGAAGAAGAGCTCCTCTTCTTCTTCTTCTTCTTCTAGTCTTCTTCTTCTTCTAATTTCTTACTCCCATTTTTGTAGGTTTGATTCACTTCATGGAAGGGCAGAATGCTACTGTTTAGATGTTAGATGTTTGATGTATTGGATGTTTGTCAAACTATGTATATATGAATTGGATGTATGATGTTTGATGACGATGGTGAAACTATGTTTGATGTTTGAAACTATGTGATTCTGAATATATATATATATATATATATATATATATATATATATATATATATATATATATATATATATATGTGTGTGTGTGTGTGTTTGAATTTCTGTGAAAATGAATTGATATAACAAAAAACAGAAAAAACAGGGGCTATATAGCCACTTTGCCGTCTGCTAGCAGACGGCAAAGAGGCCACGTGGCAGCAGCCTAGGCTGGACTATTTGGGCTCTTTGCCGTCTACTGGCTAACGGCAAAGACCATTTCATCTTTGCCGTCCGCCAGCAGACGGCAAAGTGCCCTTTGCCGTAGCTTATTCAGCCGGACCTGTTGCCGTCTGCTGGCTGACGGCAAAGGTCTTTGCCGTCCGCCATGGTAGACGGCAAAGTTCCTGATTCCTGTAGTGTGATATAGAATTTCTGGATAGCATAAAAGGATACTTGAATAAGATTTTTTCAATAAAAGACCTCGGTGAAGCTGCTTATATATTGAGCATCAAGATCTATAGAGATAGATCAAGACGCTTGATAGAACTTTCACAAAGCACTTACCTTGACAAGATTTTGAAGGAGTTCAAAATGGATCAGTCAAAGAAAGGGTTCTTACCTGTGTTACAAGGTGTGAAGTTGAGTAAGACTCAAAACCCGACCACGGCAGAATATAGAGAGAGAATGAAAGTCATTCCCTATGCCTTAGTCATAGGTTCTATAAAGTATGCCATGCTGTGTACCAAACCTATTGTGTACCTTGCCATAAGTCTGGCAGGGAGGTACCAATAGTGATCCAGGAGTAGATCACTAGAAAGCGGTCAAAATTATCCTTAGAGGACTAAGGAAATATTTCTTGGTTATGGAGGTGATAAAGAGTTCGTCGTAAAGAGTTACATCGATGCAAGCTTTTACACCGATCCAGATGTCTCTGAGTCTCAATCTGGATACGTATTGAAAGTGGGAGCAATTAGCTAGAGTAGCTCCATGCAGAGCATTGTAGACATAGAAATTTGCAAAATACATATGGATCTAAATGTGGCAGACCCGTTGACTAAACTTCTCTCACAAGCAAAACCTGATCACACCTTAGTACTATTTGGGTGTTAATCACTTAGCGATGTGAACTAGATTATTGACTCTAGTAAACCCTTTGGGTGTTGGTCACATGGTGATGTGAACTATGGGTGTTCATCACATAAAGATGTGAACTATTGGTGTTAAATCACATGGCGATGTGAACTAGATTATTGACTCTAGTGCAAGTGGGAGACTGAAGGAAATATGCCCTAGAGGCAATAATAAAGTTGTTATTTTATATTTCCTTATATCATGATAAATGTTTATTATTCATGCTAGAATTTTATTAACCGGAAACTTGATACATGTGTGGATACATAGACAAAACACCGTGTCCCTAGTAAGCCTCTACTAGACTAGCTCGTTAATCAAAGATGGTTAAGTTTCCTAACCATAGACATGTGTTGTCATTTGATGAACGGGATCACATCATTAGGAGAATGATGTGATGGACAAGACCCATCTGTTAGCTTAGCATATTGATCGTTCAGTTTTATTGCTATTGCTTTCTTCATGTCAAATACATATTCCTTCGACTATGAGATTATGCAACTCCCGGATACCGGAGGAATACCTTGTGTGCTATCAAACATCACAACGTAACTGGGTGATTATAAAGATGCTCTACAGGTATCTCCAAAGGCGTTTGTTGGGTTGGCATAGATCGAGATTAGGATTTGTCACTCCAAGTATCGGAGAGGTATCTCTGGCCCTCTTGGTAATGCACATCATAATAAGCTTTGCAAGCAATGTGACTAATGAGTTAGTTGCGGGATGATGTATTATGGAACGAGTAAAGAGACTTGCTGGTAACGAGATTGAACTAGGTATGAAGATACCGACGATCGAATCTCGGGCAAGTAACATACCGATGACAAAGGGAATAACGTATGTTGTCATTACGGTACGACCGATAAAGATCTTCGTAGAATCTGTGGGAACCAATATGAGCATCCAGGTTCCGCTGTTGGTTATTGACCGAAGAGGTGTCTCGGTCCTGACTACATAGTTCTCGAACCCGTAGGGTCCGCACGCTTAACGTTCGATGACGATTTTGTATTATATGAGTTATGTGATTTGGTGACCGAATGTTGTTCGGAGTCCCGGATGAGATCACGGACATGACGAGGAGTCTCGAAATGGTCGAGAGGTAAAGATTCATATATAGGACGATGTTATTCGGACACCGAAAGTGTTCCGGGGGTACCGGGTACATATCGGGTCACCGAAAAGGGGTTCCGGGCAACCCCGGCAAAGATATGGGCCAAATGGGCCAAGAGGGGAAACGCAGCAGTCAGCAGGGGCTGCTGCGCCCCCCCCCCCCATATGGGCCGCACCTTAGGAGGAAGGATAGGTGAAAGAGAGAAGGAAGGGGAGGGATTCGGCCTCCCCCTTCCTTCCCTCCTCCCTCCTCTTTCCTTCCCCCTCCGGTGGATATGGTAAGGGGGGAGGCCGAATTGGGAGGCGCCCAAGTAGGATTCCTCCTACTTGGGGCGCCCCCTTGGCTGCCTCTCTGTAACAGCCCCAATGGTTAGCTGCAGTAATCCCCTTTTGATAATGCCATGTCATCATGATCAATAGTGCTTAAACATCATTTGGATCATATCTCTTTTCAATTCAAATTCAAATGGAAATTCAAACTAAAAGTGAAAACAAAAGTTGTTCAAATTTGGAAAACTAAAATGTTCATAATATTGCAAATAATCCAGAAGCAATTATAAAAATAAGCTCAACATTAATTGGATTAGTTAAATGACTCTAACAACCTAAAACAGAACCAAACAGAAATAATTAATCCATATTCATTTAATTAAAATCCAAATGAAAAGATCTAGACTCCAACCGTTTTGTACCAGTGCTAGAAATTGCAATGAAATTATTGGGGCAAGACTCATGGTTTACAAAATTGGAAAAGTGCGAAAAGAAAATACAAAACAGAAACTAAAAAGGGAAAACAGAAAAGAAAAGAAGAAAAAGAAAAAGGCCTGCAGCGGCTGGGCCTAAGTGGCTACAACACCGGCCCAGCCCACCCCGCACCTCCTCCCACCTCCCACCTCCCGCACTGCTCACCTCACTCGCTGTCGAGCACGTAGCACGCGCGCCTCGCCCGAGCCGGCCCCCCCTCTCTCCCTGCTCGAAACGCGCCCGCGCCCGCAGCGAGGATAAGGGCAGCTGTCGGTGTCAAAACCGGCCGATCTCGGGTAGGGGGTCCCGAACTGTGTGTCTGAGGATTGAAGGTAACAAGGGACAAAGGGAACATGGTGTTTACCCAGGTTCGGGCCCTCTTAATGGAGGTAAAACCCTACGTCCTGCTTGATTGTATTTGATGAGTATGGGGGTTACAAGAGTTGATCTACCTCGAGATCGTAATGGCTAAACTCTAGTCGTCTAGCCTATGAGAATTCTGATTGCCTCTACGGACTAAACCCTCCGGTTTATATACACACCGGAAGGGCCTAGGGTTGTACAGGGTCGGTTCGTAGAGGAAGTAAATTACATATCCGAACACAAATCTTGCCATCCACGCATAGGGGAGTCCTACCCGGACACGGGGGAAAATCTTTCGCTTTGTATCTTCACGGCCCATCAGTCTGGCCCATATCAAATAGCCCGGACACCCGAGGACCCCCTAATCCAGGACTCCCTCAGTAGCCCCTGAACCAGTCTTCAATGATGATATGTTCGGTACGCGGATTGTCTTCGGCATTGCAAGGCGGGTTCCTCCTCCTGAGTACTTCAAAGCAATCTTCTGAATAAAAAGGACTATATCCGGCTCTGTATAATTATTATAGCCTTCAGCCGTGAAGGCAAGATATCAAATAGAACAGTGTCTTTCCATTGACAACTTTTTTCGGTGAAACGTCATGTCTGGCCTCTTAACATTTCGAACCGTTTTCACGCTTCCTCGCTTCGCGTTTCGAGGCACAGCCTCCATCAGCATGTCTTGTCAAAACAGAGACCGTGCCCGCCCATTACGGGATCCTCATCAATACGGTTTTGGGTAATCCAACCGTGCCATTCGCACGACCCCTTGGGAACAGGCGAGTTTTAAGGCTTGAGGGGGGGGCGCTTGATATTCGCCGCTTATATAAGAGTATAAAGATCCCTCTTTTTCCTTACGCCTTCTTCCTTCTCCTGCCTTCCGATCTTCAAGCTCTAGTGCCTAAACTTCAATCTCTCCCACCGCAACCAGCCTCCCCAGCCATGTCGGGATCTGGTTCAAAGGGCAAGTGGGAGGCCTCCTCCGTCACCGAGAAGGACGTCAAGGAGCTCCAGGGGGCGGGATATCTGTCCGCGGAGATCGTGCACAGGCTCCCTGCCAAGGATCAAGTCATCCCCACTCCGGAGCCCGGCGAAAGGGTTGTATTCATCCCCCATTTCCTCCGCGGACTAGGGTTTCCCCTCCATCCCTTCGTCCGGGGCCTTATGTTCTATTACGGGCTAGATTTCCATGATCTAGCCCTGAATTCTTTCCTCCATATCTCGGCGTTTATCATCGTGTGCGAGGTGCTACTCCGCATCCCCCCACACTTCGGCCTATGGCTCAAGGTCTTCAATCTGAAGCCGAAGGTGGTCGACGGGCAGCATGCGGACTGTGGCGGCGCCATGGTAAGCAAGCTCCCCAATGCCGTGTGGCCCAAAGGGGCCTTCGTGGAGACCGTCAAGGTGTGGCAGCAGGAGTGGTTCTACATCACCGAACCGCGCGACGCCAAGTGGGCGGCTACTCCTGAGTTTAGGTCCGGACCCCCTACGTGGCTTACCTCATGGACCGCTAAAGGTCTGGATTGGGGATCCACGGCGGAAGTGTTGATGCTGAAAAAGCGCATCACCAATATGATAGGCAAGAATATCAGTCTCACTAACGTGATTCAGGTGATGCTCTTCCGCCGAATTCTTCCCTGCCAACTCCGGCCCTCTCACATGTGGGAGTTCAATCCAGAGGATCCACGAACCTTGAAGCGCTTCTTCGGCACAACGCACGAAGACATCTGGAAGCTGCTCTTCAGGGCCCAAAAAACATGGCCAAAGAAGACCGAAGACATCGGCCTTGACATCGAGAATCCGTCCACACCGGTAAGTATGATTTTCCCGAATATCTATTCGGTCAATAAGTTTTAGTCATAATGAATTTTCTGTCCTTTGTACAGGGCTGGATAGCAAAGGCGGAGCGGATTAAGTGTCCGGCACCACTGCCTGAAGACCCGGCCACACCCCAACTGACAGGGATGCTGGTCCCAGCGCCTTATCAGGCGCCGGAGAAGAAGGCTAAGAAGAAGAAGGGCAAGGAGGCCAAAAGCGGCCTCCGCCACAAGGGCCCTTCGGACGCAGTGTCCGGAGAGACCGAAGTCCTCTCCTCCCACGAGGGAGATGAGGAAGAAGAGGAGGAAGAAGCGGAAAGTGACTCCCCTCCTCGGGGGAAGAAGAAGAAGAGGGCGGCCTCCACAGACCCGGAGGAGGAGGCGCCCAAGAGGGGGAAGGTAGCCCTCTCGGATAGGTTCGGATTCGGAGGCCGAACCAGTCCCCAAGAGACTTCCCAGGGAGAAGCCCCTGGCCGAATTGTAAGTACCAAAGGATCTATTATTTGTCTTCGGTCCTTTATGTTTTTATAATATAACATATTACACCATGTGTCTTTCAGCCCTGCTCGCGACCTCCCAAACCCTTCACTATCTGAGGGGAGTTCTCTGCCGCCCGAGATGGCAGAGAGTGAGACGCCACCGCGAGCCCCTCCGCCAATCACCGCGGACGACACCGAGGTGTTGTCCCGAAGGACCTCTCCTGGCCGCGGAGGGGCGAGTGAGGCTGCCGAGAAGGCGCCCGAGGGTGATACCTCGGCTGCCGAAGACATGGGGGGGGCTACCCCCAAGGCGACCGACGGCGGGGGCCCTGATCAATCCGGCCCCCAGCCAGACATCATTCCGGAGACCAATGTGGCTCCGGAGGCAGGCGAGCAGCCCCCTTCGCAGGAGGGGGGAGCATCAGCTCCGACGGCGGCCTCCACTAATCCGGAGGCGCCGAATACTCTTGTGGAAGCACTACAACGTGCTTCCATCATGGTGGAGCACCGCACCCTGATGGGTGCGGTGGTAGAGAAGGTTCAGTCCGCCAAGAGCGGGCTGAACGAAGCCTTCATCAGCCTACTGACAGGCTTCGAGGTATGCGACGTAATGCTCTAGATGCTTTTTATAAAGGGATATACCTGTGCATAGATAGTAGCCCCTGAGACTCTGTCTGGTTTTGAAAAAGCCGGACAGAGGATCACATAGTATTCGGAAGAGGTGATGTATTTTTCTATCGTATGACAGGCTTCCTTGTTGGCGGCAACCGCCCAGGCCGCTAAAGTTTCCGAACTTAATCGGAAACTAAAGCTGGCTGATGACGAAATAGATCACATCAACAAGCGATTCAACGAGACGCAAGGTATGTGTGTATTTTAAAGAATTTGAGCATATATCTTATATGTAAATTCAGAGTTTAACTCATGTACTACTGTGATTATGTGCGCAGCTGGCGCGACTGAGGTCGAGACCCTCAAACGCGCCCTTGCTCAGGCCAAGGAGGAGGCGAAGGCGAATAAAGCAGCCGTTGACAAAGTGGCTGCGGAACTAAAGACCGAACGGGCCGCCCGCTGCCAGCACGAGGATAGGGTGGCCGAAGTGGAGCAAGAGCTGAAGGACGCCATCTGCAAGTGCGAGGCATTGGAGGAGAGGACTTCGGACCAAGCGACCGAACTCGCCAAAGCCCTCTAGGAGGCTAAAGAGGCGCGGATCGAGTCCTGGAGTGCTCGTGAAGAGATCCGGTAGGCCAAACAAATAGCGGTCGGTAAGCCTTTTCTTTTGCAGAGTATATTTGGAGGTCAAAGGTATGCTTTGCTCACTCGACTGTGGAGTCCTCCAGACGCCTTTGTGGATCTTCCGAGGAGTGCCGCCGATGCCGCACAGTTCTTCCGAGCCCAAGAGGGGAACTCGACCGAGAAGCTGTTCTGGTCACAGTTCCTGGCGCCGGAGCATCCGATGCCCCTGAACGACCAGATGAAACAGCTGACGGAGCTGCATAGGGTGTCCGGCTTGGCCATGAATGATCTCATAGTCCGGCTTTGGCCAGCTGAACCAATTCCTAGCAGCTACTTCGGTTTGGTGAGGTGACTCATCGATGCGCTGCCTCGAGTTGATGCTGTGAAGCGCTCAGCATGCATAGAGGGTGCGCGAATGGCCTTTGCTCGTGTAAAGATGCACTGGGCAAAGATGAAGGGCACCGACGTCGCGACCACAGGCCCGCCTGAAGGCAAGGAACACCGCAAGCCAGAAAGATACTTTCAAGATGTCCTAGCGGGTGCCCGAATAGTAGAGGGCCAATGCTCAAAGGACGTGATGTTTGAGTAAATGTATCCGGGCTGTAAAAAGCTTTATTTTGTGAACCAAGGCTTGTCATATATTTATGCCTTTTATCCTGAGTTATTTTCCTCCTGTGCGACTGTGTTAATTCTGAAAGTTTGCCAGCCGTCGGCTTCAGCCCCCTCGTAGATGCTACGGGGGTGTTCGGTGGAGCACGCGATCACACTTTATCCAATGTCTTGGTCCGTGAAGGAGGTTTTCGCGCAATGAACCAGGCAATCAGACTATGCGGCTTTATGACTTTCACTTAGCCATAGGAGTTTGACGATGGGGCTAAGTACCAGCCCCTAGTGTGTATGCAGCAATCCGAACTAGGGTGCCTTTGTCGCATGACTGGGCAAAAACCAGCCCTTCGTATAACACGAGGTAAATCACTAAGGATTTGTATTAAGTCACCGAATCGCCGACCAGCTCTCGCCGTATCATGATGGTCAGTTTTTGGCTTTCTCTACTGAGGTATTTGACTGGACGAACCAGAAACACAATCGCAGTAGTTCTCCCTTTACTACCTTAGCCGAACTAGCGGAACGTAAGGTGGTAATCACAGGAGCCGGGCAACCCAACTGTAGACCAAAGACATGATTCGGAGCTGATGCATATAATGCAATATTCAGGACACCGAAGAGTGCCTTATAGGTGTTCGGACTTTTGAAAATATCCATGACCGGATAGAGCCCCTGGCATTTAGGCCGGAACAAAGCATATGTGGCAATCTGAAGCAAGGAGGGATCACAGATGGTAAAATAAACCAAGACCGAACAAAAGTTGGCGATCAACTGTTTTCCTTTATACCCTGATTAATACGTCAAGACGTGCTATTACAGATAATGCCATGAACATCAAGACTATTTGACATGCCAAGAATTTGTACATGAGGGGAAGCTTTATACAGGGCCTAAAAGAAAAGGTAGTCTTGAAGATCCCAGTTGTTCCCTGCCGCACGTCTGAGCCATTTCCCCTTGGTAAAAAATCCTTTGAGAGGAGAGGTCGATTATCGTCTATATGAAAAAGGGGGGCCTCAAAAAGGGCCCTTGCACGACCGTAGGTAGGTTTTTAATGAACCTGTAGTATAAGAGAGGAAGAAAAAAGGAAGAAAGAGCAAAAGGGTTAAGGTCCAAATAGGGTCAAGCCGCACTATAGACGTTTTCCGTAGTGTGCCTCCGTCGCTGCCCAAGGTATTATAAGTGCGTAATTATGCACACGCGGTACGCATGCCACTGTTTTATGGGGCGATCGGCGGAGGTGAAACTGCTATTCAAGCTCTGGATTCACCGAGCTGTCGTCCTGCAGAGTGGACCGGGCTCGCTTGGCAGTGTCAGGTGTCTTAATGACCAATGAATTGTTCGTTTTGATGAGGTCGTTCTGTACTTCGGCTGCCAGGGCCGCGGTGTGCTCCTCAGTACTGAGGGAGCGCTCCATATTTGCATTTTGAGCTTTAAGTAAGTGTAGTGCGGGACTGCATTGAAGTGGGCGAAAGCAGTTCGTCCGAGCAGCGCATGATAGCCACTGCGAAAAGGGACAATGTCGAAGATCAAGTCTTCGCTTTGGAAGTTATCCGGTGAGCCGAAGACTACTTCCAATGTTAAGGAGCCCGTACAACGGGCCTCCACGCCGGGTATTACTCCTTTAAAGGTAGTATTGCTGGGCTTAATTCTTGACGGGTCAATGCCCATCTTACGGACAGTGTCTTGATAGATCAGGTTTAGACTGCTGCCGCCATCCATAAGGACTCTAGTGATATGGTATCCATCGATGATGGGATCAAGCACCAGGGCCGCCGAACCTCCATGACGGATACTGGTCGGGTGGTCCCTGCGATCGAAGGTGATCGGACAAGCCGACCATGGGTTGAATTTTGGGGCGACGGGCTCTACGGTGTAGACGTCCCTTAGTGCGCGCTTGCGCTCCCTCTTTGGGATATGTGTGACATATATCATGTTCACTGTTTTCACCTCGGGGGGAAATTTCTTCTGTCCCCCTGTGTTCGGTGGATGGGACTCATCATCGTCCTCGCTTTGGGGCCCCTTCCCCTTGTGTTCGGTATTTAACTTACCGGCCTGTTTGAAAACCCAGCAGTTTCTGTTGGAGTGGTTGGCAGGCTTGTCAGGGGTGCCATGAATCTGGCAAGGCCTATCCAGTATCTTATCCAAATTAGATGGACCGTCTCTGTTTCCCTTGAATGGCTTCTTCCGCTGATCGGGTTTAGAGACACTGAATCCGGCGTTGACCGCCGTATCTTTAGTTTCTTCATTGTTGTTTCGACGCTTGTTTTTGTTACGTCGTGGCCTTCCGTTGCCGTCCCTGGCTTCAGAGGTGCCAGGGTCGCTGGTGCTGTTGCTTCTATGAGCCAACCAGCTATCTTCGCCCGCGCAGAAATGGGTCATAAGTGCAGTAAGAGCTGCCATAGTCTTCGGCTTTTCCTGACCAAGGTGTCGGGCGAGCCATTCGTCATGGACGCTGTGTTTAAAGGCCGCTAAGGCTTCGGCGTCCGGACAGTCAACAATTTGGTTCTTTTTAATTAAGAACCGAGTCTAGAGCTTGCGGCTGACTCTCCGGGTTGCTGGACTATGTGACTAAGGTCATCAGCGTCCGGTGGCCGGACATAAGTACCTTGGAAGTTGTCTAAAAAAGCATCCTCCAAGTCTTCCCAGCTGCCAATAGAGTTTTTTGGGAGGCTATTCAACCAGTGCCGTGCTGGTCCTTTCAGCTTTAGGGGGAGGTATTTAATGGCATGGAGATCGTCACCGCGAGCCATGTGTATATGGAGAAGAAAATCTTCAATCCATACAGCGGGATCCGTCGTTCCATCATCTGCTTCAATGTTTACGGGTTTAAACCCTTCTGGAAACTGGTGCTGCATTACCTCATCGGTAAAGCACATGGGGTGTGCGGCGCCTCTATATCAGGCAACATCACGGCGGAGTTCGGATGACATCCGTGTTTGGTTCTCGGCCCGAACTTGGTGATGCTTGTAGCGCTAGGCTTGATGGCCGTCGTCTCATGTTGGAGCGCGTCCCCTTGATCCGTAGATTGATCTGGTCTGGCCGGCTCTATTGTCCAGGTCCTGACGTAAGTCATACGTGTAGCCCAGAGCCGCTGCCTCTCTGCCTTTACGGCGAGGTGGTGCGGGCTGGTATTCGGCGTAATTAGCCGCTTTGTCCCGTCCACGTGGTGGTCGGTCTGGTTCGACATGATTGTATCTTGACGGAATTGGCTTAAGGGCCTCGTCGTCGAATTGGGGTAGTAGCCTACGCTTTGGGTAGCTTTTTATTGGGCACTCGAGGCCGAATTCTTCGGCGGCCAGGACCTTGGTCCATCTATAGTTGAGCGTATCCTGTTCGGCTTGAAGCTGTTGCTGTTTCTTTTTCAAGCTCCTCGCAGTGGCGATGAGCTGTCGCTTGAATATTTCTTGTTCGAGAGGTTCCTCTGGTATGATAAAATCTTTGTTACTGAGGCTAACATCCTCCTCGGAGGCCAGCAGATAATTACTATCCTCCGAATCCTCGTGATCAACAAGTTCGTCTAGGTTGACTTGTCCTTCTTCCCACTCATCCTACTCAACAGCAGGCTCGATGAGGTGGTCGGAGTCTTCGGCGTTCTCCAGAGTGTCATTGTCTCCAGTGCCGGTATTGCTGTCCTTTTCGCGACGCGATTGTGAACGGCGCCGCTGACGTCGGTGTTTTGGTGGTGCTTCGATAGGCTTGTCCTCGATCGGGTCTTGAGCGCTATCGTCGTCCTTCTTTTTGGGTGTATCCACCATGTACATGTCATATGTAGAAGTGGCCATCCAACGCCCAGTGATGGGTGGGTTTTGGCCTGATTTGGCTCCGACATCGTCATCCATGTCGTCGATGTCCTCGGAGGCGTAGTCTAGCATGTCGGTTAAGTCCTCGACAGTGGCTATCAAGTGGGTGGTGGGTGGGACGTAAAATTCCCCGCACTCAGCCCCTAGTCCAGGCTGGGCATAGTTCGGAAGTGATACCTCTATTATGGCGAGAGATCGCATTAAGTCCAAAGCCTCGTTTAGGAGTGATAACTGGACGGGTGACTGAGAGCCTGCGGAGTTGGGTCTGGAAATCGCAGCCCGACCGTGCTTAATGGATGCAGGCCTCGAGGTTTCGGAGTTAACATCCGGAGGTGAGTACGGCTTCCCGATGACAGGGAGGGCCCTGTTTGATTCCAGGTCTGCCGATAACATGGTCACCTCTGGGTCTCCGGCAGGGAGCTCTGTGGTAGGAGAGGGTCCGGTGGGGTTCATACTCCCAGCTTCGGACAGGATGGTCCGTTCTGGATCTAAGGCCAGGGCAGGGATGATAGTTGATCCTTGAACGGAGCCTGGTGGTGGATCCGATGGGCTTCCTTCATATAGATGAGGAGCGGCGGTCAAGGCCGAGAATCCTTCGAAGATCAAATCTCCTCGGATATCAGCGATGTAATTCAGGCTCCCGAACCTGATCTAGTGACCAGGAGTGTAGCTGTCGATCTGTTCAAGGTGACCAGTTGAATTGGCATGCAGAGCGAAGCCGCCGAACACAAAAAGTTGACCAGGGAGGAAAGTTTCCCTGGAAACATCATCGTTGTCGATGATCAAATGAGCCATCGAGCCTTCTGCCGACGACACAGTGGAACTCTCAATGAAAGCACCAATGTCGGTGTCAAAACCGGCCGATCTTGGGTAGGGGGTCCCGAACTATGCGTCTAAGGATCGAAGGTAACAAGGGACAAAGGGAACACGGTGTTTACCCAGGTTCGAGCCCTCTTAATGGAGGTAAAACCCTACGTGCTGCTTGATTGTATTTGATGAGTATGGGGGTTACAAGAGTTGATCTACCTCGAGATCGTAATGGCTAAACCCTAGTCATCTAGCCAATGAGAATTCTGATTGCCTCTACGGACTAAACCCTCCGGTTTATATACACACCGGAAGGGCCTAGGGTTGTACAGGATCGGTTCGTAGAGGAAGGAAATTACATATCCGAACACAAATCTTGCCATCCACACCTAGGGGAGTCCTACCCGGACACGAGGGAAAGTCTTCCGCTTTGTATCTTCACGGCCCATCAGTCCGGCCCATATCAAATAGCCCAGACACCCGAGGACCCCCTAATCTAGGACTCCCTCAGTAGCCCCGCGACCCCCCTGGCGTCTCCCTCTCCACTCCCTCTCCCTCTCTCCCCCTTCCCCAATGTAGCCAAGCGCCGCCATCGCCATGACCGCCATCGCTCACGCGCTCTGCGGCCTCCCCGCCACCTGAGACCGCGCCCGGAGGACCGCATGCGTCGACCACGTCGACTACGAGGACGCGCTCGAGCTCGGCAGCCCGCAACGGCCGAATCGCGCCCTTCCCCTTCCTTGGATCGCCGCCGCTACACCGCCTTGAACCACGCCGCCTCGAGCTCCCCTATCTTCCCCGGGCCTTCCCTGCACCGCTGTGAGCCACCCGGTCCTCCCCGACCTCTTCCTTCTCCTCCTCGTGCGTCGTAGAAAGCTCCCCTGTGTTCTCAAGCTTCGACCGCCGTCGGTCATCATCGCAGTCGACGCTGCGGGCCGTTTCAACGGCCGCCGTTGCCGCCGTTCGACCCAGTGTGATGCCCGCGTTCGAATGCGCCAAGTCCCGCACCGAATGAGCCCCGCAACCCACTTCTCCTCACACCATCGAATGCCACCGCCGCCTTGCTCGTCTCCGGCGATGTTCCGGCCATCGCCGACGATAGCCACGGCCACCATCGGACATGGCGCGTCGCGCCCGTCCCCTAGGACGAAACCGCGGGCCGAATGGCCCCCTGTGCATCGTTTCCGCGCATCGCCGGTGTCTTCGATGGTCGTCGGAGTGCGTGCCGGCGTTTAAACGCTGGCCGACCAACGTGGCGCTGACCTGGCCGCCCTGTGCCACTGATCGATGGGCCCGGGGCCCCTTGTTGACTAGTTGACCAAGTCAACTGTGCTGACTAGGCAGGCCACAGTCAATGACATACGGGCCCCACCCGATTAAGCGTTTTTAAAATAAATAAAATATGTTAATTAGTTAATTAGTTAATTAAATCACTAATTAGCCACTGACCAGTCGGGCCCACCATCTATTAAGTTAATTAATTTGAATTAACCCTGTTAGTTAGTTACAGAGGCTGACATGTGGGTCCCAGTGGGACCCACCTGTCAGGTTTGACTCCGGTCAGCCCCTGTTAACTGCTGACGACAGCAATGCGTCATGCTGACATCACCTTTCACTGTTCTGGATAATGTTAGAATTAAATAGATAACTTAATTCCAGAAAATGTTTTAAGACTTTGAAAAATCATAGAAAATAAACCGTAGCTCGGATCGAAAAACTTTCTACACGAAAGTTGATCAGAACGACGAGACAAAGCTGACCGTGCCATCTGTTTTCGTGACGGGACCCTCTATAGAGGTGAAACCGCAAATTTTAGCCTGTTTACGGTAGGTGAATAGTACATATACACCGGTTAATAAATCCAACTTAAATCCTAAAATAACTAAAATGACTTAGACATGTTTTTAGGCAACCCTGCACTGCGCGTTAGCATAGCAAGCTCTGTGTTACTTTGTCCGCCTTGTATTTATCTGTTTCCTCCCCCTCTTCTCTCTCAATAAAGCCCTGTACCGACGTAGCCTCCGAGACCGGCGCAGCTCCGGAGATCGACTACGCCTCTGACGACCCTGCCTTTGCCGCCGAGCAACCAGGCAAGCCCCACCTTTGATCATCCCGATATCGCCCATTCTATTTTCTCATGCTTGCATTAGATTTTGCTACTGTAATTGATTGCTCCTATTCTGATGCATAGCCTTCTTTTGTAACCTGCTTATTGTTACCTTACCTGCCTATTTCAAACTGCTTAGTATAGGTTGGTTAGAGACCCACCAGTGACCCCACTTGTCCCAGCTGACCCGCTGGATTATCAGAAGACCCGATCCACGGGATCGAAGACCAGGCCCCGGCACCGCACATCACCCCCTTAGTTGTACGACACTACTGGGTTACTATCGAGTGCCGAGGGTGATACCTCGTCAGCACTCCTGATGTTAACCTTGTAGGTTAGTTCATCGGTTGTGGTCATCGAGGGTGATTCCTCCTTCCGACTCCCGATAATGACGTTGTCGTGCAACACCTCAAGTGTGAACCCATCGAGGGTAATTCCTCTGAGTTCACCTTGACAGTTACATTGAGTAGGAATCCAACGAGGGTGATACCTCGGATTCCCCAGATGTTATGGACACACAGATACTTGGGCTTTACAAATGATACTTGGAAAGGCGGGTCGACCCTGAGGGGTACTCGTGAGTGATGTGAAGACGGGTTGACCTGGAGGTTACCCGAGAGATGAATACGAGGCGCGGCCGGGCATTCTTAGCCCTTGCAGCAAGTCCTCGAGTCGGGGCGACGGGGTCACATCGATCATGAGTCTCTGCTCGTTTTCACAAGCCCCTAATCCACTAACGATTTGGATATTTGATCCGAGCAGGCCTCTGACCTGATAGCACTAACCATCATGTGGGAACAGTTATGGGCACTCTGCATCGTAGCATCAGCCGAAAGCTCTGTCAGACGTCCAGTTCAGCATTGCGGCATGGTCGGATCGTGTCGGCCATCCGAGCCGACGCTGGTATCCACCCTGTGCGCAACGACCCGGAGGGCGAGGGGCGATGGCCCAAGACCCCCTTGCGCTTAGGATGTAGACCGGCGGGGACCTCTCTGCTGAGCTCTAGGTAGGGTTGCGGTGTATCGTTTGGCCCAGGCCGGGCATGACCCAGGAAAGTGTGTCCGGCCGGAGTTGAGCGAGCGTGGGGGTAAGTTGATGCACCCCTGCAGGGAAGAAAACATCTATCGATAGCCGGTCCTACTGTAAAGGACACTCGGAGTTGTATCCTGATCGATACAACTAGAACTTGAGACGATACCTGGATATGTGGCTCTGGGATTGCTTTCTCGCAGGGAGTCGAGAAAGGATCTCTGGGCGAGGTTGATGACTATATGGCTCTGGGATTGCTTTCTCGCAGGGAGTCAAGGAAGAATCTCTGGGTGAGGTTGATAACATTACTACTACATTATATTGTACTGATCTACTCTCTTCTATTGCTGCAAGACTGCTGAAGATGCTAGTCTTCGGTAGGACTAGGCCTTCTCTCTATTCTGGCATTTCTGCAGCCCAGTCCACATATACAGCCTCTCTTTGATAATGTTGCATATGTAGTGTAGATCCTTGCTTGCTGAGTACTTCGGATGAGTACTCACAGTTGCTTTGTTTTTTTCCCCTATCCATTTGATGCAACCAGATGACGGATCCCCTGAGACAGCTGCCCCGCCGACGACTACTACTACTACCCCGAGGGTGGTTACTGCTACGAGCTGGCGAGACGACCGGGAGTAGGTTCAGAGGGTCCCAGGCAGGAGGCCTGCGCCTTTCGATCGTAGTGTTTTATTTTGCCTCGCCTTTCTAAAGGCTTTTCTGTTTCTCTTTTATATCTGTACTCAGATATCTGATGCTTCCGCTGATGCTTGTATGCCATCGAGCTATGTATTCGAGCTCTCGAGGCCCTGGCTTGTAATATAAAGCTTGTATGACTTTATTTATATTTTAGAGTTGTGTTGTGATATCTTCAAGTGAGTCCTTAGGCTTGATCGTGTGCATTTGCGTATATGATTAGTGCACGATTGAGCCGAGGGCATCACAGGTTGGTATCAGAGCCGACTGCCTGTAGGAATCCCCCTTTCCAACTCCTTGGCCAAAGTTGAGTCTAGAACTTGAAAACTATTTTACTAACTTGGATGTGTGGTTTACGGGCCCACGTCGCTAACTGGGTGGTATTAGGATCTTTTATTCCTCGTCTATACTCTGGGACTCTGATCTCTCTTCTATTCGGGTTAAATAAATTTACTAACACCGACACTTAGGATCTCGTAAATCCCGTCCACCCGGAGAGCTGGATATCTGTGTGATTTCTCTATCATTGATCTGATTAGTCTGATAATCATTTTCCTTTCCATTGGGTTGTTTAACCTTTTCTTTCCAAGTTATCATATACCTCGCTTACCGTCATTTGACACTTTTGGAATCTCCCAGAAAAATGTGTCATGTTCGGCGTCAACATTTTGAGTTCTTCTGAGATGTTAATTGAATTCATGAACGGCAATGCCATCCTTGCCCCTTGCTGATCTGTGTTATCATCGTCAATCTCTTTGACTACCTGCCCACGTATTGCTGTTAACCCAGAACGAGTTCAGGCTATTCTTGAATGGACTCCACCGAAGAATGTCAAGCAAGTCAGAAGTTTTCTCGGCCTTGCAAGCTATTGTCGTCGCTTTGTCGAGAATTTCTCAAAGATTGCTAAGCCTCTGACTGATCTGCTTCACAAGGGCGTTAAGTTGAGTGGACAGAAAAATGTCAGGAAAGTTTTCAAACACTCAAAGGCAAGCTAACATCTGCCCCAGTACTTGCTCCTCCAGATTCTCGCAAAGACTTCGTGATTTATTGTGAAGCGTCCCGTGAAGGATTAGGCTGTGCCCTAATGCAAGAGCGTAAAGTGATTGCTTATGGCTCTCGACAGTTGCGCCCGCATGAAGAGAATTATCCGGTACATGATCTAGAACTAGCTGATGTCATCTATGCATTGCAGTTGTGGCGACATTACCTCCTCGGTAATCATTGCGAGATCTACACGGATCATAAAAGTCTGAAGTACTTGTTCACTCAACCATCTCTGAACCTCCGTCAGCAAAGATGGATGGAGACCATTACGGACTATGATTTGGGTATTTCTTACACCCCTAGCAAGGCTAATGTAATGGCTGATGCGTTGAGCCGTAAATTCTACTGCTGTGAACTTGAAGTTCAACTAGAACAACCACTTCTGTATGAAGAGCTTCGAAAGCTAAATATCGAGATGGTTCCTCAAGGATACCTAAAAACCTTGGTTGTTGAACCAGACGTTGAGAGGGCTGTTAAGAGTGCGCAAGCTAAAGATGCTGAAGTTGATCTGATGAAGAAGAATCTTCACCTGGAAAAGTACAGCGATTTCTCGCTGTCTGAAGATGGAACCTTGTATTTCAGAGACCGCATTGTCATACATCGCTTCGAGCTTATGACTGACAAGGTCATGAAGGAGGCACATGATACACCACTGTCTATTCTTCCGGGCAGCACCAAGATGTATCGTGATCTTCGTCAAAGGTACTGGTGGTCTAGAATGAAGCAAGATATTGCTCGATACGTTGCTGAATGTGACGTTTGCCGTCGCGTTAAAGCAGAATATCAAAAGCCTATCGGAATTTTGCAACCACTTCCTATTTCGTTGTGGAAATGGGATAAGGTTCAAATGGATTTAATTACTGGCCTTCCCAAGTCACAGAAGGGTCACGATGCTATTCTTGTCGTCGTCAACCAACTTTCAAAAGTTGCACACTTTCTGCCTGTTAAAGAGACGATCACTGCTAGTCAGTTAGCAGAGTTATATATCTCCATAATTGTATCACTCCACAGTATTCCGAAGGAGATCAGTTCGGACCGTGGTGGTCTTTTCACCTCAAAGTTCTGGGAAAGTTTCCAAAAAGCTATGGGAACTCATATTACCTGGAGTTCTACTTATCATCCCCAATCCCAAGGCCAAGTCGAGTGAGTCAATCAAGTGCTTGAAGACATGCTTCGGGCTTGTGTTATTTCTTTCCGCAAGAAGTGGGAAGAATCTCTCCCGTATGCCAAGTTCTCTTATAACAACAGCTATCAAGCCAGCTTGAAAATGGCCCCCTTCAAAGTGCTTTATGGACGTAAGTGTCGAACCCCGCTGAATTGGTCAGAAACTGGGGAACGACCGCTTGTTGGTCCGAATATAATCCAACACGCAGAAGAGCAAGTCCGTTTCGTCCGCAAAAATCTCAAGGTGGCTCAGGAACGCCAGAAGAGCAACTACGATCGCAAACAATGGGGTTTGACTAATCGTTAGTGGATTAGGGGCTTGCGGAAACGAGCAGAGACTCACGATCGATGTGACCCCATCACCCCGTCTCGAGGACTTGCTGCAAGGGCTAAGAATGCCCGGCCGCGCCTCGTATTCATCTCTCGGGTAACCTCGAGGTCAACCCGTCTTCACATCACTTGCGAGTACCCCTCAGGGTCGACCCGCCTTTCCAAGTATCAGTTGTAAAGCCCAAGTATCTGTGTGTCCATAACATCTGGGGAATCCAAGGTATCACCCTCGTTGGATTCCTACTCGATGTAACTGTCAAGGTGAACTCGGAGGAATCACCCTCGATGGGTTCACACTTGAGGTGTTGCACGACAGTGTTGTTAACGGGAGTGGGAAGGAGGAATCACCCTCGATGACCACATCCGATGAACTAACCTACAAGGTTAACATCAGGAGTGCTGATGAGGTATCACCCTCGGCACTCGATAGTAACCCAGTAGTGTCGTACAACTAAGGGGGTGATGTGCAGTGCCGCGGCCTGGTCTTCGATCCCGTGGATCGGGTCTTCTGATAATCCAGCGGGGCAGTTGGGACAAGTTGGGTCACTGGTGGGTCTCTAACCAACCTATACTAAGCAGTTTGAAATAGGCAGGTAAGGTAACAATAAGCAGGTTACAAAAGCAGGCTATGCATCAGAATAGGAGCAATCAATTACAGTAGCAAAATCTAATACAAGCATGAGAAAATAGAATGGGCGATATCGGGATGATCAAAGGGGGGGCTTGCCTGGTTGCTCGGCGGCAAATGCAGGGTCGTCAGAGGCGTAGTCGATCTCCGGAGTTGCGCCGGTCTCGGAGGCTACGTCGGTACCGGGCTCTATCGAGAGAGAAGAGGGGGAGGAAACAGATAAATACAAGGCGGACAAAGTAACACAGAGCTTGCTATGCTAACGCGCAGTGCAGGGTTGCCTAAAAACATGTCTAAGTCATTTTAGTTATTTTAGGATTTAAGATGGATTTATTAACCGGTGTATATGTACTATTCTCCTACCAAAAACAGGCTAAAAGTTGCGGTTTCACCTCCGTAGAGGGTCCCGTCACGAAAACAGAAGGCACGGTCAGCTTCGTCTCATCGTTTTGATCAACTTTCATGTAGAAAGTTTTTCGATCCGAGCTACGGTTTATTTTCTATGACTTTTCAAAGTCTTAAAACATTTTCTAGAATTAATTTATCTATTTAATTCTAACATTATCCAGAATAGTGAAAGGTGACGTCAGCATTACGCATTGCTAGCATCAGCAGTCAACACGGGCTGACCGGAGTCAAACTTGATAGGTGGGTCCCAGTGGGACCCACATGTCAGCCTCTGTAACTAACTAACAGGGTTAATTCAAACTAATTAACTTAATTAGATGGTGGGCCCGACTGGTCAGTGGCTAATTAGTGATTTAATTAACTAATTAACTAATTAATAGATTTTATTTATTTTAAAAACGCTTAATAGGGTGGGGCCCGTATGTCATTGACTGGGGCCTGCCTAGTCAGCACAGCTGACTTGGTCAACTGGTCAACAGGGGGCCCCGGGCCCATCTGTCAGTGGCACAGGGGCGGCCAGGTCAGCGCCACGTCGGTCGGCCAGCGTTTAAACACCGGCGCGCGCTCCGACGACCACCGAAGACGGCGGCGACGCGCGGAAATGACGCACAGGGGGCCATTCGGCCCGCGGTTTCATCCTAGGGGACGGGCGCGACGCGCCGCATCTGATGGTGGCCGTGGCTAGCGTCGGGGATGGCCGGAACATCGCCGGAGACGAGCAAGGCGGCGGTGGCGTTCGGTGGCGCGAGGAGAAGTGGGTTGCGGGGCTCATTCGGTGCGGGACTTGGCACATTCGAACGCGGGCATCACACCGCGTCGAACGGCTGCAACAGCGGCCGTCGAAACGGCCCGCAGCGTCAGCTGCGACGATGGCCGACGGCGGCCGAAGCTTCAGCACACGGGGGACCTATCTACGGCGCAGGGGGAGGAGAAGGAATAGGTCGGGGAGGACCGGGTGGCTCACAGCGGTGCAGGGAAGGCCCGGGGAAGATAGGGGAGCTCGGGGCGGCGTGGTTCGAGGCGGTGTAGCGGCGGCGATCCAAGGAAGGGGAAGGGCGCGATTCGGCCGTTGCGGGGCGCCGAGCTCGAGCGCGTCCTCGTAGTCGACGTGGTCGATGCAGGCGGTCCTCCGGACATGGTCTCAGGTGGCGGGGAGGCCGCAGAGCGCGTGAGCGATGGCGGTCATGGCAATGGCTGCGCTCGGCTACGTTGGGGAAGGGGGGAGAGGGATAGGGAGTGGAGAGGGAGACGCCAGGGGGGGTCGTGGGGCTGCCCTTATCCTCGCTGCGGGCACGGGCGCGGGCGCGTTGTGGAGCAGGGAGAGAGGGGGGGCGGCTCGGGCGAGGCGCGCGCGCTACGTGCTCGACAGCGAGCGAGGTGAGCAGTGCGGGAGGTGGGAGGAGGTGCGGGGTGGGCTTGGCCGATGCTGTAGCCACTTAGGCCCAGCCGCTGCGGGCCTTTTTCTTTTTCTTTTTCTTCTTTTCTTTTCTGTTTTCCCTTTTTAGTTTCTGTTTCGTATTTTCTTTTCGCACTTTTCCAATTTTGTAAAACATGAGTCTTACCCCAATAATTTCAATGCAATTTCTAGCACTGCTACAAAAGGTTTGGAGTCCAGATCTTTTCATTTAGATTTTAATTAAATGAATATGGATTAATTATTTCTGTTTTGGTTCTGTTTTAGGTTGTTAGAGTCATTTAACTAATCCAATTAATGTTGATCTTATTTTTATAATTGCTTCTGGATTATTTGCAATATTATGAACATTTTAGTTTTCCAAATTTGAACAACTTTTGTTTTCACTTTTAGTTTGAATTTCCATTTGAATTTGAATTGAAAAGAGATATGATCCAAATGATGTTTAAGCACTGTTGATCATGATGACATGGCATTATCAAAAGGGTATTACTGTAGCTAACCACTTGGGGTGTTACAGAGAGGCAGCCAAGGGGGCGCCCCAAGTAGGAGGAATCTTACTTCGGCGCCTCCCAATTCGGCCTCCCCCCTTACCATATCCACCGGAGGGGGAAGGAAAGAGGAGGGAGGAGGGAAGGAAGGGGGAGGCCGAATCCCTCCCCTTCCTTCTCTCTTTCCCCTTTCCTTCCTCCTAAGGTGCGGCCCATATGGGGGGGCGCAGCAGCCCCTACTGGCTGGTGCGTTTCCCCTCTTGGCCCATTTGGCCCATATCTTTGCTGGGGTTGCCCGGAACCCCTTTCCGGTGACCGATATGTACCCGGTACCCCCGGAACACTTCCGTTGTCCGAATATCATCGTCCTATATATGAATCTTTACCTCTCGACCATTTCGAGACTTCTCGTCATGTCCGTGATCTCATCCGGGACTCCGAACAACATTCGGTCACCAAATCACATAACTCATATAATACAAAATCGTCATCGAACGTTAAGCGTGCGAACCCTATGGGTTCGAGAACTATGTAGTCATGACCGAGACACCTCTCCGGTCAATAACCAACAGCAGAACCAGGATGCTCATATTGGTTCCCACATATTCTACGAAGATCTTTATCGGTCGTACCGTAATGACAACATACGTTATTCCCTTTGTCATCGGTATGTTACTTGCCCGAGATTCGATCGTCGGTATCTTCATACCTAGTTCAATCTCGTTACCAGCAAGTATCTTTACTCATTTTGTAATACATCATCCCGCAACTAACTCATTAGTCACATTGCTTGCAAGGCTTATTATGATGTGCATTACCGAGAGGGCCTAGAGATACCTCTACGATAGTTGGAGTGACAAATCCTAATCTCGATCTATGCCAACCCAACAAATGCCTTTGGAGATACCTGTAGAGCATCTTTATAACCACCCAGTTACGTTGTGACGTTTGATAGCACACAAGGTATTCCTCCGGTATCCGGGAGTTGCATAATCTCATAGTCGAAGGAATATGTATTTGACATGAAGAAAGCAATAGCAATAAAACTGAACGATCAATATGCTAAGCTAACAGATGGGTTTTGTCCAGCACATCATTCTCCTAATGATGTGATCCCGTTCATCAAATGACAACACATGTCTATGGTTAGGAAACTTAACCATCTTTGATTAACGAGCTAGTCTAGTAGAGGCTTACTAGGGACACGGTGTTTTGTCTATGTATCCACACATGTATCAAGTTTCCGGTTAATACAATTCTAGAATGAATAATAAACATTTATCCTGATATAAGGAAATATAAAATAACAACTTTATTATTGCCTCTAGGGCATATTTCCTTCAGTCTCCCACTTGCACTAGATTAAATAATCTAGTTCACATCGCCATGTGATTTAACACCAATAGTTCACATCTTTATGTGATTAACACCCATAGTTCACATCACCATGTGACCAACACCCAAAGGGTTTACTAGAGTCAATAATCTAGTTCACATCGCTAAGTGATTAACACCCAAAGAGTACTAAGGTGTGATCATGTTTTGCTTGTGAGAGAAGTTTAGTCAACGGGTCTGCCACATTTAGATCCATATGTATTTTGCAAATTTCTATGTCTACAATGCTCTGCATGGAGCTACTCTAGCTAATTGCTCCCACTTTCAATACGTACCACCAACGTCTTATTTTGATTCGGCGGTATTGTGGGATGAAGCGGCCTGGACCAACCTTACATGTCCACGTACATGAGACCGGTTCCACCGATAGACATGCAACTAGTTTTGCATAAAGGTGGCTGGCGGGTGTCTGTTTCTCCTACCTTAGTTGAATCAAATTTGACTACGGCCAGTCCTTGAAGAAGGTTAAAACAGCAAACTTGACGAAACACCATTGTGTTTTTTGTGCGTAGGTAAGAACGGTTCTTGCTAGAAGCTCGTAGCAGCCACGTAAAACTTGCAACAACAAAGTAGAGGACGTCTAACTTGTTTTTGCAGGGCATGTTGTGATGTGATATGGTCAAGACATGATGTGATATACGTTGTTGTATGAGATGATCATGTATTGTAAGTTATCGGCAACTGGCAGGAGCCTTATGGTTGTCACTTTATTGTATGAAATGCAAACGCCATGTAATTGCTTTACTTTATCACTATGCGTTAGCGATAGTCGTAGAAGCAATAATTGGCAAGACGACCACGACGTAACGATTGAGATCAAGGTGTCGAGCCGGTGGCGATGGAGATCATGACGATGCTTTGGAGATGGAGATCAAAAGCACAAGATGATGATGGCCATATCATGTCACATATTTTGATTGCATGTGATGTTTATCTTTTATGCATCTTATTTTGCTTAGTACAGCGGTAGCATTATAAGATGATCCCTTCACTAAATTTCACGGTATAAGTGTTCTCCCTGAGTATGCACCGTTGCGACAGTTCATCGTGTTGAGACACCACGTGATGATCGGGTGTGATAGACTCTACGTTCACATACAACGGGTGCAAGACAGTTTTGCACATGCGGAATACACGGGTTAAACTTGACGAGCCTAGCATGTACATACATGGCCTCGAAACACTGGAGATCAAAAGATCGAACGTGAATCATATAGTAGATATGATCAACATAGAGATGTTCACCATTGATGACTACTCCATCTCACGTGATGATCGGACATGGGTTAGTTGATTTGGATCACGTATCACTTAGATGACTTGAGGGATGTCTATTTAAGTGGGAGTTCTTAAGTAATTTGATTAATTGAACTTAATTTATCATGAACTTAGTCCTGATAGTATTTGCATATCTATGTTGTAGATCAATAGCTCGCGTATAGCTCCCCTGTTTTATTTTTTGATATGTTCCTAGAGAAAACTAAGTTGAAAGATGATAGTAGCAATGATGCGGACTGGGTCCGTGATCTGAGGATTATCCTCATTGCTGCACAGAAGAATTATGTCCTTGATGCACCACTAGATGACAGACCTATTGCAGGAGCAGATGCAGACGTTATGAACGTTTGGCAAGCTCGATATGATGACTACTTGATAGTTTAGTGCGCCATGCTTTACGGCTTAGAACTGGGACTTCAAAAATGTTTTGAATGCCACGGAGCATATGAGATGTTCCAAGAGCTGAAATTGGTATTTCAGACTCATGCCCGTGTCGAGAGGTATGAGACCTCTGACAAGTACTTTGCCTACAAGATGGAGGAGAATAGCTCAGCCAGTGAGCGTGTGCTCAGAATGTCTGGGTACTACAATCACTTGAATCAAGTGGGAGTTAATCTTCCAGATAAGATAGTGATTGACAGAGTTCTCTAGTCACTATTACCAAGCTACTAGAACTTCATGATGAACTATAATATACAAGGGATGACGAAAACGATTCCCGAGCTCTTCGCGATTCTGAAATCGATGAAGGTAGAAATCAAAAAGGAGCATCAAATGTTGATGGTTATCAAGACCACTAGTTTCATGAAAAGGGCAACGGAAAGAAAGGGAACTTTAAGAAGAATGACAAGCAAGTTGTCACTCCCGTGAAGAAGCCCAAAGCTGGACCTAAGCCTGAAACTGAGTGCTTATACTGCAAAGGGAATGGTCACTTGAAGCGGAACTGCTCCAAATACTTGGCGGGTAAGAAGGATGGCAAAGTGAACAAAGGTATATTTGATATACATGTCATTGATGTGTACTTTACTAGTATTCATAGTAACCCGTGGGTATTTGATACCAGTTCAGTTGCTAAGATTAGTAACTCGAAACAGGAGTTGCAGAATGAACAGAGACTAGTTAAGGGCGAGGTGACGATGTTTGTTGGAAGTGATTCCAAGGTTGATACGATCACCATCGCACACTCCCTCTACCTTCGGGATTAGTGTTGAACCTAAATAAATGTTATTTGGTGTTTGCGTTGAGCATGAATATGATTTGATCATGTTTATTGCAATACGGTTATTCATTTAATTCAAAGAATAATTGTTGTTCTGTTTACATGAATAAAACCTTCTATGGTCATACACCCAATGTGAATGGTTTATTGAATCTCGATCGTAGTGATACACATATTCATAAGATTGATGCCAAAAGATGCAAAGTTGATAATGATAGTGCAACATACTTGTGCACTGCCGTTTAGGTCATATTGGTGTAAAGCGCATGAAGAAACTCCATGCAGATGGGCTTTTGGAATCACTTGATTATGAATCATTTGATACTTGCGAACCATGCCTCATGGGCAAGATGACTAAAACTCCGTTCTCCAGAACAATGGAGCGAGCCAATGACTTATTGGAAATAATACATACCGATGTATGCGGTTCGATGAGTGTTGAGGCACGCGGCGGGTATCATTATTTTCTGACCTTCACAGATGATTTGAGTATATATGGGTATGTCTACTTAATGAAACACAAGTCTGAAACATTTGAAAAGTTCAAAGAATTTCAGAGTGAAGTGGAGAATCATCGTAACAAGAAAATAAAGTTTCTACGATCTGATCGCGGAGGCGAATATTTGAGTTACGAGTTTGGCCTTCATTTAAAACAATGTGGAATAGTTTCACAACTCACGCCACCTGGAACACCACAGCGTAATGGTGTGTCCGAACGTCGTAACCATACTTTATTGGATATGGTGCGATCTATGATGTCTCTTACCAATTTACCACTATCGTTTTGGGGTTATGCATTAGAGACAGTCGCATTCACGTTAAATAGGGCACCATCTAAATCCGTTGACACGACACCGTATGAACTGTGGTTTAGCAAGAAACCTAAGCTGTTGCTTCTTAAAATTGGGGGTTGCGACACTTATGTCAAACGGCTTCAGCCTGATAAGCTCGAACCCAAATCGGAGAAGTGCGTCTTCATAGGATACCGTAAGAAAAGAATTGGGTACACCTTCTGTTAGGGAACGTAGCATGCAATTTCAAAAAAATTCTACGCTCACGCAAGATCTATCTAGGAGATGCATAGCAACGAGAGGGGAAGAGTGTGTCCACGTACCCTCGTAGACCGAAAGCGGAAGCGTTAGCTTAACGCAGTAGATGTAGTCGAACGTCTTCGCGATCCAACCGATCAAGCACCGAACGTACGGCACCTCCGAGTTCTGCACACGTTCAGCTCGATGACGTCCCTCGAACTCTTGATCCAGCAGAAGGTCGAGGGAGAGTTTCGTCAGCACGACGGCATGGTGACGGTGATGGTGATGTGATCCGCGCAGGGCTTCGCCTAAGCACTACGACGCTATGACCGGAGGAGTAAACTGTGGAGGGGGGCACCGCACACGGCTAAGAGAATAACTGTTGTGTCCTAGGGTGCCCCCTGCCCCCGTATATAAAGGAGGGGAGGAGGAGGCTGGCCACCAAGGGGGAGCGCCATGGGGGGAGTCCTACTAGGACTCCACTCCTAGTAGGATTTGCCCCCCCCCCACTTTTCCTTTCTCCGGAGGGGGAAATAGGGAAGGGAGAGGGAAGAGGAGAAGGAAAGGGGGGCGCACCCCCTCCCCTAGTCCAATTCGGACTCCCTATGGGAGGGGGGCGCGGCCACCCCTTGTGGGCTGCCTCCCCTCTCCCCTAAGGCCCATGTAGGCCCAATATTTCCTCGGGGGGTTCCGGTAACCCCCCGGTACTCCGATAAATATCCGAAACGTCCCAAAACCATTCCGGTGTCCGAATGCCTTCGTCCAATATATCAATCTTTACCTCTCAACCATTTCAAGACTCCTCGTCATGTACGTGATCTCATCCAGGACTCCGAACAATCTTCGGTCACCAAAACACATAACTCATAATACAAATTGTCATCGAACGTTAAGCGTGCGGACCCTACGGGTTCGAGAACTATGTAGACATGATCGAGACACCTCTTCGGTTAATAACCAATAGCGGAACCTGGATGCTCATATTGGTTCCTACATATTCTGTGAAGATCTTTATCGGTCAAACCGCAATGACAACATACGTCATTCCCTTTGTCATCGGTATGTTACTTGCCCGAGATTCGATCGTCGGTATCTTCATACCTAGTTCACTCTCATTACCGGCAAGTCTCTTTACTCGTTCCGTAATGCATCATCCTGTAACTAACTCATTAGTCACATTGCTTGCAAGGCTTATCATGATGTGCATTACCGAGAGGGCCCAGAGATACCTCTCCTATACTCGGAGTGAAAAATCCTCATCTCGATCTATGCCAACCCAACAAACACCTTCGGAGACACCTGTAGAGCATCTTTATAATCACCCAGTTATGTTGTGACGTTTGATAGCACACAAGGTGTTCCTCCGGTATTCAGGAGTTGCATAGTCTCATAGTCAAAGGAATATGTATAAGTCATGAAGAAAGCAATAGCAATAAAACTTAACGATCATTATGCTAAGCTAACGGATGGGTCTTGTCCATCACATCATTCTCCTAATGATGTGATCCCGTTCATCAAATGACAACTCATGTCTATGGTCAGGAAACTTAACCATCTTTGATTAACGAGCTAGTTAGGTAGAGGCTTTACTAGGGACACTGTGTTTTTGTCTATATGTCCACACATGTATCAAGTTTCCGGTTAATACAATTCTAGCATGAATCATAAACATTTATCATGATATAAGGAAATATAAATAACAACTTTATTATTGCCTCTAGGGCATATTTCCTTCAGTCTCCCACTTGCACTAGAGTCAATAATCTAGATTACATTTTAATGATCCTAACACCCATGGAGTCCTGGTGCTGATCATGTTTTGCTCGTGGAAGAGGCTTAGTCAATGGGTCTGCAACATTCAGATCCGTATGTATTTTGCAAATCTCTATGTCTCCCTCCTTGACTTGATCGCGGATGGAGTTGAAGCGTCTCTTGATGTGTTTGGTTCTCTTGTGAAATCTGGATTCCTTCACTAAGGCAATTGCTCCAGTATTGTCACAAAAGATTTTCATTGGACCCAATGCACTAGGTATTACACCTAGATCGGATATGAACTCCTTCATCAAGACTCCTTCATTCACTGCTTCCGAAGCAGGTATGTACTCCGCTTCACACGTAGATCCCGCCACGACGCTTTGCTTGGAACTGCACCAACTGACAGCTCCACCATTCAATATAAATACATATCCGGTTTGTGACTTAGAGTCATCCGGATCAGTGTCAAAGCTAGCATCAACGTAACCATTTACGACGAGCTCTTTGTCACCTCCATAAATGAGAAACATATCCTTAGTCCTTTTTAGGTACTTCAGGATGTTCTTGACCGCTGTCCAGTGATCCACTCCTGGATTACTTTGGTACCTCCCTGCTAAACTTATAGCAAGGCACACATCAGGTCTGGTACATAGCATTGCATACATGATAGAACCTATGGCTGAGGCATGGGGAATGACTTTCATTTTCTCTCTATCTTCTGCAGTGGTCGGGCATTGAGTCTGACTCAACTTTACACCTTGTAACACAGGTAAGAACCCTTTCTTTGACTGATCCATTTTGAACTTCTTCAAAACTTTATCAAGGTATGTGCTTTGTGAAAGTCCAATTAAGCGTCTTGATCTATCTCTATAGATCTTGATGCCGAATATATAAGCAGCTTCACCAAGGTCTTTCATTGAAAAACTCTTATTCAAGTATCCTTTTATGCTATCCAGAAATTCTATACCATTTCCAATCAACAATATTTCATCCGCATATAATATTAGAAATGCTACAGAGCTCCCACTCACTTTCTTGTAAATACAGGCTTCTCCAAAAGTCTGTATAAAACCATATGCTTTGATCACTTCATCAAAGCGTATATTCCAACTCTGAGATGCTTGCACGAGTCCATAAATGGATCGCTGGAGCTTGCACACTTTGTTAGTACCTTTAGGATCGACAAAACCTTCTGGTTGCATCATATACAACTCTTCTTTAAGAAATCCATTAAGGAATGCAGTTTTGACGTCCATTTGCCAGATTTCATAATCATAAAATGCAGCAATTGCTAACATGATTCGGACAGACTTAAGCATCGCTACGGGTGAGAAGGTCTCATCGTAGTCAACTCCTTGAACTTGTCGAAAACCTTTTGCAACAAGTCGAGCTTTGTAGACAGTAACATTACCATCAGCGTCGGTCTTCCTCTTGAAGATCCGTTTATTCTCTATGGCTTGCCGATCATCGGGCAAGTCAACCAAAGTCCATACTTTGTTCTCATACATGGATCCCATCTCAGATTTCATGGCCTCAAGCCATTTCGCGGAATCTGTGCTCATCATCGCTTCCTCATAGTTCGTAGGTTCGTCATGGTCTAGTAACATGACTTCCAGAACAGGATTACCGTACCACTCTGGTGCGGAACATACTCTGGCTGACCTATGAGGTTCTGTAGTAACTTGATCTGAAGTTTCATGATCATCATCATTAGCTTCCTCACTAATTGGTGTAGGCATCACTGGAACTGATTTCTGTGATGAACTATTTTCCAATTCAAGAGAAGGTACAATTACCTCATCAAGTTCTACTTTCCTCCCACTCACTTCTTTCGAGAGAAACTCCTTCTCTAGAAAGGATCCATTCTTAGCAACAAAGATCTTGCCTTCGGATCTGTGATAGAAGGTGTACCCAACAGTTTCTTTTGGGTATCCTATGAAGATGCACTTCTCCGATTTGGTTTCGAGCTTATCAGGCTGAAGCTTTTTCACATAAGCATCGCAACCCCAAACTTTAAGAAACGATAGCTTAGGTTTCTTGCCAAACCACAGTTCATACGGTGTCATCTCAATGGATTTAGATGGTGCCCTATTTAACGTGAATGCAGCTGTCTCTAATGCATAACCCCAAAACGATAGTGGTAAATCGGTAAGAGACATCATAGATCGCACCATATCCAATAAAGTACGGTTACGACGTTCGGACACACCATTACGCTGTGGTGTTCCAGGTGGCGTGAGTTGCGAAACTATTCCACATTGTTTTAAATGAAGGCCAAACTCGTAACTCAAATATTTGCCTCCGCGATCAGATCGTAGAAACTTTATTTTCTTGTTACGATGATTCTCCACTTCACTCTGAAATTCTTTGAACTTTTCAAATGTTTCAGGCTAGTGTTTCATTAAGTAGATATACCCATATCTGCTCAAATCATTTGTGAAGGTCAGAAAATAACGATACCCGCCGCGTGCCTCAACACTCATCGGACCGCATACATCAGTATGTATTATTTCCAATAAGTCATTGGCTCGCTCCATTGTTCCGGAGAACGGAGTTTTAGTCATCTTTCCCATGAGGCATGGTTCGCAAGTATCAAATGATTCATAATCAAGTGATTCCAAAAGCCCATCTGCATGGAGTTTCTTTATGAGCTTTACACCAATATGACCTAAACGGCAGTGCCACAAGTATGTTGCACTATCATTATCAACTTTGCATCTTTTGGCATCAATATTATGAATATGTGTATCACCACGATCAAGATTCAACAAAAATAGACCACTCTTCAAGGGTGCATGACCATAAAAGATATTACTCATATAAATAGAACAACCATTATTCTCTGATTTAAATGAATAACCGTCTCGCATTAAACAAGATCCAGATATAATGTTCATGCTCAACGCTGGCACCAAATAACAATTATTCTGGTCTAAAACTAATCCCGAAGGTAGATGTAGAGGTAGCGTGCCGACGGTGATCACATCGACCTTGGAACCATTCCCGACGCGCATCGTCACCTCGTCCTTAGCCAATCTTCATTTAATCCGTAGTCCCTGTTTCGAGTTACAAATATGAGCAACTGAACCGGTATCAAATACCCAGGCACTACTACGAGCATTAGTAAGGTACACATCAATAACATGTATATCAAATATACCTTTGTTCACTTTGCCATCCTTCTTATCCGCTTCCAGTGACCAGTCCCTTTACAGTAGAAGCACTCAGTTTCAGGCTTGGCTCCATACTTGGGCTTCTTCCCGGGAGTGGCAACTTGCTTGCCATTCTTCTTGAAGTTCCCCTTCTTTCCCTTGCCCTTTTTCTTGAAACTAGTGGTCTTGTTAACCATCAACACTTGATGCTCCTTCTTGATTTCTACCTTCGCAGCTTTGAGCATAGCGAAGAGCTCGGGAATAGTCTTCTCTATCCCTTGCATATTATAGTTCATCACGAAGCCTTTATAGCTTGGTGGCAGTGATTGAAGAACTCTGTCAATAACACTATCATCTGGGAGATTAACTCCTAGCCGAGTCAAGTGGTTATGGTACCCAGACATTCTGAGTATGTGTTCACTGACAGAACTGTTCTCCTCCATCTTGCAGCTATAGAACTTGTTGGAGACTTCATATCTCTCAACTCGGGCATTTGCTTGAAATATTAATTTAAACTCCTGGAACATCTCATACGCTCCATGACGTTCAAAATGTCTTTGAAGTCCCGATTCTAAGCCGTAAAGCATGGCACACTGAACTATCGAGTAGTCATCAGATCGAGCTTGCCAGACGTTCATAACGTCAGTATCTGCTCCTGCAGCAGGCCTTTCACCCAGCGGTGCATCAAGGACATAATTCTTCTGTGCAGCAATGAGGATAATCCTCAAGTTACGGACCCAGTCCGTGTAATTGCTACCATCATCTTTCAACTTAGCTTTCTCTAGGAACGCATTAAAATTCAAGGGAACGGTAGCACGGGCCATTGATCTACAACATAGATATGCAAAAACTATCAGGACTAAGTTCATGATAAATTAAGTTCAATTAATCATATTACTTAAGAACTCCCACTTAGATAGACATCCCTCGAGTCATCTAAATGATCACGTGATCCATATCAACTAAACCATGTCCGATCATCACATGAGATGGAGTAGTTTTCAATGCTGAACATCTCTATGTTGATCATATCTACTATATGATTCACGTTCGACCTTTCGGTCTCCGTGTTCCGAGGCCATGTCTGTACATGCTAGGCTCGTCAAGTTTAACCCGAGTACTCCGCACGTGCAAAACTGTCTTGCACCCGTTGTATGTGAACGTAGAGCTTATCACACCCGATCATCACGTCGTGTCTCGGCACGACGAACTGTCACAATGGTGCATACTCAGGGAGAACACTTATACCTTGAAATTTTTATTGAGGGATCATCTTATAATGCTACCGCCGTACTAAGCAAAATAAGATGCATAAAGATAAACATCACATGCAATCAAAATATGTGACATGATATGGCCATCATCATCTTGTGCCTTTGATCTCCATCTCCAAAGCACCGTCATGATTCCCATCGTCACCGGCTTGACACCTTGATCTCCATCGTAGCATCGTTGTCGTTTCGCCAACTATTGCTTCTACAACTATTGCTAACGCATAGTGATAAAGTAAAGCAATTACATGGTGTTTGCATTTCATACAATAAAGCGACAACCATAAGGCTCCTGCTAGTTGCCGATAACTTTTACAAAACATGATCATCTCATACAATAACGTGTATCACATCATGTCTTGACCATATCACATCACAACATGCCCTGCAAAAACAAGTTAGACGTCCTCTACTTTGTTGTTGCAAGTTTTACATGGCTGCTACGGGCTTCTAGTAAGAACCGTTCTTACCTACGCATCAAAGCCACAACGATGTTTTGTCAAGTTTGCTGTTTTAACCTTCAACAAGGACCGGCCGTAGTCAAATTTGATTCAACTAAAGTTGAAGAAACAGACACCCGCCAGCCACCTTTATGTAACAAGTTGCATGTCTGTCGGTGGAACCGGTCTCATGAACGCGGTCATGTAAGGTTGGTCCGGGCCGCTTCATCCAACAATACCGCCGAATCAAAATAAGACGTTGGTGGTAAGCAGTATGACTATCATCGTCCACAACTCTTTGTGTTCTACTCGTGCATATCATCTACGCATAGACCTGGCTCGGATGCCACTGTTAGGGAACGTAGCATGCAATTTCAAAAAAATTATACGCTCACGCAAGATCTATCTAGGAGATGCATAGAAACGAGAGGGGAAGAGTGTGTCCACGTACCCTCGTAGACCGAAAGCGGAAGCGTTAGCTTAACGCGGTAGATGTAGTCGAACGTCTTCGCGATCCAACCGATCAAGCACCGAACGTACGGCACCTCCGAGTTCTGCACACGTTCAGCCCGATGACGTCCCTCGAACTCTTGATCCAGCAGAAGGTCGAGGGAGAGTTTCGTTAGCACAACGGCGTGGTGACGGTGATGGTGATGTGATCCGCGCAGGGCTTCGCCTAAGCACTACGACGCTATGACCGGAGGAGTAAACTATGGAGGGGGGGCACCGCACACGGCTAAGAGAATAACTGTTGTGTCCTAGGGTGCCCCCTGCCCCCGTATATAAAGGAGGGGAGGAGGAGGCTGGCCACCAAGGGGGCGCGCCATGGGGGGAGTCCTACTAGGACTCCACTCCTAGTAGGATTCGCCCTCCCCCCCCCCCCCCACTTTTCCTTTCTCCGGAGGGGGAAATAGGGAAGGGAGAGGGAAGAGGAGAAGGAAAGGGGGGCGCGCCCCCTCCCCTAGTCCAATTCGGACTCCCTATGGGAGGGGGGCGCGGCCACCCCTTGTGGGCTGCCTCCCCTCTCCCCTAAGGCCCATGTAGGCCCAATATTTCCCCGGGGGGTTCCGGTAACCCCCCGGTACTCCGATAAATATCCGAAACGTCCCGAAACCATTCCGGTGTCCGAATGCCTTCGTCCAATATATCAATCTTTACCTTTCAACCATTTCAAAACTCCTCGTCATGTACGTGATCTCATCTGGGACTCCGAACAATCTTCGGTCACCAAAACACATAACTCATAATACAAATTGTCATCAAACGTTAAGCGTGCGGACCCTATGGGTTCGAGAACTATGTAGACATGATCGAGACACCTCTCTGGTCAATAACCAATAGCGGAACCTGGATGCTCATATTGGTTCCTACATATTCTACGAAGATCTTTATCGGTCAAACCGCAATGACAACATACGTCATTCCCTTTGTCATCGGTATGTTACTTACCCGAGATTCAATCGTCGGTATCTTCATACCTAGTTCAATCTCGTTACCGGCAAGTCTCTTTACTCGTTCCGTAATGCATCATACCGTAACTAACTCATTAGTCACATTGCTTGCAAGGCTTATCATGATGTGCATTACCGAGAGGGCCCAGAGATACCTCTCCGATACTCGGAGTGACAAATCCTCATCTCGATCTATGCCAACCCAACAAACACCTTCGGAGATACCTGTAGAGCATCTTTATAATCACCCAGTTACGTTGTGACGTTTGATAGCACACAAGGTGTTCCTCCGGTATTCGGGAGTTGCATAGTCTCATAGTCAAAGGAATATGTATAAGTCATGAAGAAAGCAATAGCAATAAAACTTAACGATCATTATGCTAAGCTAACAGTTGGGTCTTGTCCATCACATAATTCTCCTAATGATGTGATCCCGTTCATCAAATGACAACTCATGTCTATGGTCAGGAAACTTAACCATCTTTGATTAACGAGCTAGTCAGGTAGAGGCTTTACTAGGGACACTGTGTTTTTGTCTATGTATCCACACATGTATCAAGTTTCCGGTTAATACAATTCTAGCATGAATCATAAACATTTATCATGATATAAGGAAATATAAATAACAACTTTATTATTGCCTCTAGGGCATATTTCCTTCACCTTCTACCACAGATCCGAAGGCAAGATTATTGTTGCTAAGAATGGGTCCTTTCTAGAGAAGGAATTTCTCTCGAAAGAAGTGAGTGGGAGGAAAGTAGAACTTGATGAGGTAATTGTACCTTCTCTCAATTTGGAAAGTAGCACATCAGAGAAATCTGTTCCCGTGATGCCTACACAAACTAGAGAGGAAGCTAATGATGATGATCATGAAACTTCAGGTCAAGTTACTACTGAACCTCGTAGGTCAACCAGAGCACGATCCGCACCAGAGTGGTACGGTAATCCTGTCCTGGAAGTCATGTTATAAGACCATGGCGAACCTACGAACTATGAAGAAGCAATGATGAGCCTAGATTCCGATAGATGGCTTGAGGCCATGAAATCTGAGATAGGATCCATGTATGAGAACAAAGTGTGGACTTTGGTGGATTTGCCCGATGATCGGCAAGCCATAGAGAATAAGTGGATTTTCAAGAGGAAGACGGACGCTGATGGTAGTGTTACTATCTACAAAGCTCGACTTGTCACAAAAAGGTTTTTGACAAGTTCAAGGTGTTGACTACGATGAGATTTTCTCACTCGTAGCGATGCTTAAAGTCTGTCCGAATCATGTTAGTAATTGCCGCATTTTATGAAATCTGGCAAATGGATGTCAAAACTACATTCCTTAATGGATTTCTTAAAGAAGAGTTGTATATGATGCAACCAGAAGTTTTTGTCGATCCTAAAGGTGCTAACAAAGTGTGCAAGCTCCAGCGATCCATCTATGGACTGGTGCAAGCATCTCGGAGTTGGAATATACGCTTTGATGAGGTGATCAAAGCATATGGTTTTATACAGACTTTCGGTGAAGCCTGTATTTACAAGAAAGTGAGTGGGAGCTCTGTAGCATTTCTAATATTATATGTAGATGACATATTGTTGATTGGAAATGATATAGAATTTCTGGATAGCATAAAAGGGTACTTGAATAAGAGTTTTTCAATGAAAGACCTCGGTTGTAGCTGCTTACATATTGGGCATCAAGATCTATAGAGATAGATCAAGATGCTTGATAAGTCTTTCAATGAGTACATACCTTGACAAGATTTTGAAGGAGTTCAAAATGGATCAGCCAAAGAAAAAGTTCTTGCCTGTATTGTAAGGTGTGAAATTGAGTAAGACTCAAAGCCCGACCACGACAGAAGATAGAGAGAGAATGAAAGTCATTCCCTATGCCTCAGCCATAGGTTCTATAAAGTATGCCATGCTGTGTACCAGACCTATTGTGTACTTTGCCATGAGTTTGGCAAAGGGGGTACAATAGTGATCCAGGAGTGGATCACTGGACAGCGGTCAAAATTATCCTTAGGTACCTTAAGAGGACTAAGGAAATGTTTCTCGGTTATGGAGGTGATAAAGAGTTCGTCGTAAAGGATTACGTCGATGCAAGCTTTGACACCGATTCAGATGACTCTGAGTCTCAATATGGATACATATTGAAAGTGGGAGCAATTAGCTAGAGTAGCTCCATACAGAGCATTGTAGACATAGAAACTTGCAAAATACATACGGATCTGAATGTGACAGACCCGTTGACTAAACTTCTCTCACAAGCAAAACATGATCACTCCTTAGTACTCTTTGGATGTTAATCACATGGCGATGTGAACAAGATTATTGACTCCAGTAAACCCTTTGGGTGTTGGTCACATGGTGATGTGAACTATGGGTGTTAATCACACGACGATGTGAACTATTGGTGTTAAATCACATGGTGATGTGAACTAGATTATTGACTCTAGTGCAAGTGGGAGACTGAAGGAAATATGCCCTAGAGGCAATAATAAAGTTGTTATTTTATATTTCCTTATTCATGATAAAAGTTTATTATTCATGCTAGAATTGTATTGATCGGAAACCTTAATACATGTGTGAATACATAAACAAACACCGTGTCCCTAGTGAGCCTCTACTAGACTAGCTTGTTGATCAAAGATGGTTAAGGTTTCCTAACCATGGACATGAGTTGTCATTTGATAACGGGATCACATCATTAGGAGAATGATGTGACGGACAAGACCCATCCGTTAGCTTAGCATAATGATCGTTCAGTTTTATTGCTATTGCTTTCTTCATGTCAAATACATATTCCTTCGACTATGAGATTATGCAACTCCCGGATACCGAAGGAATGCCTTGTGTGCTATCAAACATCACAACATAACTAGGTGATCATAAAGATGCTCTACAGGTATCTCCGAAGGTGTTTGTTGGGTTGGCATAGTTCGAGATTAGGATTTTTCACTCCGAGTATCGGAGAGGTATCTCTGGGCCCTCTCGGTAATACACATCATAAGCTTGCAAGCAAATGACTAAGGAGTTAGTCACGAGGTGATGTATTACGGAACGAGTAAAGAGACTTGCCGGTAACGAGATTGAACTAGGTATGAAGATACCGACGATCGAATCTCGGGCAAGTAACATACCGATTGACAAAGGGAATTACGTATGTTGTCATAACGGTTCGACCGATAAAGATCTTCGTAGAATATGTAGGAGCCAATATGAGCATCCAGGTTCCACTATTGGTTATTGACCGGAGAGGTGTCTCGGTCATGTCTACATAGTTCTCGAACCCGTAGGGTCCGCACGCTTAACGTTCGATGATGATATTGTATTATATGAGTTATGTGAGTTGGTGACTGAATGTTGTTCGGTGTCCCGGATGAGATCATGGACATGACGAGGAGTCTCGAAATGGTCAAGAGGTAAAGATTGATATATAGGACGATAGTATTCGGACACCGGAAATGTTCCGGAGGGTACCGGGTACTTATCGGGTCACCGGAAAGGGTTTCGGGCACCCCCGGCAAAAGATATGGGCCTTATGGGCCAAAAGGGGAACATACCAGCCACAAGGGGCTGGTGCGCCCCCCATATGGGCCGGCCAGGGATGGAGAAGGAAAGGGGAAGTGAGAAAGGCAAGTATGGATTAGGATTCCCACTTCCTTCTCTCTCCCTCCTTCTTTCCTTCCCCCTCCGTCAAATATGGCAGGGAGCGCAGGGCAAGGAAGCCCCAAGAGGGCCGGCGGCCAGCCCTTGGACGCCTCCTGGCCTCTCCCATCCCCCTCCCACCTATATATATGTGGGGAGGGGGGCGCCTAGAACACACAACATCAATTGTTAGTCGTGTGCGGCGCCCCCCTCCACAGTTTACAACCCCGGTCATATTCTCACGGTGCTTAGGCGAAGCCCTGCGAGGATCACTTCACCATCACCGTCACCACGCCGTCGTGCTGACGAAACTCATCTACTACCTCGATGCCTTGCTGGATCAAGAATACGAGGGACGTCACCGAGCTGAACGTGTGCAGAACTCGGAGGTGCCATGCGTTCGGTACTTGATCGGTCGGAGCTAGAAGAAGTTCGACTATATCAACCGCGTTGTCAAACGCTTCCGCTTACGGTCTACGAGGGTACGTAGACACACTCTTCCCCCTCGTTGCTATGCATCTCCATGGATAGATCATTGCGTGTGCGTAGATTTTTTTTCCATGCAACGTTTCCCAACTATATATATATATATATATATATATATATATATCCACTAGCACATATGCCCGTGCGTTGCAACGGGGAAGACTATTTTTTTGCAAGAAGCAAAGGGAAAGATAATTGATGTGTCCACAAAAAAAGGTCTCCGCAGCGGTGGGTGACAGAGCAAGGAGTTGTGGTCTTCTCGCTGGACATGTTTGACCCGTGAAATCTTGATAGTGGTGGGGTTGGTCGGCATGGTGGCGAGCACCGAACTCATGCCTTTTTTTTCCTTCGGGTCCGCCTCCATATCGGGGTTGTGCCTGCCTACTCATTTGGTGGCTGCATGGCAACCTTCGAGACACGGCTGCTTCGACCACTCTCTCCTACGACGGTGTTACCGGATGGACTACTAATTGCATCGCATAAATCCCCTTTCAATAGCATAATCTGGCATGATTGTTCCGTCGTTATCAGGGTTTATTCTCTTGATTTCTTTAGCGCTAACGTGCCTGCAGTATTTTTTTCTATTAGAGCTAAACAACATATTCTTTTTTATTGGCAGGTGCCCATAATTTCTTTCATTTATAGCCCACCAACATAGAACAAATGCGGGCGGCTAACCAATGGCCGGCGCGAATATATAAGAAAATACTATAGTGTCAGATTTGAAACATTTTACTTTTATTTTTTTAGAACTTTCAAAAAAATATGAACTGTCAACTATTCTTGGAAATGTGAACATTTTTTAAATCTCGAACAATTTTCCAAAATGCAAACCATTGTTTTTTGGAAAATTTCAGTATATTTTTGGAAAAACACGAACAAATTTAGAAATGGGAACTACTTTTGAAATTCACAAACATTTTTTTGAACACATGGAACTTTTAGAAAAACACGAACATTTTTTTAATTTGAGAATTTTTCTGAAACGGGAACATCTTTTCAACATTCAGAACTATTTTAGAAAATTCTTTCTTAGACACAAACATTATTTTGTATTTGGGAACATTTCACTAAAACAATAATATTTTCTCAACTATGGAACATTTTATAAAATATAAATTTTCGGAAAAAATCTCAAACAATTTTGGAAAGTACAAAAAAAATTGTAAAAAATGTGAATAATTTTTAATGTAGATGAAATTTTAGAACGAGACAAAAAATTAAAGTTTCAAACATTTTTTTATTCAGAATTTTTTTGAATATCCGAACAAAAAATTAAATCTTGAATATATTTTGGAAATTGTTATTTCACGAAAAATAAAAAAAAAGAGGAAAAAAGAAAGAAGAAATGGAAAAGAGAAAGAGAAAGAAACAGAAAATAAAAATAAAAACAGAACATTGAAAAACACAAAAACGGGTGTTATTTACAGAGAAGCGCTTCAGTTCCTGATTCTCAATTTCTGTAGTGTAGCTTTCTCTTTTGCTCCTCGTGAATGTAATATAGTAGCCCATGAGCTTGCTGCTATGGGAGCTAGTGGCTGAGTGCCCCGCCGCTTGTGGCTGGAGGCCGTGCCAGACTGTGTCAGTGTTGTTGTGTCCGGCGATATTGCTGAGCCTGCGGAGTAAGGAACCTATGTGTTCCAGTTTAAAAAAAAAACTACGTGGGCAGGATAATAAGTGGGCTGACTTCATTGGGCCAGAGCATGCAGGGCCTAAGCACGGAATTTTGCACAAACGTTTTCTTTTTTAGCGAATAGACGCATAAAAATTTAATACCACCTTGGATAAAAAAATCATTTCAATCGTGAACGGATGAAAAAAATCAAATAAACGCACCTTGCTTTATTAGTAGGTATAGGTATAGATATATATATAGATATAGATTCCCCGTAAAAAAGGATATATATCCATTTATTTCTTACATGAATTAAAGCATTAGTTAAAACATTTAATTCGTACTTATAATTGGCTAGGCAGGCACACCAATGTGCTTACGGGTCTATATAAACAACACAACTAATCTCAAATAGCAACATAGAGAAAAGAGAGTGTAGTACGTAAGTGTAGTTAGCCTCCTCCTCTACTGTACATCGATCATGGTGATGGTGAAGCAGAACAGGAACGCCCTGTGCTGCTTCGTGGCCACCCTCATGGTGGTCGTGGCTGCCACCCCCCTTCTCTCCTCGTGCGACTCCCGCAAACAGGTTAGTTGGTTAAATTTGCTATATATAATTTGCAACATCGCCGTTGTTGAGATCAGAAGTTGGAGTACATTTTTTTCAGATTAGATATCTAATCTGTGCACATTTTTATCGTTCCTTCATTTACACGCGTATGCAGATGGTTGAGCCCCATGCTTTTCCCCTGCCGGCTTCGTGCTACTCCAAACACTTCCCAGACTGCACCGACGAGCGGTGCAAGAAGTTCTGCGGCGGCAACGAGATGCTGCCGGTCCCCGCGGCCTTCTGCAACGATGACAACAACTGTTGTTGTCCCGTTATCTAGGAGGAAATGGAGATGTCAATAATATAAGCAAGAGAACACACTATTTCTAATATCCTTGTAAACCAGCTTTTTCGGCAAAAAAATTAACGATTTTAGCATTGTGTGACTCATTAGTTCGTGTACGTGGAGACATATCAAAAGTAATGAAGCTTGAATAAACATGGTGTGATACCTGCGTGTCGACAGCATAATCGCATACAAGTTTGTTGTTTGTCGACTAGATGGGCATGAGCATGCATGTCAGCAAGTTCTCTTATTGTTTTAAACTTCACCTAGAATGCAAGTCTCTCTACACTTCCCTTCCAGAACACATCCGTTAATGATGTTCCTATTTAGCCCCTCAGTAATTTCATGAACAAGGATTGACACTTTTTTATTCTATTTGGGGAGGGGATATAAATTACATATAACCTTAATTTACAATCAAAAATATAAATGTTTCACGTTCTACATGAACTGTCAACCATTAAT
This sequence comes from Thinopyrum elongatum, assembly GCA_011799875.1. Lineage (NCBI taxonomy): Eukaryota > Viridiplantae > Streptophyta > Magnoliopsida > Poales > Poaceae > Thinopyrum > Thinopyrum elongatum. The sequence goes on from CM022299.1 coordinate 58,441,957, forward strand.
TTAGTTCCTGCAAGCAAAATATATCAGTCAAATCTTAGACAAGGATATATGTTTTGTATTAATTATATTATATCATCACAACAATGCGCTCGCTAGCATATGACATATCAACATTAATTAGCTCCATATATGCAGAGAATATATATGCATTGGTCAATATATAAGTAACTTGTGACCAGAGTGATCATTGCATTGATTATACAACAAAATTAGGAAATGTAGCATAACGAAACACATTTACACTACTATTTTACCTAGGGCCAAGGTCTTTACCTAGAGCTCATTGGCCTCCTCAAGGGAAAGAAAAGGCATGAACTGGATATCCTGGGGAAATATAATTTTCTGGCAACAAAAGAATTTGGAACAAATTCACCTAAGGTTGGTAGCCAGCGCGACATATGTTTGGCTTCCCCGCGCCATTTATTTAGTTCTGCACACATTGGGTCCACTTATCAGTGAAAGTGAGACATGACATGCAACGAGAAAGTGCGTGAAATTTCAGGCATGTTCTCACTGGCCAAGTCCAAATCCCCCCTCTCCCAAATGGGAGAGCTTCCCAGATCAGGGGCGCGCCCAACCCCGGCCAGCCAAGCTTCCCGCCACCTAGGTCATCACTTCTCTTCCCCTCCCTTAGACCCCCGATACCACCTTCTGCTAGGGTTTCTCCTTCAATGTCGTCGCCGCTGTATATAGAGAGAATATTTCTGAATATAAACAAAGTGAAAAATAAAGCAAAAAGAGAAAAAAAATGAATAAAAAATGGAAGAAAAAAAACAGAAAAAGTAACATCATGTAAGCAGGCGAGCCGCGGCTACTAGGTCCGCGCAATACGCGCTGCCCTTGCTGGCGACCCGTGGTAGGGCTCGCTGCGGGCGGCACATTGTCGTGTTTGCGGTCGAGTTTTTAGTACTTTTCATTCGGTTTTTCTAAAAAATATGGGAAAATTAATGTTGAGAAGTGTGAATTTTTTGAAAATTTGTGCACAGTTTTTGAAAATATGAATTTTGTTAAAAAAATAGCAACTTTCTAAAAACTACAAAAATTCAATTTTTTCAAGTATTTTTTGAAATTGCGAACGTTTCTGGAAAGAGCGAAAAAAATCAAAACTTCTAACATTTTTCAAAAATGCGAACATTTTTGTAAAACGTCAAGAAATTTTAAAAAATGTAAAGACTTCTTAACTATTTATAAAATTTCAAACATCCTTTTGTACAAGAAAACATTTCTTTTAATATGGAACATTTTTTGAAATTTTCAAAAAACAATCAAATTTGTGATTTCTTTGAAAAAACACAAACAATTTTTAAAACTCACATAGATAGGGAAGGTGTTTTTTAGGGTTCTTAGAGCAACAAGTTAAATCATAAATTTCACATAGATTTCAAGCATAGCATAGTAAACAATTTATTTTTCTCCATAAGAGTCTTTCTTTTTAAGACAAACAGTGACGCACAAAATGAGCATGCTCATTTAATAATTTTTCCTCAACTAAACTAGTTGGGGTTTCAGCACGAGTACAAATGGATCGAAGATGATCCAAATAGAAAACTTTAAGTGGATCCATAGTTATCTTTTAATTTTTTTTTCTTTTCTGTTTTTGAGTCATGACATGAAGATAATAAAAGCAAGCAAGCGAGCAAAAATAAAAAGGAAAACGAGAAATATTTTTGTATTTTTGTAAAAAAAACTTTTAGAAGTGGGGGAGATGAAAACGAGTGGCAAATGTCAAATAAAGTAAATGCAGGGAGATGAAAAATTATGCGTAGGTACTTGGTAGATGTCGATGATGTCTCCCCGGCAACGGCGCCAAAAATTGGCAAGTTGATGGGAGACTATCTTGACGTGATCCTTCCCGGCAACGGCGCCAGAAATTCTTCCTGCTACTTGTAATCTGCGTTGGTATTTCCCCGAAAAGGAGAGGATGATGCAGCACAGCAGATGTAAGTATTTCCCTCAGTTATGAAACCAAGGTTATCAATCCAATAGGAGAACCAAGCAACACTGTGTAAACAGCACCTGCACGCAAACAACAAATACTTGCAACCCAACGCGTAAAGGGGTTGTCAATCCATCAACGGTATTGAGATAGATTAAATTGTATAGGTTTTGATAAATAGATCTAACAAAAATACAAAATAAAATAAATAAAAGAAAATTGCAGCAAGGTATTTTTGGTTTTAATATATGATAGGAAATAGACCGAGGGCCATAGTTTTCACTAGAGGCTTCTCTCGAGAAAATAGCATACGATGGGTAAACAAATTACTGTTGGCAATTGATAGAAAAGAAAATAATTATGACAATATCCAAGGCAATGATCATGTATATAGGCATCACGTCCAAGATTAGTAGACCGGAACGATTCTTCATCTACTACTATTATTCCACATATCGACCGCTATCCAGCATGCATCTAGTGTATTAAGTTCATGGAAAAATGGAGTAATGCATTAAGAAAGATGACATGATATAGACAAGATAGACTCACGTATGAATAAACCCCATCTTGTTACCCTTAATAGCAACGATACATGCGTGTCATGTCTCTTTCTGTCACTGAGATTGCGCACCGCAAGATCGAACCCATCACAAAGCACATCTTCCCATGGCAAGATAAATCAATCTAGTTGGCCAAACCAAACCAATAAATCAGAGAAGAAATACGAGGCTATAACAATCATGCATAAAAGAGTTCAGAGAAGACTCAAATAATATTCATGGATAGATCTGATCATAAACTCACAATTCATCGGATCCCAACAAAGACACCGCAACAAAAGAGTTACATCAAATAGATCTCTAAGAACATCGAGGAGAACATTGCATTGAATATCAAAAAGAGAGAACAAACCATCTAGCTACTAACTACGGACCCGTAGGTCTGTGGTAAACTACTCACACATCATCGGAGGGGCAGCAAGGATGATGAAGAACCCCTCCGTGATCATTGGCCCCTCCGGCAGAGTGCCGAAAAAGGCCTCTAGATTGGATATCGTGGTTCTGGAACTTGCGGCAGCGGAAAAAGTATTTCGTCGACTCCCCTAGGGTTTTCGGGATTTTAGAGTATTTATAGAGGCGAAGGTAGGTCAAGGCGGTGCTCGAGGGCCCTAATACCCACCAGGGCGCGCCAGGGGCCTCTACCGCGCCCTGGTGCCTAGTGGGCCCCTCGGGCCTCTTCTCGTGGCCTCCAGAAGCTTCCAGGGTCTCTTCTTGCCAGAAAAAATCTCCAAAAAGTTTTGTGGTATTTGGACTTCGTTTGGTATTGATATTCTACAAAGTAAAAAACAAGCAAAAAACAGCAACTGTCACTGGACACTAAGTTAATAGGTCAGTCCTAAAAAATGATATAAAGTTGCTAGTAAATGTATATAAAACATCCAAGATTGATAATATAACAACATGGAACAATCAAAAATTATAGATACATTGGAGACGTATCAGCATCCCCAAGCTTAATTCTTGCTCGTCCTCGAGTAGGTAAATGATAAAAACAGAATTTTTGATGTAGAATGCTGCCTATCATGTTCATCACATATTCTTTTCTTTTATAGCATGGGCATTTGGACTTGAAATGATTCAAAGCAATAGTCTATAATTTGGCATGAAGACATCAATACTCAAGCATATCAACAAGCAACCATGTCTTTCAAAATATCAACGCTAAAGAAAGCTATACCTAGCCCATTATGCTTAATCATTGATCCATTCATGAAACACACTCAAATATTAACTACATCCAATGCACAAGTATGATAATAGTGTTCCCTAGTTGGTGCTTTGTAAGAGAAGATGGAGACTCAAAAAAATAAAAATTGCATAAAAGTAAATAGATAAGCCCTTCGCAGAGGGAAGCAGAGATTTGTAGAGGTGCCAAAGCTCAAAGCTTAAATTGAGAGATAAAATTGTTTTGAGAGGCATGCTTTTCCTGTCAACGAAAACGACCGAGAATTCCTAATATCTTCCATGCTAGATAAATCATAGGCGGTTCCCAAACATAAAATAAAGTTTATTCAATTTCCACCATTCTCACACAATCCATGGCTAGCCGCATCCACGGGTGCCTTCCATACCAATACTTTCCAAGGAATTTATTATTGACAACATACAAATAAACTTTTTTTATTTCGGGACTGGGCATCCCTATTACCTGCCACACTCTCGTGCAATGACAAGTGAATAAACACTCATCTTGAGAATAACATACGTAGCATGGAAAATATTGGCCATCCCCTGCCGCTTCATGAGCGGTACGGGCACACAAAAAGGAAATTCATTTTGAAAATTAGAGTTGGCACATACAAATTTACTTGGAACGGCATGGAAATACCGCATATAGGTAGGTGTGGTGGACTCATTTGGCACAACTTTGGGTTTAAGGAGTTGGATGCACAAGCAACATTCCCGCTTATTACAAATGAAGGCTAGCAAATAGATTTAGAAGCGACCAACCAAGAAACAAAAATGATCATAAACAAGCATTAAACATAACTAACACTGAATAATGCACCATAAGTAGGATATAATTTCGTTGCATAACTATTGACTTTCGTGCTTGCAGAGGGAATCACAAACCTTAACACCAATATTCTTACTAAAGCATAATTACTCAATAACATGACTCACATATTACTATCTCCATATCGCGATGGCGATGTGAACTAGATTATTGACTCTAGTAAACCCTTTGGGTGCTGGTCACATGGCGATGTGAACTATTGGTGTTAATCACATGGAGATGTGAACTAGATTATTGACTCTAGTGCAAGTGGGAGACTGAAGGAAATATTCCCTAGAGGCAATAATAAAGTTGTTATTTTATATTTCCTTATATCATGATAAATATTTATTATTCATGCTAGAATTGTACTAACCGGAAACTTGATACATGTGTGGATACATAGACAAAACACCGAGTCCCTAGTAAGCCTCTACTAGACTAGCTCGTTAATCAAACATGGTTAAGTTTCCTAACCATAGACATGTGTTGTCATTTGATGAACGGGATCACATCATTAGGAGAATGATGTGATGGACATGACCCATCCGTTAGCTTAGCATATTGATCATTCAGTTTTATTGCTATAGCTTTCTTCATGACATATACATATTCCTTTGACTATGAGATTATGCAACTCCCGGATACCGGAGGAATACCTTGTGTGCTATCAAACGTCACAACATAACTGGGTGATCATAAAGATGCTCTGCAGGTATCTCCGAAGGTGTTTGTTGGGTTGGCATAGATCGAGATTAGGATTTGTCACTTCGAGTATCGGAGAGGTATCTCTGGGCCCTCTCGATAATGCACATCATAAGAAGCCTTGCAAGCAATGTGACTAATGAGTTAGTTGCGGGATGATGCATTACGAAACAAGTAAAGAGACTTGCCGGTAACGAGATTGAACTAGGTATCAAGATATCGACGATCGAATCTCGGGCAAGTAACATACCGATGACAAAGGGAATTACATATGTTGTCATTACGGTACGACCGATAAAGATCTTCGTAGAATATGTGGGAACCAATATGAGCATCCAGGTTCCGCTGTTGGTTATTGACCGGATAGGTGTCTCGGTCATGTCTACATAGTTCTCGAACCCGTAGGGTCCGCACGCTTAACGTTCGATGACGATTTTGTATTATATGAGTTATGTGATTGGTGACCGAATATTGTTCGGAGTCCCGGATGAGATCATGGACATGACGAGGAGTCTCGAAATGGTCGAGAGGTAAAGATTCATATATAGGACGATAGTATTCGGACACCGGAAGTGTTCCGGGGAGTATCGGGTCCATATCGGGTCACCGGAAGGGGTTCCGGGCACCCCCCGGCAAAGATATGGGCCTGATGGGCCAAGAGAGGGACAGACCAGCCCCAGGTGGGCTGGTGCGCCCCCATATAGGCTGAATAGGAAGGGGGGAAGGAAAGAGGGAAGAAAGAAAGGAAGGGGAGGATTCGGCCTCCCCCTTCCTTCTCTCCCCCTTCCTCCTTCATTCCCCCTCCGGAAAACAAGGAAAGGGGGGCCAAATTGGACTAGGCCCCCAACTAGGATTCCTCCTACTTGGGGCGCCCCATGGCTGTCCCCCTCCCCCTCCCACCTATATATATGTGGGGAGGGGGCGCCTAGAACACACACCAACAATTGTTAGCCATGTGTTGCGCCCCCCTCCATAGTTTACGCCTCCGGTCATATTCACGTAGTGCTTAGGCGAAGCCCTGCGCGGATCACTTCACCATCACCATCACCACACTGTCGTGCTGACGGAACTCTCCCTCGACACTTTGCTAGATCAAGAGTTCGAGGGACGTCATCGAGCTGAACGTGTACAGAACTCGGAGGTGTCGTACGTTCGGTGCTTGATCGGTCGGAACGAGAAGAAGTTCGACTACATCAACCGCGTTAATAAAACACTTCCGCTTTCAGTCTACAAGGGTACGTGGACACACTCTCCCCCTCTCGTTGCTATGCATCTCCTAGATAGATCTTGCGTGAGCGTAGGAAATTTTTTGAAATTGCATGCTACGTTTCCCAACAGTGGTACCAGAGCCAGGTCTATGCGTAGATGATATGCACGAGTAGAACACAAAGAGTTGTGGCCGGTGATAGTCATACTGCTTACCACCAACGTCTTATTTTGATTCGGCGGTATTGTTGGATGAAGCGGCCTGGACCAACCTTACATGACCACGTTGATGAGACCGGTTCCACTGACAGACATGCAACTAGTTTTGCATAAAGGTGGCTGGAGGGTGTCTGTTTCTCCAACTTTAGTTGAATCGAATTTGACTGCGGCTGGTCCTTGTTGAAGGTTAAAACAGCAAACTTGATAAATCACCGTTGTGGTTTTGATGCGTAGGTAAGAACGGTTCTTGCTAGAAGCCCGTAGCAGCCACGTAAAACTTGCAACAACAAAGTAGAGGACGTCTAACTTGTTTTTGCAGGGCATGTTGTGATGTGATATGGTCAAGACATGATGTGATATATGTTGTTGTATGAGATGATCATATTTTTTAAAAGTCACTGGCAACCGGCAGGAGCCTTATGGTTGTCTCTTTATTGTATGAAATGCAAACGCCATGTAATTGCTTTACTTTATCACTATGCGTTGGCGATAGTTGTAGAAGCAATAGTTGGCGAGACGACCATGACGCTACGATGGAGATCAAGGTGTCAAGCCAGTGACGATGGCGATCATGACAATGCTTCGGAGATGGAGATCAAAGGCACGAGATGATGATGGCCATATCATGTCACATATTTTGATTGCATGTGATGTTTATCTTTTATGCATCTTATTTTGCTTAGTACGGTGGTAGCATTATAAGATGATCCCTTAATAAAATTTCAAGGTATAAGTGTTCTCCCTGAGTATGCACCATTGCGACAGTTTGTCATGCTGAGACACCACGTGATGATCGGGTGTGATAGGCTCTACGTTCACATACAACGGGTGCAAGACAGTTTTGCACATGCGGAATACTCGGGTTAAACTGGACGAGCCTAGCATGTACAGACATGGCCTCGGAACACTGGAGACCGAAAGGTCAAACGTGAATCATATAGCAGATATGATCAACATAGAGATGTTCACCATTGATGACTCCATCTCACGTGATGATCGGACATGGTTTAGTTGATTTAGATCACGTATCATTTAGATGACTTGAGGGATGTCTATCTAAGTGGGAGTTCTTAAGTAATTTGATTAATTGAACTTAATTTATCATGAACTTAGTCCTGATAGTATTTGCATATCCATGTTGTAGATCAATAGCTCACGATGTAGTTCCCCTATTTTTTGAAATGTTCCTAGAGAAAAATAAGTTGAAAGATGATAGTATCAATGATGCGGACTGGGTCCGTGATCTGAGGATTATCCTCATTGCTGCACAGAAGAATTATGTCCTTGATGCACCGCTAGGTGACATACCTATTGCAGGAGCAGATGCAGATGTTATGAATGTTTGACAAGCTCGGTATGATGACTACTTGATAGTTTAGTGCGCCATGCTTTACGGCTTAGAACCGGGACTTCAAAAATGTTTTGAACGCCATGGAGCATATGAGATATTCCAAGAGCTGAAAATGATATTTTAGACTCATGCCCGTGTTAAGAGGTATGAGACCTCTGACAAGTACTTTGCCTACAAGATGGAGGAGAATAGCTCAGCTAGTGAGCATGTGCTCAGAATGTCTGGGTACTACAATCGCTTTAATCAAGTGGGAGATGATCTTCCAGATAAGATAGTGATTGACAGAGTTCTCTAGTCACTAAGTTACTAGAACTTTGTGATGAACTATAATATGCAAGGGATGACGAAAATGATTCCCAAGCTCTTCGCGATGCTGAAATCAGCGAAGGTAGAAATCAAGAAATAGCATCAAGTGTTGATGGTTAACAAGACCACTAGTTTCAAGAAAAAGGGCAAGGGAAAGAAAGGGAACTTCAAGAAGAATGGCAAGCAAGTTGCCACTCCCGTGAAGAAGCCCAAAGCTAGACCCAAACCTGAAACTGAGTGCTTCTACTGCAAAGGAAATGGTCACTAGAAGCGGAACTGCCCCAAAAACTTGGCGGATAAGAAGGATGGCAAAGTGAACAAAGGTATATTTGATATACATGTTATTGATGTGTACTTTACTAGTGTCCATAGTAGCCCCTGGGTATTTGATGCCGGTTCAGTTGCTAAGATTAGTAACTCGAAATAGGAGTTGCAAAATGAACATAGACTAGTTATGGGAAAGGTGACGATGTGTGTTGGAAGTGATTCCAAGGTTGATAAGATCACCATCGCACACTCCCTTTACCTTCGGGATTAGTGTTGAACCTAAATAAATGTTATTTGGTGTTTGCGTTGAGCATGAATATGATTGGATCATATTTATTGCAATATGGTTATTCATTTAAGTCAAAGAATAATTGTTTTTCTGTTTACATGAATAAAACCTTCTATGGTCATACACTCAATGGTTTATTGAATCTCTATCGTAGTGATACACATATTCATAATATTGATGCCAAAAGATGCAAAGTTGATGATGATAGTGCAACATACTTGTGGCACTGCCGTTTAGGTCATATTGGTGTAAAGCTCATGAAGAAACTCCATGCAGATGGGCTTTTGGAATCACTTGATTATGAATCATTTGATACTTGCGAACCATGCCTCATGGGAAAGATGACTAAAACTCCGTTCTCCGGAACAATGGAGCGAGCCAGTGACTTATTGGAAATAATACATACTGATGTATGCGGTCCGATGAGTGTTGAGGCACGCGGCGGGTATCGTTATTTTCTGACCTTCACAGATGATTTAAGCAGATATGGGTATATCTACTTAATGAAACAGAAGTCTGAAACATTTGAAAAGTTCAAAGAATTTCAGAGTGAAGTGGAGAATCATCGTAACAAGAAAATAAAGTTTCTATGATCTGATCGCGGGGGTGAATATTTGAGTTACGAGTTTGGCCTTCATTTAAAACAATGTGGAATAGTTTCACAACTCACGCCACCTGGAACACCACAGCGTAATGGTGTGTCCGAATGTCGTAACTGTACTTTATTAGATATGGTGTGATCTATGATGTCTCTTACCGATTTACCACTATCTTTTTGGGGTTATGCATTAGAGATAGATGTATTCACGATAAATAGGGCACCGTCTAAATCCGTTGAGATGACACCGTATGAACTGTGGTTTGGCAAGAAACCTAAGCTGTCGTTTCTTAAAGTTTGGGGTTGCGATGCTTATGTGAAAAAGCTTCAGCCTGATAAGCTCGAACCCAAATCGGAGAAGTGCGTCTTCATAGGATACCCAAAAGAAACTGTTGGGTACACCTTCTAACACAGATCTGAAGGAAAGATCTTTGTTGCTAAGAATGGATCCTTTCTAGAGAAGGAGTTTCTCTCGAAAGAAATGAGTGGAAGGAGTTTCTCTCAAATTGGAAAGTAACTCACCACAGAAAATCGTTCCCGTGATGCCTACACCAACTAGAGAGGAAGCTTATGATGATGATCATGAAACTTCAAATCAAGTTACTACCGAACCTCGTAGGTCAACCAGAACACGTTCCACACCAGAGTGGTACGGTAATCCTGTTTTGGAAGTCATGTTACTAGACCATGACGAACCTACGAACTATGAAGAAGCTATGATGAGCCCAGATTTCGACAGATGGCTTGACACCATGAAATCTGAGATAGGATCCATGTATGAGAACAAAGTGTGGACTTTGGTGGATTTGCCCGATGATCGGCAAGCCATGGAGAATAAATGGATCTTCAAGAGGAAGACGGACGCTGATGGTAGTGTTACTATCTACAAAGCTCGAACTGTCGCAAAAGGTTTTCGACAAGTTCAAGGTGTTGACTATGATAAGATTTTCTCATTCGTATCGATGCTTAAGTCTGTCTGAATCATGTTAGCAATTGCCGCATTTTATGAAATCTGGCAAATGGATGTCAAAACTACATTCCTTACTGGATTTATTAAAGAAAAGTTGTATATGATGCAACCAAAAGGTTTTGCCAATCCTAAAGGTGCTAACAAAGTGTGCAAGCTCCAGCGATCCATCTATGGACTGGTGCAAGTATCTCGGAGTTGGAATATACGCTTTGATGAGTTGATCAAAGCATATAGTTTTATACAGACTTTTGGAGAAGCCTGTATTTACAAGAAAGTGAGTGGGAGCACTACAACATTTCTGATAAATATATGTGAATGACATATTGTTGATTGGAAATGATGTAGAATTTCTGGATAGCATAAAAGGATACTTGAATAAAAGTTTTTCAATGAAAGACCTCAGTGAAGCTGCTTATATATTGGGCATCAAGATCTATAGAGATAGATCAAGACGCTTAATAGGACTTTCACAAAGCACATACCTTGATAAAGTTTTGAAGAAATTCAAAATGGATCAGCCAAAGAAAAGGTTCTTGTCTGTGTTACAAGGTGTGAAGTTGAGTCAGACTCAATGCCCAACCACTGCAGAAGATAGAGAGAAAATGAAAGTCATTCCCTATGCCTCAGCCATAGGTTCTATCATGTATGCTATGCTGTGTACCAGACCGGATGTGTGCCTTGCTATAAGTCTAGTAGAGAGGTACAAAAGTAATCAAGGAGTGGATCACTGGACAGCGGTCAAGAACATCCTGAAGTACTTGAAAAGGACTAAGGAAATATTTCTCAGTTATGGAGGTGATAAAGAGTTCGTCGTAAAGAGTTACGTCGATGCAAGCTTTTACACCGATCCAGATGACTCTGAGTCTCAATCTGGATACATATTGAAAGTGGGAGCAATTAGCTTGAGTAGCTCCACGCAGAGCATTGTAGACATAGAAATTTGTGAAATACATACGGATCTGAATATGGCAGACCCGTTGACTAAACTTCTCTCACAAGCAAAACATGATCACACCTTAGTACTCTTTGGGTGTTAATCACATGGCGATGTGAACTAGATTATTGACTCTAGTAAACCCTTTGGGTGTTGGTCACATAGCGATGTGAACTATTGGTGTTAATCACATGGCGATGTGAACTAGATTATTGACTCTAGTAAACCCTTTGGGTGTTGGTCACATAGCGATGTGAACTATTGGTGTTAATCACATGGCGATGTGAACTAGATTATTGACTGTAGTAAACCCTTTGGGTGCTGGTCACATGGCGATGTGAACTATTAGTGTTAATCACATGGCGATGTGAACTAGATTATTGACTCTAGTGCAAGTGGGAGAGTGAAGGAAATATGCCCTAGAGGCAATAATAAAGTTGTTATTTTATATTTCCTTATATCGTGATAAACGTTTATTATTCATGCTAGAATTGTATTAACCGGAAACTTGATACATGTGTGGATACATAGACAAAACACCGAGTCCCTAGTAAGCCTCTACTAGACTAGCTCGTTAATCAAAGATGGTTAAGTTTCCTAACCATAGACATGTGTTGTCATTTGATGAATGGGATCACATCATTAGGAGAATGATGTGATGGACATGACCCATCCGTTAGCTTAGCATATTGATCGTTCAGTTTTATTGCTATAGCTTTCTTCATGACATATACATATTCCTTTGACTATGAGATTATGCAACTCCCGGATACCGGAGGAATACCTTGTGTGCTATCAAACATCACAACGTAACTGGGTGATCATAAAGATGCTCTATAGGTATCTTCGAAGGTGTATGTTGGGTTGGCATAGATCGAGATTAGGATTTGTCACTCCGAGTATCGGAGAGGTATCTCTGGGCCCTCTCGGTAATGCACATCATAAGAAGCCTTGCAAGCAATATGACTAATGAGTTAGTTGTGGGATGATGCATTACGGAACGAGTAAAGAGACTTGCCGATAACGAGATTGAACTAGGTATGAAGATACCGACGATCGAATCTCGCGCAAGTAACATACCGATGACAAAGGGAATAACGTATGTTGTCATTACGGTACGACCGATAAAGATCTTCGTAGAATATGTGGGAACCAATATGAGCATCCAGGTTCCGCTGTTGGTTATTGACCGGAGAGGTGTCTCGGTCATGTCTACATAGTTCTCGAACCCGTAGGGTCCGCACGCTTAACGTTCGATGACGATTTTGTATTATATGAGTTATGTGATTGGTGACCGAATGTTGTTCGGAGTCCCGGATGAGATCATAGACATGACGAGGAGTCTCGAAATGGTCGAGAGGTAAATATTCATATATAGGACGATAGTATTCGGACACCGGAAGTGTTCCGGGGAGTATCGGGTACATATCGGGTCACTGGAAGGGGTTCCGGGCACCCCCGGCAAAGATATGGGCCTTATGGGCCAAGAGAGGGACAGACCAGCCCCTGGTGGGCTGGTGCACCCCCATATAGGCCGAATAGGAAGGGGGGGGGGGAAGGAAAGAGGGAAGAGAGAAAGGAAGGGGAGGATTCGGCCTCCCCCTTCCTTCTCTCCCCCTACCTCCTTCCTTCCCCCTCCGGAAAACAAGGAAAGGGGGGGGCGAATTGGACTAGGCCCCCAAGTAGGATTCCTCCTACTTGGGGCGCCCCATGGCTGCCCCCCTCCCCCTCCCACCTATATATATGTGGGGAGGGGGTGCCTAGAACACACACCAACAATTGTTAGCCGTGTGCGGCGCCCCCCTCCACTGTTTACGCCTCCGGTCATATTCACGTAGTGCTTAGGCGAAGCCCTGCACGGATCACTTCACCATCACCGTCACCACACCGTCGTGCTGATGGAACTCTCCCTCGACACTTTGCTAGATCAAGAGTTCGAGGGACGTCATCGAGCTGAACGTGTGCAGAACTCGGAGGTGCCGTACGTTCGGTGCTTGATCGGTCGGAACGAGAAGAAGTTCAACTACATCAACCGCGTTAATAAAATGCTTCCGCTTTCGGTCTACGACGGTACGTGGACGCACTCTCCCCCTCTCGTTGCTATGCATCTCCTTGATAGATCTTGCGTGAGCGTAGGAATTTTTTTGAAATTGCATGCTACGTTTCCCAACAGACATGGGCAATTTGTATATCAATCATATGTAAAAACTTCAGAGCAAAAGCACATTTCTGTGAATTTACAAAATTCACGAATTGGGCGTAAAATTTTCTGTTTTTCAACAATTTTAAATCAACTATCATCCAACATAATCCTAAAGGCTTTACTTGGCACAAACACTAATTAAAACATGAAAACACAATCATAACAGTAGCATAATTGTGTAAGCTCATAAAAACATAAAAAAATGGGTTGTCTCCCAATAAGCGCTTTTCTTTAAAGCCATTAAGATAGGCTTTGATAATTTTAATGATGCTCGCATGAAAGACAAGAATTGAAGCACAAAGAGAGCATCATATAGCATGTGAAAAACATATTTAAGTCTAACATACTTCCTATGCATAGGTATTTTATAAGCAAACAAATTATCAAGACAAGAAATATCTAGCATATGCAAGGGAGAAGAATAAAACATTGACAATCTCAACATAACAAGAGGTAATTTAGTAACATGAAAATTTCTACAACCATATTTTCCTCTCTCATAATAATTACATGTAGGATCATAATAAAATTTAACAAAATAGCTATCACATAAAATTTTCTCTCCATGATCCACATGCATAAAAGTTTTACAATCTTCCAAGGTAGTGGGGTTAACATCAACTAAAGACCTCTCCAAACCCACTTTTATCAAAAAGTTCATGAGATTGAACACTCTCCAAATATGTGGGATTATTTTTACCTAAAGTTGACACTCTTCCAAACCCACTTTCAATATTATTGCAAACATTATTATCAATATCATATTCATCATGAGGCTTAAATAAATTTTCAAGATCATAAGAAGCATTATCACCCCAATCATGATCATTGCGATAAGTAGTAGACATAACAAAATTATCATCCCCAATCTTGTAGCTTTGTATACCATTAGCACAATTGACATTAGTAGAATTTATAATAGCATTATTGCAATCATGCTTTTTATTAAAAGAGCTATCAAGTATGGGAGCAATAGCAATAATTTCATGTTTAACATAAGGAACTATAGCAAGTTCGTCTCCATGAGCATCATTAATATTGGCATCTTGGCCACAAGCATAGCAAGCATCAAATTCATCACAAAGAGATATTTCAAGTGAATCAATGGGATCATAATTATCTATAGATTCCTGCATATCATTATTCCCTTTCAAAGCAGCACACATTCTCCCAATAAATTCACTAACATAGGCATTAGAAGCATAGTTTTCATAGCAGTATTTAATTATGTCAAAATTTTCAGATTTGTAGAGAGTACCATCATACTTTTCAATCAAAGACGCAACTTCATAAGCACCCTTGAAAGCAAAAAATTCTTCAATTTGTTCGATATCATAGTAACTATAAACATCTTTCGCATAAGAAGATAAGATTTCATTGTCATTAAACTCACATAGATAGGGAAGGTGTTTTTTAGGGTTCTTAGAGCAACAAGTAAAATCATAAATTTCACATAGATTCCAAGCATAGCATAGTAAAAAAATTATTTTTCTCCATAAGAGTCTTCCCTTTTGAGACAAACGGTGACGCACAAAATGAGCATGCCCATCTAATGATTTTCCCTTAAATAAACTAGTTGGGGTTTCAGCACGAGCACAAATGCATCGAAGATAATCCAAGTAGAAAACTTTAAGTGGATCCATAGTTATCTTTTATTTTTTTTGTTTCTTTTCTATTTTTGAGTCATGACATGAAGACAATAAAAGCAAGCAAGCGAGCAATAATAAAAAGGCAAACAGAAAATATTTTTGTATTTTTGTAAAAAAAAACTTTTTAGAAGTGGGGGAGATAAAAACGAGAGGCAAATGGCAAATAAATTAAATGCAAGGAGATGAAAGTTTATGCGTAGGTACTTGGTAGATGTTGATGATGTCTCCCCGGCAACGGCGCCTGAAATTGGCAAGTTGACGGGAGACTATCTTGACGTGATCCTCCCCGGCAACGGCGACAGAAATTCTTCCTGCTACTTGTAATCTGCGTTGGTATTTCCCCGAAGAGGAGAGGATGATGCAGCACAACAGAGGTAAGTATTTCCCTTAGTTATGAAACCAAGGTTATCAATCCTGTAGAAGAACCAAGCAACACTATGTAAACAACACCTGCACATAAACAACAAATACTTGCAACCCAATGTGTAAAGGGGTTGTCAATCCCTCAATGGTATTGAGATAGATTAAATTGTATAGGTTTTAATAAATATATCTAACAAAAATACAAAATAAAATTGCAACAAGGTATTTTTGGTTTTAATATATGATAGGAAATAGACCGGGGGCCATAGTTTTCATGACGATATCCAAGGCAATGATCATGTATATAGGCATCACGTCCAAGATTAGTAGACTCGAAACGATTCTGCATCTACTACTATTACTTCACACATCGACCGTTATCCAGTATGCATCTAGTGTATTAAGTTCATGGAAAAACGGAGTAATGCATTAAGAAAGATGACATGATGTAGATAAGATAAAGTCACGTATGAATAAACCCCATCCTGTTACCCTTAATAGCAATGATACATGCGTGTCATGTCTCTTTCTGTCACTGAGATTGAGCACCGCAAGATCGAATCCATCACAAAGCACCTCTTCCCATGGCAAGATAAATCAATCTAGTTGGCCAAACCAAACCAATAAATCAGAGAAGAAATACAAGGCTATAACAATCATGCATAAAAGAGTTCAGAGAAGACCCAAATAATATTCATGGATAGATCTGATCATAAACTCACAATTCATCGGATCCCAACAAAGACACCGCAACAAAAGAGTTACATCAAATAGATCTCTAAGAACATCGAGGAGAACATTGCATTAAATATCAAAAAGAGAGAACAAACCATCTAGCTACTAACTACGGACCCGTAGGTCTGTCGTAAACTACTCACGCATCATCGGAGGGGCAGCAAGGATGATGAAGAACCCCTCCATGATCGTTGCCCCCTCCGGCAGAGTGCCGGAAAAGGCCTCTAGATTGGATCTCGTGGTTCTGGAACTTGCGGTGGCGGAAAAAGTATTTCGTCGACTCCCCTAGGGTTTTTGAAATTTTAGAGTATTTATAGAGGCGGAGGTAGGTCAAGGCGGTGCCCGAGGGCCCCACTACCCACCAGGGCGCGCCAGGGGCCTCTAGCGCGCCCTGGTTCCTAGTGGCCCCCTCGGGCCTCTTCTCGTGGCCTCCAGAAAAAATTTCCGCCAAAAATCATCAACGTGTCTAGTGCACAAAGGTATAGACATGATTGCCTGCGCATCCATCGGAAGAAAAATTTCTGAGACAACAGCTTGGTTCCATTGAGCACTCGGCAGAATCAGTTGGCCCACCCACTAAGGAGGGTCCGCTACGCTTCTCATTATAGGCCTCATATTGGCCGGTCTCGATAGCCAGTTCTGATCCCATATCTGTGTGGTCTGTCCGTCACCGATGCGTCTGATCAACCCTTGAGTTAGAACTTCCCGCCCATCGATAATGGCCCGCCAAATTTGTGAAGGAGCCGAACCCAACTCAGAGTTCAAAAAATCAGTTGCAGGGTTGTACTTAGCCTTCAATACACGAGCGCTCAGGGAGTCCGGACCCGTTAAAATTCTCCACGCCTGTCTGGCTAACAGGGCTAGATTGAAAAGCTCTATATCACGAAATCCAAGTCCCCCACAGTATTTTGGCCTAGTCATCGTACTCCAGGAAACCCAACTTGGCTTCCGCTTCCCTTCTCTGTTGCCCCACCAAAACTTTCTGATCAACGAGTTTATGTGCTCACAAAGCCCGCGGGGAAGTTTGAAGCAGGACATAGAATAAACGGGCACCGCCTGTGCAAGGATTTGATCAAAACTTCTTTACCTCCTGCTGACAGTAACTTTTCCATCCACCCTTTTACCTTGTTCCAGACTCTGTCTTTTAAGAATTTAAAAGCTCCATTCTTGCAAGTTCCCACGTCAGTAGGCATACCCAAATATCTATGAGAAAGCGATTCATAAAATTCAGTGCATTCTTTACCTCCGTCTTGAGAAGAGTTGGGCAGCCCTTACTAAAAAACACTTAGGATTTTGATAAATTTATTCTCTGGCCCGTGGCATTGCAATAACTATCCATCAAGGAAGACGACTTGTTTGCTCCAAAAGAACTGGCTTTGACAAACAGCAGGTTATCATCTGCAAAAAGCAAGTGGCTTACCGGCGGTGCCGACGGAGCTACTCGAATTCCACTGAGGTGCGATGATTCATCTTGGGTTTTCAAAATGCACGAAAGGCCCTCCGCTGCGAGCAAAAACAGGTATGGAGAAATTGGGTCTCCCTGATGGATTCTCCTGGATGGTGTGAGCTCCTTGACGAGGCAGGCAACTGGAATATGGACCTTCTCCGTCGCCACTTCCTCCCTCCGGACGTCGACTCTATCAGCAGCATCCGTACATCGCCTCACGCCACCGACGACATCATCGCATGGGCGCCTGAGAGGAACGATATCTTCACCGTTCGATCCGCCTACCGCCTAGCCATGGACGAGCGCGAACGTCCATTGGCAACTTCCATGAGCGGGGCACCGGATGGTCATCGCGCCATCAGGAAGATCATATGGGGGTGCCCTGCTCCCCCAAAGGTACGCGTGTTTGCATGGAGAATTGTAACCAACTCGCTGGCTACCTGGTGCTAATAAGTTTTCTCGCCACCTTGAGCTTACTGACATATGTCCCCTCTGTGGTGTGGAACGAGAGGACGGCTTCCACGCGATGTGCAGGTGCCCACTTGCCAGGGACCTTTGGCGAGCCATGGAGAAAGATTGGCCGATCCCCAAGGTGGACGCCATAGAGAATGATGGGCCGGAGTGGCTCTTCACGCTTCTGAACCCTCTGTCGGACACGACGCGTATGGTCGTCCTCATGATCATGTGGCGGGCGTGGTATATCCGCAATGAAATTACCCAGAACAAGGCTCCTCCGCCCATAGAAGCATCCAGGCGTTTTCTTCACGGGTACATCACGTCTTTGCTGAGCATCTACCAATTCCCACATGCAGACTTGGTGAAAGGTAAAATGGTTGTGCATGAAGTTGGCCGGCCTATACATGCAAGCGGTGTGAAGGAGCCAATGCTTCAGTGGGTACCCTCTCCACCCAGCTGGACAAAGCTCAACACCGACGGAAGTTTTGTCCAGGCCACAGGGCGCAACAGGTGGTGGTATGGTCCTGAGAAATGAAAAAGGAGAGCTCATCTTCACAGCATGCAGGCAGTTGTTTACATGTAATAATAGCCTCCAAGCGGAGTTGGAAGCATGCAGGGAGGGACTGCAGCTGGCCTTGCACCGTACAAACATGCCCATCTTGGTGGAGTTGGATAGTATTGAAGCGGTCTCGATGCTGTCAGCACAGTCGGCGAATCGCTCACAAGTCCGAGCGCTGGTCGAGGAGATACGTGAAATAGTAGCTGTTGAATCAAGGGAGATTTCCTTTTCTCATATTAGTAGATCACAAAATAATGTCAGTCACGCGCTAGCCGCGTATGGACGTAGTACCCCGCGCACGGCTGTTTGGTTGCGATCGGGATTAGACTGCATTGTAAACCTTTCAGAGGCCGAGAAGCCTCATTGAGTTAATGAAATCTTCCTTTATCCCGCAAAAAAAAGTACATAAAATTTAACCGAAGTAACCATCCTCATAATTGAGGCTATCCAGGTCAGGGCAAACCCCATCTTGGTCATAATCGCTTCAAGATAATTCCACTCAACACGATCATATGCCTTCATCATGTCCAATTTAACTGCACAATATCTATTTCGTTGAGCTTTGTTTCTTTTCATAAAATGCAGGCACTCATAAGCAATTATGATGTTATCCGTAATTAAGCGTCCTGAGACGAAAGTAGATTGCTCTTCTGAGATAATATCAGGTAATATATGTTTCAATCTGTTTGACAGAACTTTGGAAGCAATCTTATATAAGACATTGCACAAATGAAATTGACTAGCGACCGAGAGCTACATGGGCCGGCCTGCCTTTCAGGCGCTATAAGCGCCGGTTAGGAGCTCTCCACATTGGATCGCTGTTCTAAGAAAAACTAATTTGGATCATGCATTTGATGTGAGGGTGATTGAAACTTGGAAGGAACAGCTAGGCAACATGCTATGCTCATGATACAGATCGAGTAGAACTCTTAGCCTAATATATATAGAGAGAAGAGCGACGCGAACAATACTCCTATATCAACACACAACGAAGGCAACAACTGTAGTACGTACGTAAGTGTCGCTTAGCCTCCTCCTGTACTGCACGCCATGGCGATGCTGAAGAAGAACACGGGCTCCCTGAGCTTCATCGTGGCCGCCCTCATGGTGGTCATGGCTGCCACCCTTCTCCTCTCCTCGTGCGACGCCCGCAAAGTGGTCAGTTGATTAACTTTGCCATTTATTCGCGACGTACGTCGTCGAGATCGGACAGATGATTTGAAACTCATAATATTTTTTATCGTTTCTGTGTGCACGCATGCAGAAGGATAAGCCCACCGCTTTCCTTGTGCCGGGGAAGTGCTACTCGAGGTTTTTCCCGAACTGCACCGAGCAGCGGTGCAAGAAGTTCTGCGTCCAGCCACTCCCCGGAGCTGTCTGCATCGACAAAAACCACTGTTGCTGCCCTATTGCTTAATTATAAGGGCCGCTGAAGCGATCGGGCTAAGAAATACTAGTTAAAGATGGCAATAAGTAATATTCGTACACTTCCAATGTTTCTAAATATAAGGCATTTTTGCAGTTCAATTCGGTTGAACTGCAGAAACGTCTTATATTTAAGAACAAAGATAGTATATATTAATGTTGTTTCTAGTTATGAACTGTCGACCCAAAGATTTATGTATTGAATTAATTGTATAATTATATCACCACAACATTGTGCTCGTGATCAACATTAATTACTTCCATTTGGTTTGAGATAGAGTGATCATCGCATCGGTCGTACGACAGAATTAGAAAAGATAGAATAAAGAAACACATTTAGGATGTCGCAAGGTGCCACCCAGGGGGTGTTCGATGTTTTTTTTTTCTTCTGGAGGACGAGTTGACAAGTAGGCAATGATGTTGGCACAACATCGCAAGGGCAATCAAATCTACCATTCTTAAGAAGTTGCTCCCCACTACTTTCTATTTTCTCACCATGCACACTGTCCACATCAGCGCTGTGCCACATCATCTTCACACTTAAGTAGTTCATCCCCACTATTGCAATTTCCTGCACATGCAAGGCTTCCACGTCACCATAACTGCCGTGTCATCAGCTCACATCAATGTTTCTTTTTTTAGCAAAACTTAAGCTCCGGCTGCGGTGATACGGCCCAATCATCTTCCAGTAACTCCCCCACCGATTGATTTTCCATGCCCCTTTTCATCTTCTCCACCGCCCTTTCTTCTTCTCCTCCACCGAATAAATAGAGCAGTAACAGATGCAATTGTTCTCCCCAGTACAAATTGCGCCTCTGCTCGAGAGGATTAGCCCTTGGAAATTAGGAGACTAGCGAATTTGGAGCCCCGCTGTTCACGCTTTTCGCTGCTGGTACAGGAAACGAAGAGCAGGCGGAGGGTGGAAGCTTCTAGAACCAGCAGGCCGCCGGTGGGAGACCAAACGCTGCCTCCGCATGCAGCCTACGCCTACGGCGTCACCCTCTTCTCCTACCTGGCCGTGTTTGGCAACTCCCGCTGGCCCGCTCCTGACCGTCGTTCTCGCGCTCACATCGCCCAGTACATCAAGGGCTTCAGGACATGGTATGTCTCTTCTCGTGCCCGACCGGCCCTACCTCGACATCTGCACCAAGCCTGCCAAGCGGCGCTGACACTTCGCCGGCACGCTTGCCTCGCTCGTCTGCACGCTGCTCGCGGCCGTCACTGGCCGGGACGCCTCTCACTGATCCGTCTCTTTGCATCGTATCATCAATAAAAATTTCCATGCGCTTGCAGGTGTTGATTTAGGTGAAAAATCACTTCATCCTATTTAGGTGCCTATCTATCAGGCTTCTGGTTGTATGTGTTGTTGTGTATCTCGCTACGCTACACAACAATAATACCATACCTTTACTTCATATATGTACTGTATATTATTTTTTTGCGGGTGAATATATATACTGTATATGATTGCTCTTGCTTTCTCTCCTCGGTTTGGTTAGTTCTATCACAAACTGGACCATGACACAACAACTTCAGATTTATTTGCTGTACTAAACTAACATAACACAGGGTTTCCAAAGCACACATGTTTGATAAGTACAACCACACAAGAATCCCAATAACAAATAACAAGTATATGTCTAGACGTCCTTAATTTTACCAGGGTGGTTTCTTCTTGTTGGTGGAAATCACACGCATTTTTTTTTTTGAAACGGAAAGTCACACGCATCTTTTTTTTCGAGATTATTGCTCATACGTTGCTTCTGTTGATTTTGCCTGACGCCTGATACATCTGAAAGAAGCACAAAGTGTGCCAATCGGCATCACTCCTTGATGCTCTCTGGCCTCTCTATCACTGGGTCTGTGAGCGTGTTGGTACAAAAGTGAATCATTGGGATGCGAAGCAGCTGGTGGGCTTCAGGAGATATCGGCATATCGCCATCTTCGTATTCAGCCACCTGTGCCACACTCACCGTTTCCATAGGCCTACAGGAAGGGTTCAGCAACACCCTCATTACCAGCGTTACAATATTCGCCTGTGTGGTTAGTACTGCTTCTCTCTTGATTGTTCTAGCTGTTGAAAGTTCTGTATCTTTTTATTTGGATCGCCAATCTTAAAAGTAGTACCCTTCTCGATAAATAATATGGTAAACCTACATCAATCGGTTTATTTCTTGGACCACTTAAATAGTTAATTTTAAGTCAAGACTGAAGTTTTAGTAAGCCTAAAGACGGCACATCTTGGTTCAGTTATTGATTAAAAGCTACAGTACATGTGAGAAGAAACTGTGAACGCCTACAACCTGCTGAAACCTCTTTACATAGAGGATAATGGATGTGGTTGGGGCCATGCTGTAGTGGTGATATTGTTTGACTTTGATGATGTACTGTTCGGATAAGCGATACAAGGTTACCACGATACTCATCGATACTCCCATCTTCCTTTGACGACACCGAGAACCCTGCCAGTGAGCATCCCTTATCTTAGTCCCTACTCAAATTAATTAACCTCATTGTGTTATTTATTTGCTCCCTTAATGTATATTCCTCTCATACACGTTATACTGCTTGGAGAAATTTGGGTTTCCCCTTGGATCTGCTGGTACATGCCTCTGACCCTCATGGCATCCAGTTCATAGCAAGATGTTCCTGAGTCCTCCATGGCTCCATTCTTAATTCTCATGTACTATATTGCTACTCACTGTGAGGTTATCCTATATGATTTGCTGATTTTTAGAAGAAAGAACGTTTGTATTATTTGCCATCCCAGCAATGCATGTTTATTGGTTCTTCTCATTTATTGTTAAATTGTGCTATTTGATTTTGTACATCAGAAGAACGAAATGTAGATGGTTACGGTACATGGATGGCTGGAGTTCCATAATTTATTTTGTCATGCACAACATCAAAATAAGAATGTAGAGCAATTACAGCACTACAGATTGTTATACCGTACATAGTTCCTACTTGAATTTTATCGTCCAGTTATCTAAGCACATGTTGTCTGACCGCCGTGCCTCGCTTTACCAGGAGATCTTGCAGCTTCTACCCATTGGTAATCTTAATGACGTGGTTATGAACCAAAATGGTCGGAGTAAATGTAAATATATGTATGTTTGTGCAAAAATGTATTTCTACCAACATTGCAGATGTAAATATCAATATTACATTGGATCTATAAGACTGTAACATCACATTTTCAAATGTACAAGCCATATTTCCTTTTCATCCAAACAATATATGATATTCATCTGATATGCTCATGATGAAAACCAAAGAGTCCCGCGGCAACGCGCGGGGTGTCATCTAGTACAAAGGATAGCGGAGAGATCAAGTCGATCCCAGAGAGAGAGAGGCTTTCAGTCTGATGGTTAACCTCTATTTAACGGCTGCTAACATTCTGGTCCCACGTTCTACATAAACTGTCAACGGATGCAGAGTTTCTGCACCCGAGCTCAAATGAGCTCGGGTGAACAGTAAAATCGAAAAAAATTTAAAAAATTCTAAATTTTTTTTGGGAGAAACATTGACAAAAGTTTTAAGTGCTTGAAAAAATTCGTCATGAAATCACATTCCTAGAAGGCGTGGCAAAAAAAAACAAAATCGGTACTCTGAAAATGCTACTTTCAAAAGCATTTTGGAGCACTGAATTTGTTTTTTTTTTGCCACGCCTTACAAGAATGTGATTCCATGATGAATTTTTGCAAGCACTTAGAACTTTTGTCAATGTTTCTCCCAAAAAAAAGTTTGGATTTTTTATATTTTTTTCTATTTACTGTTCACCGGGCTCATTTGAGCTCGGGAGCAGAAAGGCACTTTCGAACTGTCAACCATTAATTTAGTTTCTGCAAGCAAAATATATCAGTCAAATCTTAGACAAGGATATATGCTTTGTATTAATTCTATTATATCATCACAACAATGCGCTCGCTAGCATATGACATATCAACATTAATTAGCCCCATATATGCAGAGAATATATATGCATTGGTCAATATATAAGTAAGTAACTTGTGACCAGAGTGATCATTGCGTTGATTATACAACAAAATTAGGAAATGTAGCATAACCAAACACATTTACACTACTAAAAACTATTATTTTACCTAGGGTCAAGGTCTTTACCTAGAGCTCATTGGCCTCCTCAAGGGAAAGAAAATGCATGAACAGGATACCCTAGGGAAATATAATTTTCTAGCAAAAAAGGAATTTGGAACAAATTCAACTAAGGTTGGTAGCCAGCGCGGCATATGTTTGGCTTCCCCGCGCCATTTATTTAGTTCTGCACACATTGGGTCCACTTATCAGCGAAAGTGAGACATGACATGCAGCGAGAAAGTGCGTGAAATTTCAGGCATCTTCTCCCTGGCCAAGTCCAAATCCCCCTCTCCCAAAGGGGAGAGCTTCCCAGATCAGGGGCGCGCCCAACCCCGGCCAGCCAAGCTTCCCGCCACCTAGATCATCACTTCTCTTCCCCTACCTTTGATCCCCGATACCTCCATCTGCTAGGGTTTCTCCTTCAATGTCGCCGCCGCTATATATATAGAGAATATTTCTGAATATGAACAAAGTGAAAAATAAAGCAAAAGGAGAAAAAAATGAATAAAAAATGGAAGAAAAAACAAAACAGAAAAAGTAACATGATGTTAGCAGGTGAGCGGCGGCTACTAGGCCGGCGCAATACGCGCTGCCCTTGCTGGCGACCCATGGTAGGGCTCGCTGCGCGCCGCACATTGTCGTGTTTGCGGTCGGGTTTTTAGTACTTTTCATTTGGTTTTTCTAAAATATATGGGAAAATTAATGTTGAGAAGTGTGACTTTTTTGAAAATTTGTGCACAGTTTTTGAAAATATGAATTTTTAAAAAAATAACAACTTTTTAAAAAACTAAAAAAAATCCAATATTTTTTGAAATTGCGAACGTTTTTCGAAAAAGCAAAAAAAATCAAAACTTTTAACATTTTGTGAAAATGCAAACATTTTTGTAAGATGTCAAGAAATTTTCAAAAATGTAAACACTTTTTTTTTACAAAATTGCAAACATCATTTTGTACAAGAAGATTTTTTAAAAATACGGAGGATTTTTTGAAATTTTTAAAAAACAATCAAATTTGTGATTTCTTGGAAAAACACAAAAAAATTAAAACTGAAATCTTTCTTTGAATTTGTTAAATTTTTAAAAAGTGAAGAAATTAATAAAAGCAAATAAAAACCAAAAATAAAAATAGGAGAATCAATGAAAAAACAAACAGAAAAAACTGATTCAACGAACCTTCTAGAAGGTTTACAAAACTAGTTGGCTCACACAGTGTACTATGCTCAGTATGGGCTGTCCCACCTCTTGTCTCTAGGGTCGTTATATGTGCGATTCAACGACTGTGCTGCACTAAGTGACACGTAGGGCTTCCCGTGCTCAAATTCTACGTGTCAGGACATTTGAGCAACTGGTGTTTACTGATCCGGCCCGTTAGAGCGAGCTGAATGCCAGGTTAGCTTGAAGGTTGGAACTGCGCAAGATAGGTCTTGAGTTTTGTTCGCGATGGGAATCAGGTGGAAGGAAAACAGCTGGCAATTTTTTTTTTTGGGGGAAAGGGACCCTATTTAGCGATTAAGGCGTCGGTTATAGGGCTTTCAGCCCATTTAGGTACTACACTTCATTCATCGCGGAATGTTTGGAAAGCTTCTTAGGCAAGCTTGCGATGATTTTTTTTCCTTCTTTCCATTTTCTTCTAGTTTTCCATCGTTTTTTCGTTCTTTTTCTTTATTTTCTCCTTAATTTGATGAACTTTTTATTCAAATTCACGAACTTTTATAAAAAATGCAAACAATTTTAAAATTCATGGCCCATTTCAAATTTTGTGAACATTTATTTAATTTATGAACTTTTTTTGACTTCGCAGAATTTTTCAAATTCGTGAACTATTTTTGAGTTCTCACACTTTTATGAATTCGTGAACTTCTTTCGAATTTGTGAAAATTTTCTGACTTCGTAGGATTTTCCGATTCACATGTATTTTTTGAATTCATGCATTTTTTAGCTTTCGTAGACATTTGTGAATTCAGGAACTTTTTTCAAATTCACAAACCTTTTTTGGCATCGCGAACTTTTTTCAAATTTATGGACTTTTTAAAACTCGCTAACATTTTGAGAATCAATGTTTTCTTCTATTTGTTCAACTATTTCAAAATAAAGAAGACGAGAGCCGGTTTTCTCCTTTACAGGAAGAGCCGAACTGAAGTGTACGAGCCGATGAAAAAACTAACAAAATTGACTAGCGACCGAAAGCTACATGGGTCGGCCTGCCTTTTAGGCGCTATAAAGCGCCGGTTAGGAGCTCTCCAGATTGGATCACTGTTCTAAGAAAAACTGATTTGGATCATGCATTTGATGTGAGGGTGATTGAAACTTGGAAGGAACGGCTAGGCAACATGCTATGCTCATGATACAGATCGAGTAGAACTCTTAGCCTAATATATATAGAGAGAAGAGCGACGCGAACAATACTCCTATATCAACACACAACGAAGGCAACAACTGTAGTACTACGTACGTAAGTGTAGCTAGCCTCCTCCTGTACTGCACACCATGGCGATGATGAAGAACAGGAGCTCCCTGAGCTTCGTCGTGGCCGCCCTGATGGTGGTCATGGTTGCCACCCTTCTCTCCTCGTGCGACGCCCGCAAAGTGGTCAGTTGATTAATTTTGCCATTTATTCGCGGTGGCGTTGAGATCGGGCGGATGATCTGGAACTCGTAATATTTTACCCTTTTCTGTTTGTGCGCATGCAGAAGGATAAGCCCACCGCTTTCCCGGTACCAGGGAAGTGCTACGCGAGGTTTTTCCCGAACTGCACCGAGCAGCGGTGCAAGATGTTCTGCGTCCAGCCGCTCCCCGGAGCCGTCTGCCTTGACAAAAAGACCTGCTGCTGCCCTATTGCTTAATTATAAGCGCCGCTGAAGCGATCGAGCTAAGAAACAGTGAAAGATGACAATAAGCAATCTTGGTACACCTCCAAATATGTAGTCCTTATTTGTTAACGTTGTCCCTATTTATGACCTGTCAGCCAAAGATTTGTGTATTGTATTTTTTATTTCACGGGTAACCAAAGATTTGTGTGTTGTATTAACTGTATTATATCACCACAACAATATGCTCGCTATTAGCATTAATGAGTTCCATATATCTTGAGACACAATGATCATTGCATCGGTTGTACAACAAAATTAGAAAAGATAGAATAAAGAAACACATTTAGGATGGCGCAAGGTGCCACCCGGGCGTTCAATGGTTTTTTGGAGGGCAGGTTGACAAGTAGGCAATGACGTTAATTAGCACAATATCGTAAGGGCAATCAAATACTACATTTGTACCTTAATAATACATTTTTGTAGTTTAAATTAAGCTATAAAAACATCTTATAATAAGATACAGAGGGAGTACAAAGGATGGCGGAGAGATCACGTCGATGAGAGAGAGAGAGAGAGAGGATTGCAGGTAAAAGTTGTCGTTTTTCAGTTCGATGGTTTCATTTTTATTTACTGGTCGCTAACGTTCTGGTCCCAACTGCACTAGAAGTATTATTGTCAATATAAAAAAAGGTATAACCTTTAGCCTCAAGGTTTGACATCTAACACAATAAGAGTCGCGCAAAGGGCGCCTTCTCGCTCGTTCGCATGTACGACAAAAATAATATCGCTAGGGCTACGTAGACGCACCCATATTGGGCAGAAAAGATATAGAGAGAAAAAAAGGGAGCTCGTCTCGTCTCCACCTCTCCCCCCACACGCCGCCTCCTCATCTCCTCTCCCCCCACACGCCGCCTCCTCATCTCCCCTCCCCCCTCTGGTCGCCTCGGCTCCTACCCGGCCGGCTCATCGCAGCGGCGGCCCGCAGAAAGCTGCGGTGGTCGGCAGTGGAGAAGCGGCATCGGACCACGGCGGCGGACCAGATCGGCGAGTCACAGGAGAGGACACGATGGCCGTCACGGGCAGAGCAGAGCGAACCCGACGTGGCGGCCGAGCGCCATCTGGAGAACCGGTGGCCGGTGGTGCGAGATCTGGGCAATTTTGAGGCGAGGCGACATCGTTGACCAGGATGCCGTCGAAAATCTCATCAGGCCGCTGGGAGAGGAGCTCGTCGAGGATCCCCTCGACTCGACAGATCCGCGATGGAGGTGCTCGAGGAGGAGCTTCTTCTCCGGACTCCATGGAGATCGTAAAGGTGCTCCCCCACTCCCCCTCCCTCTGTCTGGGTATTTGTACTGACGGCCTCCGGCTCGAGAAAGTATCCGCTTGTCATGGTAATATCTCGACAGATGCCAGGGGGTGGCTTATCATGGTTGGGGCCATGAGATCGTCGTCGGGTCCTGGAAGAGGGAGTGGGCACAAGCTCGGATGGACACGAGATCTACCGAGGTTTGGAGCTCTCCTAAGAGATGAAACCCCTACTCCTGCTCTACGGGGTCTCCGCATGATCACTATGAAGCAAAGAGTACAATGGCGCTCCTAGAGCTGTTCGGCCGGAGGAGGAAGAAGGGCGAGGCTAGCTCTCTCCTCTCCCTGGCTGTGGTGTGTATAGAACTGAGGTGGAACATGAGAGGAACCCTTTGCATGGGTGTGGCCTAGGGGGTTTTATAGGCTAACCCCCTAGGGGTACAATGGTAATATAGCCGGGTGGTAGGCCCCGGCTGTCAGCGTCTATGGGGGCCGGGTTCTCCGCCGGCTGCTGGGGCCCGCCTCTGCTGGGCCCTGCCGGCTGCCGAGGAACCGGCTGACAGATGGGGCCCGCCACCTGCGGGCCCCGCTGATGGCTCTTCACTGTGGCGCTGTCCGCGCTATGGCTACAGCGCCGCGCCGGGCGGGTCAGCGGCCGCCGGGCGGTGCCTACTGTAGCCATACGGCCGTGATTTGGGGGAGGCATGGTGCACTGTGGCCATGTCCCAGCTTGTCGCCTAGTCGGGCTCAGACTCCGAGGGAAGGGGCGGGCCGCCAGCTAGAAGCCGGCCCGTACCCACGCCGCCCTCGGAGAGCACGCCGTCTTCTGGAGGCCGGCTGTATGGCACCAGCCGGCTCTGGGAGCCCGTCGTGAGACCTGCCGGCCTGAGGGGCCTGGCTTGCCCCGATGCCTTGAAATGTTGTTAAGTGCGGGTGAGGCTACCCGGGGTCTATCCCCCCGACAGTAGTCCCCGAAGCTGGTGAGGCTCTACGGCTGACCGGCGAAATGCCTCAGCAGTTTCCCCTTAGAAAGATCTTCCACCTTCCGCCCCGTCCGGCTGGGAGGAGCCAGACGCCAGTAGCCGGCCACGGCAGCGGCCGCCTGGCGGATTTGAATCAACGAGGCGGGAGCTGGGATGGCGCCGCCCGCCACGCGGCGTCAGCGGGTCAAGCCGGCCTGCCAGCCCACGTGTGCGACGAGACGTCGCCGCAGGCTGGGGCCCGCCACTACAGGGCCTCGGCCCGCGTGTGGATCCGCTGCGGCCGGAGGGGGCGGTTGCCCTTCTGCGGCGCGATTAATGCGCCTTTACCACGCGGGATGCACGGGGGCGTGCGGGGCGTGGGGCGTAGTTAATCCCACGCCCCCACGTCGCCTCGGCTTCGCCCCTGCCGGCTATAAATAGGGGGAGGAGGAGGGGCGGCAGAGCGCACGCGCATCCCCTCCTACTCCCTCTTCTTCCTCTCGCCGCCGCTGTTGCTGCTCTTCTGCTGCCGCTCCGCCGCAGCCACTGCTCCGTCGCGGCCACCGCGACGCCCCTGTTGCCCTGCGCCGCCGCAGCGTCGCCTGCGTTCTCGTCCCCGGGCTTCTCCTTGCCGTCTTCAAGCCATGGCGAAGAGCGGCTGGCTAGGCTCCAACGTACATGAAGACCACATCGACTTCCTCCGCGCGACGCGGAGGCTCCCCCACGCCGACAACGTGGGCGTGCGTCTCCCCCCCGAGCGGGAGATCTCTCCGCGGCCGGAGCCCGGTGAGCTCGTTGTTTTCCGCACGCATTTTCTTTGCGGCTTCGGGCTCCCGGTTAGCAACTTCTTCCGGGCCTTCCTCAACTTCTACCGCCTGCAACCGCATCACCTCACCCCCAACACGGTGGTGCTCATGGCGGCCTTCGTCATGCTCTGCGAGGGGTACCTCGGCGTCTTGCCCACGCTTGATCTCTAGGGTAGATTCTTCTACCTCAAGCTAGGCACGTCGGCGAAGGATGAGCCGGCCCAGTGCGGGACATGCGTCGCCGTGAGGCGCTCAGGAGGCGGCACCCGCTTCCCGGCCATCCCTCTGCACGAGTCGACCAAGCTCTGGCAGAGGTCCTATTTCTACGTCCGAAATCTCCATCAGGTCAACGACTACATTAACCTGCCGGCTTTCGTGCCCGGGCCGCCTGCTGGGCCGCGGGACAACTGGCAACAGCAGCCGCCCAAGCGCCTGCCGGCCCTCGCCCGGCTTCAAGAGATGACTGACCAGGAGGGGCTCAAGCCGGCCGACCTGCTGGCCGGCTTCGTCATGCGCCGGGTGTCGCCCCTCCAACTTCGGCCGCATCTCATCAGCGAGATGAGCGGCCGCCGGGACCCATGCCGGATGTCCACCAAGGAGATGCCGGAGGTGGAGTTGGTCCGCCATGTGAACTACTTCTCCAACTGGAAGCTCAGCGAGGAGGAGTGGCACATCGGCAAGGAGCCATACAGTCGGGCCAACCCGCCCCCAGCGGTAAGTACCAGGTCCGGCTACTTTACTTATAATGCTCTCCTTTCCTCCGTCCTGACCAGCCGGCCTTGAGGCAGCGCTTCCCGGGCTAAGGCGGGCCGGCCGCGGACCGAACATGGATGCCGGACCGCGAAAACAGCGACGTGGGTGACCCCGAGCTGGGAGCGGCCGCCATGGAGGAAGGTGGCGACGACAAGGCCACCGGAGGAGGCAGCGCCGGAGCAGGCGGCTCCTCGGGAGGTGGAGGAGTCGACGATGTCCGGTCTTGGCCGGACGACGACGAGGATGACGAGGAGCGGCGTCAACCTGGCGGAGGCGCGAGGGCGGGAGCCGGCCCTTCTGCGTCGCGGCCGGCTGCTTCAGCCGGCGGACATAAACGCCGCCTCCTTGCGGGGATGTTTGGCAGCCACCCGGCAAAGAAGGCCAAGCAGGCGGACGTGACCAGGCGGCAAGAGGCCCTGAAGATGGCCGCCGCCCGGAAGGGGCCCAAGCCCATGCCGTATACGTCCGGGTACGCGCGCTTGCTGCCCTGACTTCACATTTTTCTTCTTCCCTGGGGGTTTCCTCATCCTTTGCTTTCTTGTTGAGCAGGACGGCCTGCATCATCACGCGGGCTCCGTCCGCCTCATTGATGGACGCAGCGGGCGGCTCCGAGGAGGCCAGTCGCGTGGATTCGGCTACCGCTCTTCGAGAGGCGACGGCGAGAAATGCGCGGGAGGCGCGCGAGGAGCAGGAGGCCACGGAAAAGGCGCGGGCCGATGCCCGGGCGGAGGAAGCGGCGCAGGCGGAGGCCCAGGCTGCGGAGAGGGCGGAGGCGGAGGCCGACACTAGGGCTACGGTGAATTCGGCTGGTGGTGAGGTCCCGGAGACCATCACTCTTCAGCAGCCGGAAGTGCAGGTGGCGGAGAACCGAACGCCGCCGGGGGCAGCCGGAGCCGGCCAGTCGGTGCCGGGGCTGGTGGTCACCAACGCCGCCATCCCGGAGGTGGAGGAGGTTCGGCGCGCGCCGGATGCTGGCGGTCGAGGAGGTGGCGGGCCCACCCAGCCGGAGGCGCCGCAAGCCGGCGCTGGGCAGGCGGTGGACCAGGCCTTGGCGGCGCGCGTTCCTGCACGGGTGCGCCCGCGTGCGACGCGGGCGACCTCAGAGCCAAGGCGGGTGGAGGCCGCGGCCTCGAGCTCGCAGGGGGTCAGCATCGGGGCTACGAGCGCTGCTTCTTCAGGTTGGGTGGCAGGGGCCGGCCCAGCCGCCCTGAACTTGGCGGTGCGGGACATGGAGGACCAGTTCCTCGCCCACAACGGGACTCTCCTGAAGGCGAGGGGAGAGCTGCTGGCGCTGCGGTCCTCCATCCGGGTAGGCGCATCTTGTTTTTGCTTTTTCGTCTTGTAACCTTCCGTGGGGGCGCGCCAGCGCACCCACTGGGTGTAGCCCCCGAGTTCCGAGCCGGCTGCTGAGCAGGCGGGTTGGAACTCAAAGGTATTCTTTTTGTTTGCTGAAATGCTTGTTTTTGTTGCAGGACTACCACAACATGCGGGCGGCTGCCTACAACACGCAGAACCGGACGCTCACCACCCGGACCACTGAGTTGACTCAGAGCCGAGGTACGTAAGCCGGCTTCCAGTGGGAGGCGCGCCAGCGCACCCGCTGGGTGTAGCCCCCGAGATTCGGGCCGACTGCTGAGCAGTCGGGCCGGATCTTCTCAGGCGGCTTGTTCTTGTTTTTGTTGGAGTAGATGGTGACGTCTCTTGTTTGTTTCACCGGCTGCCGCCCAGCAGAGGGAGCGCGTGGCCGAGCTCGAAGGCCAGCTCCGGGTTGCGGGGCAGGAGCGTGACCAGGCGGCCTCGGCGCGCGACCGGTTGGAGAAGGAGCTGGCGGACCAGGCCGAGCGGCATGCGGAGCGGGTCCGGCAGCTGAAGGCGGACGAGGAAAACCTCACGGCCGAGTTCGAGATCCAGCGCTCGGACTGGTCCGAGAAGGAAAAGATCCTTCGGGACGGCTACACCCTGATCGAGGATCTGCTCGACGATGCGTCCCTTTCTTTTTGTTGCCGACTGCTGGCTGCCAGCTGTTGCTGGAAGCCGTCTTCTAACACTTTTGTCTTTTTTGAACAGAGTTCCTCCCGGGCCACTCTGTCGCCGTTTGCATGGCTATTGAGGCCCAGCGCGAGGAGTGCAGGCGGCGGGGCAAGGAGATCGCGCAGGATCGGCCTCAGACCTTGCGCGAATAGCTCATGGTCGTCCGGATGCGCCTCGAGCCAACGCGCCGCCTACTCCGCCGACTTCAGCGGGCCGGGT
Source organism: Thinopyrum elongatum (assembly GCA_011799875.1). NCBI lineage: Eukaryota > Viridiplantae > Streptophyta > Magnoliopsida > Poales > Poaceae > Thinopyrum > Thinopyrum elongatum. The sequence continues at coordinate 58,475,117 of CM022299.1, forward strand.
CGCAGGTCTTGGAGGGCTTGTGGCTGGGTTCTCGGATCCCGCGGACTCCCAGTCGGACGGCCGACTGGCTGGAGGTGGCGGCCGACCGGCTCGAAGCCTGGAAGAGCTCCGCAGCGCGGTCTGGGGCTGCGAAGGCACTGGAGTTCGTCAAGGCCTGGTATCCCGAGCTGCGCATGGCGCAGCTGGTGGCGGAGCGTGATGCTATCGCCATCCGAGCGTCGTCTCTTGCCGAATACGCTGATGTCAGCGTCTTTGTCCCGGAGCGGGAAGACAACGGCGCCGAAGTGCCCCCGTCTTGGTTCGGCCTGAACCCGTCGGACGGGGAGGACTCGACGGAGGAGATTGCCTCTAGCGACGAAGGCTATGAGGATGACCAGGACGAGGGCGGCAGCTACGCCGCACCAGGTGGCGGAGCAACCAGCCAGACTCGACCCGACCCGGCAACGACTGGCGACCAGCCGGAGACCACGTCAGCCGCCGCCGACCGGCAGGCCGAGACACCGCAGCCGGCAGCCCCACCAGCCAGAGCTACGCCTGCTGCCGACTAGTCCGTGCAGCCCGAGGGGCCGTCCGCCTAGATGGCCTGTCATTTTTTTTCGAGTTTTTCTGTCTCGTGCTTGAAAACAATGTCAGTTATGCGCGGTTCCACCCACTGGGGGTGTATTTTTAAACTTGATGAATGCTGGCCTTGGGCCCTTTTGCAATGTACAAAGTTTAAATCCCCACATTTTGCATGTGTTGCCGGGTTCTAGCTTGAGTTTGCTTTTGCCCTCTTTGGCTTTTTCCTTCGCCGCGTTCCCTTGGCCGCCTCCCTGCCAGCCGGACAGCCGCGCTGCGGTCTGTGGCTGGGTCAGGGACTTGGTTGTTTTAGAACGGGCAAGTTACATCAGCCGCTTAGAGCGTAGCTTAGTCGAGCAAGAAGCCGGCCTGCCGGCTGCTGAGCAGCCAGACGAGGGAGGCGAGAGGCTGGCTTGGCCATAGCCAGCGTTTTCCTTGGTCATTTTTCATGTGGACAGCGTTTCCGACCTTTGACTCTTGCCAGTCGGACAGCCGCGCTGCGAGCTGTGACATGGAGCGAAGAGAGGGCTTTGGCGTCGGCACACTACTAGTCGGCCCCAGCTGGTGCGGACTTAGGCCAAGACGGCGAGCCCCCGGGTCGGCTGACCGGAACCCGGACGGGGCAAGAATATACAAAAAAAAACTCAATTCATGGTATAAGCTTATCTCGTGGATAAAAAGGTAGCCCCCGAGTACCTCTCGGGGGACCTGAGGTGTTTACTTAATACAAAAGTTGGCGTGGTACATACACTCGCTTTAACTGTGAAACAGACGGAGTAGGTTCGCGTTCCATGGCCGCTCCATCTCTTCGCCGGCGGTGCTTCGCTTGCGTGCCCTGGGCTTTTGGGCGTCGATGAGGTAGTACGAGTCGTTGCCTAGGGCCTTGCTAATGATGAAGGGGCCTTCCCAAGGTGCTGCGAGCTTGTGCTGGCCGGCTGATCGCTGGATCAGGCGGAGCACAAGGTCGCCTTCGCGGAATGTACGCGGCTTGACCTTCTTGTTGTGGTAGCGGCGCAGGCTCTGCTGGTAGATGGCGGACCGGCTGCATGCTAGCAGCCGGGCCTCTTCCAGCAGGTCGACGCCGTCTTCTCGCGCCTCCTTTGCTTCCGCCTCTGTGTACATAGTGACGCGAGGTGAGTCGAACTCGATATCCGTGGGGATGATAGCCTTGGCACCGTACACGAGGAAGAAGGGCGTAAAGCCGGTTGATCTGTTGGGCGTGGTCCGAAGACTCCAGGGGACGGCCGGCAGCTCGTCGATCCAGCAGCCGGCCGATCGCTCCAGCGGCTCGATCAGGCGGGGCTTGATGTCGGACAGGATGAGGCCGTTTACTCGCTCCACCTGGCCGTTTGACTGCGGATGGGCAATGGACGCTAGGTCCAGTCGGATACCCTGGTTTGCGCAGAAACGGGCCAAGGCGCCTTTGGCGAAGTTGGTGCCGTTGTCGGTGATGATGCTGTGTGGAACGCCGTATCGGACGGTGATGTCGGCGACGAACGTGACGGCAGTCGGACCATTCAACTTCTTGATTGGCTTGGCCTCTATCCACTTGGTGAATTTGTCCACGGCGACCAGCAAATGAGTCATGCCGCCGCGTGCTGTCTTGAAAGGACCCACCATGTCCAAACCCCACACGGCAAATGGCCAGGTGATGGGGATGGTCTTGAGCACAGAGGCCGGCTGGTGTTGCTTGGTGCTGAACTTCTGGCACCCTTTGCACTTCTTGACTAATTCCTTAGCGTCGTCCAATGCAGTCGGCCAGAAGAAACCATGGCGGAAGGCCTTGGCTACGAGGGACCTGGAGGCGGCATGGTGGGCACATTCTCCTTGGTGGATGTCTCTGAGGATCTCCACGCCCTTCTCCGGCTCCACGCAGCGCTGATAAACGCGATCACACTCCGCCTGGCGAGCTCTCTGTTGACGATGGTGTAGGCACCCGCCCGGCGCTGGATCTGCCGGGCTAGCACTTTGTCTACTGGTAGCACGCGGCTTACCAGATAGTCACAGATGTGCCCAAGATGGGGCCGCCACCACTGTGAAGACGGCAACTGGCACGAGGGTGGCCGGGTTGGGAGGCGGTGGGCTGGGGCCAGCCGCTCCTGGTGGTGTCGATGAAGTCCCCGGGCCGACTGCTGTAGTCCCCAGGCCGTCTGCTGGAATTCCTAGGCCGGGTGCTGGTGGTGCAGCCCCCAGGCCACCTACTGAAGTCCCCGGGCCGACTGCTGAAGTTCCCGGGCCGACTGCTGAAGTCCCCGGGCCGGCTGCTGGAGTCCCCGAGCCGGATCCGACTGCTTCGGGGTCAGCCGGCACGAAGATGGAGTCGGACTCTAGCGACGGTTTGATAGATGGCTTGCGCAGACACTCGAGGGAGACGCCGGTTGGTATGGCTTACCGGGTGGAACCAATGCGGGCGAGGGCGTCCGCTGCGTCGTTGTTGGCTCTTGGCACGTGGAGGAACTCGCACCCATCGAAGTCCCCGCTCATCTGCTGGACGAGGAAGCGGTAGCTTGCCATGTTGGCGTCCTTGGCGTCCAAGTCGCCGGACGACTGCTGGACCACCAAGTCCGAGTTGTCGTAGCAGAGGATGCGGCGGATGCCAATCTCCTTGGCCAGTCGGAGCCCAAAGATGAGCGCCTCATACTCGGCTACGTTGTTGGAGGCGGCGAAGTGGATCTGCAGCGTGTACTTTAGCTAGTCGCCCTTGGGAGAGGTGAGGACGATGCCGGCCCCCAAGCCGGTGCGCATCTTTGAGCCGTCAAAGTGCATCCGCCAATGCGTAGAATCCGGCGCTGGCGGCAGATATTGGGACTTGGCCCAGTCGACTAAGAAGTCGGCCAGCGCTTGGGACTTGATGGCGGTGTGGGGCTGGTAGAGGATGGTATGGAGAGCCAGCTCGATGGCCCACTTGGGCACCCGGCCTGAGGCATCTCTGTTGCCCATGATCTCGGCTAGGGAGGCGGTGCAGACCATCGTGATGGAGTGCTCTTGGAAATATTGCTTTAGCTTCTTGGCGGCAAAGTACACGCCGTAGCACATCTTCTGGTAGTGGGGGTAGTTCTGCTTGGAGGCAGACAAGACCTCGCTCAGATAATACACTGGCCTCTGGACCGGCTGCACCTTGCCGGCCTTTGAGCGCTCGACCACAATCACCGTGCTGATGACCCGGCTGGTGGCGGCGATGTAGAGGAGCATCGGTTCCTTGGCAGCCGGAGCCGCCAGGATAGGCAGCGTGGACATCATGCGCTTGAGCTGACGAAAAGCTTCGTCCGCCTGGTCGTTCCACTCGAAGCAAGTGGTTTTCTTCATGAGCTGGTACATGGGGAGTGCCTTCTCGCCCAGCCGACTGATGAAGCGGCTGAGGGATGCCAAGCACCCGGTGAACTTTTGGACGTCACGCAGCTTGGTGGGTCTCTCCATCCGCTCGATGGCCTTGATCTTCACGTGGTTGCACTCGATGCCGTGTTCAGAGACAAGGAAGCCGAGGAGCTGGCCGGCTGGTACTCCGAAGACGCACTTCTCCGGGTTGAGCTTGATTTGAAAACGGCGCAGATTTTCGAAGGTCTCCTTGAGATCCTCTAGGAGGGTGCCGTGCTTCTCCGTCTTCACCACAATGTCGTCTACATAGACGTGGGCGTTTCTGCCGAGCTGCTTGAGGAGGCACTTCTGCATGCAATGCTGAAACATGGCGCCGGCATTTCTCAAGCCGAACGTCATGGTCAGGTAACAGAAGGCTCCGAATGGTGTGATGAAGGCGGTCTTCAGCCGATCGGCCGGGTTCAGCTTGATCTGGTGGTAGCTGGAGTAGGCGTCCAGGAAAGACAGCAGCTCGCATCCGGCGGTGGAGTCAATCACTTGATCTATCCGGGGCAAGGCAAAAGGGTCCTTGGGGCAGGCCTTGTTGAGGCTCGTGTAGTCGATACACATGCGCCACTTGTTATTCTTCTTCAGGACGAGGACTGGGTTGGCAAGCCAGTCCGGGTAGAACACTTCCATGATGAAGCCGGCTGCCAAAAGCCGGGCGATTTCTTCACCAACGATCCTTCTCTTCTCTTCTGACAGGTGGCGGAGGGGTTGCTTGATCGGCTTAGTATCCGGCCTCACATGTAGTTTGTGCTCGGCGAAATCCGTCGGGACACCCGGCATGTCTTTGGGGGACCATGTGAAGATGTCTCGATTCTCACGGAGGAAATCGACGAGCTCGCCTTCCTATTTGCTGTCGAGGTTGGTCCCTACAACAGCAAACCTCTCCGGGTGCGTCGGGTCCAAGGCGATCTTCTTGGTTTCCTTGGCCGGCTGGAAGGAGGCCTTTGCTTCCGTCTCCTTGGGATCAGTCAGCATGGCTGGCTTCTCGCTGGCCATGGCCACCATCCGGTTAAGGAGACGCTTTTCTTGAGCGATGACGAGGGACTCGGCCAGCTGGCTGCTGGTGGCGGCGCAGTCCAGCGACTTCTGGTAGTCGCCGGCAATAGTGATGATGCCCTTGGTACCCGGCATCTTGGCCTTCATGTAGGCGTAGTGTGGGACCATCATGAATTTGGCCAGCGCCGGGCGGCCCAAGAGCGCGTGGTAGGGACTGTCCAGGTCGACCACCTCGAACCAGATTGGCTCGCGGCGAAACTGGTTCTTGTCGCCGAACAGGACATCGATCTTGATCTTGCCGATTGGAGAGCAGAAAAGGCCGGGAACTATGCCGTGGAAGACAGTCTGGCTGGGCTGAAGCTGCTTGACTTTGATGTCTAAACGCTCCATGGTCTCGCGGTACAGGATGTTGATGCTGCTGCCGCCATCTATCAGAACTCGGCAGAAGCGGCAAGTCCGCCTCTCCGTTGAGAAGGTTGAGTCCAGCACCAAGGCGTATGCACCCGGCGAAGGCATCACGGCCGGGTGGTCATCTTGGCTCCAGGTGATGGGCCTCTCAGACCAGTGCATGAAGGTGGGGACCCCTGAGCTGACTGCATTCACCTCGCGGTGCTGCTGCCGTCTGCAGTGCTTGTCGTCGGCTTCGCTCTTGAAGACGACGTAGGTGGCGTTCTCTTCGGGGAACTCATCTTGAAGCATGCCGGCGGCTCGGGCCAGTTGCTGAACAGCCGGGGCTACCTGGCCGGCTGGCGGAGGAGGCGGCAGGGCCTCGCCCTTGGCAATCCGGGCGAGCCAGTTGCACTTCCGGGTGGTGTGGTTGGACGGCTTCGCGCCGCTATGGAACTTGCACGGGGCATCGAGGGCTTGCTCAAAGGAGAAGGCAGGCTGCCAGGCACCCTTGCCGCCCCGCTGACGCTTGGGGCCGGGCTGTTCGGCTGGCTACTGATCCTCGATAGCGGCCACCTGCCGGCTGTTGGAAGCCGGCTGCGGGGCCTTGCGCTTGTTGTCGTTTGGTTGTTGGCGCCGGCTGGTGTCACCAACCGGAGTTTGGGAACCCGGCTAGACCACCCTGCCGGCCGCGTCAACCCGGATCTCCGACTTCATGGAAGAGTCGGCGGTGGCGTACTTGTCGGCCACGACCAGGAGCTCGTCCAAGGTAGCCGACTCGTCGCACAAGAGCTTGTGCTTGAGCAGAGTGCCCTCCCTGCACCCGGCGCTGAAGTACTCAATGGCCTGCACCTCGTGGACCCCCTCGCAGGAGTTTTGCAGCTCGCCCCAACGCGTCAGGTAGTCACGAGTAGACTCGGTCGGCCCCTAAACGCACATGGAGAGCTGGCGCGGCTTGGGGGGGCGCTTGTACGTACTAGTGAAGTTGCGGATGAAGGCGTCACTGAAATCTACCCAGCTGTTGATGCTGTTGGGCTTGAGGCTGTTCAGCCACGTCCGGGCCGTGCCCTGAAGCATGAGCGGGACGTACTTGAGTGCGATGCGCTTGTTGCCGTTGGCGATGCCGACTGCTGTGGAGTAGTCGATCAGCCAGTCTTCCGGCTTCACAATGCCATTGTACTTGGGCGTGTCTCTGGGGAGCGTGAACCCTCTGGGAAAGGGCTCATTGCGGATGCGGGGGCCGAAGCAGGCCGGCCCGATTGTGCGCTCCTCTTCCAACAACTGGGACCGAGCCAGCTCCTCGATCCGGTGGCGTGCGTCGTTTTCGCCGACTGCTTTGTGGGGGCCAAGCCGGCCGCCGAGCGTCGGGTGACCAGGCGGCGGCGAGGGAGTGGCCGCCCTCTCCCTCCGAGGGGGCAAGCGCTCTTCCGACCGACGTCGAGGCTCCGGGCTCTGTAGCACGGGGTGGCTGCCCGCTATCGTGCGGCGCGCGCGCTGGCTGTTGCTAGCGGCCTGCTCTGGGTCTCGTGGCTGCCCGCGGACTCCGCCGCTAGGGGACCGAGAGGTCGCGCCGTTCTCGCGATGGAGCACGTGGGTGTCGACCCGCCGGCCCGCTCCCACCACTCGGTTGCCCGTGTCCTGCTGCTCGTTCGCAGCATCGATGAGCTGCTGGAGGTGCTCCAGTTGCTCGCGTAGCTCGTCGCCCTGCAAGTGCTTGAGCTCGTCTGTGGCCGCCTGGGCGGCACGCATGTTCTGCGCTGAGGTGTCGTAGACCGGGCGTTCGACCCCCAGCATGCTAGCAAACGCAGCGCCGCGTTGCCGAATGGCACCGGCCCGACTAGGCTCAGCCGCGGCCGGCGTCCCACCGACCACGCGGTCGATCTCGCGCTGAGTAACTTCAGCGTGGCGTTTCAGCGCCGCCATCTTGGAGGCGCTGTCGAAAAGCTTGACGCGGAACTCCTCCAGCTCCTCTTGGCTGGCGCCAAGGGGAGGAGGCGTTTCCAGGGCGTGTATGGTCGCATCCAGCGGAACCTGGTTGGATCCGCCAGCGCCCAGGCCGTCGCCGATGACCATCACCTCCGCGAAGGTGCCTACGTCGAGCGCGCCGACAGGAGCGTCGCGGGCGGCGCGAGGGAGGGGATCGTTGATGATCTCCACGTAGCTGGGGAAATCCTCGGTGGAGGCCGTGTCGACGAGAGCGAGCTTACCGAAGAGCTCGGTGAGGGAGTCGGCCGCTCGTGCGTCGGCGGCGGGCTCGTCAAAGAGGCTGAGCTCACTGAAGAGGCCAGCGAGGCGACCCGCGGGGAAGGTGGCACCCACGCCGGGCGGTGCGCCAAGGCCGGCACAGGCGGGCGCACCGGGCCGGCTGATCTCGCCAGCCGCGACACACTCGCCGGAGAGGAACAAGGTTCCCGTCCAGAACGTGTCTCCGGCCGACGTCGCTGCTGGCCCCACGGTGGGCGCCAACTGTCGTGGTAATATCTCGACAGATGCCAGGGGGTGGCTTATCATGGTTGGGGCCATGAGATAGTCGTCGGGTCCTGGAAGCGGGAGTGGGCACAAGCTCGGATGGACACGAGATCTACCTAGGTTCAGGGCTCTCCTAAGAGATGAAACCCCTACTCCTGCCCTGCGGGGTCTCCGCATGATCACTATGAAGCAAAGAGTACAATGGCGCTCCTAGAGCTGTTCGGCCGGAGGAGGAAGAAGGGCGAGGCTAGCTCTCTCCTCTCCCTGGCTGTGGTGTGTATAGAACTGAGGTGGAACATGAGAGGAACCCTTTGCATGGGTGTGGCCTGGGGGGTTTTATAGGCTAACCCCCCAGGGGTACAATGGTAATATAGCCGGGTGGTAGGCCCCGGCTGTCAGCGTCTATGGGGGCCGGGTTCTCCGTCGGCTGTTGGGGCCCGCCTCTGCTGGGCCCTGCCGGCTGCCGAGGAACCGGCCGACAGATGGGGCCCGCCGCCTGCGGGCCCCGCTGACGACTCTTCACTGTGGCACTGTCCGCGCCGACGGAGGCCGTGTCGGGCGCGCCATGGCTACAGCGCCGCGTCGGGCGGGTCGGCGGCCGCCGGGCGGTGCCTACTGTAGCCATACGGCCGTGATTTGGGGGAGGCATGGCGCACTGTGGCCATGCCCCAGCTTGTCGCCTGGTCGGGCTCAGACTCCGAGGGAAGGGGCGGGCCGCCAGCTAGAAGCCGGCCCGTACCCACGCCGCCCTCGGAGAGCGCGCCGTCTTCTGGTGGCCAGCTGTATGGCACCAGCCGGCTCTGGGAGCCCATCGTGAGACCTACCGGCCTGAGGGTCCTGGCTTGCCCCGATGCCTTGAAATGTTGTTAAGTGCGGGTGAGGCCACCCGGGGTCTATCCCCCCGACACCGCTGCACCTCCGTCCTCTCCTGATTGCCATGATTTTAGCCCATGATTTTCATTTGATTGATGTTCTGAAGATGCTTACTCAAGTCCAGGTCTCCAATGATGTGCAGAACTCTTGCAGGCACCCTTGTCATTGCAAAAATTAAGACAAAGCTATGAAGGGGCCTACATCGTAATGAAGGGGCAGGGTGCAAAAGGAAGCGTACCTTTTCTTGATCTCCTAAATATGTATGCTGATCTCTTTCAGCCATTTCTCCTCTACCTCTTATTTCCACTGTTGCGATTGTTTAAATCTATTAACAGAATTTGAGGCTCAACTTGCTTCTTTACAGAACCATGGGAGCGGAAGAGTGGATATGGGAAAGTGGCAAACACAAGTGCTATGAATCTGTTCTTGCACTAATATCATGTCATCCTAAATGTGAAATCTAGCTAAATGAACTAAATTTCTCATATCGAAAGAGTCAAGAAGGGAAGTTACCCAATATTATGTTAGGCACTTTGTCATGGTTCGTCCTCGTAAGCTTTTATACATGGCCATTGGTATGCATTTCATCTCTTTGTTATGGAGGGAATTCTCTCCCCGATCTTTTCCATTTGATGTAATTCATATGGTTATATACACTGGTTTGGTGGTTGAAATTAGGAGTCCTAAATATACTTAACTCTGTTGCTCGTTACGTATTATCATGCAGAACGTCTTGCCATAATGCAACTATGTATACAATCATATGATAGTTCGTCCTGATGTTTACACTCACATGATGGTTCCTTTAGTGTTGTAATTGAAGTTACTCATCAGTGTCTTGGTTATACTGAAGTTTGCCATCTTTCTGAAATATATGTAGTTGACTGTTGCAAGGACGCGAACCATATTACAGTTTCAAGAAAAAATTCACTTAGGATATTATCATCGGGTTTGAAGGAAAGATGTTGCATGGCCCTCTTGTTTCAGTTATGTCCTGGTAGTGATTCAGAGGGCACTGACATCAAAGGTAATGAATCTCCATTTTGGTTTTTGGTATTTATCTCAAGTATATAATAAATTGTTGGGTTCCTCCAATTTTCTTTGTTGTTATGTTTCTGAATACACTCTCCGTTCCCCAGTTCTGTAAGGATATGCAATTTTGGCTGATGGCCTCGTGGCTGATTGCAGCTTGACAGAACGCAGTTTCATCTATAAATATGATCTGAGAGTTAGCTTGTTTGCTCGTTGACTCATGATATGTTCTTTTCCTTTTAAATTGATTTTTGATCAGTAGTAGATAAACCATGTCCAAGATTGGGAGATTAACTAAAGAGCTAGGCTGAGGTTTCACCGCTCAGTCTATCAGTAGAAACAATATTGTTTGGTTTATACAATGGTTACCTGAAAAATTCATCTTCCTCTTTGCAAATATTACATGATAAGTAATGGGACAGCTATCTTTAATTCTTTCATGGCAATCAGGCTAAGTGCATACAAGAGCGCACACCTCTGCCTTAGGAGTAAGAGGCGTGTGACATGGGTTTTAGTTTCTAATAGAGACACAAAATATGTCTATTTCGCTCTTTAGATAATTGTTTTTTATTGTGTGTGCACGTTGCACACTTATGTCTTGACTATGAATGGAAATGCACAAAGCAAATGCATTATGACCCGATGTTTTAATTTATAGGATCGAGGCTTCTTCTTGTGTCCGCACGAAAGCGAAGTTGTACCGATTGCCAGTGGAAGGAGCGGGGCACATGTACATTAAGCTTGGATGTAATCTGCTTTAAAATATTTTTAAGGGAATGCATTACAGCATGCAGCAAGTTCAGACCAAGAAAACTGGTATTGCGTTTGGCCTGTTGCATTTATTCCTTGGGCTGGTGGATGGATAGGAAGTGGGATTATATCAACGCAATGATGCACCTAAAAGTTAGGCCTACCAATCGTTAAATATATGCATAGCTGCCTGGTTTAGCTCTGCTCCAATTTTTGGCTTACCCTGATTGTTTTTATTATCTGTCTCATAACTTAATTGATTTCTTGGTTCTCACCTAGGCATTCTGATTCTCTCATCAAATCTTTCCCTTTTGATGTGTGACATCTGTAACTAGCTACTACAGATGTATTACTACATGTTATCACTATGTTGAAGTTTTCTTAAATTCTAATGTTGTGTCCATGAGTTGGGTCACTTCTGCCGGGCCTTCTTGTTGGTAATATACTGGTGCTTTTTGTGCAGGATTATTTGGTGTAGCAAGAATGATAGAGTTCTAGGCCGGAGCAAACAAATGGACTGGGAAATAGCTGCCTTATGAACCAAAACTGAATACTGAAATTAGGATTTTTGAGAGTTCAGATGAGATAGTAACAGATCTGGCTGAGTATATTTCACAAGTTTCAGAAATCTCTGTTAAAGAAAGTGGATACTTCGCTATTGTCATGTCTGGAGCGCCACTTGTCAGTTTTTTGGGGTTAATGATTTTTTCTATTATTTGCTAGCTATTTGCCATATTTGTTTTTGCACACGAATTTTCAATACAGTGTGCATTATTGCATCTGAAGTATCCTATTTTTAATTTTTGAAAAGGAAACTTAGTGAAATGACGTATATATCCTGCTCTGATGAACGTGATGTTGCAAAGAACCATGCAGATAGTAAATATAAGTTACTTGATAAGAAAGGTTAGTTTGAAATATGTGGTCATTGGGAGTTCAGAAAATGTGGCAGATTTTTTCTTCAGGTTATGCGCTTTGCATGGTCATCTATCTGTTGCGATGTCTGCATTCTAAAATCATATTTAGATGATGTGATTACTTCAGATATTTGGTGCTGGTGACTGGTCGCATTCTGTATCTATTGGTGGCTGATCATCAGATTTTCTAAGTCTTCCCGTTGCTTACCCAAAAAAATCATACGAAGAGTAGTCGGATTTGTGGCAGTTCTTGTGCAACATTCCTGTAAATATGCTCGCAGAGTTCCTTCCATGGCTCTCAGCTTCTGTTTCATCTGACAAGCATCAAGATATATATTTTTGACCATGGAGCATCGATCAAGATATTCGTAACTGCTTCCTGAAGAGAAACTTCTTAAGCAGGTCTCACAATTGTGCCTCTTTACAGTTTATGGCAATAACTTGCTTGATGTCTTGTTAACTTTGAGTTTTAAAATTTGTGAAGGTTGTATTCACTTGGATCGAAGAAACAGACGCAAAGTTGTGTTCTCCGACAAGGTGTCTCGGGGCTTTGCCAGCTGCCAGTGCTATGAATATAATCTGCTGCATCATTGCTAGCTTTCCTATGTTTGGGTTGTTTCTGCCATCAACTGGTTCTGAATAATTGTTTTATGTAACACTTGCTTGGATATGGTTCATACTTTCTAACTTCTGAGAAAAGCTAATATGCTTTTGCATTATGGCAACTTCTCTTTCATAAAGAAAGGCCAATTTATTCATGTTTGATATGCATTCATACATAGAAGGCATTGGACCCATGAGCCTTACTGCCATTGATAAATGATACCATGTAGTGATATATTCACACAAGCTGACCAAACACAAGCTAGCAAAAAAGAGCAGAGAAGGGGTGCACACAACCTGGCACCGCCCATAGCACCCATCAGGTTAACAAGTTTTTGCTTGCATCACATTTTTGTGCTTTGTTAGGCACTTTATCTTGCACTGTTCTATATTAGAGAGTTCAGATTATTTTTCCAGGCAGTGTACAGATGTGGATTATACTGTACTTACTGCTTATCATCATCTATATGACCATAATATACTTTTGTACAGGATCGGATGTATGGGAGGTGCGACACGATTTTGCAAGTACAGACATAAAAATGCAGTATGTTTGATTATTTTATTATTGTACCTTTCCTTTTTCTGTTCAGGTGGATCTAAATATATTCCAGACAGAGGAATTATTTAGGGACTAAAGGTAATATGTCTGATAAAGCATAACTGCACTTGTTCTGCTATCTTCTGCAGTATATTTTGTTACGAAGATTGAAAACATAATATTGGTAGAAATAATTTCCATTTGTTTGCCATGAACCTTGCAGTTGGCTTGCTTCTGCACTAGGGAAATGCTTGCATTAGATCATCAAAGTTAATTACTATTATATCAGTATCTACATATTAAATGCTTCTATAGTGATTGAACAACTCTCATTAATAGATGTAGCCATAGAACAGAAGGCATTTTTTTACTCTCAATTGTAATGATGGCGTCTATAGTGGCTGGGCTCGACGAGATCCTCCCCAACCTGACCCCTCATTCTTCCTTTTCTAGATGACGCAGGTGCTCCTCGCCTCTTGCCCCACCCCCCCGAAAGGTCACAAGCTGCCATCTTTAATATCTTTTGTCGGTAGGTTGAGATTTGTGCCGCCTATGAATATTATCATTTTTATTTATTTCTAATATGGACACCTCTGTATGATCTAAGTCTTAACTATGTACTGTTGATTTATGGCATGGTGATTGATTTCGATTGCATGGGAATTCTGGGGAGAGCAGTGGAAAAGCTATGGGGAACTTGTGTGTTACTGGCGCCAGCAGTAAGGATTTCTTTTAAGCTTCTCTTTGCTTCTCCTTAATAATTGGACCTGCCTGCTATGCATAATGAATTTTGATATTTTGATGCTATTATACTGATGCAAGCATTGTTGTTTCTAGTGGCTGTAAGGATTTCCTTTGGGCATATTTTCTTCTAGCTTAATTAGTCTGGATCGTTGCTTTTATAAACAAGATTCAGACTGTTCCTTGTATTAGCAAAAATCAGATAAGAATTGAATTATTGTACTTAAAAGACAACCTGAATGTCTTATGTTGCAAAAGCAGATGCTCTACATTTCCTTTCACCTCCTGTTTGGCCAAAGCAACTACCTATTGTGGTCTTTTGATGATGTACTGGCTGTGTAAGAGTTGCTGTTGCCGCAGGCTGATCAAAGCGGGAATAGAGCCAGAAGGCCGTCGAGGCACCACCTTCTCCTGTGGAGCGGACAACCTTGGAGTCGCCGCAGACAACCTTCAAGTGTAGCATCGAAGTTGATACAAGACAAGGAGGAAGGCCCAAATCAGCCGGCAGATGTGCCGGCTGCTGCGACTGGCAGTGCTCTGGGCGCGCAAGGGTAGCGCGGTACTCCTGGTCAAGACACTGCATCACAACCGTGGGCCGCGCCGGCCTCGGCCGCAGGCACAACGATTGGCTGCACTATGGCGGACAGGGATTCTCAATCGACGAGACGCCGGCGAGCGTTGGCTTGGTGGGGCTGGCGGAGAGTGATGGGGATGCCGGAGTGGATGTGACGACTTACATTGGTTGTTTATTTACTGAATTTGGTTCACTTTTGGATAAGCCATGCATCAGCTATACATGTATATGTGCTATAAATCAGCACTAAAACCATTGGAAAGGGCGGGAGCTTACCTGGCACCGCACAGCTGCCGTTTCAGGCGGCGCGCCATGGGGGCGCCCCAACCGCTAGTGTGCTTGAATGGTTACTAGGGTGGTCGTAACCTTGTCCACCACGGATCAAACTCAATGTTGACACCATGTGTGTTTTGTTAAGGCAAAATGTTCTTTTGATGAGAGGGGACATTCCCCTCGATAGCGAGGTGCATGTGACGAATTCATGAACTGTCGTCTTAGAATCGATGCGCTTATGTTTGCGTATCAGTTGAGAAAGAATTATCAACATCGATATCATCAATTGATACTACTATGTATAGCACGAAAAATATTTTCATAATATTTAATTATTATTTTTTATAAAACAAGATATTTCAGAAAATAAATGATGACCATATCGTATTAAAGACTGTGGTTGGATGGTTAGAGGGACTGTGGTATCCTCAGTCCACCAGGGTTCAAGTCCTGGTGCTCGCATTTATTTCTGAATTTATTTCAGGATTTTCGGCGATGCGCATTCAGTGGGAGGAGACGTTCCCGTCGATGACGAGGTGCCTACGGCGACTTCGTAAATTTCAAGATGATATGCCGGCTCAGTCTTTCGAATGTGCTCATAGGGGTAGGGTGTGCGTGTGAGCGTTCATAGGCTGAGTGTATGCGCGTGTATATGAGCGCTTGAGTCTGTACTGTGTTAAAAAAAAAGACTACGTCAAAATAAAACATACTAGTATCAATTTGCTGTAATAAATCAAAATATCTCGTTTCTTGTATGGTATCTCAATAATAATTGATTTGGTTGGCCTCCAACATCTGAATAAAATCTCCATATAAAGTCTCATCAATTTTATTTATACGCACTATATCAATTAGTAGCCGCAGTGATATAGCCTGCTCATTTATGGCATATCTCGGCATAATTATTTTTCCATATATTTCCGCAAGGTGTATTAGTCGACCTCTCTATAAATAGCCTCACGCCATTGTACACACCGCATCAATCATCAATTCAGGAGAAAAAACAAGAGAGAAGAAAAGATAATTAGGGATAGCGATCACTCATCTCATGGCGATCTTCAAGAGGAACACCACCGCGATGACCTTGGCCGCCCTCGCCGTCATGGCCGCCGTCCTCTCCTCGTGTTGCCTCGCAGACATCTCCGGTACGCCCGCCACCCATCTCCTCTTTTGATCACTTAACAATTTCACATGCATTTTGCATCTGAAGTTCTGAAATCTGAAGGAGGATACATGTAGTTACATCTTTTTGGCATGCAGAGGGAGAGAGATGCTTTCCGCCTATCTCGGGGCCGGACTGCAACCTGAGGCACTGCCGGAAGCTGTGCGGGGAGAAGTCGAGAGCACACTGCTACATGGCGTTGGCCGACGTCCAGCCCATGGGGGTAACCGCCTGCTGCTGCTCTCCGCTCAAGCGCGCGAAGACTGCTCCTGCTGTCTTGTAAACTTCGTTGGAACGATGAAGAAATCAATAATCTAAGAAATTTTTTGATGGCATGCATGTGTTACGTGTGTCTTTAGTTTAGCACTTTGATGAGTTCAGGGACGTGAGATTTCTCCTTTTCGGCTAATTGCACCCTCTCTGTCATTCTTCCTTTCAACAGAGATTCAAAATGGCATGTCTCTAGCACAAAATTGACATCACATCATATTGCTCGTTTTATCCTGGCATGACGATTTCGTGTTGGTTATTTCGGATCCCAACGAAACAGATTAAATTTCGCGATTTTTAGAAACTTCGCTCTGAATTTCACCAAATAAAAATCAAATGGAAACTTTGTTTTGATGTCACGCATATGTGACGTTCTTTAGCACCGTCGAGTTAGGGGCGTGTCCTTTTCAGCCATTTGTATTCTCTATGTAATTCTTTGTGTCAACAAAAGTTCAAAATCGCATGTCTCTAGCACAAAGTTAACGTCACATCATATTGTTCGTTTTATCCTATTTCTTGAGAAAACTTCCAATCTATTCTTGCAAGATCCATCGAAGACATGCCTCCACATGCCCTTCGATGATGCTAGACACATCACCGAAAGGACGGGACTTGCGTACGCCCCTCCTGTGCGCTTTCTTCCCTTGGAGCATTTCTAGCAGACCCCGCAAAAGTTGACCCTTAAAAACACGTATAAGGGGCACTGTAAACCATTTTTACGGTGCGAAACTGCCTCGGATAGAGCAGACCCCGTAAATAAAACTGTATCCCATTGTAGGACTTTTTTTTTCTTTTTTCCCTTCTTCCTCCCTCCCGGCAGAGCCTGTCTCCGGCCACAGCGTGCCTCGCCCTGGCACCCCGGCTCGCCCCGGCGCCGCCCGCCTCGCCCCCGCCTTGCCCCGGCGCCGCCCGCCCCGACCGCGCGCTCCCTGGCGTGCCTTCCCGTCCCCGATTGAGTCTGGCACCGTCCAACGCTGCGCGCGCGCTCCCCGGCGCCCCCCGGCGTGGCCGCGCGAGCTCCCCCCATTGCATGCGACCCGTCCCCCTCCCCTCGCCCTTCTCCGGCGCCGCCCCGCCCTCATTCGGGCCGCCGGTGTCCTGCTCCGCCCTGCCCGTGGACAGCCTCGCCTCGGCAGTGGAGGTCGAGCCGGCTGCAATTCGGACCGGCGGCGGCAAATTCCGGCGTGCGGCGGCTTCTTCCGACATGCGGCGACAGATTCCGGTGAGTTCCGAGTATATTCTGGCCAGTTCCGCGGCGGCGCGTCTGCTCCGACGAGGTTTGACCGGTTTACGGGCTGAACTGTATACTGCCTTCGAAACTACACATATGCGGTTCTCGCTGATGAATTTTCCGTGCCCTTTAAAAAATTTAAGGGTCGATCGAACTTTACGGGATCTGCTGGGGACCGTTTTTTCGACTGAAACTGTAAACGCATGACCGCTTTTGCGGGGTGAGATGCTCTTACCCCTTCTTCTATCGAGCGAACAGCAAAATCAATTGGCAAGCCTGGAGAGCTGTGCCTCGCCGTTAACGCCACTGTATGGATGTGCATGTGAGGAACGACGAGCTTAGGACCCGGCACGGCCGCCAAGCTGGCGCCGGCGACCATGGGGGATTCAGTTGCCCCTGGCCTGTACCTGTGCGCCTAGCTCGGCCACGCCGGCTGAAGTGCAGCAGCTGATGTTGCCGCTTTGTAGGATGCACGCTGGTCTGGACAGCTTCTCCTCGTTGCCGTTGCCGTGCAGTTCTTAGATGTGGTAACTCTCATCATGGTTGTTGGACTCGGTGTACTGATTGTCCGGCGGCATGTGAACGAGTTAGTAGAGCAGCTCGAGCAGGTGGAGGTGCTTGGCAATGTCGAACTGCCTCCCTGAGCTCGAGATGCAAGGGCGAACTAAGCGATGAGGGCATCGGGCCTTATGCCGATGGGGCAGAGGAGCCGCTGCACGCTGATGTCCGCGAGCCTGTACAGCTCATTTCATACAAGGTTGGGGACAGGCAGTCGACTGTTCATAGGGCAGAAGGTGATGAACTGGAGCGCGTACACCTCCCAACTGTGCGGCTGCACCTGCATGTGCTCCATCGCTGGTCGTCTCTCGCGGTCTTCCATTGATTTTTTTGTTGCGATGTTTTTTTTTGGAAAGATATAAGTTGGGGACAGAAAAAAAAAGGAGGACAGTTGATGGATGCGGGCGCACGGATGAGCGCACAAGAGGGGCGCAGGCAAGCCCCGTCCTCACGAGGCTAGACGGGAAGAACCTTATTCACGTCACCTCAGAGCAACTCCAACGCGCCGACCCAAACGGATGACGTTTTTGTCCGACTTTTGTTCGTTTGGGTCGACCGCCCGCTCGGCGTCCGCTCCGTTTGAGATTTGGGTCGGCAGTCCGCCCAACGCGCCGACCCATTTCATGTCCGCACGTAATTTGTAAAAAAGGCCCGCGGCCATAGATCATGCCAGCGGCCATGTCGTCTCATGTCGGCACCATGCCAGCGCCGGCATACAATGCCAGCTTCAAAAAACACAACAGAGTTAATGCTGGCGCACTCGCCAGTGGCCGGCACACATGCCAGCACACAAAAAGGGGTGGGACTTAAGTTCGAGCACGCCATCGCGGCCCCGTGGTCATGCCAGCACACCTGCCGGCATACAAAAAAAGGATGGCGCTCGCCGCCATAGATCACTCGTCGTCGAACTTGAGCATGTCGGCCTGCATCTTCTCGAACCACGGCCTCTTCCTTGGCGACACGGTGTTGAGATCCACCTTCATGATCTCCACCCCGGTCATCATGCTCGCGAGAGCCATTTCTTTCGCCTTGGTCTTGGCGTTGGCGGCCTCGATCTCTAGCATCTTGGCTTGCTTCTCCGCCTCCATCTCAAACATCTTGGCTTGCTTCTCCGCATCCATCTCAAGCCTCCTCCTTTGGATCTCCATGAAGGCGTTCATTTGTTCTTCTTTGGATCGCCGGCGCTCCTCCTCCCTTGAGTCCTTCTTGCTCATCATGCCCTCCACGCTTGCGATCAAGGCGTTCGACGCCGCATCCCGCTTGTCCTCCTTCTTGGAGTTGGTCTTCCCCCGCGGTCGTGCCTTCTCGCCGTCCCCAACCTCCTCCACGGCTTGCTTCCCCCCACGTGACTTGAGGGCGGCATATTGCGCCTTGAACTTCTCCTCGTCTTTGATGACCCTAAAACAATGGGAGAGGTTGAAGAACTTGCCATTGTGTTGGACCTTGAATGCCTCCAAAGCTTGATATGCCTACAAATGTATTTCATGCAAGCATATTGGCAAATGGATATGGAAATGGACACGCAAGCATAAACGGAATGACACAAAAGAGGGCCGCTTGCTAGCATACCATGTCTTGCATGCCGATGCCGCTCACGGGGCGTGCCTTGATGCTCTCAAGAGTGGCACAAAACTTGTTGCATTCTTGTTGGATCACCCTCCATCGCTTCGAAATGGACACCCACCTGCGCGTGCTTTGGATTTGGTACGGCGGAAACTTCTTGCGCTCATGGAACTCACGGTGGACACGAATCCAAAGGGTTGATGCCTTTTGTTCGACGCTGACCTTGGGGTCTTGCCCAATGTCCCTCCAACACCCACAAAGAAGCTTGTCCTCGGACGCCGTGTATGCCTTCGTCCGCTTGCTCTTGCGCTTCGGCTTCGCCCCGGCGGCTTGGTTGGCGAGCTCGTCCTCAAACAAATGCTCCTCTTCGATGTCGCACTCATCCTCTTCCTCTTGCCCATAGTCCTCCGGAAACTCGTGGTCGAGTGGGAAGCCGTCCAGGTCCAGGACGACCTGATCATGCATGAAGGCCACCTGATCTTGATCAAAGATGGACGGCGTGAACGCCCCTCGGCCGTACTGGCTTTGTGTCTCTTCAGGGTCGTAGCCGGCCCCGGCGGCACCGCTAGCGGCCGCCGCACCACCCTCGAAGATGATGTGTTGCATGTACTCGTCCTCGCCGGAGGCCGGCATTCCGTCGAACATGTTGCGTGCGCCCGGCAGCACGTCGGCTGGCATCTGCCGCGCGTGTTTCCTCGTGCCTCCGGATGACGAGCCACCAGCCACCGGTGTGGCGTTGAGGTCGATGGGCGCGGGCGCGGGCGTGGAAGGCGCCACCACGCTCACCTCGGGCGAGCACTCCCCGGAGAGGCGGGAGGCCTGCGGGTAGATGTGGAAGCCCGATATCGGCTACATCACCGACGCGCGGGGTGAGTCGGGCAGCACCATCCGAGGGAACGCGGATGAGCCGGTGCTGGCAGCGGCCACGGCGGCGTTGATGAGGCCGTGCTGGCTAGGGTTTAACCCCATCATAAATAGCGCCTCCCTCGTTGCCGCCGCGACACGGGCGTTGGTGACCTCCTGCTACGCGGCGGCGGCGACGGCGGCCGCCACGATGGCTTCGTCCCTTGCGTCCGCCGCGTGTCTCCGGTCCTTTCTCTTCGCCGACTCCCTTGCCCGCTGTTCGGACGTCAACTTCTTCTTCGGCTTGGACGCGGCGGCGGTCTTGCGGGGGGCGCGAGGATTGCCCTTGCCGGAGGAGGCGAGGGAGGTGAGGCCGGTGGCGGCGTCGAGGTCGTCGTCCATGGTGGGCGGCGGGAGCGCGCGGCGGGCGGGAGGGTTTTTGGGGGAAATGGAGGGAAATGGTGGAGGCTGCCACCTACTAGCGGGCCAGGAGGGGAGAAGGCGAGCGCGCGCGTCCGTCTCGTGTCCGCGCCGACGCAAACCCAGCTAAAAAATGGGTCGGGAATGGGTCGGCAGGCGGACGAAAAGCGGACGCGCGTCTGTTTGGGACGGCGCGTTGGGCCGACTTTTGTGTCCATGCCGACCCAAATGGACGCCCGCGGACGAAATGGGTCGCCCCGTTGGAGTTGCTCTCACTGCCTTGTCTTGCTAAGACACAAACCTTAAACAAACTTATAAGAACACCTAAAAATGGAGGAAGACTGAAGAAGAGGAGGCGGTAGCTGTGCACGCTATGGATTTGTTCGTTTTATCCTGACATAATGATTTCATATTGGTTATTTCGAACCCCAACAAAATGGATAAATTTGTGTCTTTCAGAAAATTCTTTCAGAATTTCACAAACAAATAAAAGAAAAGAAAAGAGAATAAAAAATCTTACTTACACCGAGTCGAATCTTGTGTGCCACACTGCATGCATGCTCTAGCTACTAGGGTAAACATACTGCAACACAACTTACCCGCAAAAAACAAAAAGACCGCAACACAACTTATTCACCGTTGCAAGTATAGAGGGGTTGATGTGTACTGTTATAGCCCAATCAAAATACCTACTAGATAGGGGGCGCGGCTTGCCGCGTGTTGCCCTCCAACGACTGGCCTCGAGAAATGAGAATCAATTGGAAAAAGGGTTGATTTTGGTGTGGTAGAGCCTCTGTGAGCACATAATTTTAAATCGTGCCAATAAAAGTTCAAACTTAGTAAGGAGATAATAGCAACACATCAACTGGGAGGTTTATATTTCATGGGAGGACATACTAAGCATGATGCACTTCAGTACTACATCGACATATCTAAAAAAAGCATCAAAATGAAAGTTGAATTCATATGTTACATGTGATACGATTGAAATAGAAGCCTGCCTTCTAACACTTGTAAAGACAGTTGGCACCTGCAGAAGGGTAGTCACGGCGCATTTGGATTGTGACATTTCATGTAGTTCATATGGAAAATGTTTTTTTGAGAGCACCTTATACATGCCAGTTTGTTTTTAGGCTTTGAGAAATAGAGTCTTGCATGCACTGGGCTGAGACTTTGATATTTTAGAATCCAAGTTTTACAGTGGTTGGGCTTTTTTGGAGCCGTTCGTTGCTCAAAATCTAACGGCAGACAGATACGTAGTACTGGGTAGTACTCGGATCAAAGTATTCGAAAGTACTAGAACTAGTAGGGCCGGTACTAATGACAATGTGGGGACATATTTTAATCTAGGGGCATTTTAGTCATAGGAAAATTTCAACCCCCCCCCCCCCGCCGCCGCCGCCCTCTCATCCAATGCAGAACCGCCGCCAGGGCCCTCTCCTCTTCCATCGCCATTAGACAACCGTTGTCATCTCCTTCCCACTCCTGCATTCCAGATCCACCGGAGCCATCTCCTCCTTCTCGCCACCGCAACTTTGCTCGTCTCCTCTTCCACATCCACCCCCCCCCCCCCCCTCTCCCAACCAAGCCAGAACCTCGATGGACCAGATCGCCGGCGGCAATAAGGCCAACTTTACCATGCTGATTGCTACTTCTTGAGCTTGCGTTGGTTTTTCCCTTGAAGAGGAAAGAGTGATGCAGCAAAGTAGAGATAAGTATTTCCTTCAGTTTGAGAACCAAGGTATCAATCCAATAGGAGACAACGCACAAATCACCGAATACCTACACAAACAATCAAACAACTTGCACCCAACGCGATAAAGGGGTTGTCAATCCCTTCACGGTTATTTGCAAAAGTGAGATCTGATAGAGATAGGTAAAACTAAACAAAAGATAAAGTAAATATTTTTGGGTTTTTTGGTTTATAGATCCGAAAATAAAAGATTGCAAAATAGTAGATCGGAAAGTAATATGATGAAAAATAGACCCGGGGGCCATAGGTTTCACTAGAGGCTTCTCTCAAGATAGAAAATATTACGGTGGGTGAACAAATTACTGCCGAGCAATTGATAGAAAAGCGCAACGTTATGACGATATCTAAGGCAATGATCATGAATATAGGCATCACGTCCGTGTCAAGTAGACCGAAACGATTTTGCATCTACTACTATTACTCCACACATCGATCGCTATCCAGCATGCATCTAGAGTATTAAGTTCATAAAGAACGGAGTAACGCATTAAGCAAGATGACATGATGTAGAGGAATTAACTCAAGCAATATGATGAAAACCCCATCTTTTTATCCTCGATGGCAACAATACAATACGTGCCTTGCTGCCCCTACTGTCACTGGGAAAGGACACCTCAAGATTGAACCCAAAGCTAAGCACTTCTCCCATTGCAAGAAAAACCAATCTAGTTGGCCAAACCAAACCGATAGTTCGAAGAGAATTACAAAGATATCAAATCATGCATATAAGAATTCAGAGAAGATTCAAATAATATTCATAGATAAGCTGATCATAAATCCACAATTCATCGGATCTCGGCAAACACACCGCAAAAAAGTATTACATCGAATAGATCTCCAAGAACAACGAGGAGAACATGGTATTGAGAATCAAAGAGAGAGAAGAAGCCATCTAGCTACTAGCTATGGACCCGTAGGTCTGAGGTAAACTACTCACGCTTCATCGGAAGGGCAATGGTGTTGATGTAGAAGCCCTCTGTGATCGAATCCCCCTCCGGCAGGACGCCGGAAAAGGCCCCTAGATGGAATCTCACGGGTACAGAAGGTTGCGGCGGTGGAAAAGTATTTTCGTGGATGTCTCTGGTGGTTTGGGCATATAAGAGTATATATAGGCGAAAGAATTAGGTCAGGAGGTGCACGAGGGGCCCACAAGGGTGGGGGGCGCGCCCTACCCCCCTGGGCGCGCCCTCCGTCCTTGTGGCCGCCTCGTGGCTCCTCCGACTTCATCTCCAAGTCTCCTGGTTTCCTTCTGGTCCAAGAAAGATCATCGCGAAAGTTTTATTCCGTTTGGACTCCGTTTGGTATTCCTTTTCTGCGAAATTCAAAAACAAGGAAAAAACAGAAACTGGCACTGGGCTCCAGGTTAATAGGTTAGTCCCAAAAATAATATAAAATAGCATATTAATGCATATAAAACATCCAAAACAGATAATATAATAGCATGGAACAATCAAAAATTATAGATACGTTGGAGACGTATCAAGCATCTCCAAGCTTAATTCCTGCTCGTCCTCGAGTAGGTAAATGATAAAAACAAAATTTTTGATGTGGAATGCTATCTAACATATTTATCCATGTAATTTCTTTATTGTGGCATGAATGTTCAGATCCGTATGATTCAAAACAAAAGTTTAATATTGACATAAAAACAATAATACTTCAAGCATACTAACAAGATAATTATGTCTTCTCAAAATAACATGGCCAAAGAAAGCTTATCCCTACAAAATCATATAGTCTGGCTATGCTCCATCTTCATCACACAAAGTATTTAAATCATGCACAACCCCGATGACAAGCCAAGCAATTGTTTCATACTTTTGGTGTTCTCAAACCTTTTCAACTTTCACGCAATACATGAGTGTGAGCCATGGACATAGCACTATAGGTGGAATAGAAGGTGGTTGTGGAGAAGAGAAAAAGAAGGAGATAGTCTCACATCAACTAGGCGTATTAACGGGCTATGGAGATGCCCATCAACAGATATCAATGTGAGTGAGTAGGGATTGCCATGCAACGGATGCACTAGAGCTATAAGTTTATGAAATCTCAAAAAAGAAACTAAGTGGGTGTGCATCCAACTCGCTTGCTCACGAAGACCTAGGGCAATTTGAGGAAGCCCATCATTGGAATATACAAGCCAAGTTCTATAATGAAAATTCCCACTAGTATATGAAAGTGACAACATAGGAGACTCTATCATGAAGATCATGGTGCTACTTTGAAGCACAAGTGTGGTAAAAGGATAGTAACATTGCCCCTTCTCTCTTTTCTCTCTTTTTTTTTCTTCTCTTTTTTTTTATTTGGGCCTTCTCTCATCATTTTTTTTGGCCTCTTTTATTTTTTTTATTTTTCGTCCGGAGTCTCATCCCGACTTGTGGGGGAATCATAGTCTCCATTATCCTTCTCCTCACATGGGATAATCTCTAATAATGAAGATCATCACACTTTTATTTACTTACAACTCAAGAATTAGAACAAAATATGACTCTACATGAATGCCTCCGGCGGTGTACCGGGATGTGCAATGGATCAAGAGTGACATGTATGAAAGAATTATGAACGGTGGCTTTGCCACAAATACGATGTCAACTACATGATCATGCAAAGCAATATGACAATGATGGAACGTGTCATAATAAACGGAACGGTGGAGAGTTGCATGGCAATATATCTCGGAATGGCTATGGAAATGCCATAATAGGTAGGTATGGTGGATGTTTTGAGGAAGGTATATGGTGGGTGTATGGTACCGGCGAAAGTTGCGCGGCACTAGAGAGGCTAGCAATGGTGGAAGGGTGAGAGTGCGTATAATCCATGGACTCAACATTAGTCATAAAGAACTCACATACTTATTGCAAAAATCTATTAGTTATCGAAACAAAGTACTACACGCATGCTCATAGGGGGATAGATTGGTAGGAAAAGACCATCGCTCGTCCCCGACCGCCACTCATAAGGAAGACAATCAATAAATAAATCATGCTCCGACTTAATCACATAACGGTTCACCATACGTGCATGCTACGGGAATCACAAACCTTAACACAAGTATTTGTCAAATCCACAATTACTCACTAGCATGACTCTAATATCACCATCTTTATATCTCAAAACAATCAGAAGGAATCAAACTTCTCATAGTATTCAATGCACTTTATATGAAAGTTTTTATTATATCCCTCTTGGATGCCTATCATATTAGGACTAAATTTATAACCAAAGCAAATTACCATGCTGTTTAAAGACTCTCAAAATAATATAAGTGAAGCATGAGAGTTCAATAATTTCTATAAAATAAAACCACCGCCGTGCTCTAAAAAGATATAAGTGAAGCACTAGAGCAAAATTGCCTAGCTCAAAAGATATAAGTGAAACATATAGAGTATTCTAATAAATCACGATTCATGCGTGTCCCTCTCAAAAGGTGTGTACAGAAAGGATGATTGTGGTAAACTAAAAAGCACAGACTCAAATCATACAAGACGCTCCAAGCAAAACACATATCATGTGGTGAATAAAAATATAGCCTCAAGTAAAGTTGCCGATAGACGAAGACGAAAGAGGGGATGCCTTCCGGGGCATCCCCAAGCTTAGGCTCTTGGTTGTCCTTGAATATTACCTTGGGGTGCCTTGGGAATCCCCAAGCTTAGGCTCTTGCCACTCCTTATTCCATAGTCCATCAAATCCTTACCCAAAACTTGAAAACTTCACAACACAAAACTCAACAGAAAATCTCATAAGCTCCGTTAGTATAAGAAAATAAATCACCACTTTGGTACTGTTGTGAACTCATTCTTTATTTATATTGGTGTAATATCTACTGTATTCTAACTTTTCCATGGTTCATACCCCGATACTACCCATAGATTCATCAAAATAAGCAAACAACACAAAGAAAACAGAATCTGTCAAAAACAGAACAGTCTGCGAAGATCCGAATTGTTCTAAAACTTTTGTAACTCCAAAAATTCTGAAAAATTAGGACAACAGAGTAAATTTGTATATCAATCTCGTATAAAAAATTCAGGGTTTTTCAACGCTTCAGTGAATTATTAAACTCTGAGACTGGACACAAAAGTTTCTGTTTTTCAGCAAGATCAAATCAACTATCACCATAAGCCATCCCAAAGGTTTTACTTGGCACAAACACTAATTAAAACATAAAACCACATGTAATCAGAGGCTAGATGAATTATTTATTGGAAAACAGAACCAAAAAAGCAAAAGCAAAAATAAAATTGGGTTGCCTCCCAACAAGCGCTATTGTTTAACGCCCTTAGCTAGGCATAAAAACACGAATAGATCTAGGTATTATCATCTTCTCCCTTTTGGTAGTAAAGAGAGAATTTCTTGTCTAGAGCACTTATCTTTCTATTTTGTGTAAGTACGTGGCCATTAATGGTAGAAGAAAGATTAAGCACACTTTGAAAATTTGCATCTAAACTAGCCTTCATCTCTTTAATTATTTCATTTTGATAAAAGCACATAAGAGTAGTAGATTCAACATTTTCACCTTTGGAGTGCCCAAATATAGTTTTCATCTTTTCATAAGTATCAATGGCATCCCCTTCAAGAAAACCATTTTCAATATAGAATCCAAAACTTGCTTAAAAGAAGGGGGTAAACTAACATAAAAGCTTTTCAAGTATATCTCAATATGATATTGGGGCACATAGCTAGCTCGGATCCTCAACAGCCTATCCCAAGCATCTTTCAAAGATTCGTCAAGTAGATAATGAAAAATTCCGGGGTCATCTTCATCAAAATTGTTAAAATTCTCATTAACAACCCCGGTAGGTCTTTCCGTAGCATCATTATTTACGAGCTTAGGGAGGATAGAGGGGCTATCTAAAGAATTAAAACTCGGGAGAAAACCCTTAACCCTTTTTGATTCGGCCATAACGATAGAAAGGCGAACTTAAGCAACAAGAGGGTAGCGAGAGAAAAGGAAAACGAAGAAGGCGAACAGAAGAGGGGCGAAGAAAAGGCAACGAGAGGGGCGAAGAAAAAGGCAAATCTTTTCAAAAATCGTTTTAGAAGTGGGGGAGAGGAAAACGAGAGGCGAATGGCGAATAATGTAATGCGAGAGATGAGAGTTTATGATGGGTACTTGGTATGGCTTGACTTGGCGTAGATCTCCCTGGTAACGGCGCCAGAAATTCTTCCTGCTACTTCTTGAGCTTGCGTTGGGTTTTCCCTTGAAGAGGAAAGGGTGATGCAGCAAAGTAGAGATAAGTATTTCCCTCAGTTTGAGAACCAAGGTATCAATCCAGTAGGAGACAACGCACAAATCACCGAATACCTACACAAACAATCAAACAACTTGCACCCAACGCGATAAACGGGTTGTCAATCCCTTCACGGTTATTTGCAAAAGTGAGATCTGATAGAGATAGGTAAAACTAAACAAAAGATAAAGTAAATATTTTTGGGTTTTTTGGTTTATAGATCCGAAAATAAAAGATTGCAAAATAGTAGATCGGAAAGTAATATGATGGAAAATAGACCCGGGGGCCATAGGTTTCACTAGAGGCTTCTCTCAAGATAGAAAATATTACGGTGGGTGAACAAATTACTGCCGAGCAATTGATAGAAAAGCGCAAAGTTATAACGATATCTAAGGCAATGATCATGAATATAGGCATCACGTCCGTGTCAAGTAGACCGAAACGATTCTGTATCTACTACTATTACTCCACACATCGACCGCCATCCAGCATGCATCTAGAGTATTAAGTTCATAAAGAATGGAGTAACGCATTAAGCAAGATGACATGATGTAGAGGAATTAACTCAAGCAATATGATGAAAACCCCATCTTTTTATCCTCGATGGCAACAATACAATATGTGCCTTGCTGCCCCTACTGTCACTGGGAAAGGACACCGCAAGATTGAACCCAAAGCTAAGCGCTTCTCCCATTGCAAGAAAAACCAATCTAGTTGGCCAAACCAAACCGATAGTTCGAAGAGAATTACAAAGATATCAAATCATGCATATAAGAATTCAGAGAAGATTCAAATAATATTCATAGATAAGCTGATCATAAATCCACAATTCATCGGATCTCAGCAAACACACCGCAAAAAAGTATTACATCGAATAGATCTCCAAGAACATCGAGGAGAACATGGTATTGAGAATCAAAGAGAGAGAAGAAGCCATCTAGCTACTAGCTATGGACCCGTAGGTATGAGGTAAACTACTCACGCTTCATCGGAAGGGCAATGGTGTTGATGTAGAAGCCCTCTGTGATCAAATCCCCCTCCGGCAGGATGCCGGAAAAGCCCCCTAGATGGGATCTCACGGGTACAGAAGGTTGCGGCGGTGGAAAAGTATTTTCGTGGATGCCTCTGGTGGTTTGGGCATATAAGAGTATATATAGGCGAAAGAATTAGGTCAGGAGGTGCACGAGGGACCCACAAGGGTGGGGGGCGCGCCCTCCGTCCTTGTGGCCGCCTCGTGGCTCCTCCGACTTCATCTCCATGTCTCCTGGTTTTCTTCTGGTTTAAGAAAGATCATCGCGAAAGTTTTATTCTGTTTGGACTCTGTTTGGTATTCCTTTTGTGCGAAACTCAAAAGCAAGGAAAAAACAGAAACTGGCACTGGGCTCTATGTTAATAGGTTAGTCCCAAAAATAATATAAAATAGCATATTAATGCATATAAAACATCCAAAACAGATAATATAATAGCATGGAACAATCAAAAATTATAGATACGTTGGAGATGTATCACTGATGGAGGAGAATATCGTGCAGATCGCCGGCGGCGACCAGGTCAAGATGGCCAGGTTGAGCGAGATTTGTTCTTGGTTTGACAACAGACGGCAGATGAACTGGACGGTGCAGGCCATGATCAAGCATATGACTAAAATTGAGAAGTTGGCGCGCTGGCCCCCGCCCGCAGTACCGGTGGAGTACATCGAGGTCCTCCTCTAGGCAATGGAGTAGGCGGATTCGCTCAAGGAGTGGGTCAGGCGGAGGTGGTGGGCGTATAGATCTAGGGTAGAGCATCCAGAGGATCAGCAAGCCACCCTGTACGAGGTGTCATTGCAGCCTCCAACCGAGTCACTGGAGACTCCGAAGCGCAAGGGGAGGAGGACAGTGGTCACGACATCACTTCCCCGCCGATCTCCACGCTTCCCTCGCCGCTCTCCTCGTCTGAACGGCAGAAGTAGCTATGTTTAGGGTAAGATTCTCGATTTGTAAATCATTACTTGCCACTAGGTTAATTTGATTCTCTGCAATATGTTCTTGCTACCTGTCTACTTGAATCCATAGCCTCTGGATGGCAGCTTAGTTAGTTGGAAACAATAAATTACGTTTCAGTACTGCAAGTTCAGTGCACAGTTTTAGAGTGGTAGACTCTGGGTAGGCACTGAAATATTTCAATACTGCAACTTCAGTAGACAGTTGTAGACACTGAAATATTTCATTAGTTCATTTTCAGTAAATACTGGTAGAAACTGAAATATTTCAGTAGTTCAATTTCAGTACACACTGCTAGACACTGAAATATTTAAGTAATGCAGTTTTAGTAGAGACAGGTAGACACTGAAATATTTCACTAGTGCAGTTTCAATACTCACTGGTACACACTAAAATATTTCACTAGTGCAGTTTCAGTACTCACTGGTACACTCTGAAATATTTCAGTAGTGCAGTTTCAGTAGAGACAGGTAGACACTGAAATATTTCAGTAGTGCAGTTTCAGTACACAATGGTAGACTCTGAAATATTTCAGTGTCTACAGTTTCAGTAGAGACAGGAAGACACTGAAATATTTCAGTAGTGCAATTTCACTAGTGCAATTTCGTGTAATGCACGTATGTACTAATGCATGCCATATAAGTTAAATCCACATTATAGTAATGATATATGTGAAATAAGCATCAATATGATTGTCAATGTTTATGCCATTGATGGTAGTATAACAAATCATGAAATAAGGCAACTTACATCTTAGGCCACAATTTTTTGTTGCAAAATTTCAAACCTAGAGATGTCAGTAATGTTGTGATTTAGGTTACATCTCATGTAGTTGTTTTGGTACTCACTGTATACCGCATGTACATGTCATTTGCATGATTTTCTCATTTTGCTTACTGATTGTTTGAGCAGTTGATAGACTACCGCATCTAGTTTGGGACTAAAGTCTTTGTTGTTGTTGTTGTATTGTTTGAGCAGTTGAAAGTAGGCTTGATGCTGTTAATCTGTGTTTCACCCTGTTTTAGTAATACTTGCTTGGGACCAGTAGGCATTTATGCTGCATTAATCTGGATTTTATGGAAACTTAGAATTTATGATAGTAAAACATTTTAGTACACACAGGTACACACTAAAATAATTAAAACAAGAAACAAAAATATTGTTTTGCCTAATTAAAACAATAAGAAACAAAAAATTGTTTTGCCTGGGGATCGAACCTAGGACCTGTAGTGTGCTATGCCAGTGTGCTACGAGTAGAGATCTTGATTACATGCAGTTACCTAACTTTGTTGTATATTGCCCCTGCCCATCGCCCACCTAACTCATTACATTTACCCACCGCCCACTTACCTCCCCACCGCCCACTCGGCGTCGATTCGAACTCCCCTCCCCAATCCCCTCCCCTTCGAAACCCTTGCCGGCCACCGCCGCCATGGAGAGCAGCCTAGGATACCAGAAAGCGATGGAGGACCTCACCGGCGGTGATCCGGTGTGGCGTGCGCAGCTGAGGGAGGTGTCCAGCTGGTTTCCTAGCACCGAGATGTTGGTCAACCACGCGCGCGGGCTCAGGGAGGTGCTGACGGCCGCGGAGAAGAAGCGCGCCTTCCCCTACAGCTGCGGCGTGCCACCGGCCGTCCTCCATGTATGGGCAATGCAGGAGGCGACGCTGAGCGCTGACCCTATTCAGCACGCAAGGTGGTGGATGTACCGCTCCACCACCATGCCACAGCCACCGAATACTGCGCGCGTCGCGTCGAGGGCGGAGCGCGTCACCGAGAAGGACGTCCTGCTTGCTGTCCCAGCGGCCTTCAACCCCGACTACCAGGTTCACCGCGTGCCTGTGCCGGTCGTCTCTGATGAGGAGGAGGAAGATGTCGAGGAAGTTGTGGTCCTCTCTGACGACGAGGAAAACGGCGAGGAGGACGCGGTCCAGATGGTCGCGCCGGTCCTAGTCGAGGGTGACAAGAATATGCCCGTCGACGTCGACCTCCTTCCGGATGTCCCTGACATCGTCAAGGTGGAGGTGGGGGAGGAGGAGGTGGTGGTGGCCCAGGTGCAGAAGTAGAATGCGAGGGGGGTGATACATCTCCAACGTATCTATAATTTTTTATTGTTCCATTCTATTATATTATCTGCTTTGGATGTTTTATATGCATTAACATGCTATTTTATATTATTTTTGGGACTAACCTATTAACCTAGAGCCCAGTGCCAGTTTATGTTTTTTCCTTGTTTTTTAGCTTCGTGGAAAAGGAATACCAAACGGAGTCCAAACGCAATAAAATCTTCGCGATGATTTTTCTTGGACCAGAAGACACCCAGGAGACTTGGAGATGAAGTCAGAGGAGCCACGAGGCGGCCACAAGGGTGAAGGACGCGCCCAAGGGGGTAGGGTGCGCCCCCTGCCTTGTGGGCCCCCCATGACCCTCCTGACCTAATTCTTTCGCCTATATAATCACATATGTTCCCAAACCACCAGAGGCATCCACGAAAACACTTTTCCACCGCCGCAACCTTCTGTACCCGTGAGATCCCATCTAGGGACCTTTTCCGGCACCCTGCCGGAGGGGGATTCGATCACGGAGGGCTTCTACATCAACCCTATTGCCCTTCTGATGAAGCGTGAGTAGTTTACCTCAGATCTACGGGTCCATAGCTAGTAGCTAGATGGCTTCTTCTCTCTCTTTGATTCTCAATACCATGTTCTCCTTGATGTTCTTGGAGATCTATTCGATGTAATACTTTTTTGCGGTGTGTTTGCCAAGATCCGATGAATTGTGGATTTATGATCAGATTATCTATGAATATTATTTGAATCTTCTCTGAATTCTTTTATGCATGATTTGATATCTTTGTAATTCTCTTCGAACTATCGATTTGGTATGGCCAACTAGATTGGTTTTTATTGCAATGGGAGAAGTGCTTAGCTTTGGGTTCAATCTTGCAGTGTCCTTTCCCAGTGACAGTAGGGGCAGCAAGGCATGTATTGTATTGTTGCCATCAAGGATAAAAAGATGGGGTTTACATCATATTGCTTGAGTTTATTGCTCTACATCATGTCATCTTACTTAATGCGTTACTCTGTTCTTCATGAACTTAATACTCTAGATGCAGGCAGGAGTCGGTCGATGTGTGGAGTAATAATAGTAGATGCAGAATCGTTTCGGTCTACTTGACACAGACGTGATGCCTATATTCATGATCATTGCCTTAGATATCATCATAACTTTGCGCTTTTCTATCAATTGCTCGGCAGTAATTTGTTCACCCACCATATTATTTGCTATCTTGAGAGAAGCCTCTAGTGAAACCTATGCCCCCCGGGTCTATTTTCCATCATATAAGTTTCCGATCTACTATTTTCCATTATATAAGTTTCCGATCTACTATTTTCCATCATATAAGTTTCCGATCTACTATTTTGCAATCTTTTACTTTCCGATCTATAAACCAAAAATACCAAAAATATTTATTTTATCTTTTATTTAGTTCCATCTATATCTATCAGATCTCACTTTTGCAAGTAACCGTGAAGGGATTGACAACCCCTTTATCGCGTTGGGTGCAAGTTGTTTGATTGTTTGTGCAGGTATTCGGTGATTTGTGCGTTGTCTCCTACTGGATTGATACCTTGGTTCTCAAACTGAGGGAAATACTTATCTCTACTTTGCTGCATCACCCTTTCCTCTTCAAGGGAAAAACCAACGCAAGCTCAAGAAGTAGCAAGAAGAATTTCTGGCGCCGTTACCGGGGAGATTTACGCCAAGTCAAGACATACCAAGTACCCATCATAAACTCTCATCTCTTGCATTACATTATTCACCAGTTGCCTCTCGTTTTCCTCTCCCCCACTTCTAAAGCGATTTTCAAAAAGATTTGCCTTTTTGTTTGCCTTCTTTCCGTTCGATCTTTTGTTTGCTTGTGTTACCATGTGCCTTATTTTTGCTTGCATCTTCGCTTGCTAAAAGTTTATGGATCCTCATCCACTTGCTAATCTTTTTAAGAGATCCAATTATGATGAACCAATTTCTAGTGATTTGAGTGCACTAGATTATCTTTATGAAGTTTTGCTTGAAATTCGTGAATTTGAAAATTGTGATGAAGTGTTAAAAGAAGAAATTTATGAAGTGATTCACGATAGCTCCTTGGATGAAAAGCATGATTGCAATGGTTCTACTATAAATTCTATTAATGTCAGTTGTGCTAATGATATGCAAAACCCTAAGCTTGGGGATGCTAGTTTTGTTAGGTCCACTACTTGTTGCAACGATCATGATTGGGGTGATTTTTCTTATGATCTTGAAAATTTATTTAAGCCTCATGATGAATATGTTTGCAATAATATTGAAAGTGGGTTTGGAAGAGTGTCAACTCTAGGTAATAATGATCCCACTACTTTGGAGTATGGTCAATCTTATGAAATTTTTGATAAAAGTGGGTTTGGAGAGGTCATGACTTTATTTAATGATGATCTTACTATTTTGGAAGAGTGTCAACTTTGCATGCATGAGGATCACAAAGATAAAAATTTATGTGATAGCTATATTGTTGAATTTGATTATGATCCTACATGTAATTATTATGAGAGAGGAAAATATGGTTGGGGAAATCTTCATGTTATGAAATTACCTCTCGTTATGTTGAGATTGCTATTGTTTCTTTCTTCTTCTTTGCATATGCTAGGATTTGCTTGCCTTGATAATTTGTTTACCTATAAGATGCCTATGCATAGGAAGTATGTTAGGCTTAGATGTGTTTTTCACGTACTATATGATGCTCTCTTTGTGTTTCAATTCTTGTCTTTCATGTGAGCATCATTAAGATTATTAATGCCTAGATAAAAGGCTTTAAAGAAAAGCGCTTGTTGGGAGACAACCCAATATTTTTCTTTACTGTTTTTCAATAAATTTTTCATCTAGCCTCTGGTTAGATGTGGTTTTGTGTTTTAATTAGTGCTTGTGCCAAGTAAGACCTTTAGGATGACTTACGGTGATAGTTGATTTCATCTTGCTGAAAAACAGAAACTTTCGCGTCCAGTCACAGAATTTTAGTAATTCACTGGAGCGTTAGAAAACCCTGAATTTTTTTACACGAGATTTATATACAAATTTTATCTGTTGTCCTATTTTTTCAAAAAAAATTGAAGTTACATAATTATTAGAACAATTCGGATCTTCGCAGACTGTTCTGTTTTTGACAGATTCTGTTTCTTTGTGTTGTTTGCTTATTTTGATGAATCTATGGGTAGTATCGGGGGGTATGAACCATGGAAAAGTTGGAATACAGTAGATATTACACCAATATAAATAAAGAATGAGTTCACAACAGTACCAAAAGTGGTGATTTATTTTCTTATACTAACGGAGCTTATGAGATTTTCTGTTGAGTTTTGTGTTGTGAAGTTTTCAAGTTTTGGGTAAGGATTTGATGGACTATGGAATAAGGAGTGGCAAGAGCCTAAACTTGGGGATGCCCAAGGCACCCCAAGGTAATATTCAAGGACAACCAAGAGCTTAAGCTTGGGGATGCCCCGGAAGGCATCCCCTCTTTCGTCTTCGTCTATCGGTAACTTTACTTGAGACTATATTTTTATTCACCACATGATATGTGTTTTGCTTGGAGCGTCTTGTATGATTTGAGTCTTTGCTTTTTAGTTTGGCAAAATCATCCTTGCTGTACACACCTTTTGAGAGGGACACGCATGAATTGTGATTTATTAGAATACTCTATGTGCTTCACTTATATCTTTTGAGCTAGGCAATTTTGCTCTAGTGCTTCACTTATATCTTTTTAGGGCACGGCGGTGGCTTTATTTTATAGAAATTGTTGAACTCTCATGCTTCACTTATATTATTTCGAGAGTCTTTAAACAGCATGGTAATTTACTTTGGTTATAAATTTAGTCCTAATATGATAGGCATCCAAGAGGGATATAATAAAAACTTTCATATAAAGTGCATTGAATACTATGAGAAGTTTGATTGCTTATGATTGTTTTGAGATATAGAGATGGTAATATTAGAGTCATGCTAGTGAATAATTGTGAATTTGAGAAATACTTGTGTTAAAGTTTGTGATTCCCGTAGCATGCACGTATGGTGAACCGTTATGTGATGAAGTCGGAGCATGATTTATTTATTGATTGTCTTCCTTATGAGTGGCGGTCGGGGACGAGCGATGGTCTTTTCCTACCAATCTATCCCCCTAGGAGCATGCGCGTAGTACTTTGTTTCGATAACTAATAGATTTTTTCAATAAGTATGTGAGTTCTTTATGACTAATGTTGAGTCCATGGATTATACGCACTCTCACCCTTCCACCATTGCTAGCCTCTCTAGTGCCGCGCAAGTTTCGCCGGTACCATATACCTTCCTCAAAATAGCTACCATACCTGCCTATTATGGCATTTCCATAGCCATTCTGAGATATATTGCCATGCAACTTTCCACCGTTCCGTTTATTTTGAAACGCTTCATCATTGTCATATTGCTTTGCATGATCATGTAGTTGACATCCTATTTGTGGCAAAGCCATCGTTCATAATTCTTTCATACATGTCACTATAATTTTTTATATGCATTTTTGGGCAACGTATCTATAATTTTTTATTGTTCCATGCTATTATATTATCTGTTTTGGATGTTTTATATGCATTAATATACTATTTTATATTATTTTTTGGACTAACCTATTAACCTAGAGCCCAGTGCTAGTTTCTATTTTTTTCTTGTTTTTAGCTTCGTGGAAAACGAATACCAAACGGAGTCCAAACGGAATAAAATCTTCGCGATGATTTTTCTTGGACGAGAAGACACCCAGGAGACTTGGAGATGAAGTCGGAGGAGCCACGAGGCGGCCACAAGGGTGGAGGGCGTGCCCAGGTGGTAGGGCGCCCCCTGCCTTGTGGGCCTCCCGTGACCCTCCTGACCTAATTCTTTCACCTATATATTCACATATGTTCCCAAACCACCAGAGGCGTCCACGAAAACACTTTTCCACCGCCGCAACCTTCTGTACCCGTGAGATCCCATCTAGGGACCTTTTCCGGCACCCTGCCGGAGGGGGATTCGATCACGGAGGGCTTCTACATCAACCCTATTGCCCTTCCGATGAAGCGTGAGTAGTTTACCTCAGACCTACGGGTCCATGGCTAGTAGCTAGATGGCTTCTTCTCTCTCTTTGATTCTCAATACCATGTTCTCCTCGATGTTCTTGGAGATCTATTCGATGTAATACTTTTTTGCGGTGTGTTTGCCGAGATCCGATGAATTATGGTTTTATGATCAGATTATCTATGAATATTGTTTGAATCTTCTCTGAATTCTTTTATACATGATTTGATATCTTTGTAATTCTCTTCGAACTATCGATTTGGTTTGGCCAACTAGATTGGTTTTTCTTGCAATGGGAGAAGTGCTTAGCTTTGGGTTCAATCTTGCGGTGTCCTTTCCCAGTGACAGTAGGGGCAGCAAGGCACGTATTGTATTGTTGCCATCGAGGATAAAAAGATGGGGTTTACATCATATTGCTTGAGTTTATTCCTCTACATCATGTCATCTTACTTAATGCGTTACTCTGTTCTTCATGAACTTAATACTCTAGATGCAGGCAGGAGTCGGTCGATGTGTGGAGTAATAGTAGTAGATGCAGAATCGTTTCGGTCTACTTGACACGGACGTGATGCCTATATTCATGATCATTGCCTTAGATATCGTCATAACTTTGCGCTTTTCTATCAATTGCTCGGCAGTAATTTGTTGACCCACCGTATTATTTGCTATCTTTAGAGAAACCTCTAGTGAAACCTATGGCCCCCGGGTCTATTTTCCATCATATAAGTTTCCAATCTACTATTTTCCATCATATAAGTTTTCGATCTACTATTTTCCATCATATAAGTTTCCGATCTACTATTTTGCAATCTTTTACTTTCCGATCTATAAACCAAAAATACCAAAAATATTTACTTTATCTTTTATTTAGTTTCAGCTATATCTATCAGATCTCACTTTTGTAAGTAACCGTGAAGGGATTGACAATCCCTTTATCGCGTTGGGTGCAAGTTGTTTGATTGTTTGTGCAGGTATTCAGTGATTTGTGTGTTGTCTCCTACTGGATTGATACCTTGGTTCTCAAACTGAGGGAAATACTTATCTCTACTTTGCTGCATCACCCTTTCCTCTTCAAGGGAAAAACCAACACAAGCTCAAGAAGTAGCAGGGGGCTGCACGCCCCAATGCAACGGCGGTGCGCCGCTCTGACCGCCTGAAACTACTGAAAAGGTGAACCTGAAGATGATGTGAAGCTGAAGAAGATGTGAAGCTGTAGTTAGGTATGCTGATAAGTTTATATGTCAGCATATAAGTTATTTATTTTGGTATGCTATGTTGTCAGTGAAGAACCCTGGGCTATCTAAGTTAGGTGTGCTGGTATATTTCAGCATTAAAGCTATCTAATTTGTGGTATGTCAGTGAACTGTAGTTTGTGGTTTCAGAAACTGAACTTATGCTGAAATTGTGCTACACTGTTGCTTTGCTGCTCCTATGCTGAAACTGAATTTATGCTGAAGTTATGGTGAAACTGTAATTTGTTTGTTATCTCTGTAGTTGATGGTGCTCCTATGTTTGATGTTGGAGTGTTGCTTTGCTTCTTCATGTTGCAACTATCATGTGCCCATGTGCAACACTTCCAAATATAGAACATGCCAGGAATGTGCTATCTGCCAAATTTAGAATGTGGCAATGAAAGTTGTACTACAAGCTTCCAAACATTCATTCTTCATGCATGTAAATTATGCTTCAATTATCTAGAAGCTTCCAAACATTCAGTGAATGATAGATTAAATTTTTGAATAGTCCACTTATCTAAATTATGCTCGAAGTAACTGAATTTTTTAAACATGTGCAAATTTATGAATAGCTCATTCAGTGGGCAAACATATGAGGCTGGTCTATCTCGGTATTCCTGTTAATATGATTATTTAAAATTTACATGATTGGAATGTGTTGCAGAAAAACCAAGAAAAAATAAGGTGCATGACGGCGGGTGCTACTTCTTGAGCTTGCGTTGGTTTT
Source organism: Thinopyrum elongatum (assembly GCA_011799875.1). NCBI lineage: Eukaryota > Viridiplantae > Streptophyta > Magnoliopsida > Poales > Poaceae > Thinopyrum > Thinopyrum elongatum. The sequence goes on from CM022299.1 coordinate 58,513,281, forward strand.
TCCCTTGAAGAGGAAAGGGTGATGCAGCAAAGTAGAGATAAGTATTTCCCTCGGTTAAGAACCAAGGTATCAAATCCAGTAGGAGATACAAGCAAGTCCCCAATCTATGCACCTGCACAAACAATCAAACACTTGCACCCAACGCGATAAAGGGGTTGTCAATCCCTTCACGGTCACTTGCAAGGATGAGATCTGATAGAGATAGATATAAAAGATTACTAAAACGTAAAACAAAATAAAAGTAAATAAATTGCAGCAAGGTATTTTTGGGTTTTTTGGTTTATAGATCTGAAAATATATGATGGAAAATAGACCCGGGGTCCATAGGTTTCACTAGAGGCTTCTCTCTTGAAGGCAAATAATATGGTGGGTGAACAAATTACTGTCGAGCAATTGATAGAAAAGCGCAAAGTTATGACGATATCCAAGGCAATGATTATGCATATAGGCATCACGACCGTGTCAAGTAGACCGAAACGATTCTGCATCTACTACTATTACTCCACACATCGACTGCTATCCAGCATGCATCTAGAGTATTAAGCTCATGAAGAACGGAGTAACGCCTTAAGTAAGATGACATGATGTAGAGGGATAAACTCAAGCAATATGATGAAAACCCCATCTTTGTACCCTTGATCGCAACAATATAATACGTGCCTCGCTACCCCTACTTTGTCACTGGGTGAGGACACCGCAAGATTGAACCCAAAATTAAGCACCTCTCCCATTGCAAGAAGAACCAATCTAGTTGGCCAAACCAAATCGATAATTCGAAGAGAAATACAAAGATATCAAATCATGCATATAAGAATTCAAAGAAGATTCAAATAATATTCATAGATAATCTGATCATAAATCCACAATTCATCGGATCTCGACAAACACACCGCAAAAGAATATTACATCGGATAGATCTCCAAGAACATCGAGGAGAACATTGTATTGAGAATCAAAGAGAGAGAAGAAGCCATCTAGCTACTAGCTATGGACCCGTAGGTCTGAGGTAAACTACTCACGCTTCATTGGAAGGGCAATAGAGTTGATGTAGAAGCCCTCCGTGATCGAATCCCCCTCCGGCAGGATGCCGGAAAAGGCCCCAAGATGGGATCTCACGGGTACAGAAGGTTACGGTGGCGGAAAATTATTTTTGGTGGACGCTTCTGGTCGTTGGGAATATTTGGGAATTTATAAGCCAAAGATTAGGGTTGGAGTACTCCCGTGGGGCCCACAAGCCAGGGGGAGAATTCAACATGAGGAGAATTCAACATGGATTGCAACAAGGAAATACAATCTATCAAAGAACAATTATCATAATTAAAATCCTTGAAATCCAAAAGAGTGGGTTCATTGCTACTTAAAGTTTTGACCTCTCCAATCCCACTTGCATTAAGATCTAAAAACTCCGAATCATTGGGACGCCTTCTAGCTAAAGTTGACTCATCTCCAGTCCCATCTTTATCAAGATTTATATTAGAAAACTAAGATTCAATAGGAGTCACACCAATCACTTTAAGATCTTCATCATTATTATCACAAGAAATCGAAGAACACGCTTTAACAAACCAATCTCGCTTAGCACACATCCTAGCAGTTCTTTCTTTGCACTCATCAATAGAAATTTTAATAGCTTTCAGAGATTCATTAATATCATGCTTGGGTGGCATAGATCTAATTTTGAAAGAATCAATCTCAAGAGAAATTCTATCAATGTTCCTAGCCAAATCATCAATCTTGAGCAATTTTTCTTCAACCATAGCATTGAAAACTTTTTGCGAATTAATAAATTCTTTAATATTGTATTCAAGATCAGAGGGCATCTTATTATAATTTCCATTATAATTTTTGTAGGAATTACCATAATTATTAGAGGAATTGCTAGGAAACGGCCTAGGGTTGAAATTACCTCTATACGCGTTATCACCAAAAATGTTCCTACCAACAAAATTCACATCCATAGATTCATTATTGTTCTCAATCAAAGTAGACAAAGGCATATCATTAGGACCAATAGGAGCACTCTTACTAGCAAACAATTTCATAAGTTCATCCATCTTTCCACTCAAAGTATTAATTTCTTCAATCGCATGCACTTTTTTACTAGTAGAAGATCTTTCGGTATGCCATTGAGAGTAATTAGCCATAATATTATCTACGAGTTTAGTAGCTTCTCCTAATGTGATTTCCATAAAAGTATCTCCCGCGGCCGAATCTAAAAGATTTCTAGATGCAAAATTCAATCCGGTATAAAAAAATTGTATGATCATCCATAAACTTAAACCATGAGTAGGGCAATTTCTTATCATCAATTTCATCCTCTCCCAAGATTGTGCAACATGTTCATGATAATGTTGCTTAAAATTCATTATGTCGTTCCTAAGGGAGATGATATTAGCGGTAGGAAAATACTTGGAAATAAAAGCATCTTTACACTTATTCCATGAATCAATACTATTTTTAGGCAAAGATAAAAACCAAGTTTTAGCACGATCTCGTAGTGAGAACAGAAGTAGCTTTAATTTAACAATATCATTATCCACATCTTTCTTCTTTTGCATATCACACAATTCAATGTAAGTATTTAGATGGGATGCGGTATCTTCACTAGGAAGGCCAGAAAATTGATCTTTCAGAACAAGATTCAGCAAAGCGGCATTAATTTCATAAGTTCCGCACTAGGGCGGTAGCAATCGGAGTACTAATAAAATCATTATTATTAGTATTGGAAAACTCACACAACTTGGTATTTTCTTGAGACATCGTAACGAAGCAAGCAATCTAACAAACGAGCAACCAAAAAGCAAACAAAAATACGAGCAAAAAAAAGGGCGAATAAAAAGGCAAATCTTTTTGTATTTTTATGAAAATCGTTTTAGAAGTGGGGGAGAGGAAAATGAGAGGCAAATGGCAAATAATGTAATGCAAGAGATGAGAGATTATGGTAGGTACTTGGTAGGCTTGATGTAGATCTCCCCGGCAACGGCGCCAGAAATTCTTCCTGCTACTTCTTGAGCTTGCGCTGGTTTTTTCCTTGAAGAGGAAAGGGTGATGCAGCAAAGTAGAGATAAGTATTTCCCTTACTTAAGAACCAAGGTAACAAATCCAGTAGGAGATACAAGCAAGTCCCCAATCTATGCACATGCACAACCAATCAAACACTTGCATCCAACGCGATAAAGGGGTTGTCAGTCCCTTCACGGTCACTTGCAAGGATGAGATCTGATAGAGATAGATATAAAAGATTACTAAAACGTAAAACAAAATAAAAGTAAATAAATTGCAGCAAGATATTTTTTGCGTTTTTTGGTTTATTGATCTGAAAATATATGATGGAAAATAGACCCGAGGGCCATAGGTTTCACTAGAGGCTTCTCTCTTGAAGGCAAACAATACGGTGGGTGAACAAATTACTATCGAGCAATTGATAGAAAAGCGCAAAGTTATGACGATATCCAAGGCAATGATTATGCATATAGGCATCACGTCCATGTCAAGTAGACCGAAATGATTCTGCATCTACTATTATTACTCCACACACCGACCGCTATCCAGCATGCATCTAGAGTATTAAGTTCATAAAGAATGGAGTAACGCCTTAAGTAAGATGACATGATGTAGAGGGATAAACTCAAGCAATATGATGAAAACCCCATCTTTTTACCCTTGATGGCAACAATACAATATGTGCCTCGCTACCCCTACTTTGTCACTGGGTGAGGACACCACAAGATTGAACCCAAAACTAAGCACCTCTCCCATTGCAAGAAGAACCAATCTAGTTGGCCAAACCAAACCGATAATTCTAAGAGAAATACAAAGATATCAAATCATGCATATAAGAATTCAGAGAAGATTCAAATAATATTCATAGATAATCTGATCATAAATCTACAATTCATCGGATCTTGACAAACACACCGCAAAAGAATATTACATCGGATAGATCTCCAAGAACATCGAAGAGAACATGGTATTGAGAATCAAAGAGAGAGAAGAAGCCATCTAGCTACTAGCTATGGGCCCGTAGGTTTGAGGTAAACTACTCACGCTTCATCGGAAGGGCGGTAGAGTTGATGTAGAAGCCCTCCGTGATCGAATCCCCCTCCGGCAGGATGCCGGAAAAGGCCCCAAGATGGGATCTCACGGGTACAGAAGGTTACAGCGGCGGAAAAGTATATTTGGTGGACGCTTCTGGTCGTTTGGGAATATTTGAGAATTTATAGGCCAAAGATTAGGGTTGGAGGACTCCTGTGGGGCCCACAAGCCAGGGGCGCCCCCCTAGGACACGCCCTGAGGGCTTGTGGAGCCCTCGGGACTCTTCTGACTTCCTCTCCAAGTCCTACGTGTGTCTTCGGGTCCAAGAAAAATCATCGTAAAGTTTTATTCCGTTTGGACTCCGTTTGATATTCTTTTTCTGTAAAACTCAAAAATAAGGAAAAAACAGAAACTGGCACTGGGCTCTAGGTTAATAAGTTAGTCCCAAAAATAATATAAAATAGCATATTAGTGCATATAAAACATCCAAAATAGATAATATAATAGCATGGAACAATCAAAAATTATAGATACGTTGGAGTTGTATCAGCGGGCGTAAGAGAAGTTGAGGAGGTTGCGGGGGAGATCTTCAGATGTACTAGGCATGCATGGAGGATAGGGGTGCCGATGCTGGTTCATCCTTGAGGCTGGACATGCTGGAAGCATCTGAAGACAATCTCTTGCTAGAGAAAAGCCTGTGCTGCTTTTTTTTTGTCTTGTCTATTTGAGTCATGTAATATGTAGTGCACTAAAAACTGGTTCTCGTGTGGCGGTTGTGCTCTGTTTATACTGTTTGCGTGAGCTGCTGGGTGGGTAGGAGGGATGGATCCTTTCCTGACAGCAGCGGTATCTATGCTTCTGTGAGTAGCTTATCTTTGTAGTCTTTTTAAATTAGAGATTCTGTTAACCAATGTCTTTTGAATCTCATATCCTTGCAGTAGTTAGCATATAAGTATTCCGTGAATTGCACACAACAACTTTTAGTAGTATGAGATGAGAAATGCATTTTCATATAATCTGGAACCAACAGCAAGTAGACAAAAATATTTCAAATATAAAACAGAAAAGAAATATCAGAATAACAAGTGAAATAAAAGACAACATATTATCTTACGTTTTTTGAATTTGAAAACTGTCAGAAGAAATAAAAGAGAAAAAAGAGATTTGATTTTAAAATATTTCGAATATAAAAGAAAAGAAATTTGAATGAAGAAGTGAAATAGAACACAACATTTTTTCCTACATTTTTGAACTTTAAAACTGTCAGAAGAAATAAAAGAGAAAACAGAGATTTGATTTTAAAATATTGTAAATATAAAAAATATAATAAATATTGGAATTAATAAGTGAAATAAAAGACATTATAGAACAGAAAAGAATATTAAGAAATACTAGGAAGTGTAATATTTCAGCGCGCGGGTGAGGCTGGCCTGGGACAGTCCACCCGAATTGGGCCCAAGCCAGAGCCGCGCCGAGCACAGCCGAGTGGTGGTGGGAGTTTAGTCCCACCTCGCCAAGCGAGAGGAGCTCGCACCGATTTATATAGCCGGTTGAGATCACTCTCTCAAGTTTCTCTATTAAGCAGACAATGCATTGTCTAACCTCGTCCCTCTCTGTCCTGTGGGGCCTACTAGCAGAAGTAATTCATGCCCCCCACGGGCCTGCATCCTGGCCCATATGCGGTTGGGTTTCTAGTCGTATGCAGGCCGTGGTCTGTGTGAATTAGCTAGTAGGCGGTGATAACCCACAAGTATAGGGGATCAATTGTAGCCTTTCTCGATAAGTAAGAGTGTCGAACCCAACGAGGAGCTAAAGGTAGAACATATTCCCTCAAGTTTTATCGACCACCGATACAACTCTACGCACGCTTTACGTTTGCTTTACCTAGAACAAGTATGAAACTAGAATTACTTTGTAGCTATGATAGGATAGGTTTGCAAGCTAATAAAGAACACGTAAATAAAAGATAGGGGCTGTTTAGATGAAGAAACGACTAAGTTAGTTTTAGTAAAGAGTTTTTTGTCACAAGAAAGTTATTTGTCCCTAGGCAATCGATAACTAGACCGGTAATCATTATTGCAATTTTATATGAGGGAGAGGCATAAGCTAACGTACTTTCTCTACTTGGATCATATGCACTTATGATTGGAACTCTAGCAAGCATCCGCAACTACTAAAGATCATTAAGCTAAAACCCAACCATAGCAATAAAGTATCAAGTCCTCTTTACTCCCATACGCAAACAACCTACTTACTCGGGTTTGTGCTTATGTCACTCATGCCACCCACCATAAGCGAATCATGAACATATTGCAAACACTACAGCGGGGATCCCTCACGCTTGCGCGACACGGAGAGCACCATAGGACAACACCAATAATAAAACATACAACTCAAACCAATCATGATCATCAATCAACCCATAGGACAAAACGGATCTACTCAAACATCATAGGATAGCCATACATCATTGGGAAATAATATAGCGTTGAGCACCATGTTTAAGTAGAGATTATAGCGGGGAGAAGAGGTGTTACACCACTGCATAGAAGGGGAGAGAGTTGGTGATGACGGCGGCGAAGTTGTTGGTGTAGATCGCCGTCACGGTGATGGCCCCGGCGGCGTTCCGGTGCCACCGGGAGAGAGGGGGGAGAGCCCCCCTCCTTCTTATTCTTCCTTGGCCTCCCCCCTAGATGGGAGGGGGGTTTCCCCTCTGTCCATGACCTCCATGGAGGTGGAGGGGCGGGAGCCCCTCAGAGATTGGATCTCTCTGTTTCCTTCTGTTTCTGCGTTCTCAGATTCTGGCCTTTCATCGTTTCTTAAATTCCCGGAGATCCATAACT